>CM062577.1:10320000-10945000 GCA_031468815.1 Morus bassanus | reverse complement strand
TACACAGATCAATGAATTGCTTCTGACAACTAGCTGCATGCATTTAACCTGCAGCCCATCCCTGGCAAACAGGAGGGGTGTCAGGACCATCTTTCTGTCCTGGGACTCTGCACAGGGAAACGTATTAATGAACACTCAGAGTCCATCCAGGAGAAGCAGCAATTTGCAACACCGCTAGAAAAAAGGATTCCCTCAGAGCAAAGAAAGCAGAGTCATTATCATCTGGGGAGATTTAGGAGACAGCTCTAAATCCCACAGGGATCATATATTCAAGTTCATCTCTTCAATCAGGAGAGCTAGAAATTGCCTTTTTAAAAAAAAAAAAAATTAATGCTCAACTGTCAAAAAAGCATGAGATGAGGCTTGAAGAAAAACCCTAATTTCTCTGGGTTCCCTGTGAAAGGAAGAGAGGCTGCCACACCACACCAGAACACTTGTGAGCATGCTTTCTGCAGAGATATGGGGCTAACCTACGGTATGCAGGGACCAGGGCTTGCCAAAAGGTGGTAGAAAATCTCTCACCAAGATGGACTTTGACAGAGAAAATAGCCTTTTCAACCCTAAAGTTCATTTTTACAGAACTTCTTTCAGTTTAATCAAAATAAATGGGGGGAATGGATCAGTTCTACAAATTCTTAAATGCTTGTGGGGTTTTTTTCCTTCTGGTCCAATACTCAACCTGTGAGATGCTGAAACCTGAAAAATATTTGTTCACCAGTGGAAACCACAGAAATTGCACAGGAAAGAGTACAGTGATAGGCTTAGATCTCAGACCCCTTCACACCTCCACAACCACAGTACCAGGACAGGAGGGCTCGCTGGCCACAACTTCCAGACTTGCTCTCGCCATCCACAACCACAAGCCCTGTGGCTGCAGTTCACGCACCGTCCCACAGCCCCACTGCAGAGCTGACTCGCAGTCCAAGCCTCAGGCTGCAAGACGACCACTAAGAATCGGTGAGCTATGCCAGCGATACATAGGTTTTCTGCCTCCAAGCCCACATAGGATGAGTGACAGCACTAGCCAAACCCCAGGATCTGCCTCCCTCCAACCTGACACTCTTGTGCACTGTGTTTGTTAATTAACCTTGGAACAGCAAAGGGTCTTTTTTTTCCTTTTTGCCAAACACATCGATATTTTACAGGGATGGTGACAAGCTAATTAACTTAATTCTTATGTCACCTCTCTGAGATGAGGCTAGGGTTGGCTAGCTCTGCAATGCAGTGTTGGGCTAATTAAAAAATAATTACTACTTCACCAAGGACAAGAACAAGAAGTTAATTAAAAGAATGAGGTGTAGCCTTAATGAAACTCATCAGATTGTATTCATTCAGATGTCCCACAGCCAGATTCTGCCCATTAGAATATAAATCCACATTGTCTCCCTCACAAGTGTTTGCAAATGGGCTCTCCTCTCCCTCTCCTCCCTTTCGTCTTTCCCTGGCAGAAACAATATGAATTATTTCAGGAGCAAGAAAGTAAACTTGGGCTGAGATTTCACATGCCCTCAGGGGCTGAAGGATAAGACATGGATCTCCAAATACTACCTGGTATTATTTGCAGTACCTCAAAAGCCATGCACTGCATAGGGGCTATACCATTTGTTTTTACCAAAGTCCTGTGGATAATTTGGGAGCACTGCGGCCCTCCACTGCTGCAGCCAGGCAGAGCACACCTCCTTCCAGACAGCATCCTGAACACTGCAGGAATGATGTGGAATAGGAGATCTCCTTGGGAAAAATGAGTTTTTACCTGAGTAAAATTGACCCATGTTCCAGATTCAGACCTCTGGACAAGCTGGTATAGTAACCAAGCAAGTAAGCATTAGCTGGGGATGAAATCCTGCTCATGAATAGTATGGTGTTTCAGGTTGACTTAAGTCCTTCACAAGTTCAGGTCAAATGCCACTAATGCTTCCATCAAGGGAAAAACCTGAAATAAATTTTGAATGGTAATTCACTTCTAAATGAGGGGCAGGTGCTCCAGAGTTGAACTATGCTAATTCTTCCAGAGGTAACTTCATTCTTTTAAATATATTTTTTCAGCCAGAGTGTTTAGCCAGGAGTTAAATTAAAATGTCCTTGGCAAGAATATTTACTTTGATAAGGATAAAAATACTACTAGGGGCCAGACCAAAACAAAGAGGGTTTTCCCCATATTTTGGTGCCATCACTAACACAAAAATAAATTTTGCAAATCACAAGCCACATCCCCATTTATATACAAAGGCACTGTCCCTACATGTGTGCCTCATCTTAGACATACACCAGCTCACCTCCCTTCTGGCATGCAAACCACAGAGGGCCCCCCAGCACCTACCCCCAGTCCAGCTGAAGCCAGTGGAAGGTCCAAGTGATGCTCAGGTTTCCCAACACTTGGTGCATCCCCTCAGGGGATGACTGGTCACTGCTGGGAAGCTGCGATGATGTGAGCGACCCCAAGCATTAGCTAGATGCAGTGGAGAAGGTCTGCTCAAGCAGTATTTCAAGAGTTTGCTGGCCTTGAGAAAGTTCAAAGTTTGGAAATGATGGCAGCATGACCATAACATTCCTTGGCTGATCCCCGGGACAGCACAGAAGATGACAGCACAAGTTTCCTCACACATGCCACTGCCATCTGAAAGAGCATCCAAGGGGGGGGGAGGGGCATATATAGAGTTATATATATAAAAAGAAGCAGAGAAAACCCAAAGTTTCCTGGCCCTGTTCATTACAGACCAATTAACAGCAGTGGGATTGGCTGCGCTCACAACCCTGAGCACAGGAGTCACCTGTGCAAGGCACAGCACTTTCTCCAGGATGGATCCAGTAGTCCTCAGTAAAAGAGAGAACAAGACAAAGACACAACCAGACCAGCCATACTACTTAATGCGGAGCTAGGACGACCTTCAGACTATACATTAACAAATGAGATGTGAAACTGGGCAGACCAGCACACGAGGCACGGATGTGGAATGAGCCTGTCCAGGTGCCAGCTTTCACTGAAAACCAGGGGAGAAATTTCATCTGCTGGCGGGATCTGTTACTTAAACACATTTAACTGCTGAAACTCCCAAAGAAAGAAACAACAGGATGAAGGGGAATGGTGGGGGGGAATGGAGGGGTCCTTACACTGACAGCATCATCTTCCTGCACACAAGACACCACAGCTGCAGCAGACACAAGCTGCCCTTATCCAGCCTATGCTCCTTTCCAGTCTTCAGGGTCCAGCAAGCACACCAAACACTCAGCCCTCAGCAGGGTACAGGCATAGCTCTGCCCAGAGCCCAGCAGGTATCTCCACCACTTTCAAACATCTGCAAGGCCCATACAAGGACTAGAGAGAGATCAGATGTAACTTCTCACTGAGACCACTGAACAACAAGAGCAGAGCAATCTCACTAGTTTTCATCATTACAAAAGGGAATCTATTCACATTCAACAGATATTATATTATACCATCAGTGCTTGGTCTAGGCTTTCTGTACCTGCAGTGAAAGCATTCCCTTTGGCAATCCTGCTTCTTGTCTGTCCATAGCTTTCCCTGAAGAGTGAAATTTCATATTCAGGCCACTTGATCCTCATACAAACACTGTCTACTTCGTACCACTTCTATATTCCTCACATTTCTTCTCTCCCATCTAACACCCTTTGCTCCCTGGAAAGAAGCAGAACTATAAAAGCAGCAGCTTTGCAGCTACAGACAAGCAAGTGCTGGACGTATATGCATGTAGTATGTGGACATGTGTTTGGATGCATGCAGGTACGCACATGCCTACACCAGGCGGTGGGTCTAAAACATCTTTATGCTTTCAGCTGTACCAGTCTGCTCCAAAGGAAGTCAGCTAAGCCCACCCTCTTCTTCAGGTCCCCCTCAGAGAAGGCTTTTTGCTAGAGGAAACACTTATCTCTAACACTGTTCATTTTGGGCACTTACTGATCATCTGTATTTCTTTAAAAGAGCTTTCACTTGAATAGCTCCAGAAACCAAGGAAGATGAAACAAGTTTCCCCAAGGTCATTCAGCCAGTGTCCTCCAAACTGCAGGGCTGCTGAAACCCAGTTTAGGATGCTACCAAAGAGCTCAGACCCACAGGGGTCCTAGACTTTTTGAAAGGTTCATCCACAGATCTTTCCTCATTTCAGGCTGTTTCAAACCAGCAGATTTACTGGCTTCAGCATATTTACCAGTTACATTAGCACAAGCAGGAGCAAAACTATTTGCATCCCTCTGCCACAACATGCTCACAGGAGGTTGAGCACCTGCAGTCTGAGCAGCATAGTCCAGTGGGTTGAGAGTTAGGACATGGGAAGACTCTTCCCCAACCTCTAAGGATTCACTCTCTGGCCTCTGCAAAGTACCTCTCTATGTCCCTAGTTAGTGACGGTGAAATAGAGCCTACAGCATTTAATTTTTGAGATCTCCAAGGAAAGGCTGCCCTAAAAATATTGCTGTCAGCACAAGCAAAACACCACAGGGTGTGCAGCTTTGCCCTTCTATTGCCTTCGGTGTGAAGTTAAGAACTGCTCAAGCCTACAAATTCAACAGGTCAAAAAACAAAGCCCATTTGAAGTCATGGCTTTAGCTGAGGAATAGGAAGCTCAAGTGCACACCTCAGTACAGTTCAAGAAATTAATATTTTGTTGCACTTCAAATGGGATGATGATGCAAGGAGAAGTCAGCCAAAGCACCTTGGAAAAGCCCAGTGATGTTTATGTGAGGGGTGGAAAAAGGCTGCACAACTTCCAGTCTGCTTCAGCACTGGGTAGGAAAATCCCCAGTTAAACCAGAAACACAGTACCTGTAATAATCAGGGGAGAGAAAAAATAGCCACGAATACAAATGGAAGAAATTGATTCTTGTTACAATCAAGTGCCTTCCTTCCTCCACTTCCCTACTCAAATATGGTGGGGTTTTTTTCTGTGTTTTTTTGTTTGTTTGTTTGTTTTGTTTTGTTTTTTAATTCAAGTTCACGGCAGCTTGTAAAGTCTCTCAGCAGAACTGGCTCCCAAAACCTGGTCTGTACTGTCCCATTTGAATTGAGGACACCAGCAAGAAAAGTCAGTTCATAGAAGGCAAAGAAAGAATCAGTTTGAAATCAAACCTTCATCCTGAAAAGAAGCATCAAAGCAATTCAACATCAGAACACCAGAGTCTAAGCATCAGCTGCTAGATGAAGAGATTTCTATCCCATTTTACTCCATGACAGTACTAAGGGGAAAGCTGCTGTTGCTTTGGACATGGCTTTTGTGTCTCTGCTCTTCCAGCAAGCAGAGAGCAGCAGCAGCTCTGCTCCCAGCAGAACAAGTCCTCTGCAGGTCCACCACCCATCTGCTGCGGTTAGTCAGGTCCCAGATGGGCCAGCTCTCCATTATGTTCTTTCTGGCCATCAGTATTTATTTCTGGAAAGGGTGCAAGAAGGCTTGTACTACACTCCTTCCTAATCCCAATCAACCAGTGGTTGCTTCATGCTCTGAAGAACAAGGGTTTGTGCCATTTATAACTGCTTAAGTTGGGAATACTTTTATTATCCACCCAGATGTGAGTACTATTGAACCAGGACTCAACCCGCCCATTAGCTGTGCGATCACCTGGGTAGCAGGCAGGGTCAAGGTAAGCAGAGCTTTAAGGGGCTAATCCCAATGCAATATCAAGGTAAATAAATACAAAGGCTTCAAATGAGGGAGTCAACTGAAATTCTATTATAAATAAAAATAATAATCCTCAAATAAGCTGTTGTCAAAGAGGCTAAGCTTCTGCATCCAATTTGTATCACATTCAGACAAGCGATGTTACAAAGCTGTGTCCATATATTATACAATTACAGGAATGTGGCTTTCATTACGTGATTAAAGCACTTCTTGCTATGACACAGACCATACTATCAACAGATGTTGGGCCAGCACATACCGCAGTCCTCCACGCTTTGGGTGCCGGGTTGCTTCTGCTAATAGAGGCCACGCAAGGTCAGTGGGAAGCGCCTGCAGGCCTCCTGGTGTGTTGCTGATTGAGCTTAGCTTACATGAGGAACGGGACTCCCGCAAGACCCTTCCTCCCCAGCCCTTCTGAAACGTCCTCCTCCTTGTCGGCGGGAGCAAAGCAAACATAAACCAGATGGTCAAGCAGGTATTCCCAGCAAGGAAGAGAACACATTCACATAGTATGTGAATGAAAAGGAGCCCATACCGCATAGGCTAGGCAATCGTTTCTGTGTTCTCAGGAAATACCCTGTGCTCTGCAGACACAGCACTCCTCTCCCGGTCACTGACCAAAGTCAAAGATAAATATACTGAAACACGCTGAAATTTGTGGTTTTGTTAACAGTTATCCAGTAGAATAAAAGATTGCAACTGAACCTTCAGTAGTAGAAATAGGACCAAGCTTTGGAGCCCTAGCTCAAATGTCGACTTTTGCTTCCAAGAAAACAGAGGTGGACCAAAAGCAGTTAAAGTGAAATGCATATTGCACTCAAAACTGTTTTCATGTCAATGTGTTGTAAGTTACACAATTTCACTTTCCCCCAGAAGTTCTTATTATGTATTAAAAATACCTAAAATATTAAGAGGATTAAAATCTGATTCATAGGTTACATAACAGGTGAACAGTCAGTTCAATATTGTTTAGATAGTTGAGATACAACTTCATTTTTTATTTTAAATAGGCATTACAAATGAAAATGTATTTGTAAGCAGTAATTTCCATTCAAGTAAAAAGCCATTTTTCAACAGCCTGAAAGGTTGTTTGGTTTTACATACACACACACACACACTTCAAAACACTAATTGGGTATTATAGATGAAGGCAAGGTTCAAAGCTGAGCAGAGGCAGAGGTTGGGGTTACACAAACTTGGAGACAGCCTGCACTTCCAGAACAATGCCACGAAACTCCTGGAAAGTTCACGCAAAGGGAACCATTTGGCATCCTTCAACAGCAAGGAGCAGTAAAGGACATGCTTGGTCTGTACATATGCTAGATGGGGCCCTAACAGATGCCATGACCTGGAGCCACAGCCATGCACTAACAGCCATACCTCTGAGTATATCCAATTATATTCATAAACCCCTTTCCCCCCACAGCATGCTTCAGGCCTTCTAACCCTCTCTAGCTCTTCCCCGCTTATAGTCCCTTTATACCTCCCTGACCCATGCTGTTCCTCCATCAGCCCTTCAAATCCCCTCTCTATAGGGCTTCCTCCCTGCTACTCTACACCCCAAAGGCATCGCTGCGGGCTCCCACTAAATGCTAAGGCTTCTCTAAAGTGAAGACAAGTTTTTAAGCAAAGGAGCCAATTTACAAGTCATCATATCCTTCAGTTGTCATTTATGCTCCTCCCCAGCTGTTCCAGCAAACAGCCCTTGTTGGTTGTGTTTTATTTTTGTGGTGCTCATTTAGCAACCACATTCAATATCTCTCCACAAAATTACACTGATTGAATTTCCCATGTGAATCTGTTGACTGTTTGCAGGAGTTCAAAACAGCAGCACTTCTACATAGTTCATGAGCACTTTATAACACATCTGTTGGGCACTGATGGGAAAGTTGCCTCTGAACCACAGGCCCTTAAGTCTTCCAGAGAGTTCAGCTCATACAAAGAATACACTTTTTGTTGAAATCTGCCTTACGGAGAGGGACTGGAGAAAAGGAACAGGATTCACCATTGCCAAAATGCCTGACATGTTAACTGCCAGCCAAAGTTAATCCAGAATCAAACAGAGCTGCTTATATTTCTAATACAATCCCCTGACAGGTTCCCTCCATTTGGGCCACAAGACAGCCCCAGCTCCTTACCACAGCACTGGGCCCAGATCCAGCTCACGTTTCCAACTCTCACTGAAGTATCTGCACGATCCTAGGCTTTATTATTTTAGCTTAAGCTGCACAGACTGTACAATCAGCTATACAAGTCCCATTTTCAAATCCTATTCACCAGCACCTGAAACTGGCTCTTGATCAAAACACAACCCCAGCCCAGGTCTCACTTTTATACTGCCTTTCCCAGTGGACAGCCAACACTCCCTTCTTCAAAAGCCATTTAATCCTTCTCCAATTCTAAGCTTAACCCAAGATTTCTTCACTTAAAAGAATTAAATAAGTATAAAGCTCATACTAACTGAAGAAGGATGTGCCTACCTCAAAACTGTTCAGGCACCCAGCCCTGAACAAGAGCTTAGACAAGCCTGGCCAATGCTATCGTGGAATTTCCTCTGTTAAGACATACCTGCAGGATATACACTGAAAGAAAAAGGTATTTTATTCATTTGTCCAAATAGTTATTGTCTCCAGGCCAACAAGCAAGCAGCATTTTGTAAGGCTAGATTAGGTGGTACTTTTATACTGCAACTGAAAAGAATAAGCTCAGTACTTTAATTCCACATGACTGCTTTTGAAATATATTTTTATTTTGTCAAATAGGGATAAAATCTACAGACATAATATATTGCCTAGAGAGGGACAGAAATAGGTTAGCACAGCACAATGTATGCTAAAGGACAACTATGTCCCATGAAAGCGCATGTGATCATATAAGAGAACTGCACTAATATAGATACAGAAAAGAACTGAGGATCTGTACTGTAGGAAAAGGGAAGGGGAAGAGTGTGTTTAATTCATTTAGCATTCAATCCATCCAAGGCAGTTACAGACACACGCCAATTGACAAGCTCACTGCCAGAGCTCTTAATCCAAGAGCTGACTGACCAGCAAATTCCTCCAGTTCTGATTGCCCAGCCAGACACCTGAAAGGGGCCCGACGCCCTTTGGGCGAGAGCTCAGTGCTTTGCAATAAACAGCCCCGTCTAAAATGTGTTGAATGAGGCATCAAAGCAGAGGCACACAACATCACTAATTGCTTGTTAAAATCTAAGCTTCAGTGCCTGCAAACACTTAAAGCACATGTATAATAGAGTCCTCCTGTTGACTCTGTGGTTGGCCATGCTTGCATATGCTGAGAAGTTGCTGCAAATGTACATGCTTGGGATGGGGGGTGCTATTAATAACAATTATATTGAGATCTTACATAGCCTGGGGCACATCGGAGCTAGATAATTATACAGGAAGGTGAGTCAGGAGAAAATAACAACTTCCCTCTTTCATAAAGAGCAAATATCACCTGACAAATACAGCGCAGTGAAAAACAGAGGAAGTAAACGAACAAATTATAGATATCAGAAAAACTGTAGTCATTTTGGGCAGCTCTGGGGAAAAAAAAAATCACTGCCCAGTGGTCAAAATAAGCAAACTAAAGGTGAATAGTGTGAAATCCAAGCGAAAGCAGTAGTAAGTCATAAGATGCACTCTGTGTACACCCTGCCCTGGTACAATACCCTGTCTGCACCATTTCAGCCAAAGCAGAAAGGTAAGAAGTAGATTCAGAAACAACTCCAGACTAACAGCGTGAATTATTTTAGTTCCAGTGAGATCATCACACAAAGAGAGCTCACAAAAATCATGATTCCTTCATTTCAAATTCCTACAGTTATGAAACAGCTTAAAAGCACTACACAGAATGATGCATAGCAAAGGTGAATCCCATACCTTAATTGAATGTTCTCGTTATACAAAAATGGGTCTTTTAGAGGAACTGAGGGATGACACATCTGCAAGAGCAGCTCTGAAACCAAATTCACCAACTATCCCCACTGCTCAACCCCAGAAGTAGAGCCAGGGTTGGATCAGGGCTTAACAAATAAAATATCAGGGAAAAAGCCCTTAAAACATCCTCTCATAAGCAGGCCAGATGGACCAGACACAAGAAGTGCATTTCCCACCCTGCAAAACCTTCATGAGAAAGAACTGTCTTGTCTGCGACTATTTTCACTGCCTCCTTGGAATAAATGGGAGGCAAGTTCCCAACTGCCTTGAAGCTACCAGTGTTGCCCCAAATTATAGAAGACAGCTGTTGCTTAAGAAACAGAGCAACAGTCCCAGGCAATAGCCACGGGATCACTTCCCCTTCCAATCTTAAAGCCCTCACAGTAAGACGAAATCATCTGGAGGTATGTCCCTACAGGATGCTATGGACAGAAGTGTCCACCCTCATGGGCAGAAAAAGGTCACTAGGATTCCTCGTGCCTTAGCTTAGCCACTTATCTTTAGACAACATCAAGACTTTCTCAAATAAAATCAATAACAAGCCTTACTGTATCTTAGAATCTGATGAATTGCCTTCTGGAGACTCCTGTCTCTCTCCCCACTAACAAGGAAGTCTGCAGGACTAGGCAGCATTTCTACACGGCTAAGATCAGGTGCACTGAAGTCGTTCCTAAATGACGAAAGTTAGCAAAATTAAGTGTTCTCTGCAGACATGTTACTGCAAACATTCCTCCACTAACAGCTCTTTTTGGTCTTTTCTCTACAGCATCTGGTTCTGGCCACTGCTAGCAGCAAAGTGCTAGACTCTGTGGAAATCAGATTTGACCAAGCATGGGAATTCCTGTGTACCAATAAGTTATCCTTTGATTCGTGGCATATTTCAGATTAAAGTTCCAATGAGCTACAAGGGAAGAGGGAATTCTCCATTTCAGTCCTGAGGGCTGCACTGATTTATTATTTCTGGCACCACATAGTGCATTGTTTGGTTGAGATTGGCTGTTAAAATCCATACTTACGAAATGTAATATTCCTCTGGAAATGTTCCATTCTGATTCTTTTTTTAAAGTGGTATTTTTATTCAGAGGAAAGGGCAGAAATAGTGGAATTAGCCTAGTAATGATGTTCTAAACCATTTCAGCTGGTAAACTCAAGTAGTCTAATATTTTATTTCCATTTGGCCACTTATTTCTTTAACCAAGAGAGGTGAAACCCTTGTAAGAATTCTGGCAGAATAATTAAGGAGAGATGGCTGTTCCTCTTCCTAATAAATTAAAGGCAAAAATGCCAAAGGACTGGAGCATGGCTCACTCCTCAGTGTCTTCTCACATTAGCACTGCTCAATAGCTAAATAAGGGTAGCTAAATAAGAGACAATCTGAACTCCAGTATGCGAGTGAGCCAGACACAGGTTCACAACCGCAGGCCCCTCCAGTGAACAGATCAGTCCAGAGCCATCTCTCCACTGGCTCAGGAGAGACCTTGGCAGACTACACAGGCATAGGGCCACCAAAAAGTAACCGCAGAGATTGACAGACACCAGAACGGTGTAGAACGAGAGTTTTCCTGAGCTGTGTGCCATACCTCCATCCTGGCTGATCACCTGCAAATCACACTCATTGCGAAGTTATTAATAACTCCTTGATTTAATTCACAGAGGCCAGATCTTCAGCTTGTACTAATCGGTGTCACTTTACTGCAGTTAACAGAGGGGATCAAGCTTGCCACAGGTGAGATCCAACCCCCTGCGTGCCAACAGCAACGACTGTCCCAGAAATCCAGGCAGGACTGTGCAGTATGGGTACGATGCAATTTTTAGGAATTGGTCTCCTTTCCCTTTGGGAGTATTTACCCTGTTTCCCCAAGGTGACCAGAGGCCTCCACCCTCCCGCTGTGATGGAGCTATCACAGAGGGAAAGGAGCTAAGAACAAGCAGAGAGCAGCAACAGCCTGCACTAAACCTGAGCTTCCTTTCTACTTATCCGACATTACAGCCTCTAACCAAAGTATTTTCAGAAAGCAGAAAAATGCATCTCCTGCCAACAGGACTGATAACAGGTCCCCACAGCAGTAACTCCACAGGCAGCTCGGAGAGCCATGGGACTGCCACCAGGCTTCAGCCAGCACAAGCGTGAGCCTCTTCTGACACCTAGTGCCCAGATTGTTCGGAGCCTGGGCCAGGGCAGCGCCAGCCCCCAACCACACCAGGCTGGGACACATCCCATTCACAGCACCCTGGCAGCCACAGGCACCAGTGACACAGGCAAACCACATCAGCTCAATTTGCTGTGCTTCAGGGCAGTGTCAGGTTTGCAGGGTCAACCTAAATACATGCTTCAGGTTACTCAAAACAGCATCCATACAGCATCTGGTTAAAAATCACGACTCCACAGAAGTGAACTTTGCTTTTGATTTTAGCAGGGTCCAGGAACACAACTCTTCCTTGTCACTCTTACAGGATTCTCTGGGTGTAAATATTTAATGGAAATGTTCCTGGAATCATATTACCATGAAAAAGTGTGATCCTGGCAACATTTGCATGAGACAATAGTCTGTAGCTTTGCAGCATCCAAATCCAGATGTTTCTGGTGAGAAAGAAATAGATGACCTGAGAATTAAACCCAGGCCCCTTGGCTCCCCTCCAGATGCTCTACCAGCTGCTCACACCAAGTCCCCTCTGGTCAATTACTTTACTTGATGCTTCTAATCAACAATATTATATATGTGATGCTATAAACTTTTGTATTTAATATTAGCTCATAACTCAGCATCCAAAACCAGATGTTTTTGGTGAGAAAGAAATTGATGACTTATCAGAGGACTGAACCCAGGCCCCTTGGCTCCCTTCCAGACAGTCTACCAGCTGAGCTGCAAAGCTAACCAGTTACCTCCCGCTCTCCCCACACCGTTTCTTTTCATGAAAGGAAAAGGATTTCACATCTCCCAGTGCAATGTGCAGGAATATGTGAAAGATATTTTTATAAACAGTCTTAAAACAGTATAATGCAACATTGCTTTGAGTCAGGAGAACAGACTTTTTCCCAGAGAAGGGCTTTGCAGACAAGCTCCTCACTTGCCTCATAGCCAGGCCTCCTTGAGGGCTCACATACAACTGCGTGCAGAAGCAGCATAGTAGATGCCTAATTTAAATCTGAACTTCTTCAACTGCCCCATGCTCTGTTGAAGATGATTATGAGACACTCTCTGCAAGACTGCCTTCAGGACAGCTCACTGGGCCATATGATGTAGCAAAATGCATATGTTAAAGGACTTAAAACAGATTTCTGCAGGGCTGAAAGGTGGAATGCAGTCACTTCTGATTTATGGAAATTTTATATGTTCCAACCACGCAAAGCAGTTAAGCACGTGCTTTACTTCAAACCCATAGTAGATGCATTGAGTTCAGTGCAACTACTCATATGTTTGAGGTTAAGCACATACTTAAGTGCTGTCCTGTACAAGGCTATACTTGGGGAGCCCAGAGCAGAGCACAGTACTGTTCTGCTGTTAAGCTTAACTACTCAGGATGCTCTATCACAGCAATCACGTATTTATTAAAGGACAGAGCATCAATTTTATAAGTATGTATTCACAGGGTTTTGCTCTTAAATTATAGCTATATAAGATATGATGAAAAGCAACTTCCATGAAAACCCAAAGCCCACAGTCTTAAGAGCTTTGTTTAGGATTAGAGACAACATCCACTACAGAGAGCACACAGATCTACAAATATTTGCCCACAATTGTCAGAAACAACTGTTAAAATATTACTGCAACTGAAAGGAATCTGAAAGTAAAACCAGCATGCTATGAAAACCTATTAGAGAATGTTTTCCAAAGAGGCAATTTCAGCTTCTCTAACCAATGAAGAGAGTATGCCTTATGCAAGGAGAAAGTACTTTAAGAAAAGAAAATATGACTGCAAACATGCAGAGAATTAGCAGTGGTGTTCAGAGAATTCAATTCTTTTGTCAGTTACTTTGACTGGATTTTAAGACCAAGGTCTTGCCTTAAGTTAACTTAATTATAACAATGTTGTGATTTTGCAAACTTCAGTAAGATACAGTATTCATTTGCTAGGGTATCTCACCATACCCAGGAAATTAAATTAGGCAGAAGCTTGGATGGATCCTACAACTGCTGGAAAAGCAAATCTCATCCTCAGTGAAACAGATACCTAAATTTGGCTCTGTTATACTCTGAAGACTTAGCATTATCTTGCCAACATTTTCACTACAATCAAAGCAGCTGAAATCAAAGCCCAAATAAAACATTCTGACTAAACTGCAATGGCATAGATGACTTTCCATTCAGGAACTGATACCTGAAACAGCATAATTCCAGCAAGTCATCTTCTACCAAAAGTTTCACATGTCTGGTGAAATTACTTTCCCAGATAGCTTAAAGCTATTTGGGAGGATATATTGTATGAAGGGTGTTTAGCAAGAGGAGCAGAAGAGAGAATCTGCATGGTGGGAGGTGACAAAGAAAAGGAGAAGCAAAGATGGAAAAAACCAGGCTGAGAGAGCTTAAAGGGCCAGGAGGGTAGAGACAGACGCAGGGGCAGGACCAGCAGGTCAGGGAGAAGTTCAGGGAGACCACATGTCTGGAATCAACACACTCAGTCAGCATCTGGGGTCGACCAGACCACAGCACATGCAAGAGTAAGTGCTGAGAGCTGCAGAGCATCACAAACATTTCATTTGCAATAGCACAATCATGTTGTGATTGACCCTGGTGAGATACCAAGACCCACAGAAGCTGATGAGAGACAAGGGCGCTCAGTGTTTCCTTGGATGCTGTGCATTTAGCAGGATTGGGCCCCACACAAGAGCACTGTCAAAACAACTAAACTAAAACCCTGTGACAAGAACATTTTTAATATATTTAAAAAGACCAATATATTCATGCCTGATGCACTTCTGGGGGCAAAAGTACTAACTGCAGCGCCATGGGAAGAGGAGGAAGGTACGTGGCACAGGCAGAACACAGAAAGTGATGAGCAACAGAGACAGAGCCTGAAGGCACAGGTCTCCAGGACCAGTCACATGGCACAAAGCGTGTGTGGCCTCTGAAGGCACAACTCGCTCATCTAGTCTTCTGCAGAGGAAGTAACATTTCAAAGCTCTCAGTGTCTCAGCTCTCCTCACGCTTACTTCACCAATGTTAGTCACCCAGCACATCTCACTGGCACAGGATGAATTTTAAGTCAGTAGCCTTCAGCTAAGCACTGTAGTGCTTAGTATTCTTAGTATTAGTATTCTCTTAGTATTCTTAGTATTCTCTTGCACCTTTTAATCCCCAACACAGCTGTTTCAAAGTATTGGTGTGACTGATTCTGACAGACTCAACCTGTCCTAAGCAATATCAAAAATTACAACACCTTTTCAGAGTTTCCAACCTTCTGTTTTAACAGAGTAATAGACACAGATATATAAATATATATGTTACATCAATGGCATATCACAGAGTCTGTCCATCCTGGCTCAACGGCTACTGCAAAGGAGAGGAAACTTGGCCCTCATTTGGTGGTCTGAATGTTGCAATTACCCATCACTTGTGGGAACTGTTACATGCATAACTTCAAGAAGCCCTTTGGGGGCCCTGAAACACCCAACCATATCTACATGAGGCGCAACCAAACAGGCAGATTGGAAATGCTGTTTACCACTGGGTGCTCCTGCAAGTTCTTCCTCTCATTCAGCTGGCACAGCAACACACCATCCTGTACTCAGGAATCATCCTTCCTCTTCAGCCACGTGCCAAAAGGCAAGACAGCCAAGGGGTGAGAACCCGCATCCTGTGACAGCCCAAAGACATGCAAACCAACATGACCAGTTTATCATCCAGACTATGCTGTCTACTTCCAAGTCCAAAAAAAATCCAAGACCAAATGGCAAGAAACACTGCTCTTTAAGATCAAACTTCAAGGTGTGTGGAGGAGGGGTAACAAAGTGCAAAACAGAAACAAGCACAATCATCAACAAGTTGGGAGAGAATGGTGCTTCCTATTTCCTCCTTAGGTGGCTGCATTTTCAATAACAGCACAGGCTGCCTTTAATTAGCCATGATTGCACTGAGCCATAATTTGCAAGTCTTCAGTACCAGCACTCATTCAGAGAAAATGTATGCTGCCCCCCTATCCCTTTCACAAGCCTACCTTAACTCCCAGATCATCCACGGCTTCGGAAAGTAAATTCCAGGTCTTGAACCAGATCTGGAAGCAAAATGAGAATGTCTGGTTGTAAAAACTGAAGCTTTCCAAAGGTTTGGATTTTTTTTTTTTTTTTGCATAACAAACTGACACACAACATTTTGCAACAGTGTATGAATGTAACTCCTTTTCATCTTTTCCATGGATTGTAGATTTTAAAGCATTGAACATACTCTAAAATACTTTTCTTAAAGCCTCCTCTCCTCCTCCCAGTCTGTTGTCAGTGGATACAACACACACCAAGTGATCAAATCTGCTTTATTGCTTCATATATTTTTTTTAATCATTCACAGACAGGACACTGTCCAGGAAAGAACAGCTGCAATCACAGCTGCAAAGCTCTTACTAATGTGACACCACATAATCATACTTGATAGCAGAAGAGTTCTTTGGAGGAGGAAATCACTTCAGGAGATGTGCTGTAATTGAGCGGGGCTCTACAAGCCTTCTGGCATTTGAGGATTTTTGTGCTTGGCAAGCTTTTGTCAAGAACAAAATGCAAAATCTTCTACCCAGACAAATGCACTGAACTGACAGAGATATTTTAAACACAAACAAAAAAAAACCCAAAATACATACTGGTATAAAGCTGGAAGGCAGACAGCAAGTCTTGAAAGAGCAGATTTGCTGCTAGTCTAAGTGAAGTTACTGCACAGTCTCCAAAGGAGTTTTTCACAAGGAACTAAGTTGGCCCACTCTTAGGCTTGCATGCCAGCCACCTAACACAAAAAACCCACCAAAACTGAGACAGTTACTTTCATCTAGACCGATGCCCAAACCTTGCAGCCTGCATCGACAGCTTCCCTGGGTCCTCAAGGAAAATATGCTGTTTGCACATAGCTTACATAGGTGTATTTACCCCAAACAGACACAATTTACTTGCAACCAGCCTCCCTGGGACAGGAAGGAGAAAAAAAAAAAAAAGAAAACCAGGCTCTTTGCAAACTTGCTCTTTCAGGAAGGGAGAAAAGGAGGACAGCAGTACCTGGGTCTCAGACCAGGGCTTCGCAGCTCTCTCACCAGCATTTTGCTGGAACTTCAGCATGGAAAAAGCCGGGGGCAGCTCTGGCCTAGGCAAACAAAGGGCTACCTCTAGCCCTGTACAGGCTCCCAGCCCTCCCCACCATTTTGGGAGAGGGTAAAGAACTGCTCCGGCCCCTTCCTTTAAATCCTGCAGAACCCTGTGCAGGTCAAGTAGCCCCTTAACCCCTTCCTGGCCGGTCACCAGCCCTGCCATCTCAGTTAGGGGTGCTCCCAAGGGCCAAGTAAAGGCAGATACTCCATTATTGCACTCTTTGGGGTATGGTCCTGGCTGGTATAGCCCAAATTCAGAAGTGCCATCAGAAGTGCAAGTGGCGGGGGTTGAGCTGTGTTCATCCCGAAGCTGAGGTTGTCTGTGGTTAGACGTGATCCTGCCTCGCTGTGGGAGAGGGAGGATTTTAATGAGCGGACCCCTCCCAGCCTAACATTTCTAACAATAGCTATAAAAATGTAGGAAATAGCAAAATGGGAACCCAAGGACAAAAGTTAGGGCCCAGGCAGACACTCGTAGTTTATAGCATTAAAAGCATATGGAGCAGCCAGGGTGACTCCTGAAGTACCTGAACATCAGTCAGTGTGTGACACTCCACAGCTTGGGGACATAACAAGTGGTACCTCTTGGGTGTAACTGAGCCAGAGGGTCACAGTGTCCCTGAACATGAGATGGACAGACCCAGGGCATGTGACAAGGGGACAAAACAGCACTAAACTGGTACCCAGTCCTTACATCACTGAGGCAGGTGATAGCCTCCCCAGGCTGCAGAGCGGTGGGAGCTTTCTGCAGCGTCAGGGCCCCTTGGGGAAAGGAGAGCCGGGGGTGTCCTATGGATGGCAGGCAGATGGGGAACGCACACATTTCATGTTGGCAGGATAAGACTTACCCCTCTGTGTCTGTCAAGGTCCTTGAATAGGATGCTCATAGGACAGGCTGTCTGAAGAAGGCTGTTGTTCCCTCCCTGCGAGATGAGCCCAGGCTGCAGTAAGAACACCTGGAATTTTACTGGGACACGGGCAGAACCAGGAGTTGCGGTTGCAATCAGCTCATTCACCTAATCCACAGTCACAACCACACTGCAGCTTAATACCTGACAACCAGAACAGAAGACAGCAGATGAATTACAAGATAAGAGGGTTATGCTCCAACTCACTGTTCCTCAAATCAAAAGAGCAAACACTGCTAAGATTACTGGCTTTGCTTATCAGGAGAACAAGGGGAACCAAGGTAAAAGTTAACCTATGTGGGAATAAAACTCTCCTCTGGCTGCCTGTCCTGAGGACAGCATATGGCATAGGAATGGAGGAGGGACAGGGACAACAGGAGGGAAGATGTGCAGTGCAAGCCCCAATGCGGGGTTTGTCCCTGTTGTCCCAAAGGACTCTGGCTAGCACCGTTCCTGTGAGACTGTGGCCTCTTTTTCTGCTTACTCAGTGTCTGCGCTGAGTTAAGACTTTATTTTAAAGTTATTCCACACTCCCACAGGGGTGATGCAGTCTTTCTCAGCAAAGCTTTGTATACAGCAAGGTGAGTGTCTATAAGCAATGAGACGAGATGCCTATGAGATATTGTTTCTTTTCCATTATTGTTTCTTTCAACCTGAGCTGCGAAGCTGAACTACAGATAGAAAGTGTAGAGTAAAGCACAAGTGGGTGGAGCAGCAGAAGGAAGAACACGGAAGCCTGTTCAGCAAGCACAGCGTCACACTATTGCATCTTTCTCCACGATCCTTTACCTTGGCACACTGCTCGAAGGTACCTGGCTGCAAACTTCAGCTGATGAGCATGCAAAACGTGCACAGCAGGGCTGTCTCTGTGGCCAAAAAGAGAAATTGAGCCTGGCTGCACTGTGCTCGCTGCATGTCCCTTGTCAGCTTGTGCGTTGGTGAGACAGCTCTCTGTGCTCTGCCACCACCGTTTTTTTCAACTTGTTTAAAAGCACATTTATTTCTTGGAAGCCTCTGAACATCAGATGGAACTAATTAAAACCAGGAGGGCTCAGGGGAGCTGGGGGGAAGAGGGAGACATGCAATTTGGTTTCCACTTCAAAGTGGTTTAGGAAAATAAAAGCACTCAGGCCTTCTAATGCAAGTGCATGCCCATGGGGAGGGGAGAGAAGGGGGCACTCAGTGCTCTCAAGTGGCCACTTTACCCGCCACTTTTGCTCACCAGGCTCAAAGGAGCTGAGTTTGGATGCTGTGCCAGCTGATTAGTCAGAGCATCAGAGGTTAATTGCAGCGATTCCTCCTGTGCCCTCCCATCAGTTTTTCGGGTGGCACTGCAGGGGATAGAGGTGGCATCCATGGTCACAGGCACCCACCCACACAATCTTCTCCCTTGTCTGTAGGGGTTGGGATCACCTTCAGACAAGACAACAACTGCCGCTGCAGGGTTTCTGGGCGAGTGTGACAAAACACAGCTGCCAAGCGGCGTGGCCAATGCCACAGCCTGGCTTTTGGAGGGCAGAGTTCTCTGGGATGGGCCTCTGCAGTCCCCCGTGTCCCAACGTGGAGGGATGCCTTGGGGGCAACCCCACTGCCCCGCAGCCTCGGCAGCTGTCCCGCCACAGCCTTCCCACCACCCCTGTGGCACTGAGGTCCCCAGTGTTGGGTCCCCATGTGCCCCCCTCGGGGGTACCAAGGCTCCCTGGGCCCTCCCCCCTGCACAGCCCCCAGCCCGCACCCCACCGTCCCCACGGCCGTGCCGCTGGGTTCCAGCACCCAGGCAGGGCTAGGAGGCACCGGCGCAGAGAAGCCACTCACCAGTGCTGCCCCCTGTGTCTGCTCCATTTGGGGTTTTTTTTGTTCCTCTCTTTAAAAACATTTTTCCCCTCTCTGAACTGGGATTTTAAAGCCCACTTTAAACCCCGCATTAAAGCAGGGGCTTGTACCAGGCCAGGCTGGCTGGCAGCTGTGGGGCTGCGTGATCACCATCCACTGCTGACAAGGACTAATGGGACCTGTTCCCACTGCACGCCACATCTGAGCTCCTTCCTCTCCCTTATTTATTCAACCCTCATTCTCACTGATGAGCATCCTGGCCTAGGTGGTGGTTTATACAGCAGAAGCACTTGGACCCACAGCCGGGGCCAGCAGCTCATGTCGCACAGGTCGGCAGGAAGCCAGGGGGGTAATGATGCCCAACACCCCCTCTCCAGCCCCAATTCAACCAGTGACCTGGGGTGACATACTGAGTCTGACTGCAGTCCCTTGAGCCAGCTGACATCCCATCCTCCTGCACCAGGTTTTGTTTGTTCTTCCCTCATTTTCTGTGGCTGGGGAAATGGAAGGAGAAGGAATCAATAAAAATTAATTCTGAAAATAAATAAGGAATGAATTGGTAGCTTGCAAGTGGCAACAGATAAAGTACCCCATGACGGTCCCATAAAACATCCCTCCACACACCATTTATCACCAAGCCAGTATATCTTAGCATCAAGCTTAATTTACTCAATATTAAAAGACATAAACCCAGCCTTGCAAATTTGGGAAGAACAGTTTCAATGGCAATTAAGATTTTAATGTAGCTTTTGCTAATGTACCTGGGCTTGGGGTTTTCTGTTGTTGGGGGCTTGGGGGGCTTTTGGCTGGGCTGAACTCTTGGGATGCGTCACTCAGGGGTTTAGGCTCCCTGGTACCTGACGTTTGGTTGCAAAACCTGAAGAGCTCTGGAGATCTGACCATCTCATGCCTGGGAGACTGGGAAAAAGTGATTAGACTCGCTGCTGCATCTGACGCCCTCGGCAGCCTTCAGCTGCTGCAGCCCCCCGGATGCACTCGCCCGCGGCTCCGGCTCGCTGCAGCTGTAGTGCTGCAGTCGCTGCCGTATGAAGGGAAGCTTTCTCCGTCCCCTGTCTGCCACAGAGAGCTATTGTGAGCAACAAATTACAGCCCCGTCGGAGCCTCCTTGGCTGCAGCACAAGAAGGGAGGATGCTGGCCCTTAAGTAAAGCTGACTGGATTTTATTCAGTTGCTTTTCTTTTAAAAAGTTTGTAATACACTGCCCAAGACATAGTACAAGCTCTGTATGAGGCATGAATAACATTCACTCATGTGACTGTTTGTACAACCGAGGGCATTACAGGTCAGGCTGAGAAGTGTTGTAAGAATGATGCAAGGCCCCCAGCCTAGACAAGCAGGGAGCATGGCGAAGTAAGATAAAGAGGCATTCACAGGGCTGTGTGGGGTCCAACACACAGTAGCTGAAGGCCCAATAGGTCACAATTTCAATGGGTGTTCTTGGGGCTACCCGTGGGGAAACATGGCTCTTTTCTGGCTGGACATAATGTCATTATCAAACTCACCTTTGAGAGCCAGAGCGAGACCCCCATCAGCCCTGCAGAGACAACGAGTGTGACTTATGGAGAAGAAACCAAAGGAAATTACATGATACATATGGCAGGGAAAACAGCTGAACCTTGTCTGAAACCCTAGCTAGCCATAGATATGTCTTGTGCTTCGGTGTCCCTGCTGTATCCCCTCACATCCGCTGCCTCACCATGCGCCTTCACAGCCTCCTTGCAGGGACTAGGCTCTGCTGCACCACCCGAGTCCATCTTCACAGCCTTCTGGTTGTCTCTTCAGGTCCTCAGCTGCTCCTAGTCACCTCCTCATTACCTCTTTCCTTGGCATCAAGCACCCTAGGGAGAAAAGGCCGCTGAAGACAGGTGCAAGGATGGGTTTATTCCAGCTTTCGACAAAGAGCCTACATCAGGTAGCAGTTGTTTTGCTTGTAACAGTAAGGAGAGGAGGAAGAAGCGGCTTTTCCCACCCTCTGCTGAAACATTTCAGTGCACGCATTTTGGAGGTAGCATTCTGGCAAATACAAAGCCCAACAGCAGTACACACAGTGCAGCATAGGGGCTCTTTTCCTTTAGTGCTCGTTCCCGAGAGCCACTGCTGCTGGTTGGCAATTGTACAGACTCACACTCTTTATTTTTTCCTTCCCTAACCCAGTCCCTCAGTTTCTGCTGCCACCCCACACACCCAGCCTGCCCCTTTACAGTCAACCCCCCCCACTTCCCCTTCCCTCAACATTTCTACATGCAGTGGTGTCGTTCTGGTAACCCACTCCACCCCAGCAAAACCAGCTTCGCTTTGGGGGGATGGGTGGGTCTTCTCCTTAATTTGTGTAGGGTCAACCTACTAATTGTACCCCTCTTTTTATCCCTTCCTCTACATAAATCATGTATGTGACATTTTAGCGGAACGCCAACAAATTGAGCATGATGTTCTTACCACCAGCTTAATAATTTAGTTCAAAAAGGCTTTGCATCATTGCTCACAGGGATCAAGAGGAAGTAAAATAAGGCCATTCCTGTGCAGCAATGCTCCTCCGAGCTGGGCCAGCATGTCACACAATGCTGCAAATCCACGCTGTTTTTCTTTCATTTAAAGTTTTATTTGGACTCTGGGAAGAGCCAGCTGAGTGCCCCAGCAGAAGCAAAGGCTGTTCAGCCAAGAAGTGGAGCTAATGTGCTCTGCAGTGCTAGATGCTGCTGAAATGCCCATGAAAGTCATGAAAAAGGCATTTTTAAGCAATACCTGCATCTCAGAGGAAGAATGGCCCTTGCACACGGTGCCCAGGCTTTGTGCATTGCCTGGCCAGAGCCATGCAGGTATGGAAGGTGATGAGCAGAGCAGGAGGGGAGAGTCAGATTGTGTCTGCAAGTCCCTGGGTCCTTCTTTCTCACACTGGGCAATACCCATCCAACCCAGAGCAATGCTTTACCTCCCATTTGCAGGCACCTGGCCAACAGAAGGTCTCAAACCCCTGCCCAAAAACCCACCACCAAAAAAAAAAAGCAGATTTGTTTTCAGGAGATGAAAACTGTCCATCTTTGATCTCAAAGTTTCTTCCTGTGCTCACAATTTCTGGTGAGAGACTGAGGAAAAAGCATAAAGCTAAAACCAGGAGGAGTTTTGGAACTGAGACAAGCAGAGCCATGTGTGAAGGCACATGCAGAGCCGTGCAGTGCAGCCATATCAGCACGCCCCACCTCATGTGCGGCAGCATGCGTATCTGCAGGTGTTTGCCCTGGTACCAGACAAGCACGCTACGTGCCCCAGCCTGCCTTCCTGCCCAGGGTTTGTGCCAGCTGCCAGCCTGCCGGCAGACCCGTGCCACTCATTTCCAGCCAAACAAGCCAGGCTCTATCTATCACTGCTGGGGAGCAGGCACAAGGGCCACTCAGCAGCAGCAGAAAGGGCATGATAAAGCGATATGGCTCTCCCCAGCATAGCTGCAGCTGGGAAAGGACAGCATGTGTGACTGTGCATGCTCCAAGGGATGCTGCATGCATCCTGCTTTCCTTAGGCATTGTTGCTGGAGTGACCTACAGATGGAAATGAGGCAGATTTGATGGATTACTTGGTGGGAGCATGGCTGTCAGCAAAGCTGGATCTGTGCATCTGTTGGGTAAAATGGTCTAATCAACAAAGTAAGATCATTTTTAAATGGCCTTCATAGTGTTTAAAGCACATCAGGATCTCAGGGAAAGCAGCAAGCTCTCCAACTAACAGCCTTCACCAAACCCAGGCTCTGTTTGGAGCCCCTGGCTCCCTCTCTATCCCCTACCTAATTGCAACACAGGGCACCAAAGCCCTCCGCCCTACAGCCCGGAGTCACTGCACGGGGGGGGGGGATTTTCCAGCCTGCCCTGAAACAACACATGCTCTGATGTATCTTCATACCTCATGCAGGAGCTGAGAGCAGGCAGGGAGGAGAGCCTCTCTCAGGTCCAAGTGTTCATAGTTTACATTTCACAAGCCAGACAGCCTCCTGGACAGCAACACGTCACCCACAGTGTGTGGGCTTGGAGAGCAGCTCCACACTGATCTGCAGACCACTGATGGTCCATGAACGTCGGCTGGTCCACAAAACAAATGCAATGACAAAGCCACCTACTTCCATCTCTGTGCAGTGGAAAGGGAGGGTGTGCTCCTAGTTGCTTTCTGTGCCCAGTTAAAGTGTTTGCAATTGTAAAGAGTAAACTATGATTTAACAGAACAATGGAAACATATTTACCTAAGTGTTAAATACTTTAGCAACCCATTTCTAACCCATCATTGGGGTTAGAAAGTAGATTTTTCTTTTTTTTCTAAAGGGCTATGTGATCCTTTAAGAAGTTGAGAATTTCTGCAGCACTGCCTGGGGCAAAGACATAGGTGAAAGAAGGGTAAGGGTATGTCATGGGAAAAAAGAAAAAAAAAAACAACAAAGAAATTCCTCCTTCCTGCTTTGGCATTTCCTACCTCTGACCTGGAGGGCTTGTGTTGCAAAAAAACTTGTCTATTGGTGTAAAGAAGACTTAACCTTTACTCCCAAACTGCCATTGTTGGTCATGTTAATGATTTCATCACACAACTATTTCAGAACCATTTGCTTTAAAAGCTGCTTGAGGAATATATCAGGCTTCCATCAAAAGGAGAGTTTTAAATTGAATTTTTCAAAATGAAGAAAAGTTTCCATTGACTGGGTGACCTGACCTGGAGGTAGTCCTGCCTTTGTTTCTCTGGTGCTAGGTCAGGCAGCATCAGGCAATCACATCCTCTCCCCAGGAGCATCTCTGCTGCAACTGCAAGGAGTTACCACCCCACAGCAAGCCCCACACAGGTCTGGCTCCTCTGCACCCATGCCCAGACCAGCTGGACTGGAGATAGCTTGGACGTCCTCTGTCCACTGACCACACTGGAGTTTGATCAACTGTAGCCAGTTACTGTTCCACCTTTTTTTACTTTTTTTTTTTCGAACCATCTAAGCTGTGCATGGCTCCTACCACACATTCCTACATCTGCACAAAGCGGTCCCGCTCTCAGTAAGTTCCCTCTGTACATGTAAACTAAACCAAACCAGGACACAGGCCTGAACATGAGCTTGCAATCTATAGAGTTTGATTGTTTATGACATTCCTGACCACAGGTTTTGACCCATGCCAACCAGCACCCTCCCAAACCATGCCTGGGCACAGATCAGGGCAGAGCATGGGCCAGGGACTGTTCCCAGGCAGCAGTATGGGCAAGGTTTTATTAGGAGCACAGATACAGCCAGCTGAGCCCCTGGGGTGGAAGAGTCCTAAAATCAGGGAGCTCACAGTCCACGGTGAATTTTGTATCTCTGGCAGCCCTCAGACAGGTTTTGCAATCGAGACTAAAAGGGGATCAAGGCCAGCACCTTCTTGGGTGGCTGCAAGAACTTGTTCTCAGCCTCCGAGCTGCTGATGCATTTGAGTCCTGCCAGTCCCCGGGCGTAACCACACACCTTGCCCGTATGCTATCGCTGACATGTACCCATGTGCAAACTACATGGCAAGCGAGAGAGAGCGGCATGCATTACAAACGAGGTGAAAAAGAAACCAGAACCCACCACTGGATTCTTGTAGCCCTCTGCTAATTAGGTGAGACATGGTAAGCTGAACCCCTGCTATCAGCCAAGCCAAGGGAATGTAAATATTTGCAGGTCTAGGTCACCAGATCCATTATTTACTGCTCTGTCATATGACTTAAGGTTTGACATAAGACTTGAGGTTTTGGGGGTTTTTTCGGGGTTTGTTTTTTTTTTTCTTTTTCTTTTTGCTCTGAGCGTCCCTTGATTTCTTGCCAGTTAGGTAACTGCAACAAGGGAAAGCTGCCTTCAATATCCCACACATGCAAAACAATGATGCTACTGTGAACTTTGCCCATTAATTCCAGTTTACTGGGTGACACAAGGTGTTGGGTGCTATGAGCCAGAAAGGCACATGAGGCAGCGCTCTCAGCCTCCTGTCCTGCAGACACCGGTGCCATGGCAGCCCTGCGCAGCTGTGCACAGCAAGTACTGCTTCCAGTGGGGGAACAATACAGCCACAGCAACTGGGACATCTGCTACAAAACCAGGCAGCTCCCACCCAAAACTTGGCCATGGGAGCCACAAACTCTCCTTTTCTCTGTTTCGGCAGAAGCCTTCAGTTTGTACATTTACACTGGACCCTGTCCACAGGTTCCCATTCCCAATCCTTTGCCAGAAAGTGGGGAAGGGAAGTGGTTTTTTGTATTTGAAGGGAGTATTCCACATTCAAGGGGAATTCCTCAGCCCAGGTTTCAAAGCCTCCTGTCAATCAGTATCACACTGCCAGGGTGATATCTTTTCAAAGTTCCTGATTAGATACAAGCATTTCAAAGGTTTATTTTCCCTCGCCCCAGTAATCTGGTTTTGTCCACTGGGGAGTATTACATCATCTTGGTGCACTGAGCAGCCCTGCATTCCCCACTGCTACCCATGGCTTCAGGCTTCCCCAAACTGCAAAGGAACTATATATCGCTGAAGTCCTGCTCTCTGCTGTTCCCTTCTGCTTCAGCCCATCTCTGGGGATATAATTTCAATCATGGCTGGACCAGGTCGAAACAAGACCTCTGTAGCTGGCATATCGCTGAAGTACCTCTAACCCAGGTTCTGCAGACTTCCAGCAGTTTTGTGCAATCATTCAGCTTGGCCTGGGACACTCTAGGTAAAGAAAAACAGTGAAGCTCTCCCTCCTTTGGGGCAAGTTCTAAAAACATCAACTATTTTCCATTTTCACTGGAAATTTTTCACTTTTCTTCCAGAATGCAAAAATGTACATTTCGGTTTCAGGGCAGGGGCGGGGAGGGAGGAGAAGGAGATATTTCCTGCAAGACTTTCGTTTCCAGAGACGTGGTTTGCCCCTGAAAAAGAGCTTCAATTTAAAATTTCTCGCTGGTGCAGCGCCTGACACCCTCTGCTCCCCATGTGCAGGGGCTGGAGGCTACAGCTTGGCTCAGTGTGAGTGGATTGAGCTCTTCTCCCACCAGGGATAGGAAGGGAGGGGAGAAGGAGGCAGAGGCAGCCGAGTGGAAGGGATAGAGTAGGAGACCAAAAAGGGTCATCTTTGAAACTCTATTTGTTTGGCTGCATTTGGTTTATGTGGTTTCACAGTGGGAATGGGGGTTCTGGGGTGCCCTTCCAGTGTCCCCCATGTTCAGAGCAGATCACATTGCTGGGGCTTTTGTGCCCAGAAAATACCCCGAATCTCAAAGGATGATCCTCTCCAAATTCCCCCGCTGCTGGCAGCTCTCTACAGATTCACTGGCTGAACAATCAGGACCCATTGCACCCCACCATCTCCTGCAAATCCAGCTACCTGGGGTGCACTATCGCTTGCTGCTGTCTGTGGCACACCAGGCACATTTTAGGGTCATCTTAGCACTCTTCGCACCAGACAACATAAACACACTGCTGAGACCACACTGGGCTTCCCAGCAAAGTTCTCCTGTCCTGGGGAACTGCTGACAGATGCCCTAAACTACAGGGGGTCCTTTGCAAACCCTCCAAGGGACTGCGTGACCCCCAGGCTCTGCATAGCCCCGTACTGCTGCACCAGGGTGGGTTGCCCTCGGCCATGGCTTCCTGCAGGGTATCAAAGGGGTCACCCCAATCTGGAGACAGCTCAAAACAAACTGCCACAAACACACAAAGCTGAGAGGGCACAGCAGACAAAGGAGAGGAGATGGGGGAGTTTAATTTTATACAGTCTGTTCTAGGAGATTAAATAGGGAGTGTGATAACATTATAAATACCCCCAGGGAAATACCATCAAAGGAGAACGGGGGATTATTCAAATTATCTGGAAACGGTAAAACAAGGAGTGCTGGGGCCTGAAGCTACAAATGGAAATATTTCAGGCAAGGCATTAAGAAAAACTGTCTTAGAAGCAAGAGTGATTAGGTGCAGAAATCAGCTATCCCAGCAATGAGTCGGGGCCTTATCAGAGGTAGTAGAAGATGGCATAAGCATAAGCCGAAAGGAGATGCGGATATGACCCAGGTGAAGAAGAGGGGTCAGACTGGATGACCTATAAAAGGCAGTTTGGAGCCCCCTTACCCGGGATGCTCCCACCTCTGATAACTCACCATCAGCCTTGGCTGAGCTGCCTTGGAGTAGAGCACCCGTCTGCAAAGAGCTGCAGACCCAAAGGCACCCACATGTACCAGGGCAGCTCATCCCAAATGTATGCGTTAGTGCATTCCCAGGCTCTCACCTTCCTCTTCCCATCCCATCTTCCAGGCTTTCTCCATTTTTTTTGCATTCATTTCCCTAGCCTATGACCCAGGAGAACAAAGGCTGATGGAGCCATATGCTGACTTTTCTGATCCAGGATAAAATGCCATATAAAATATTCCAGCCAGCTTGCCACTGTGTAACTTGGCAGAGTAGCATAAGTAGCTAATGAGTAAAGCTGAAGTTGGCTGTGTAATTAAAAGTGATATATTTTTATATGTAAATGATGAGTTTTCCATATCCAAAGCTGATAAATTTCTCAGGCTAAATTTCTCAAGCTAAGAGTCTTTTGTGGCCACTTTTTTACAGAGCACTATTTTTTTTTCTCTGCTCCCCTCCAAAAAAAATGACCAGTTTTCCCATCTACTTAATGGGCTGTAAATACTTTTCTGCTAAGATGAAAAGTCCATTTGATTTGCATTAAATCTTCATCATTATGAGCTCTCAGCTGCAGCAAGGCCTGATTACTGACACAGAATACTGCATCTCTTTCTGGAAACCTCCCCTTAAAGATCCCAAAGGGGAAGATAAAAAAGGGGCAGTCAAAGGGAAAAGGAAAACCCATGGCACTTGGTACTGAGACACAAATACTTGCTGGCAAGGGTATTGCTAGTGCTGGGGTCTCCTTCACAGCCTCCGTGCTGCTGGGGTGACATTGCTGCCCTGTCCCAGAACATCTTTGCTGCAGGAGTCCCCTGGACAACAGCACTGAGAAGCAGGCAGGATCAATCCTCAATGGCTGGTGCAACAGGACACCCAGGCCACGTGCAAGGTAGGGCTGTCACACAGTTTTAACCCTTGGGGCAGAGAGGACCAAGGAAAAAGAATTTACCACCTGAGGGTAGCCCACTGGGAGACATCCAGGGAGCTGCCGCTACTGCGCTCCCCATCCCAACATGCTCTTCCTTATAGCAAACACCCAACACTCTGCTTCCTCCTCACTCCTCATTTCTTCTCAATGACAGAGACTTTTGCATAGAAACAGGTTCATTGCTGAGTGTTCAGAATTCAGGATTTCCTGGTACTTTTTTCTGACCCAGCTTTAATGCCTGAAGTGGAACTGGCCAGTTTTGTTCACAACTTCCAACTCTTCTGAACCATTAAAATACATTTTTATTCAGGCAAGATTGGGGTCTTTTCAAAATGTTTCATTTCAGTAAAGCCATCATGTGTTCCTGAATGCTTTTTCCATACAGGGCATGGTGGTTTGTCATACCAGGACACAGCACTCGGGCAGAGCCAGCCCTGCAGCACGGGACAGGCAGAGCCCCAAGGTGCACTGGTGTGCACAGTGACATCCCTGTCCGGGCCACGTTCAGCCCCATGGGCAGAGCTCAGCTATCACAGGGCGCTGCTCACTGCTGCGGCACTGATCTGCAGACAGCCCGTAAACGACAGGACCATTCACTCATGGTTTTCAAATCCCCATGTCCCTCTGCAACCCTCTCAGGTGCCTTTTAGACAGCCAAACGCTGGGACAGCCCTAGCCCTCTCCCCACACAGCAGCACCGTCACTGCCCCAGTCCGGGCTGCTGGCCCCAGACCATTCCCACTGAGGAGCCAGCCCGGCGGCTGAGGTAACTCTGCAATTAGGTCCGGGTGAAGTCAGAATTTCTGCTCCAGACCCACCCTTTGGATATCCTGTTGACCCCCCCGGGAAGTCAGCTCCCCGCTCCCTGGGGCGTCCCTGCAGAGCCACAGCCTGGTGCTTGCTTTCCTCTCAAAACTCCCCCTACAAATCAAGAGGGCAACGCTGTCAGCAGCAAGAATATGTTTATTAAGTGACAACAAGCCTGTTCCCTTCCAGCTCCACTTTGACTTCTTTCTTGCATCCATTTTTCAAGTTCATTAGCTTTTGCATTTCTCCTTTCAGTCTTCCCCTCCCACCGTCTAGTGAAGAGACCGGCAGCAACAAGAAGCCGAGTCCCCCTTTTACTGCTCACCCAGGAGGAGCAGCTGCTGCACGCTCATGGCACCGGCTCCTTCCAACCCCATGCTGGAGAAGGGCTCGTTGAGTTTTGCTGTTAGCATCAGGCTTAGACTGGGCAGGGAAAAGGAAAGATGAATGAAATCACACCAAATGATGACTGGTGTTTTCCTAACAAGGCCGGTAACTCCACCAGGCCACAGCAGAGCTGCCTAACTGGGTCCCTGCTAATGGCCAGACAATGGGACTTTGATGAGGTCTCAGATCATGACATTTTTAGAGCCTCTCTCTGCCCTAATCCCAGCCCAACCAAGCCCCCATACTCTGTTGTTCTGTCTACATGTGTCACTTGCCAGCTGGACATGATCCCCATCACTGATTGTCATTTCCATCCAGAGCTCTCCTGGGGTGTGCCCCTGCCTGAGTGTCAGTGCCCTCCCCAGCGCACTGCTGGACACGGATGCTAATATCAGAGAAGAAATAGCCCCAGGGACAGTACAGCCCTCAGTGCGAACAGCAGCTTTCACTGGGGATGGGATAAATGGGAGATACTTCTGAATCCATCCGTTGGAGGAATCCATCTGTCATCTGCACTGCTATGCTCCACAGGTACAAATTGTCAGCACAGGCATTGGTCCGAGGTAAGCCAGAAGACATTCAATTAATTGATCTTCCAGCCCGTGCAGAAGCGTATAGACGTGTTCTTTAACTGTGTGCATTGCTGTCCCTTTGTCCCCTACACGCCATGCTATGTAGTGGCATCTCTTCTGAACAATATTCTGCCCATATCAATCCCAGCTTAAGCTCCCCTGAAACGCAAAAGAGGACAGAAGAAAGTTCATCACCAGCAGCTACACACAGGTCTGGAGGGAACAGTCCTGCCCAGCACCAAGGCTTTTGATCCGTTCTCTAATGCAGGAATGCACACATGGGCTCTTGAGCTGCCCTTTCAGCTTCATGGGCAGCTATCATTGCTTCAGCCTGTGATCCTGCTAGGTCTCACTAGCTATGGATTGACCTGCATCAGGGCTTAAAAGCTGCCTGCTTTGCCTTTCTTCTCACCAAATTACAGATGATTTAGTACATTTTGCTGATTTTTGACAGTGATGAAGAGTAAGGTCTTGAACAGGAGCGCTCCCCGTGAACATGCCACTGAACTCAGGACAGGGCTGCGGTCCAGCCAGAAAACCCATCCTGATTGTCAGCTCTTCCCTTGCAATTGTATTCAGATATTCTGTTCTTCTTTGCCTTTTCTCCTGCACAGGCAGGACATAAAGGCTTCTACAAGCTGTTAAACTATTGGCATGCTGTAGACCAAGAAGGGCCACACTGCAATTGTAAATAACATAGTCCCAATGAATAATCCACGTCATGAACAGGACCACAAGTGTTAGCTATTGCTTGATAAAGATAGACTGTGATCACAGTACTAAAGACCAGCTATGAAGCCTGACCTGCAAACCAGAGCTCAGTGAGTTCCCCCGAGCCCCTGCACTGGGGAGGGTGACTCCGCTGCTCTGCAGTGACCCACCAGCAGCACCAGCTCCAGGACCTCAGCACATCAAAACCCATCACAAGAGGCTTCCACCTAGGACCTTTCAGTCTCGGGTCTAGTGCTCAAAGACAAAACAATGCGAGAAGGGAGGTGAGGTGGGCAGAGAAACCCTTTCCAGAAGCAGTTGATGCTCACCCTGGAAAGGGCTGACAGGCGGGTTCCCAGGATGCCAGCACAGCATCCCCTCCCAGCCACCGGCACACAATGCTCCCACTGAGGCTATTTATTGTCTCTGCCACAAAAGAGTTTCAATCAGGCTGGGACAGTAAATTCTATTTAAATTAAACAACCCCATTTACTCACAATGAAGGCTGTTCACAACCAAAACCCTGCCTCGGACAAGTAGTGCTTCAGAGCACAGATTTGGCTTATAGCGTTTAAAGCAGCTGTCTTCATAAAAGCTAATAAAATACAGTTGGATAATTAAAAGCTTTAATTAAAAATGCAAAGTCCAAATAGTTTCATATTAACAAGGAAACTTGTTTTGACATCTGAAATTGCTGCACACGCTAAATTCCCATGTATTCTCTCCAGGCTATTTAGAGTTTGCTGCGTAGCTAGAAATGTCTCCTAACTCAGTCCAATCACCATGTGTTAGTGGGGACGTGCACCAAAAATTGATGCTGCTTGTTTTACAACTTCACTTTTAATTATCACAGTCTGAGGCAGCAGTGGGCTTATTTGCATGCCAATCCCTGAATGCAGCCTGGGGATGGAGCAGCTTGGCACTCTAGGGATAAAATATGTAACTCCCGGGCATGAGCTGCCAAGCTAAAATGAGAGCTGAGGAGAGCAGCAGAGCCAGCTTTGGGTGGAGGTTTCTCCGGCTCTGTCCTTATCTGTGGGGCTGGGGCATGTGGCTACTCAGTGCCACCACCATGACCCCTGCCTGTGGCTGGGAGCACACGCTGCACGGGTGCTGGGAAGTGGAATTTTGTGGGGCTATGTTGGGGATGAAGAGGGAGCGGGACTGAGCCTGGCTAAAGGAATTCTTTTTGCAGCTGAATGTGGGAGTTGGGTCCGTGGCTGGTCCCACATCTGCAACAGCTCAAGATGAGCAAGTTTTGTGGCTGTCTCTCCTTTCTGTCCATGCCAGGGTGAACTGGAAGCACATCTCTCCTACATGAAATCTTATTTCTGGCAGGACAAGTGCAGACATGGACACAGCCAGGGACATTCCAGGCATGGGTGCAGTGTGCTGCCAGGAGAAAGGAAACTTTGGCCTGCAAAGAGAGGAACAGCAATGCTCTCCCTTGTCCATGGGATTGCTGGAGGCTCACTGAAACCCCAGTGCTTCTCATATCCTCATTTCAAAGCACCTGAGGCTATGCAGCCAGTGGAAAGCCTCTGCTTCAGCCACGCTGTCCCTTTTGGACCCTCTACAGCATCAGATCCTCTTCTGCTGGGGCTGATGCATGGGTGCGATTTTACGGCCCTTTTGCTCTAGTTAGTGTCTTGGAATGAAATACTCTTGTAATGAGTACCGGTGAAATGGCAGTAAATCCATCAGTGCACCCTTAGGATTACAGATCCATAAGGTTTAAAACCAACAGGGACTGATTTAGTTGTGTAATTTGACGTTTCTCATAACACAGACCAAAAAGCCTCTCTAAGCACCAGCTGTTACATACCCATCACCAGAGCAACTCTTCCTTCAGCTACACATCCACTCATTTACTGGCCTTTGGCAGTGGAGAAGCCACCTCAGACCTGCTAAAGGGACCTGGTTGTTACTGCCCTCACTATGGAAATGGGCACCTCCTGTCCAGCTGCTACTGTCCAGCTGCAACTCTGAGACACTGGATCTTTTTGGACCATTTTATGAAAGACTAACTCTTGACTTATTGGGCCATAAGAAAGCAGATTTCTTTTTCCATTACACATATTTTTATAGAGGTTAAATGAGAATAAACTTAAAACATTTGTATTTCAACAGCCAATGGCTTTGGTTTGGTCTTGCTTAATGTTTTATTTGTCTTTTTCTCCTTAGGAAAACTTTCAAAAATTAAAATCTGGCTTCTGGCCGACCCTTTGGTGAGCAGTAGGAGAACCGTGTGCAGATTCCCATGCCTTGGTGCCTTTCCTTTTCCTCTACCCTACCTTGCCACTTCTGTTTTTGTTTTGTACAGAGACCTGTTGTGGTTTAACCCCACTTGGCAACTAAGCCCCACACAGCCAATCGCTCACCCTCTCCCACCCCGGTGGGATGGGAGAGAGAATCGGAAGGGCAAAAGTAAGAAAACTCATTGGGTTGAGATAAGAACAGTTTAATAATTTTATTATTATTATTATTATTATTATTATAATAGAGAGGAGCAAAACCCAGGAAAAACAAGTGATGCAACCACTCACCACCCGCCGACCGATGCCCATCCCATCCCTGAGCCACAATCGCTGCCCCCTGGCCAACTCCCCCCCAGTTTACATACTAAGCATGACGTCATATGATATGGAATATCCCCTTGGCCAGTTTGGGTCAGCTGGCCTGGCTGTGCTCCCTCCCAGCTTCTTGTACACCTGGTAGAGCATGGGAAGCTGAAAAGTCCTTGATTTAGTATAAGCACTACTTAACAACAACTAAAACATCAGTGTGTTATCACACATTATGCTCATACTAAATCCAAAGCACAGCAGTATATCAGCTACTAGGAAGAAAATTAACTCTATCTCAGTCAAAATGAGGACAGAGCACAATAAATGTTTACCTGTCACAGCCCCAAGGCTGAAAGTACCTGGGATAAAGGCAGTAACTTGGTACTAACACTGCATTTGGCCCAGTGCTGACCAGGTTCCCTGAGACCTAGAGGCATATCTCTGCTAGGTGACTGCTGGCAAATGGTTTCGCCAGTCCCTGCCTCAGTTTCCCCACTTGCAGAATGGGGTGATAATGGACTCCCTTCCTCTGCAAAGTGCTTTGTAAAAGCTTCTTTCTCCTTTTCTTCTGGCTCTGCTGACTTATGGAGTGTGGAAATCTTTAGTTTCTCAGCAGTCCCTGCAGCTCCATGGATCTGCTGCCTGCAGCTTGGCTCATCCTGCTGACAGCACCAGTGTGCGCGGGGACTTTTCTGTGCTTCTCACCCATTTGTTCCCTGGCCCTGGGTGCAAGGAGACTGCAAATGTCACTTTGGGTCCCCAAAGGTCGCTCTGCAGAGTGCACGGCTAAATTAGCCCATGATGGGCTCCTCTTACAGCAGTCCCCTCTGCTACTGTGGGGCTCCAAAAGCCACACTCCAGAGCGACTCACCAAGGGGAAGGGGAGTGTGGGCAGGATGCAGGGGTGCTGGGGCAGGTACGACATCATCCAACAGGAGAGCACCCCTCCATCACCCACCTTTAACATGGGACTCCGTGGGGTCCCACGGCAGCGAGCGAGGAGGACACAGCGGCAGGGCTGGGTGGGGGCGGGAGGTCGGGGGACAGGGAAGGGGAGACCATCGGGGTGCCCGTGGCGTGCGGGTCCTGGGGGCTGCAGGGCCCCGTCCCTGCTACGGCTGCCAGAGGAGGAGGGCGAGGAGGAGGGCGAGGAAGGCAGCGGAGCCAGCAGCGGGCTGAGAGCACCCTCCTGCGGGGTGCAAGCCGAGCTGCTGCTCCTCTGCTCGGGAATGCGCCTTCCCTCCCAGCACAGAGCCTGTTCGCTGGCTCGTCCTTCTGTTCTCACACTTTTGCGGCCTCTGCTGCTCCCTGCTCACCACCAGCGCTTCCCACCCACTTCCCGGTTACCTCCGGAGAAGGAAGGGGGGGGTTCGCTGTTCCTGGGGGACGCTGCATAGCCTCTCTCCTGCTAGAAGTAATGCCGGCACCAGCCTCACTCATAGCTCTTTGTTCTTGGTGCAGACCTGGAGGTGAGAGGACCAAGAGGGACCTTTCGCAGCTCCAGTGCCACCCTGATGCTGAAGCCAGTTGAAAACTGAGCTGGGGGCTGAGACCCTTTCTCCAGGCACAGCAGGGAAAACGGCAACACAACCTTGGTCTGCCTCACTTCTGTCTGCTCACTTACATGGGCTTGGTAAGGCCAACATGTCAGGGCAGTGACACACCACCATCCTTGGGGGAAAAATATTAAGAGAAGGCTTTAACTCATACTAAACAGAATATTAATGGATATACTGCTGGGAACAATCCGCACTGACCCCTGGACAAGCAACTGCATGAACTTGCAAGCCTTGTCCACCTCTAAATTATGAGATGCTTAGAACTACATTTGATTACAAGAGTCTTTATTGAAACAACTCTCCCTTTTTCACCCAGCTATCTGCAGCAAAAGCATTGGCATCACACCATAACTGAAGCACTGGCCAGTTCTTCTGAGTCGGGTGCTTTCAAGGGAGCAGCTCCCCAAAGGAAGGCAAGGAGGCTGGGATCTTCTCTGCATTTTACCCCAGTCACATTACCCTGACAGTTTTCTTTCTTTAAAAGCCAAATGTCGGGGTAGCAGGGCTCAACAAAATCATACTCAGGCTGGTGCATCAAGGTCACGTCATCATAGGTGACCCAGTAAAAGAACAAGGTTCTGCTGGGGTAGTTCAGGTAGACCCCTATCCTATCAAACACATCCATTCTGAGGGGCATCTCCACATCACTGTGCCATGCAGAAAACCCTTTCCCATTCCACAGGATGCTCCAGGAGAAGTTGTTCCCCAAGGTGCAGCTGTTGCTTTCTGAACCTGTCTGGTCAGTGCTTCTGTATGTCATGACAAGGTAAACGTCAGCCCCAGATATCTCAACCTCAGAATAGTAATGGCTAAAGTACAAACTCTTGTCAGACATCACTTGGCATCTGCGTTCAAATCCTTTGGGATGATCTGGGTACAGCTGTTCCCACGGAGCAGTGTTGGTCACTTTCTCGTTGTCTCTGGTTCTGCATCACATGCTAAAGGACACAGAGTAATAGAAAACAGTGTTTTTGAAACATAAGAGAAACCTTTTTTACTGTGAAAGTGGTCAACCAATGGAAGAGGTTGCCTAGAGAGGTTTTGGAGTCTCCATCCTTGGAAATATTCAAACCCAACTGGACGTGGCCCTGAGCAGCCTGCCCCTGTTGACCCTTCTCTGAGCAGGGGGACTGTACTCAGAATCTCCAGAGGTCCCTGCCAACCACAGCAGTTCTGTGAAATGGTTTACAGGACCCATCCAGGAGCATTCGCTGTCTTGATTACCCAATACATGAGCTTTGTATTTAAAGTCTGCACATGACTACAGGAGCATTTTCTGTGACTGATGGAAGCTACAGTCATGCTAGGCTTCAGCCACACACAATAAAAGTAATTAACATGTGAAAAATCAAAGGCAAACTATGCAAGACACTCAGGAAAATTAATCTGAATTGATTTTTCAAGTGGATTAAGATAAGCCACATTAAAATTCTTTGCACTGTTTTTAGCAGAATTAAAATAACCACGACTCAGTTTAGTTCTCCTTAAATGAATGAAAGTAAACTGAATTCCTGAATACCAAGGAGTTTAATCCATAAACCTTTATTTAATTTGGATTTTCTTTCCTAAGTGTCCTTATGACTCTAAGCCAGGCCCTGAGGCTCTCTCCACTGTCAGTGGAAGGAGACAGAAACCTCCAGAGTGTGCTGCACCACTGCTGAAGGAGGTGTGTGTACAAGACAGGTGAGATGGATTTCACTCTATCTCCAGAATTCTCTTACCAAACTCCACCTCCCCCTAAAAGGCAGGTCAGTATTAAAACCATCAAACCCAGGAGTTACACTTGAGGAAATCACTCCTTGCCTTTGCTTGGGGGGCAGAGATGTGATGGTTGAGTGGTCCAATTGCAGGCATCACACTTTTGATCAAGCAGATCTCTTCATCAATAAAAGGAAGGAAAGAAGTGATTGATGTGCAGGACCAGCTCCTCACGTTGTCCAGAGGATGAGGATCTGCCAGCCAGTGCTGCAGAGGTTTCATCCAAATGGTGGGATTTTGTGAGTACATGTAGATGTGGGGCCCGATTCCAGTTCCAAGCTGGGCAACCCACATCACCCTCTCAGCACTTTGGGACACAACCTGGGGCTCGGGGTGCTCAGCACAGCATCCCGCACTATTTCCAGCCCACAACCACATACAACGACGGGGGACAGGGATCAGAAAGGGCTCCCCAACTGGGATCTGCAAGCAGTTCATGCAGACCCAGACAAGGAGCAAGGGGCTCCGTGTCCTGCTGTGATCAGACACACTCTCGTGCCGCCTAGAGGCATTCGAGCTGTTTTGCAGGGCTGCCTCGACAGCCGTTTTTATGAGAAATTATTCCTGCCTGAAAACAGGAGAGAGGCTGGTTCAACATTCCAAACGTCCTGCCGCACTGGTGTTTGAGCCCCCATCTCTGCTGACATTTGGGGTGCAAAGCGCTTTTCAAGATTGACCTCAGTCGGCACAAGCCCTTCTCTTCATCACTGCTGGCACCTGGTAGTTTTTCCTTTGCTGAGGAAACTGGGCTGATATGTATAAACCAGTGGAATTTATGAGGCTCAGCCTCATTACCTTGTGTGGGTACAAACTCAGCCAGTTTATATATTGCTGCTTATGAGACTTCTACAGGAGACTTAAAAGGAGCCAGGACAGGGACACCGATAAAGCTCAGGCTTTCCACGTACTAAATCATTATTGGCTGACTGCTACTGTTTATCGTTTTAGAGAAAGACGAGGACAAAGCCAAAGGGAGGAGGCAGAAACCCTTGGTCTTTCTTGCCCTCTGCTCTAGGGTGGTGTTGGAGTGAGACTCAGCATCCCTCCTGGTCTGGGGAATCCCTCCCCTCTCTCTTTGATCATCCTGCAACCTGCTAACGCCTCATCACAACCTGTCACTAAGGTCAGGCAAGAAACAGCGCTGTCAGCTCCAAAAACATTGTGTAATCACCAGCATTTTCCCATTCCCTGTCAAGATGAGACCTGAAATTTTTCACTAGAAGATAAAGCAGAGTTAGCTCCCAGCCTGACCCCAGTCTCGGGGGACTCACCAGGACAGTGGGTTCATGCCTCTTGTCTTGAGCGAGATGAGCAGGGAGTTTGGTCTCTGTTGTGCACACTGCAAGTTCATGCCCTTTTTATCTGGCTGTTTCTCATTCTTTCTAGGTTTGACAAGAAAGTCCTTCCTGGGTTTGAAACACATTCTTAAGGGAAGCTTTATCAGGACCTCTGAAAAATTCCAGTTTCAGCAAATAAAAAAAAATTCAATAAGTTTTTGGCCTGTGCTTGCTGTCACAGCAGCCAGCGTAACATTGCAAATCTGAAGTGATGATCTTATCACAGAGAAAGGGCAGTATGGTGGGCTCTAGCCTGGTTCACATGCAATTTTCTGGGCCTTTGCTTTTTCCACGTGGTGATAGCACAGAGCTGTTTATAAGCAGGCAGATGCCCTCAGGTGCAGCTTTGCAAAAATAAGTACAAGCAGATATCAGGCTCCGTGATGACCCACCTGATTTGAGACGGTTTGTCCTTCAGCCCGATGTAAACACTGGGAAAAGCATCTACCGCGGAGCTCTTCCTGAATTCATAACACTCCTAGCCACAACATAAAAGATTCACCTGTTCTAGGCTACAATATTGCGCGTTGGAGGCATTTTGCAGGTGGGTATGGCACCCTGCAGTGCTCAGCCAAGGCACTGCTCTCCCGACTCCACATCCCTCCAGCTACCGTAATGGGACACATCTCAAACTACCCTACTTTAAGAAAAAGGCACTTGGTGCAAGCAGGCATCTTCTCTAGTTTGAGCTTATTCTCAAAGAAGGCTCACTTTTGCTCTAAGTGGATCTTTATGCTGTTCATAGCCACACTGTCCTCCTCCAGAAAGGCCACTACCTCCCACTGGGCTGTCCCCACTGCCACCAGCAGCAGCCTCAACCCTCCCATGAGGCTTTCCACATCTGAGACAGACGTCCATGGGACAGAAGTCACCCATTGTACTGTCCTTCAAGTTGTCTCCTGCTGCCATTGGCCCCTCTCCACCCCAGGGCACCTCCCCTGCAAACACTGGCACGTCCAATGCCTTTTTGGAAATGGAAAACTCAACAGCACAGAGGCAGTTGTGGCTGCAGTAGCTTTGAAATAAGGGACTGAGGCCATTTTTCAAGGAAGTTTGTTACAAAGCTGGTCACACTAGGCAGCCACTGTGACGATTTTGGTCCTTATAAATTCCACTGTGGCTCGCACTTTGCTGAAAATGACAAGTGATGTTGTTAGGAGCTCTGCCTGTGGTTCTCTGTCAATGCCCCCTAGGAGCCACCTGAGAGAAACTGGGCAGAATTGTGACTATCATCATTTTACAGGGAGACAGATCATCTGTGGCACCAACAGCAAGCTGGGAGCAAACCCACCTCCGTTCCGCCTTACCATGTGCTATTCTGTAGCTTGAGAATTGCTTTCTCAAGAGATTTCAGCTTCCAGTCATACTCCAGGTGGGTCTGAAGAAGTTCATTCTGTGAACAAACCAGAGAGCCATCACCGACCAGCCTTCTCTGGAGTCAGAAGACCAAGGAGAGGAAACTCTCTAAGCCCTGTGGTAGGTGTTGGATACCTGGAGCTGGAGTGGAGTCCTCTCCAACAGAAAGGGCCAGGTCACCATCCAGCTTGGATGACTGCACCTTTTTAACAGCACCAGAACTCATCACCCCCTATTGTCCAGCTTCGCCTTCTCTCAAAGCCTGACAAAGCTCTCTGCCAGCAGTAGGAAATAAAACATTTGTTAATAAGTGAACACAGGTGATGTGCCTGTAGGAATGCAATCCTGCCATCCATGATTTTAAAAAGTGCTAGAAGAGGAGTACAAAACAGCCACCCCATCCAGGCTTTCACCTGGAGGGAGGGATTCGAACCCACCTTCCAGCCTGAAAACTGGAGGGGGATGGAAGAATAGCTGCCAAGCAGTCAGTGCCCGGCCTCAGGGAACTGGTGCTTGGTCCAGCCCTGCCAACTACTCTAGAGCATCTTAGGTCAGGTGCTTAAAACTGGGCATAGGTTTACCTCTGCTGTACCCCGGCTGCGGTAAGGTCACTGGGGTCTCTGAAGACCTGGACTCACATCTCAGGCTGTTTGACCCTCGCGCATCAGCAGATCATTTCCAGGCAGCCGGGGCAGCAGGCACAGCACAGGATGCCCTTTTCACAGCAGCGGCCACAACATCTAATAAATGCACAGGACCAAAAATTTTATTAGACTTTGCATGCCCACACTGGCAATGACCACTTGTTTGGAAGTGGAGCCCTCCTCCTCCCAGGGGGAGAAAGTAAATCCATACAGAAAAAGGACAAAGAGCATCGTTCTTCAAACCTCACTCTTTCCCATTTACCTATCAAACTTGCTTCTAGGGTGACCCCTAAAAATATTTACTCCACTTACCTGGGCTGTTCACTCATGACCAGGTTTCTAGTTATGGAGTTAAGTGCTCTAACCTGTGGGTCGGCAGCTCAGTGTCCTCGGAGGGGGTGCACATCCAGCGGCTTTGCAGCTTGCTGCTCCCCAGGGCAGCCTGGCGATGCTCCAGGCAGGCGAGGCAGGATGTCACCACCACTGCCACCTTGGCCAAGCAGCAATCACAGTAAATCTCCTCTCCTGAGCACCGGCTGCTTTCTCAGAGCTGTTCAAAACCAGCCTGTACAGGGCAAATCTGGGTGCACCATCTGCTTTGCCTTCCCCACCAATGATGTCCTCCAGGCCAGCTCCCCAGGGAAGGTGCTGCCCTTATGGCTCCATCCCACAGGGACAGGACTCTCTTGGGGGCAGCTCACCTGGGACAGGCATTTCCTAACCTCTCCCCAAAGCTGGCAAGCAGTGCTGTAATCCTGGAGGCCGGGAAGGAAAGCAGAGCCACACCCGAGCTCCCCCAGCAATGCTGCGGCTTAACTCTTTCTGTCCTCGCCACGGCCAGGCAGCTCTGCCTGCTTGGCCCTGTCTGCCCCCCAAGCCATCTCAGCCTTCCCACTTCCACTTCCATCACTCTGTGCTTCTACCTGCAGCAGCTGGGGCTTTTTTCTCCTGTTTTAACCTCATACAGAAAGTAGGAAACATAAGGGAATGGTGGCTGGAAACTACCAAAATGGGAAAAAATAACCACCCTTTCCTACAGTTTTTTGCTGACGTGATGTTTGGCAAAAGCTCATTTTGGCAAAAGTTCAGTTTTCAAGCAGTTTTTAAGCAAAGTTCATTTCAGCTTTGCAAAAAGTGATTTTACCAGTATTAATTTTCACCCGTTACCCAGACCAGTGCTCATGGATGGGGCTGGTCGAACACCCTGATGTGCTCTGCATCCAAATAGGCCTTTGCCTGGGTACGGCCTCAGCAAAGTCTGAGGAAGAAGGTGAGATTACGCTTAATAATCACACTTAACACATTTTTTTGATTTTGTAAACCTGGGCTGGTTGTAGCTGAAAGTGAGAAGCAGATGGTTTCAACTGCAGAAATAAATTACACCCCACTCAGAGGATGTTTTTCTGCATAAATTGTTGGGAAAAAATCTCTCTCCTTTTTTTAGAGCCAAGTCCTTCCATCACCCAGGGCGCCCCAATGTGATCCCACACACTGATGCTTTTCGTTTCCTATCCCATGCTCAAATCATCAACCCATCCCGAGCAGGGACTTGCTGCCCAGCTGAATTTCTCCAGCAATCATTTCTTCTCTCAGAAAGCCAAAGCCGAGCAAAACTGGTTCTTCTGCAAGCTCATGCAGCTAGGGAAGAGAGAAAAACATGCTGATAAGCATCTCTGATGGCTTCGGGATAAATTTATATCTGATCTTTTCCCTAAGACAAAATATTTTGGTTATTTTCTCTCTTCAGCAATTGTACATTAAAATGAAAGTTAATGAGATGAGGACTGAATACCCTCAGGACGGGGAAATAAACCTTGACTTCTGGCAAGATTTGAGAGGGTTTTTACAAAATAAAGTCATGTGAACAGTGGTGTAAACGGTTCAGCATAAGATTTCCCACAGCACTTTTTATCTTGAAGCACATTTTACATGCAATGACAGAGGAGCACTTGCCCATCTCCATCCTGTGATGTGACATGACAGAGCCCTGAAGCCACTGCACATCCCATAGCAGTGTTAGGAGGATTTACTATGACCAGGCTAGAGCAAGGGACTGGCACTCTCACATGGGGCAGGAGCAGGTGCCCCGGGTGGGTGCCGGTGTGCCCAGCCCCAGGGCACCACTGCCTGTGGGTGCCGTGTTCTGTGCCAGTGACCGTAGGGACAAGACCAGTCAGGACATGGGGTAGGTCTGAGTTGTGGTCCCTTCTGTCCTTGATGGTACTTTGGGGTGTGCAGAGCTTCCCCACCTCATCCTACAGCAGCAGTCTGTGTTTGGGTGCTCAAGACCAGCCCGTTGAATGCTGGAGGGAAAATAAAATGATAACAGCCCTGCATGCTAAAAGCTAGGCTCCTATCACGACATAAAAGAAACACAATGAAATGAAAAAATTTAAACTACCAGGGAGGGAAATGTACAGGGGGCAATGCTAAGGTTGGCCAGTGACACCTTTCACCTCCAGAGGTTACCACTCTGCCCCCAAGGAGCCGCCTCCAGCTCATGGGTTCGGTGCAGCATCGGGAGACGGAGCCACAATTACCAACCCCATGTCTAGGGCACCATCAGCACCCTTGCAGCTCCCACCACTCTTGTGTATCGAGGCAGATAGCAAGAATACTAGGCCAGGATATAAGTTGACATTAATAAGCGTTATTCACCAGCAGACATTAAAAATTACTTATTTTAACAGGAGAACTCACTGATCTGAGCTAACGTTTGGAGACCAGACCATAAGCTCTGAGCTGAAGCAGAAGAAGGGGGAGAGTGACAAACCCAGGGAGCCGCTGCTCCCCGTTCCCCCCACTCCTTCCCACCTAGCACAGATGCACAGCACCAAACCTCCTTACAGAGCTGCCACCCCAGAGGTGGACCCTGAACGGAGGACACATCGCCATGATCATGCAGCATCTCCTTACTCCTACAGGCACGTTCACCACCCATCAAAACAAGGTGCATCAGCAGGAGGCTTGGATAATAATCCACTTCAAACTCATTCTCCTGTTCCCTTTAGGATTAATTTCCAGCAGCTCTACCTGACAATAGCAGCCAGCACCAGCCTGCAGGGTCCCCTGCCTTACTGGTGGTCACCTGGGTCACTGAGGCTCCCACAGAGGAATGGGGGGACCAAAATGGTGCCTGTTTGGCCATGAACAGGGCAAGAAGCAGTCCCATTTGTCCCATATCCAGATTTCCCAACCTACTCAGAGCACTGTGTTACAGGTTTTCACACACTAGATGTCAGCAAAAGAATAAAAATAACGCAGAGATGGGTCTGTTTCACTAGTCTGAACCTGGCAGTGATTTCCACTGGGCCACTAAAACTCACACTTGTGCAACCTGACACCAATAAATCCATTTGCTGCAGCAATAATCAGACTGGGTGGAGGGTGGCAGGGAAAAGCCACCCAGAGAAGAGCTGGTGCCTCTTGGGGCACCTGCACAAGTCCTGGATGGGCCAAGGGCAAGCCCAAACTGACCCGTCTGTGTCAGCAAAACCCTGAGATACTCACAGACCAGCAAAACAGCATTTATTTTGCATGTACATTTTTGGTGGTGAGGGTTTTGTGAGGGGATATGCTGCTGGCCCAGGGCCGAACTTCTCCAGTACAGCTGATTTAACCGACCAGCACTAATCCCCTTTTTCTCCTGCAGACACCCCTTTGAAGCTGGGGATTATGCAATGTGGCCCACAGGTAGGACCTGCCCCTTGCTCCACCAGCAGAAGAACAAACTACATTATAAAACACCTTTCTGTATACCAGGAGAAACGGTCCGGTGTTATCAGCTTTTCTATCTTTATAGCTGTAGCAATAAAATCAGATTGCAGCAGATTTGCAGCAAAGGGGATTGAATCTGCATGATGAGTGGCCCCAAGGCTTTCCCTGCCCTTCCTGAGCTGGGATGTTACCCTCTCCCAGCAGCTTTTACCCTCTTTTTGAACAGGACTGAGAGCTGAGAGGTTTGAGGTCTGTGCTGGCCTCTTTGTACAAGAGCAGAAGAACGAATCGCCAAGCCCTGGGAAAACACTTGCCCTTAAAATCTGCCCTCACACCCTACAGATTGAGCTGTGTACATTCACTGCTCTCTTCTTATGGACTTTGGGCCACCTGCCCGGTCTGGGCAGCGAGCATCTTACAGCATACCCTGAAACATCCTTATGGGGTTCTTAAACCCAGAGGTGGGTTGCAGCCAGTGGGTCCCCTTCAAGTTACACTGGTGCTTTGAGATCCCCAATGCTTTGGGGCATTCATAGTTTTCCTTTTAGACCACACTTTTACCAGTAGCAGCTAAACTAGCCAAAATGGTATTGCATGTAGGGTAGAGGCACCCTTTCAAAGACAAAGCACCCTAACGTCAAATTTGCTCTCCTCCTTTGCCCCAAGCCACCGCCATCACTTTGGAAAACATGGGTTGCTACTCGCCCCCAAATTCCTCCTCCCAGAGGAGCCCTGGAGATGGATGGGTTCTGCGGGCTCTCCCACCGATACCTCTCCCAGGCAATCAGTCTCCCCTTTCCCAGGGTCTAGGGTTTCAGACCCTCCCCATCCTAGCCCGAGGTGTCTCCCCGTGCACTGACCCTGCAGGACACAGTTCAAAGCCTCCAACAGGAAAAACAGGAAAAGCCACCCTGGCTCTCTCCGTTGACATAGTTTCGGTCTAGTTCTTGGTGTCAAAGGAGGTATTCACCTCCGCCTCGACTTGTGGGCTCTACGCACTGCCTGGTCCCGCTCAGCAGATGCCGGGAGGCCCCCGAGGGAGGACAACCACCGGCACATCCAGGTGTGTCCCCGTGTCGGGGAGCTGCTGTTGGGTGCTGTAAATCCCTGCCAGAGCAGGTTTGGGGGCACCAACATTCTGCCCGACTCCACGACACAAACTGTGTTTTAATTGGGACATGCAAGGGGAAATACTTCTCCTCTCTGTGACTCAGCACACCCCAGGGAGGCACCGGAGCCCATTAAGCATCTCCCGACCGCCAAAGTAGAAGTGAGCAAACACCGTGAGGCTGCGGGGTGTGAGACGAAACCGCCTGCTGGGTTTACAGCCAGGAGATGGTGACTCAGCCCACGCAGGGCAGCAGTATTTGGGAAGCATGGAGCCTCAGTGTCTGCAGCGCCGGGATGGCCTCCAGCGCCATCGCGTTGGCAGGGCCACAGCAGCATGGGGAGCCCAGGCACTTGGGCACGTCCCTGGCACAGACATGGAGAGCATGGTCCCAACACCACCAGCTTCTGGCTCTGGTGAGGGACAAGGAGGAACCCAAATCCAGGATCCTCCACTCTTCTCCATCCAGCATGCAAGGTACCATGCTGCGGTTAGGCAGAAGTTTGGAAACTCCTCATGCGAGAGGTCTGTCACCGCCCAGTGTGCCACAACTGCCCATGTCCGCCCGTGTCTCAGCTCCTGGCTTCCTCACTGTCAGCAGTTACCATCTATTAATCTCTCCCTGGCCCAGCCCTGGCCTCAGGCCAAGAGGTGGGGAGCAGATTTCTATGACATAGAGGAGGCTGCATTTCCCGTTGAGCAGGTTCATGGTTCTGCTCGTCTGCGGGGCATTAGCTGGTGCACCCAGGACGGAGCAGGGCAGCGCCCAGGGAGGGGACCCGGCCCATCTGTCACCCCTGGGTCATGTGGAAGGGTGACACATTGGCCAGGTCAGGACCTGGAGGAAGGCACAGAGGGCACAGGTCTGAGCATCCCCCTGAGTGTGGGGTCAGCACAGCATCCTGGCCAACCCCATACTGCTGGTGATGGTATCCCATTAAAAGGTGACCCAGTGATGAACCACTGATCTCCTGGAGATCAGGAGCTGTGCCACCCCCACCAGGGACACAGGGGATGAGCAACACCCCCCAGGACCCTGCCAGGCCTCAGGCTCCCCAAACCAAAGCCTCTGCCTCCACAGGCTGCACTAAATGCCTTATTAACACCCTCGCTGAGATCCCAGCCCCACTTCCAATCCCTCACCTACTGATTTCCTCCAGCTGCTTCGCATATGATTTACATGAAGCATTTCAGATCTGAACAGCATGGGCCTGGTTTGCGCTGATGAGTGGGAGATGCATGGGGGCGGGTGTGAAGCAGCCCATCTGCGGAGCAGGCCAGCAGTGCTGCCTTTGAAGAACCTCACTCTGACTTCTGGCTTCTCAAAAATGCAACCACAGAAAAGCATTTATCTCTCCAGGCCTCCTCTGGCAGGGTCCTTGCTCTGAGGTTGCAGCTTTCAGCATAAAAGCAAGAAATTCTTCCAGTTCTAACACTGTAACTCCCAGGGGCAGATGCAGCATGAAGTGGGCACATGCAAAGGTCCCCTCTGGCTCTGTCTGCCACCCCCATCTCTCTAGGTGGTACCAATCCCACCTTCTGAACACTCCAGACATTTTCCTGACTGCAGTTGCAGAAGATGCTCCAGCTCTCCCATGCCTTTTGCATCTGCCAGCTCTTTCCCACATCTCCTTCCCATTCCTTACACTGGCATTTGCTGGGTGTGTCACCAAATCCATCACCATCACACATGGATGGAGATTTCCTGTGGGTCGCAGACATCGTATTGGCCTCATGCTCAGCCTCCCTGTCTGAGCACACACTGTCCCAGCACTCAACAGCATCTGTCCTTCAGAAGCCACTTCCACAGAGCATATCCACCTGGGACCTTGTGGCATTCATCATACATTTATGCAGGCCAGTGTGTCCTCAGTATTTGTAGGTCAGTTGATCTGTCAGCTGCACCAGCTTCATGACCAGACTGTAACGGTGCCCAAGTCATGCCCAGACCAACAAGGCTCCTGTCCAAGGATGCTCTCAGCATCTGAGCACCTGAGGCAGCTGGTATTTCCTCCCCAGATGGGGGTAGCCAGCCCACCCAATGCACTGGAGATATTTCTCCATGGCTGGTGGGACACAGATCCATGGTACCTCTCTGAAGCCTAAGTCAGGGTTTGGACCAACTCAAACATCCTCTTCCATAATAAAGCAGCTGTGAACAAGCTGGGGAGAGCAAGAATCTGTTGGTCCCACTCTAGGATCATGCAGGGGGGGTCAGGAGAGGGTTCTGCAGCCCCTTCCACCAACCCGGCTGGCAGGGAGGCATGGAGGGCCCTGCTCAGAGCTGCTGTCAGCACCAGTCAGGGTGACACTGATTGTGCCTCTGTTCCTGCCCTGCTCTGGCAGGGAGGCGAGGATCAGAGTGCAATGCTGGACATGGAGAAACAGCCCTTTCCCCTTCCTCCCCCACCACGGGGCAACACAGCAGTTGCTTCACAGCTTAATATGAACCAGCTTTGGTAAATATAATGAAATCATAAAAAGAGGGGAAATCTTAGCACTCCCGCACCAAAAGCACTGGAGACTCTCACGCAATGGTACTTTCCCCTCAGCTAAACTGACATGAGCGGTGGATGGACCCTGATTCCCATGGGAACTCATCCACTTGCTGTTTATCTTGAATGCAATAAAAATGATATTAAAAATAGACTGGAGTAGAAGCAGCAGAAAAAATTCAACACCTGATGCTGTTCCTCTTCATTGTCTGAAATCCGGTAGCAAGCTCTGGGAACAGGCATGTCCGTGCGATTACAGCTCAGACACTCCCAGACCTCATCTCGAACAGAAGCTGAGACCAAATTATACTTCTAAAGGGCTGAAACGTTTTTGTTAGGTTATTGAAGCAGCAGGTATGACGCTGCCATCTCACCCTGGGACCACAGCCTTTTCGCTCTTTTTCCTGCTCATACAATGGGAAGAACAGATGAAAATACCAAAAACCACAAGGCATTAAGATATCACAGTAAACAGCAAAACAGTAGTCTTATAAAAACCTAAATGCTGCAGGAAAGCCTAGTTTTGTAATATTCAAACACTTCCCAAAATACATAAAAGAGGGAAAGCTGTTGTAAAACTCTTTGAACCCAAGTGCCAGGTGGACAGGGCAGTGCCGCAGCTCTGGCCATGCCCCCAGGCAGGCTGAGCTGTGCAATGCAGAGGTGTTTCCAGACTGGCTTGCTGAAGGAGAAGTTTTGAATTAAAACTGGAGGGAGAAAAAGCAGCAGGCTTAGAAATCACTGCAAATCAAAGGTGGGGAGGGAGCGAGGTGCTAGTTCATCCTTGTACTGAGCCTTGGGTTCAGGTCCGGACCGAACATCTCTCTGCAGTTTTGCCAGGCACCATCTGGCCGGACAGTGCCTTTGCTGTCACAGAAGTGATGTTTTTTCAGTCATCATTCACTTTTACTCCTTTTTACAAGTATTAGTAACATTCCCATAAACAGGTTTTTAATGCAATCCTTTTTCTCTGACACGCTGCATGTTAAAGATTAGCAGAGGCATTTTATTGCAGGTAATAAAGAACTCTGATGTCAAATATTTTAACAAGCCAAGTACTCCATGGGAAAAGCCCAAGGGGCTCCAAACGCATTTCTGCTCTGCAGCCTCTGTCAGGGAGAGGGGGAAAAGGGAGGGAGATTTCTGGGAAAATATCTCAGATTTTATCTATTTTTTGGAAAAGAAGAACAAAACCACAGCAACTCCAACCACACTGGCCATTCAGCGCTGCTGAACTCAGGAGCAGTTACCTGCCATGCTTCCCAGCCAGGTGTTTCCTGCACTTGATGCAGAGCTAGCTGTCCCCCCCAGTAGCTTCATGGATTTGTTGAAGGGAGACACTATCTTTTAAGAAAGAGTGAATTTAGGTTTGTCTGTTGGGAGCTTCAGTTTATTCTCCCCAACACATCATCCCAGACCTGCCTGCAGCCAAGCGGGAGCAAGCAGCAAGTCGATGCTACAAGCACCGCAGGACCCTGCAGGGACCAGTCCACGAGGGTGTTTTCTTCGCTGAGCAATGCTGCTGGCTGAAGGCACCACATCCCCCTGGCTGCAGGCAGCCGGGAGGAGGAGGTGGTGGTGAACCCCAGCACGTCATTACACCACCCTTGTAAAACACAGCAGAGAAAGTGCCCCTCGCCAGGGCACAGGGGGACCTCAGCCCAACAACAGCTGTGGAAATGAGCCTCTGCTACTGTTTGGTCAGAGCACGTTGGGCTCTAATCAGGGACAGCTGGGGGAAGCGGGGCTTGGCAGCCCTGCATGCTGCTCTCCACAGCCTCAGCTTTTCCCCGTTTTGCCCACTCATTTGTACACCCAGGATCCCTAATGGGTACCATGTGGGGAGCAGCACTCACGCAGCATCCCCCACCTGGCCCCAGCGTGGGAGGGGGAACACGATGCCAAACATTATGTTGGACTTGCAGAGGAGAAAACGGGCTGGCCGCCATCCCGAATATGTTCGGGTCAGGCAGGCCGGCCCTGTGTGGGATTAGGTTTCCACGCCTCGGCTTGCTTTCAGAGCGGGGCTGCAGCCTGAGAAACCAGGAGGGGACCGGCGCACACGAAATCAGCCCACGCCATCAGCAGAGCAGCTGCCAAAATTATTGCTGCCCACAGATTGAAGAAGAGGAGCCTCGTGCCGTTCCCCAGGAGCCCAAACCCTTTTTCCTGTTTCCTTTCCCCTCTCTTACCCCACACACCCGTCCCTCCTGGCCAAGGCAGAGTGTTGTGCAAGGACTCACCCAGGCTGGCCTGGGAAGGGTTTGCACTGCTGGCCTGTGGCTCCTGTCATGGGCAGGGGAAGGAGCCATGCAGAGCAGAATATATGTTTGCAAGTAAGCAATGCTCCCACTGATATTGCCTGCAAAACCAGCCCAGCCCAGGGCTGCAGGACAGGCTCACAGAGACATGCAGAAGCAATGCTGCACATGGACCCCACCACAGAGCCACGAGGCCCTCAGTGCCCTCCCTCCTCCTGCAAGCCCCACCGAAATAAGCAGACCAGTTTCTTCACTTTCCCATGACCAGATTCCCCTGAAAACAGCAGAAAATACATATGCTGATGGTAATTAATCTGACAAGAAGTCAGGAGACACTGATTAAATGTCTCATATCACTGGGGATCATGGATAATTGTAAAGATAGACTCCTTTACAAAATTGGCAGACAGTCTCAGTGCACATTTAGAAGAGATCAAGGGAGAGATAGCCATGTTCCTACCTTGGGATTCACCACAGTCTCACAGCGGTGATTCCCCACCACTGCTGGAGCACACACAAACATGCACACACCTCGTGTTCTGTTTGCAGGGCTCCCCATCCTGCTGGGATGTCAGGCAGACAGGCAGATGTGCCTGACCTGCTTTGGGCAGCTGCCCTGGGGTAGCATGGGGACGTAGGCATACTCCTGGGACGGGGAAAGGCGTTTCCAAATGCTCTTAGCACTGGCCCATCTCTGGTACCAGGGAGGTGAATGATCAGAGTCGGACAGAGGAGTTAGTCAGTTACTGACCTCCTCCAGCAACAGTCCCCCGGGGCCCAGGTCCCTCTTGCTGCGACTCTCCAGCTGTGTCCCTGAGAGTCTCCCCACTCGGCAGATGGGAGCACCTTCCGAAGGCCTCTGGAGGGTCATTCATCTCCTTCCACAGGCTTATTCAGGAACTTCCGCTAATGCCATACGTACATGCATTCACATACATACACATACATACACGCGCGGTTTGTAACAATGCAGCCACAGCCCAGCATTGCTCCAGCCAAGTTTTTTGGGAGTAAGTCAGCAGGCACCAGTTTCTCTGCCATCCAACTCCTGCATTGCAGATCTCTACAGATGGCTCTAATTAAGCCAATTTCTCTCAGTACCTATATGGTAGCGAAAATGCTTGGAAGTTGTATTACGTGACACCTTTTATTAAGCCCTCAGCACCTGCTTCAAGCCAATCTGAGGAGCTCATAAAAATCCCTACATTGTGCTAGAAGAGCCATGCTTGCTGCTTTCCATGTTGATGCTAGATAGGAGGTGCTCTGAAGGTGGACACTGAAGAGTTGGGCTGTTCAGCCACTTGTTGAGAGCAGCACAGTCTTGGAAATGGAAAAAACAGTATCCTTGAAGAAGAGCAGACCGTAGATGATAAAGCATTTGCGTAATGAATGTGAGCAGAATACAACAACCAACCCTCAAAACAGCAGAACATTGGAAAGCTTTGTCAGGAAAAAGATTTCCAGCAGCATGAGGGAGTTGCATCCTGGAAGGCCATGAAGAGCCAGGATGGGAAGGCAGAAACAGGATGACAGTGTGCTGTCTGAGCTCATTGCAAAGCCCAGGGAGCTCAGAGGAGCCACAGCTGGAGCCCAGCACCATTACTGGACACCACAAAGATCTCGCTCCTTATCTCCAATGCAAAGTGCCCAAGACACCTGTCTTCACAGCTTGAGGCCAGTGATCACAGAGCTGCTGGGTTCACGCACAGGAGAAAGGTTGTCCTTGGGGAATCACCCTGCACCTTTCTGCAGGACCTCAGACCCTGACCTGTGCTATAGGTACAGTACCACCAACCCGCCAGAGCAGATGGCCCTGCATCACACTACAGAAGCTACAGCTGTTGGTGGGACAGCTCATGCAGTCAAAAAGGACTTGTCCTGTTCAGACAAGCAAAGCACTGCTCATGTTTCTTTTTGCTGGGGCGAAGGCAGGTTTTCCACCCTCAGTTCAAACCTGCTAAAATAACCCCAGGAGCTATCTTCCAACTCCCAGCACCGCTCACCGAAACAGATCTTGCTGGTCGTTGGTAAATTCTTGCTAAACTTGTCAGGGGAAAAAATGCCTTCCAGATGGGCCTGGAAAATGTGGGCTTCAGAATTCAAGCACTTTTTTTGCATACACGCAAAAATTGTACAATAAATATAACCACAGCAATACTGCATGGAGCTGCCCTCAGCCCAGAGCCCTGGTATTGGGGTTTGAGCAATTTTCATTAACTAAGGTGGTTTTGAGGATCCAGTATCATCCTGTCTCCCACTGGTGCTACAGAGGGACATTTTTGTTTCCTTGGAATAAAACTAGCGGCCAGATTTTTAATTGCCAGCAGATGGCAAGAGGAACAGTACATGAGCTTCCCACACAATATAACTTGTTGCACTGAAGTAATTGGATCCAAATGAGTTTGCACTTAGCGATGGTCTCCCCAGCAGTCCAGTGCTTCCAGTCTGCCACTGGCTTCGCAGCCGGGGAGCTCTGGGGTCTGTCTGCACACACCAGCTACTGAGGACAGCCCTCTCCACGTCCCACATGAGATAATGTGTACACGGGACATGTATGCCTACGTCAGCTATCATGACTACAGCATAAATATATTCTCCCCAAGATTCAAGCTAACACAAAATCCTGAAAGACATGCTAGGGGACAGAATCTAGACTCTGGATCCACCTGACCTCCAAAAAGCACTCAAGCATATACTGAATTTTGCATGTGTTTAATCCTCCACTAAGCAGAGGGGGCTTCAGCACATACCTCCATCTGTTGCTGAGTTTGCATTCCACTTTTCACCATATTTGATGGTTCAGTGTATTCCCAGGTTCAGGAGGGAGTGTGATGCTTGAGCCATCACTAGCAGCTACTGGAACAAAATCCAGGCTCAACTGACCACCTGAGAGTTAGTAGATATTCTGCTTTTAGCTGCCAGTACAACTTTCTGATCATTTTTTCTGGTAGCAGTAGATGTATGAAGTAGACCCTTAGTAACCCATCTGCAACTGCGCGTCATGCTTTCAGGATAATCCACGAATCCATGATGACTTTGCAGCCAGTATCCATAACCCCAAAAACCATCTCCAGGTCCTGCATCACCGCACTGCTTTGGCTGCGTCTTTAGAAGGACTTTCCTTTTTTCTCTTAAACATGAAAAGTTGAACTTGGATCAGAGGGACTGTGCTTTAGCTGTGCAATCATTAGGGTTTACTGAGGCTAAACAGGCCCTGACAGCAAAAGCAGAGACGTGTCTCGGAACAAACCAGCCTGGACTGTGGCTTATCCCTGAGCAGGGGGATGGCTGTGGCTGGTTTGGGTTTTGGGACGGCTCCTTACACCACAGCCCTCAATTCCTGTTAATCAGCACAGGGATAACCTGACCTCACTGCAAATGCAGCCAGTGGCATTTTGATTTAAAAATTATTAAGGGCATCTGCTGTTTGGCACCGACTGGAGCAACCTATCAATTTTCTTTGCTCAGAGCTGCCAGGATTTCTCTTCGGTTTAGATCTGTGTCTGCAAAAGGCAGAAATTGCCCAGTCGATGCATCTGAAAGAAAAACTTCAGGAGAAAGGACTGAGCAGAGCTTGGAGGTGCCAGTGGGTCCTCTGTCCCCAGTGTCCGAGGCTGCTGGACAAGCACATCTGACTCCCCCCGACATGGGGAAACCCTTTCCCGTCCAATCCACGATTTCTCCCACCAACGTCCCAAACACAGATGAGCATCTGACCTAAAGCAGAAACAAATAAAAGAACTGCAGAGGGTTTTCTTGAGTGTCACATTGTACACCAGAATGTTTTAGGGACTTCAATACCATTTTTTTCCCTAAACATTTTATAACAAATTTACAGTGAAAATTACTGCGTCACTGAGAGCGAGCAGGAGGTGAAATCCCTTCCCTTGGGCATGCATCTTCCCCTCCCCGATGATGTTCTTGGGGAACAAGGGGTACCCAGCCTTACTTTGCCTCCCCTGGCCCCATGTCCCTGTGCCAGCAGGAGCCACCCTGTGACACAGTGCAGGGGACCACAGTCACCCTTTCAGTGGGCCACCAGAGAAATAGCCTTCCTGGCACAACCTCCTCGTAACATTCAAGCCCAGAGACATGAGCTCCCTGGGTAGAAATTTAGACTGGTGCTACCAGCAGCCTCGCCAGCATCACATGGAGCAAGAAAACACAGTGTCTGCTTGGGCATGAAAATGCGAGCACCTGCCTTGCCGGGGAGGAAAGGGGGTCAGCAGCACCCAGATCTGATGGCTAATAATTACACTCCCCATTTAAATCACAGGCTAATTTGTTCATGCTAAAGGGTAATCAGACAATGTGCCTTTAAAGCTGTCTAGAAGGCAGAGTAAACCTCCCTGCTAGGCTGGGCTTTCTGAGGCTTTATTGTCATCTTTTGGTTTGTTGTTTTTTTTTTTTTCTTTTTCCCCCTGTTGGTGCTTTATTGCTTTGGGCATGGGCCAGGTCTCCTGTCTGCGTAAGGCTTCCCTCCCTTGAAGTTTTCTCTCCCTGAGTGCTGAGATGGAGAGATCAACCGAACTGAAATATCAATTAAAACCAGAGGTCAGTGCTGTGCTCCAGGGAGCCAAGTCCTCCAAGGGAGGGCTGGGGTTCAGCCACGGCAGCCAGGAACCTGCAAAACCTGATGGCTGCAATTCCCAGAGGCATCTCCAAGCCAGTTTCTCTGCAGGGAGCACTGGTGCAGCTGCTGCCCTTCTTTCATCACCCTGACTCAACCGCTCTACCCACCGCCTGCAAAAGAGAGACCTTCCACCACTTTACAGCCTAGCAGCGGCACGCCCAGTGCCCATGATATCTCCGTCCCATTCTCACCTCTAGGAAGGAGCTCCACCAGTTAAAGCACCCTCACAACATTGCTGCCATCAGTTTGCACAGCTTTGATTACAGCCAGGGCAAACCAAGAGACCAGAAGTGGTACAAAACCAGCACAGAAAAGCCATTGGGACCTGCCTGCCCTTGCCCTGCATCCAGCCACCATCCCAGCTTGCTGGGATTTTCTGCTGCCTTCACACAGGGGCAAGAAAACAAGAGTGAACCAGCTTTACCCAGGAACAACACACATGCCTGGCAACCTCTCAGTGAGGCATGAAGGTTTTGCTGCTCCTGTGTTTTGGAAAAAAACACTGAGAAAGCATAAAGTTGAGAATTTGTCCAAGGATGTGCAGAGATTGCAGGGGTCTGGGGCAACGGAGCTGCCATCCCGCTCCCGGCCCTCCAGCAATATTTTCTTGTCTAACACCCAGCATGGGAAGGAGAAAAACAAACTCCAACACATCATTAGAGACCCAACACCGATCTGAGCTGAGCACAAAGCAGCTTCCCTCTCTGCATACGGACTCCACAGGGTCTTGCAAAGGTCCCCCCCAGAATCGGAGTGAACTGCCTCTTCCCACAGCCAGATCTGCTCTTGGTCCCACCTTCCTGACCATGGCTAAGTGGGGATGGCATAAGGATCACAGGGTCAGTGCAACTCAACTGTTCCCAACATATCTGTCCACAAACTGTGCAGCCTCATGACAATTCCCCAGAAAGCTCTTTTCCAGGCTGGCCAGTAGATGGGGATGGAAGAGCAGCCAAGGTCTAATCATGGGCAACCGTGTACTTCCAATCTGGCTGTATCCTGATGGCTGTCAGGGCTCAGGTGGCACCAGCTGCAGCACTGGCCGTGCTTGGAGCAGGGCAGAGATAGGGACTGAGATAGGGGCTGTGTGACTGGGGAGCAGGGAAAACACCAGAGGACCTAAGTCCACATTCCTAGGGCAGCGAGTGTAGGTGATAAACCCTAAAATAACTCTACCAGATGTTCCTGGGGTCTGCCTGTCCCCTGATAGTCCAAGACGGGGAGTCAAGGCGACTGAAGGGGACCAGAAAGCAGGTTGAAGACCTCATCCTGCCTGCAGCACCACTACACGATGGAAATGTACGGCCAAGTGCGGCTCCTTGTGGGAAAGAGAACCCAATGAGCCCATCACATGCACCCGCTTGCCTGTACCTGCATGCTGTAACCCCCCAGAGCGCACTAAACCCCCACCTTCCAGATCTGCTCTTGTTCAGCCAAGATGCTGTATGGAGAGGAGGTAATTTGGAAACCCCAGAAACAGACTGGAGGTGCAGAGAAAAAGCCCTCAGCTCTGTGCCACTGATGGGTGGCCAGTCATGCTGAATTCCCACCGAGTCCTCTCCTCTGGGATTTGCCCAGCAGATGAAGGCAGCTGGCTAGCAGGACAGGCAATAGGAAACGCCAGGAGACTTTCTAGCAGAGCAAAGGGATATTTGGGTTTCTGCAGGGTGCTGGTGCGTTCCGCCCAGCGCTGGTACACAAGGCTTCCCCCACCAGGAACCAGGCAGCCAGCTCCAAGCCAACCCCGAAGCTGCCTGCTCCAAAATAAAGAAACAGGAACGAACAATGAGTGACACTCAGTGCCCTGCCCCAAGCTTTGCCGTGTCAGGAGCCATCATTATGTCAATGTGTAATTATACCATTAATTACTGACCATAAATCTCTAAAGAAAACAGACCTGAAATGAATATAGTGCTGGTGCAAAATCCTAAGAGATAACTCTTTGGCTGCTAAGGTAATGTAGACTGAGCTGCATTTTCTAAACCAAAATTGAATTTGCAATTAGGTCTCCTTGTTGCCTAAGTCCAACAAAAGACCTTCCTGCATTTAATACTGAGAAGGGATGTCTCTGAGCTGCCATCAAATGACAGAGGCTTACAAAAAGCCAACTGGAGCAGAGCGGAGGGACCAGAATCCCAAATGTCTCTTTGGGCTGAGCGAGTCTCTTGTTTGAGTTTGGATTTGCTGCACACTCAATGTACATCTCCGAGCAAGCCACTTAAGCTGACCCTGGCCCAAAGTTTAGCTGTCTGTCAAATGTTAGAAAAGGCCTTTGTCTCCCTCACAAGGACTTAGAGGTTTAATTACCGGCTGTGCCAAGATGCCCTTAGGTGGAAGCTGCAATGCAAATGCAAAGTATCATTATTAGAGCTTAGCAAATAATTCAAATGTTTTTCTGCAGCAACTCCCTCGAAAAGAAATTAGATTCCTTTCTGGTGTGTTTGGGCATCTTTCCAGGCTCTCTTGTTGTGACACTCACAAGTGAGTGGAGAATTACGAATATGAAGGTAATTCACCAAAAGTCAATGCACAGCTCCTAAACCTGAGCCTTCGCACAGAGCCTTGCTCCTGCCACAGCCCTTGTCTGTATGCCCAGACCTGGCACCGAGAAAGGTACGTGATGGGTTGCACCCAGGCAGGGCATCCCCTGGCAGCCTGCAGACGGATCCAGCCCATCCAAACTGGCCAGGGTCCCTCAGGGATTTGCAGATAGCACCTCAGGCAGTCACAGGGCCTTGCTGAGCAAGGTGGGCATCAAATAAAACAGAGGAGGGAGAGGGGTTTTGCTAAAAACACTTTCACAGGCACCTACACATCTCAGTCAGCTCATGCTATGCAAATCCTGATGATTTAAGCCATTTCACACTCGCCTCTGAAAAGTCTGGGACAAACATTTGCGCCATAAATTCTTTGGGACGGCTATTCTCCAAGGTTGAGCAGTTGCCATAAAGCTTCAAGAGTTTATGAGGATCTGACAAAACCTCCCAGCTCCCGCTGTAACCACTCAGTACCTTCCTCAGCACCACGTGCCAGACGATGGCTGCCCAAGCCCCGTCCCAGGGATGCGCGGGAACGTCACCACAGCCCTGACCTCCCTAACAGTCTTGTGTGAGTGGGAACAGTGCAGAGGAATATTTTCAATTAGCTTTACAAAAAACATTTGCCTGAAACTGGATGCTGTGTGAAACTCCTGAACTCTCCTTTTGCTTTTGGAGCTGGGGGCGAGGGAAAGGGTGGGGGTGAAATTGGAAGAGCTTTTTATTTTTTTGGATTCGAGCTGCGCGGCTTCAGAGCACGTGTGGTTTGGCTGGCCAGAGCCAAAGTGTGATTCAGAAGCCGGCAGCTCCTGCTGCGCACCACACCCAGGCTGCTCCGTGGGACCAGACCCAGGACACGAAAGGATAGCACCCAGGTGCCCGTGCAGGAGCCGGCCTGCAGGCACGGAACCCTTGGGCTCAGCCCACACAATGCTTGCACGTCACGCATGGGCCACCACCATGATGCACGTCACCCTGTTGGGTATTGGTGCTGGGATCTAGATGCAAAGCAAAAAGTTCAACAGGAGGAAGGGCACTGGACCTAACAAATGCCGAACACTTCCTGCACACCAATGCCTTCCTGTTACCCTGAAGCTAAACCCGCCAGAGCTCAGCAGTACCCCAAAGCTCAGATCCTTCCCCACGGCTCTGATGAACATGTCCTTGGTGCAGGTGAGTCAGATCACCCCAACAGCCCCAATCTTGTGACAGCATGTCTGGACAAGGATGCCCTGCCCTCAGTGCTGCCCGCCGCAAAGACGCTCCTCAGCCACCGCAGCTCTCCTGCGCCCGGTTACCAGCAAGCCCTGTAAGGCGATTTATTCCATCTAATTAACTTCTCCTTCCCTCTGTGGCTGATTTCTGCACTAAGACAGAACTCCACAGCTTCTCGAGCCTGCTGAGCTGGCAGCACAGCCTTTTGTTTCAGCATTTGCCTTTCCCTTTGCAGAGGGCAGCCCGATTTGCTTCAGTTCCTCCAAAAGGCACCGGCAGCAGCGAGCAGCCCCTGCCCCCAGAGCAGCGTTGGTAAAACCAGCCAGGGCTACAACACAGCAAAACTGAGCTCCTGTCCCACCATGAACTCCTTTGAGTTTTTTGTTTGGGGTTTGTTTTTTTTTTTTTTGAAACACCAGCAATTATGAAAACAGAAAGAGCTTTTATTTAATTTGTTTTTCCTCCTTTGGCTGGGTGTTTCCTCATCAGATGCCACCCTGCAAGGGTGCTTCAGTCTCTGCACCACTCTGCAGGCTCCAAAACATTTGCAGCCCCCATCGCAGAGCAGAAACTCTGTCGGGGAGAGATAAAGATGGGCATTTTTCATCTGCAGCTGACGACTCTGGCTGCATCATTTGGGACTGCTTGGGTGTGATTTTTCAGCAGTATTGAGCCTTCCACCCTCTTGCTAAGAGCTCCACACACCAATTTTCTCTTTTGTGTTCCCAATGCATGTCTGGTCCTCTGCCTGCAGATGTCCTGATGCCTGTGTGGCCCGCGCCTGTGCTCCCAGCTGAGCCACAGCCTTTACAAATCCCTTGTGGCCTAGGCACATGGTTTCTAAAAAGATATATCTGCCACGCAGACTGTGATGATGTGAAAAAGTAAGAGCATTTATAATTAAAGAAACCCTCTGCAAATTAGTTAACAGCACAAGCTCTCACCAAGGCCAAAGCTATTAACAGTTTGAAGCCGTTCAGCCAAGCCACATTCAAGCCATGACAAGTCAAAAAAATAAAGTTAATAAAATATCCTTGAAATGAAACACAGGTCATGTACTTGATCTGGATATTTATAAAAGCCTAGCGTTATGTAGCCAAACTTTCCAGAAAAAAGATCTCTCTGGTCTTTGATCCTGCCTGTTCTTCCTTGGGGAATATCAGTTTACCTTCAGCAAGGTTAGATGGGATTAAAATTCACCTTAAAAGGAGCGAGATCCACACTGGGTAGGGAAGTGACCAAGAGCTGTCTCTGCAAAGCCACATGATGCTGACCACGCACAGCCAGCACCACAGGAAAGCTTGTGGGCACACCCTTGCAGGACTATCAGGGCAGCCAGACTTTACGCCCTCACGAGCCTCCTGACTGAGGTCTGGGCTATTACAGCACCTGCCAATCCCTCGTTAAGATCCATGATCAGATGTTAGAAGCACAGAGGCCCACTGCCCTCAGGGTGCAGCTCAACTGGCTGAAGTCCAGCCTAGAGCCTCATGGCAAAACACAAGACCTTCTCTTGGCAACTCATTTGCCCAGCACTGGATACTGAGGTTTCTGAAAAAATCCCATCTCCCACCTTAAATTTAGGGAATCCCCCCCTTCACCAGCAACAGGGGGAGTGAGGGTGAAGAGCATCCTTGGGGTTTCACTCCAGGATCAACACTGCAAGGTGAAGGCAGCCACCTCCTGGATCAGATTATCCCCCACTGCTGCTAAAACCATGCTCACGCAATGCCACGAGTCTTGGTTTCAACAAAAAGCTCAGCACAGGCACGGCTGGGGAAGGCAGCCTCCAGGCAATGTGGCTTGTGCCTCCTCCCCTGAGAGCCCTGGGGAGTGACATGAGCTGCAAAACCCCTCCATGCTGGAGCACCTGGGTAGCTATAAACACTGCAAGTTGTCAGCAAGCTCCCTCCCAGCAAAGCGAGGGATTTGGCAAGGCGGGTGTGAAAGAGTGTGTTGCCGCTGGGAGATTAACGGCTTCACCCGGGCTGAAGATTCAGGGGGAGGAAAAGTCCCCAAGTCATCAGGGCTTGGAAGTATAAGATGCTCTTCTGCAATACCAGGGGCTGAGAGTTGCTCCATGTGTTTGCTGATATAAATACTTGTGCAAACACAAGGGAAACCACAGATATTATCCACCCAAGAAATTGCCCAGGAAGTGGCTCTGGAGATTGTCATCTTGGCTACAGGATAGTAGGAAAACATGGTTTCATGCCAACGGGACTGGTGGTCTCAATGTGTTGAGGTTGAGTAGGGGGAATAAAAATGGAAGAACAATTAAGATAAATAACAACAGTTACAAATAAAACCTCTTGTCTAGACCAGGTCCTGCATGGGGTGGCTTAAACCCCTCCTCTTCTTTCTGATCAGGATCAGGAAACACCACTGCCACAGAGTTCTATGAGAACCAAAGCAGTGGCATCAAGCCCCAGCCCAGCCTCCCAGTTTGGCCAGTGCACATCACCAGTCTGGAGCTGGTGTGACATTGCCTCCTGCTTGCCACTGCTGCCAGCCTGAGCAGCAGTCCCTGTTCTGACCGTCCTGTCTTGCATTTCCTGCAAGAGTCAAGTCACACGCACTGGGCAATAAACCAACTTCCAGACGAGATAACAAGGGACATCTCACTGTAGCAAACACCGTCTGAAAGTCTTTGCAGCCCTGTAGGTAAGGTCTGGCTCTCCTCCTGACTTTGAAATCCCTCCCCCATCATCCAGTGTCCCTGTGTGAGTCAGTGCCCACATGTACGAGGATGAAAACATTCCTTCATCCCTCTGGCGAGTGCCTTTGCACTCTGGAGACAGCAGATTGCATGCTGTCACCACGCAAATATGCAAGTTTCTCGTTCTCTTGGCTGCAGAGAGAACGCAAAGCGAGAAAGTACCACTGAGGCTCCGAAATCAGAAGGTAAATCCAGGGCGATGAGCACATGCACACTCATCAGCCTGCACGCACACCAGCTGGCTCACACACTTGTGCTTGCAGGTATGAGGGTATCCATGGGCTTTCTGAATTACTGTTTGGCAGCACAGCAGTCCGGTCTGAATCTATGCTCTGCTCTCTGATCTTTCCCATCCCCTCCTCTCCTCCTTCATTCTCCATTTTAATATATTATCCATTTTAATATATTAAAGCATGAGCTTTAAACCCCGCCATGTGCTGTCTAACCCCCACCCATTCCTTGGTCCCCACTCAGGCCTGGGGCTGGCGCACTGCAAAACAAAACATCAGCTCCAGCTCTACTCACCAGGGAGAGGGGAGTAACAGGGCATCACAAAGAGGGAATCAGACCTCTCACCTCCTCAAACCTGGCCAGAGACAGTGGTGACCCACAGCCACTGGGGCAGGAAGGAGTCTGGGGTGGTGAAAACACCCGTAGCAAGGCTCAGGGCACCAAGCACCAGTGCCAGCTGGCAGCAAGGGACCTGCCGGGCACAGCCAGGCTCCAGCCAGGATCTCAGCCAGCCAGGGCAGCAGTCAGGGGACACTGGGACACTGCAGCCACTTCCTCCTCATCAGGGATGATGGCACAGGTACTCGGGTGCTTGGAGGGCATTGCAAGGGCAGGGAAGACAAGCAGCAGGCTGCAGTTCAGCCTTGCTGCCCAGCACACTGCAGGGATAAGGTCATGCGCACATGGAGATTTCTCCACCCAAAACAGGGCTTGAGTCCTGGGTTTACGGCCACAGCAGTAGGCCAGAAGGAAAGCAGGGAGTTGCCTGTAGTTACACAAGAAATTTGTGGAGAGGAAACGAGCCCAATTTTTCCAAGTCCTCGATTAGCCTCCCAATAACGGGATGCTCAGCGCTTCCTCCACAAGCCGCAGAGATGCTCGGAGGCGGGAGGTGCCAGGTCTCTCCCTCCAAGGTCAAGGAAATGCCAGAGGAGATGAACGCCTCCCCCTGCTTTCCCACCTCTCCTCCTGGAGCATGGGGAGCCGTGGGCAGGGGGCTGCCCCACCGCACCCCCAGGACCCCACAAAGCCCCATCCTGAGTCACAGAGCGCTCCCAGCACATTATATCGGGATGAATCACTCACTGACCTCTGCCTTCCGCAGTGTTCAGTTTCTAATTTTATGGGCTGTATCAACGGGGTTATTGAATCCAGATGTTTGCAAAATGCAACTGCAGCACACAGAAACCCACAAGGAAAGGAGCTGGTGGTGAGGACCAGGGCACGTGGTTCATTTTTCATACTCAAACCCTGGCTTAGGAGGGAGAGGAAGGCATCTCATCTCCCCTGACTGCCTGGGGCTCTGCAGGAGCAAGTGGGAGGCTGTGATCTCCACAGGCCATCTCACATTTCTCTTAACAACTGCTCGTTGCACTCCCTTTTTCTGAAAGCATCTTCCCCCCCAAGGCAGTGGCTGCACAGTTGCATTGGGCTTGGACAGGTCCCACCTGGGGGAGCTTTGGGAGATGCTGCAGAAATGCAGGTCCTCCATGGCCTCAGTGACTTGGTGGGGACATCAGCGCTGCCATGGGAAGAGCACCAGACCAGAGCAGAGCTTTGGCTTTCCCAAACTAACCTTTTCAGCATGGATCAGTCACGGCACGAGCTGGCCAGCAGCAGCAACACCTGACAGCCGTCTGCAATGGGCATCTGGTTTGCATAAAGCACAGCTGGCTCTGAAACAACAGGAGTGTATTTGTCCCAGCAAGGCAAGTATAAAGAAAAAAGAAAAGAAAAAAATATCCAGACCTTGCCTAAACTTCAAACAGAAACCTGCTGAGTGACCTGCCTGTGATAGGGCTGTCCCTCTCTGATAGGTAACCCATGGCATCGCCTGTGCTCAGGAATCACCCGTGCAGCATTGACACAACTCAGGACCAGAGGCCCCATGGGGTGGAAAGGTTTTTTATTGGGTTGGGTTTTTTTTTTTTTAAAGACCTTCCTGTCCCTTCCCTTCTCTGCAGCTCTGACATAGCAAGTTTGACCTGAGTCTCTCCGAGCTGGGGATTCTCAAGAGCTGCATGTGGACGTACATCCCCCAGAGGGATGCTGCCCAGTCCCCTCCATCACCAACAGCATTCTGCAGCAGCGCAGACCCTGATGAAAATAAGCCTGGTTGTGTACAGGACCTACGCTAACAGCAACAGACCACGACACAAATAACTGCACTTTCTGCTTAGCTCTGTTGTACAGCGACCCCAAACAAATCATTCACTTCTAGGCTTTAGTTTACCTGACATCTTGCAGTGACATATCTCCACCTTTACAAGAACCACTGACCTCCAGGTGGGATATTTCTAGTGGTGGCTCCCTTCGTGCTAACTGGAAAAAAAACCTGCTTGCTTCTTGCTAACCAAAAATGACTGCACACTATTGTCAGGAAATGAAAAATTTGGCCATCTTGTCCACATCTTGTGCTCCAGTCTTCCTGAATAGGCCCCAAGAGAACATCTGCCTTCTGCAGAGAGGCCAGCACTGGTCCTCTGCACCTGTGCACAGCTCACAAGAGGTGGAAGATACGCCAGTGCCTCGTGCTGAGCTTCTCCCTGGTGATGCTGGCGTGGCAGCAGGGAATTTCTCTGCACCCACCTTCTTTGCTACTGCTGCAGATGCTGCCATGTGCCACACAGCACACACAAACCGAGCAGAGACCTGGCTGGTAAAGGCCCTCTTTGCTCTCCCCTTTTCCCTGCAGCTTCCGTGTCTCGCTGCTTGGGACAGATGGAAGTCGTGCAGAGAAGCAGAGATCCAGGAACACATATGGGTTCTCATTTTCTACCTTGTCACCTTGGAAAGAGTGAAATAACATATACAAAACAGAGGGAGATGGTAATAAAGAAGTTGACCTTCGCACTGGTATTCCAGCTCACACGGCTGCGCCTACGCCGAGTCGTTCCTGCCCTTGGCTGCTCTTAGGGCTGCTCCTGCCTTGCAATAATGTTCCGCTGTCTGTAAGCTAGAAAGGAGCCTTTTAGGGCAGTCAGTGAATCTGGGCTGATACTTCTTTTGTGCACAAGCCACGCACACGCACTTTGAGAAAGCTCAGAAGACCTGCAGGGGATGAGTTTAATGTACAGATGTCTTGGTGCCAAGTTTCAGCCTAATGTGAATCACAACAGCTGACTTAAAACACCCCTCTTTAAAGCCGGGGTTTATGGGGGGATTCCCTGCCAGAACCAGAAACTGTAACAACTGCTGTAATAAAATAGCTTTTCAGTGTAAAGCTATTTTTACAGTGTATTGCCATGTTTGTGGCATGGCATTTTCCAGCGTTTTTCAGATGTCTGCTGCCAGAAGATTTAGTCAGATTAGTTTCTTAGTACTTAAAGAGGGAAGGATCATATTGGATTGTCAAATATACCCCTTTCCCTGCAGTGGGAAAAATTATATCCTGAGAGGTGATTCGTCAGGTATTGAATTCATATAACACTTGATCTCAACTGACTAAAAGGCTAGGATTGCCTCAGGGTCCAAACCTGGTCGCATTGAAGTCAATATGACTTTTGCAATTGGCTTCGGTAAGACAACTATGAACCAACCCATGATCAGACTTGCCTGAAGCCTAGAAACCCATATTCACACAACTCACATTATAAGCAGCAAAGGGTTATGATCTGTGATAGATTAAGGTTTATCTCGGCTCAGCTGAAGCTGATGCAAATTTCACCACTCATTTTAATTGGGCTAAAATTCCATCCAAAGCCATCAGACTTAATTTCTGGGCGGCACCATTTCTTCCTGTCCTTCCAGTCCAAAGTTTGTCTCTTACACAGCTCTTTGGTCTTTTCTGTCATAGGAAAAATTATTTCAATATTAATGAGGGTGGGAAAGATGGTCCTATGAGCAGAAGTCAAGTTTTACCAGTATCTAAAATTAAGATTCTACCAGTGGACAGATAAATTGGTACTGTTTCACCATGAACAGCATGGGGGGGTGGGATTTTTCTCAAAAAATCAAATTCTATTTCAAAGAGATGCTGATATCAGATCTAATGCTACATTAAACTACTGTTACTTTTCAGAGGATTGTTCGTTCCTGCTAACTCAGTGCAAGTGATCCTGGCATCTCCATGAATATAAAAGAATGACAGCTGTAACTTGAAACAGGCCTGTTCTGGCTGGTAATGCCAAGCCACCTCAAACAGGACCAATAGCCTCCTCCATATGCCAAGTCCCACATCCTATATTTCATCCATGGTTTTCATAGTTGGAGACCCATCTGATATACCCCATTCTTGGGCCCAACCTCTCTTTGCCAAGGTATCTTTTAAGTAATCCACATCCTCTTCCCACAACTAGCTTTGATTTTTGTCCTTTTATCAAAAAGTTTGGATTCCCACCATGTTTAGCTGATGCAGCCCAGGTCTCCCCAGCCCCATCTCCTCTTCTACCAGCAACAGTTTCCCCACATGCCACACTCTGCCTGCCGGAAGGCATGCTCCATACCTACACCACCAAAATCCACAGGCACCACCTGATGGCTTAATCATGGTTGAGGTTTTGCACAGACCTTGCAGTCGTCTCTCTTCAAAACCCGTCTGAAGTTGTGGCACGTGGTGGAACTGCAGCTACTTCCATTTCAGCTTTTCTTAGTACAACACAGGTGTAAAGCCAAATGAAATCAGAAGCAACCATCCAAAGGAGACAAACTTGGTGCAAACTCTCTGTTTCCCAAGAAATGTTACCAATGTGTGAGGCTTAACGTGTGGGACATATCATACCAAGTATACGCCATGTAAAACAAAAGGACTTTGGTGCCCTGCTTGGTTTGGAGGTGCTTGTACCTGCAAATGAGCACACCTTGGGCAGCCTGAAGTTAATAAACATTGTTGACACCCTTCTTATTACATGGAAAATACATACCCTGTTCAGCCACTTAAATAAACCCATGTATCATTAGGCTGTAGGACTGGGTGAGGAGAGCTGCTCTTTTGCTCAGTGTTTACTGGAGTCTTTTCTGCATGACTTGGTTACACTGCTTACACACGTAGCAAAACTCTGTGGGTCTCTGGGTAGGGGATGAATGACCCATGGGTACGAGACACGTATTATTGGTATAAACTGTGCAAAAAGGTATGTTCACCTCAGCTCTCAGAGCCAGACCCGGCCCTCACCTTGTTTACCCATCTGGGGCATCTGTGAAATGTGAGTGGGAACCATTATACACCCACTACAGGACAGGCAGTAACGACAACACCAGGTGCAGAGCAATGGAGAAACAAGCGGGCAAACAGTTGGAATTACAGTGAACAGCCAAAAGGGCAATGCCTGGCATGGAAAAAAAAATTTGAAGATCTCCAAATCTGGTCCTCCTGCCACACCAGAGCTGGTAGGTCTGGGGTGAGCTGGGAATCCATGGTGCAGTCGGACAATAATCCTGACAGCAACTGCATGGCTTGTGGGCGTCCATCACCCAAATTGCCTTTCCCCCCTCAACTTTGACATCACCCTCACATTCTCAGCACAAGCTGAAGATCAGACACTCACCGATCACCATCTCAAGGGTGACAGCACTGAAGCATGGGGACAAAACCTGAAGGCATCCAGAATTAAAGGCAGTTTTCCAAAATGTCAGCCTTAACCCCAGAATTGGTTTACTGCTATGTAAAATGAGGATAATAAAACTTGCTTGCTGCCAGGGAGGATTTTGAGGCTTGATTGGGCAGTCTTTGGAGATTGCTTTGAAGATGGAAAGTTTTATTCCATTAAACAGGAACATGATGTATCCATTGATCTGAAAGCTCTCTACACAAAGAGATTCAATTCATTTGAAAACTGTATTAATACATCACAAAATTACCTGCCCATACATTAAAGCTGCAAAGTGGATGTCTGGGGGCACATCTCCAGCTGGTGCAAAATAGCTCTGCTTTGACTGCCTGTGACAAAACTGTCCTGATTTACACCAGCCAGGAATCTGGCTGTTTCACAAAAATGGGTCTGTTCCTCTAAAATGCATAATAAGGCTGATCACCCAGATGTTGACCTATCTTAGAAGGGAGGAATCATTATTTTCATTATTTAACAGATTTTGAAGTGAGACAAGGAAAGAAGTAGTGAATTACCCAAGGTCATGCTAAATGTTGGGGTGTTTTTTACTGAAGTCTCCAGGGTCATCAGCCACCTCAGCCATTACCCTTCCCCTTGATCCCATGTTGTTGGCTGATAGCCCAAATAGCCCCACAGGTTAGTTTTTAGCAGGTTGAGGGCAGAACACAACCAATGTTTGCCCACGGAACACAACTAGCACTGAGGAAGCTGAAGGGGGAAATACATTAACCACATAGAAAAGATAACAAACACTGCCTTCAATATTGACATACAAATTATATTAAGGCGAAGAAAAGGCACTCCGGTGTGGAACTACATGGAATAAAGATGTCCCTATGATTGCAAAGCAACACCTGTCACCTCCCCTCAGCCATCACCTGTGGGTTTCAATGAAGAACATTTATGCATCTCACTGCCATTGTCTGATCTGGGGGTTTTGGCCAAAGTTTCCCATTTTGCACAGTCAGGAACCCCATCCTGGCCTGGAGGCAATGGCTCATGGTAAAGCCCAGGGGTGCCTGCATCTTCTGTGTTTGGAAAAGCTCTTGCAGCCCAGGCCCTGGGCTGAGCATGCCCCACAGTGCTACCAGGACACAGCTAAATCCATCCTGAGCCGAGAGCATGGGAAGCCATGGAGCTGGAGAGAGAAACATGTGCTGGCCCAAGCCCAGCCTGTCCCCCTCAGCCGTGGCTCCTTGCCCTTGGTTTTCTCTGCCATGAATTGCTTCACAGCCACACAAGAGGCCAAAGCAGCAAAGGCAGAGCTGGAACCGGCATGTCCAACACCTGGGATCTGCAGGGGAGGGGAGACCCTGCCAAGAATTATTTTAACCTTCAATATTTCTGGCAGCAGAATATCAGTCAAATGATTCCTACTGTTTTTTTGGGTTATGTCACTCTGACACAAGCTGGTCCAGACCAAAAAGATCCATGTGCTCAGAGAGAGCAGGGTTTGTTTTCCATGTTAATGGGCTTTCAGTAGCAGGGGGAAAGGACGCCTGAAATAATAATCCTTAATAAATTCAACAGTCTCAAGAAGGAAAATCATGCTAGATATAGCTAATAATATACTGTACAGATGCAGTGTACATTTTTCTCCTCCAAACCACCAGTTCAGCCAGCAGTGGGGGAATTTCCTCCTGCATCCCAAGTCCTCTCTGCAGAGCCAGGTGGAAAGGGTTGTCCAGGGGCTCATCCCTAAACCCATAGCAGCAGAGGCAGGAGGGTCTGCAAAAGCCCCATCACACAGCACAGCAGCACCGTGGCCAGCAAGGGAGCTCTGGCTGCTTCGAAGAAGAACTGCAAGAACCTGGTCCTGTTCAAATTCTCTTGGGAAGGAATTTTAGTATTCCCCAATTTTTCCATTTAACTTCTTTTTTAAAGCTGAAATTGGCATTTTTAGTGCAAGTTACTTGCTAAGATAATTTCTCCCTGAAAAAGTAGGAATCCAAATGAAAGATTTCAATTGATGTGAACCACATTGTTTCCATCTCACTATAAAAATAAAAAAAAAAGGAAATTGTGAGGTTTTGGACTAATTTGGAAAATCTTAGGGAAACACCCACGCAGGGGGGATACCGGCTGCATGCCATTTCTTGTGGCTTTCTGTGCATTTGTCACTGCAGGCAGAGCTGAGCCTCACAACCTGGCACGTGCCCATAGTAGAGGGCACCTGCGCTGGGAGCCAGCACAGCTTGGTGGGCTTGGGCAGTTCATTGCACCATGGCAACTCGGCGATGCCTCTGGGCCCAAAAGCAGAACTAAATTATCCCAAGGAGGGTGACAATAAATAACCCCAAACCCATCATACTCAGACATATCCATGCACTCTTGCTGAGCCAGGGACAGATTTTGAGCTCTTTAACGGGTAGATGCAAATCACACAACGGTAGAACACAAGTCTCATCCCAAGGCAATTTCCAAACCTGTCCTCATTTTCTCTCTCCCACTTTTCTCCCCTCTATTTCTGCAACTTTGGGTTAAGGTGAAAAACTAGCAAGTGTTGCAAAACGTCCATTCTGACAACAGCATGGATTGTATTGACAAACGTGCCAGGCTTTTGCCTCAGTATAACCTTATTTATGCCTAATTCAACTCAGATTTTCCAAAATTTTGTTCAGGAAGCTGGAGAAGAAGGTGGGGGTGATTTTCCAGGTTGTTACATGAGTGGTATTCATCTTTAGAGGAAATTACCACCCTGTTGGAGGATACTGAGAGGTGTACCTGGTTTAAGGAATTCTGTCTGGGCTGCCATGGGAGCAAGGGACAGATGCTAATGCACTGAAATTACTTTTTAAAAAAATCATGTGAAAAGCAACAGGAGTGGCTTTTTTCATCCCATTATTTGACTCCAGCTGCTGACCTTGGCTCTGGGAAAATAATTATTCTTGACTTCGAAGTGGGGAGTTTTTTTGCGCCAAAGGCAAATGTCTATAGATTTATACTATTTGGAAAAATCAAACGGCTGTGAGCCAAGCCATCCAGCTTATAAAACACAACCAACCCTCCAGAGATAATTTAAAGTTGACCCTGCAGCACTGAAATTCCAACCATAGATGATACAAAACATAACTCGCACCATTTTCTTATCTGCTGGATGCTCCCATCAGTGTGGGCTTCAGGGACAAAGACCAGCCAGAAGGAGACTGAAAGAAAGGAAAAAAAAAAAAAAAGGCTCCAAAATAAGTTTGTGCTAATGAAGGCGAAAAGGCCTGGCAGGCCAGAAGGCAAAGTTTGTCATCTGCACAGCCAAGAGCTGTGAAAGCAGCCACAGTCCATGCTTTTTCCATCGTGTTCTGCCAAAATAACCCTCAAAATTCTCCTGGGATGAAACACAACCCACTCTCTGCTGCTCAGGCAATCCAAGCTTAGATCCTGCTTCTGAGTAACAAAATTGAGCTGCGATGGTTCGTTCCCACATGATAGGATACATCTGCTGGTGATAGTTTTCATCTTCAGTCCTTGAGCCTTTAAGCACAGCTACCTGGCCAAGAGTCATTAAATCTGCAAGACCCCCTATGGTCAGAAGACCCTCCAAACCAGAATGCAGAAGCACCTTGTCCCAGCGCCATCACTGATATTGGTGCTGGTGGTGAGCTGGTTTGGCAAGACAGAAAAAGCCATTTACTGAGGAAGAAGCTCTTTGGGCGCCAAGAAGCTGGAGGAGATCTGTCCATTTGTGCTCCTCACAAGCAGGAGCATTATGAAGAAAGTAGCCTGCTTTGGGGTGGATAGGGCTTTCCTGCAACTAGGGTTTACGCTACCAGTGTGCTCTGCCTTGTGACTCATTGCAACAGGTTTGTGCTCCAACTCACCAGAACGTGATGGCTTCTCTGTAAAACTATAGGTACAAGGCTCATCCAGAGCAAACAGATGCAACAGCCTGAAGGGGAAAAAAAATATATATATGCCAATACTTCAATAAAAATAGAGCAATAATTGCTCCAACATCAAACTCTATGTAAGGGCATGGTGATGAGACATCCAGACTGAGCCATCTCAGCATTCAGCAAATCCCCTCTCCAAATTTGCACAAAACGTTCCTCTACCTGCCATAAGAACCCGACTCATCACATTTCAGATGAGAGTTTCAGTACTTTTTAAGAAGAGAAGCTTCACAAGACCAAATCCACAAACACAAGCTCCACCTCTACTGATCTCTGTCCCTAAAATAATCAGTTGCTGCTTGTGAACCTCTGTGTGTGTGTGTGTGTACACACAAGGGTGTGCATTTTCACCTCAGGGATGACAAATTCAATAAGGGATAAGCTTTAATTTCAAATTTTCAACTGATTTTGGTCTCCAGCCTCCAATAAAGCAGAGAGTGGCGTGCTTTAGCACTTCACAGCTGTAGACACTGGGGAGGAGTCACAAGCATCATCTCGCAGCACTAAGTTATGATTGTTAAATTACCCCATATGCTGCATGCAAAGTGCAAGCGGCTGAGATCACCTCTTTGCTAATCCCCCTCTTTTACCCACAAGTCCTTCACAGATGTAAGAGCGTGCTTAGGTTTTGCTGATCACTCACAGTGGGAAATTGAGAGACTGAGCTTGTGACTCAAAGATTTTTGCCAAGTAAAATATTGGCCTGCAACGATGTCCTAACAATACAAAGTAGTTGACACCATAAAATAAACAATTGCAGAGAGCATAGCAAAAGGGTATTTGGATCCGCCAAGGATCTTGTGGACGTATTACTAAGCCAGTCTGGAGTTAGCAAAAGCAGTTTTTTATGACAAAAACAAGTGTCAGTCTTTCCAACACCCCAGTCCCCACATATAAAGAGCATCTCTGCCTAGAACAGGCCACATTGCTGACTTCTTTCTTCAAGTTTCATAACTTTTACAGCCTGCAGAAATAATAGAAAGAGTGAAAATATGATGAGGGCAGAGTACCCATAAAGCAGTGGTGTACATATGGTCACACACCCCCACGCTTGGATATACAGCTACAGAGAGAAATGGCAAAAGGAGAATTAGAAGCTGCCATGTTCTCTTAATATAATCACAAGAAAAGCATTGTAATTCCAAGCAGAAACCTTGTTTGCAAAAATCAGCTGGGCTTGATTAGTGGCAGCATTATAGCTGCCTCCCCATCGTGCTGAGAACATCAGCAAATAGAGAGCAAAGAAGGAAAAAAAATTAAATACATCATTGTCATTTGTCAACACAACCAGAAAATCCCTTACCAGTTAGGATTTCCAACATCTCCTCTAATTTCTGCTCTTTGCTGCCACCATAAAGAATGATAAAACGTTCATAGGCACTAGTCAGCAAACACCAAGCACATCTGTAAATCTCCCTTACTGACCAAAAGGATGTGAACATCCTCAGAGCATACTCCCCATAACCAGGTACTTGCCCGAATCACAATTTCTGTGTAAGAGGTCGTTTGCACTTTATTTTCAGAGGCAGATCAGATTTACGGTCCATCTAGCAGCATCCTAACCCCAAACTCTGCTCTTCATCTTGATCTCAGGCTCAAGCTGAGCTTGTTGGTAGGGGTAGATTGAAACCCTGCACTAAAACACCTCCGTTGTGGAAGCCACCACTGTGGACTAGAACAGCTTGAGTGGGATTCACCTGCCCTTAACAGGGCGTCTACAAGTGAGATGACCAAATCTAAAAAGGTCACCCTGAGCTCTGTTGAAGCCCATGGCAAGAAGCAATCACCCCCAGAGGATGGACTCCCACATGCCTTAGGATAAGGGAGGAGTTATTCTATTTTTGCCCATTTATTCTGATTATAAAGATATCTTATGGCAAATAGCTGAGCCTTGGATATTTTGTAGACAGCTACGGTTTGGTGAGATGAATCCCACCATTGATATAGTATGAAAAGCTGGCCCCTCTTTGGATCCTATATTCTTACAATCTCTATTTACCTTTAGCACACTACCCCCACAGGAATGAGCAGCAGCATGGCAGTGAGCACAGCATCTGAATGCGAGGCTGGGGAGAGGTACCCGGGGCAGCACGGTGCTGGCAGGCCACGTTAACCTCCCAAATACTCCCGTCGGCTCCCGAGAGGGCTGCCCAGCACACTGCTTTATGTTCCCACGCCTTTGTTTCAGCACATCTTCAACACCCCACTCAGCAGATCACAGCCTGGACGTGGTTTTAAAGGTCTTTTGTTGCCAAGTGAGGGATATTTCTGTGACCTTTCTCACCATTTCCTATAGCAATAGAATACTAATTTAAAATATCATGCCCTGCGGCTTCCCCATAAAATAAAAAACCAAAACACAAATAAACAGACAAACAGACTAGATGAGTTTTTCTATAAGCAGCAGAAATAACACAGGGTAGTTTCCTGGGGATTTCTGCATTGTGGTTGGATTCTCTGGTGCACAATAAAGGATGTGCTGTGATTGAAACTCCTTCTGTGGTTGCAGCATTTATAGCATTCTCCTGTGCAGACTCTCTGCTGTCTACTAAGGGTTGAGCTTAGATGTCAGTCTTTTCCTCACTGCAGCTATTAATAAAAACGTCTTTCTCTTCTGAGCAGCTCATTTCCACACAATTTGAGAGGTTTAAAATCTTCAAGACCACTACTGAAATGTCAGACTTTGCTGAAATTGGCCCAGGGGTTCAAAAACTAGCATGCAGGAGTGAATATGGATGGATAAACACACACAAACACACATATGCACAGCCCCATACAAGCACGCCATCCTTTTCTCCTTGGGGAACTAGGATTAAAATAAAATCAAAATACTATTTAGAACTTTAGCTAAAGTTTTGTAAAGAGAAAAGTCTTCTGTGATCATACTCTCCGCAAGTCTCCACACCCCCAAAGAGGTCTGTATGCAGTTGGCCGGGACCAGCCACATGTAAGACTTGGGTGCAAGTCTCCAAGACTGAATCCCCACACATTTTCTGAGAAATCAGCACCTGGGTAAAAGGAAGAGACCCCCTGGATTCTGGCACTGTAGGAAAGGCGGACAAAGCTGGTCACCTTGCCCAGCCAGCACACATGCACAGGCTGACCAACAACTCCATGCCCACTTCTACAAAGAGATTTCCAAAAGCAGACTTTATAGCTGGAATTTAAGAGGGCAGGATCCACAAGAGGGGCCAGATTTCCAAAGGACACTGAACCCCAAACTTCTGTTTTGGTGTAATCCCACAGGGACTTGTTCCTTCCTTTGGGGCAGGGGTGCATACTTGCTCATTATAGAAATGTTGCAACACAAATTAGCATCCTTCTCTCTAGAGGTGGTAGATGTGCAACTCTGAATCCTGGCCTGTTCTCTCTGTAGTAAAAGCAGTTTGTCGTCTTGCTTTCCTCACTAGAATGCATTTTGGCAGCCCTTGGGTATCTCTTTCATATTTGAAAAGCAGGCCAGTTTGTTTCATAGATTGATAATGCATCTGCTTCCCTTGCCTTGCTTGCCTGATGGTGTGCTTTGCAGAGAAATGGATTGTTTTCAAAAAAAATAGAAACTACTTCTGTAAATCACTCATCATGTCATTGTCATCAGCCATTTTCCAGAGACGTCATCACATCAAACTCTACCTCCATTTCAGGCTTTGAATGATAAGACAGTCCCATTTAGCAGTCAGAGAGCTATAAAGGAACGTTACGCATAATACACAAACATTAGAGAAAGGTATATTTTTAACACTTTCAGCTCAGCCACAGTTTTCAGAAGACATCCCAGGTGTCAGCTCCTGAAGCAACATAAGAAAGCAAAGCTTTGAACAACTGCCATCTCTTATTGTCCTGGCTCAGCAGCGCTGTGGATCAAGGTTGCAGATACCCTCAACCTCATCATACAGAGACGAGCCAGCAATCAAACCATCGGCACAGACCAGGGCTCTTGCTATAACCATGATCCAGCTATTGAAAGGTGTCTCCATTATTGACAAAACAGTGGAAGACCTCCATAAGACCAGTAGCCAGCACAGACAACGCCTGCTGGGTGACCTCCTCAGCCTCCCAACTGGTCCTTTCAAAGCAGGTATGAAGTTAGGCAGTATGCATCCAGATCTTCCTTGCTTGCTTGACACAGGAGGCTGAAGACAAAGCCTCCTTCCCCTGCATTATCAAGGCTGGGCTTCCCACACACATAAGAAATTAATTTCAAGAGTGCTTTAAAGTCGCAGTGACAGCGTGCAAGCGGCAGGTGCTGAGCTGTTTGCTTTCGCTGGCTCTGAATTAATTGTTGTTTGTGCATTTCAAGATGCTTGAAGTAAGCAGGAGTGCGACACATGAATCATGGCACATGAAAGAGATAACTAAGGCTTAAGAGGGCCATGGCAAAAACAATTACAATCTTTCCCTTTCTGAGCTGAGCAGATGTTTAAAATTATGTCAGCGACCTCCAAACCATAAACATTTCTCAGGAAAATGTAGATGTGGTTTGCAAAAAAAGGAGATGTGTCCAATGTAAAGCAGAGGTCCTTGCTAAGCGAGCCCCCTTTGAGCAGTGGGAATGTCAAACACGCTTGACCTCCAAATCAGCAAATAAGCACATTATAAACAATGTTATTAATGGTTCTGCTTTCACTACAACGAGGAGTCTCCCTGTTTGTTTAACATACAGCAAGCTGGTTAGAGTATACATACTTTCATGGCCAAACCATATTAAAGCAGTATAGGGAATTCGCTCCTATTGTTTCTAGCTCCACTGCTGCGAGACTGCAAGTGGTAGGTGGCAGGAGAGGAGAGATGCTGCTAATCCCAGCACCGTCAGGATCATTGTCATCATTTCATGTTTAGATACTGATACCGTGCCTTGAATCACCAAGTAATCACCACCCAACAGTTAAGATAGATGTGAGAGGTCATCAGCTCCTCTATGAAAACAGACAACAGTCTCCAAGTGCGACACGAGCGGATGCCTCCATCCGCGTGAAAAGTCTGCTTTTTCAGTCAGCCCAGAAAAAGCTGCTTTTGCCTCGGATAGGAGGACAAGAAACAAGTGAGGTTCTCTACCAGGACCTGGTTCTCTTCCCCACATATTCCCACACACAAAGCCATATGCTACAGCCAGTGTAACTGTACTACATTTCTGATAGAAACATCTCAGCGATCCTATAAACTTCCTGCAAACAAAGCTGAGCCTAGGCAGCCGGTCTACATCCTAACCATATTCCAAAGCACTTTGGAGTTTGCCCATCACACATCACTCAGATTCACGTTATGCACCACTCCAACCCAACTGCCAGGAGCAAGTACCACCCCAGGTAACTGCGTGGCACAACAGCGAATGAGATGGGAAATTTCAGCTCAGGATATTGAGTCAGAGGCGTGCAGGGCAATGCAGGGGCTAATATTATGTAGACTTGCTCAGACATCAGTTTCTAAGATCCTCCTTCACATCAGCCAACATTAAGCCGGAGGGAGGCAGACAGACACGTCTGCTAAAGAGAGGGTCTGATAGCAGCAGAGTCATTACAGGTTTCAGGCCACCAAGGAAATCCCTAACAAAAGTCCCATTCATTTTAGTCGTGCCTGACCCAGTCCACGTGCTGCGTTCCTGTAACTGAATGGAGTTGGCTCTGATGGAAGCAGGGAAACGCTGAGCCAGTTTTGCTGTGGTTCATGAGTCTAAATATTTCAAAGCTGATCCTCAATCTGTTAAACCTTCCCAAGTGACCATGCTGCAATGGCCAAAGATCTCAACATGAGGAGTAAGGAATGCAGGCTCACATTGAAAATGCATTAGAACAAGGGTTAACACAAACCCAGAGAGAAAATGCAGAATGAAAGGAAATAGAGTTGTCTAACAGCCTTCCTACCTGTGCAAAGGAGTAATGATGTCCCAGGCACAAAGATAAAGAGCAGGGGCACACCCAGTCAGCAGTAACTGCAGTAAAGGGAAGGAAAGAAGGGTGGTCCCTGGGGATTAAGTATTCCTACACTGAAAGTCTGCACTTTGCAATGGACTTTCCTGCATGACCTTGGGCAGGTTACAGAGGCTCAGCCAAAACCATGGGATCCAGGGTGACCCTGGGACCCCAACCTGTCCTGCAGGGCAGACAGGCGGCAGTCTTTCCACTTCTCAGCTCTTTCTGATGAGGAGGATAAGAAATCCTTTCCCTATTTCACAGGCACATCAAGAAGATGCACACCAGCATCGATGAGGCGCTCGGGGACTGTGGTAAGCAGACCACACTGACAGTCAGGCTCTGACAGCAATGTTCAAGTCAACAAACATTTTGTTTTATGCAGCTGACTGATTTTTTTTACCACTTAATGACTCATCTACATCTAATGAGATTCCTTCAGATCAATCCGATTTTCTGCACTGATAAATCCCTTTTCTCCAACCCAAGACATCAGTTACTCTCTCCCTTATTTTATGACCACAGAAAAAACCCACGGCAGACTAAACACCTCCCTTGTCTTGGAGACTGCGCAGAGCAGTAATTTGCCATTAAGAACAAAAGAAGCTGATAGCCCAGCAGCATCCAGGGAAATGAAAAGCAGATGAAGATACAACCCGTATAAGCTCCAAAAACATCCAGAGAGGCGCAGGAGAGGTGGTGGGGCATCGTCACTGTGAAAGGGGATGACTCTCAGGGTCCCCAGAGGCAAAGCCTACAACTGTGGTATATGTTGAATGGGTACTGGGCTAAAACTCAGTATCTCAATCCTTTCCCATTAGCAATAGCATGCACTCGCAGAAAGCTCCTCTCTGCCTCCAGCTTTGGCCATGTTATGGAGAAAGTCACAGGGACTCCGGAATGTGCACCAGGGAGAGCAAATAAACAGAGGTGTGCAAATCTGCTAAAAATAACCCAGGAATTGCGGCTCTTGGAGGGCAACACAGATACTCAGTTGTTCACCACCGTCTACCACAATTGAGGCCTTGTCTGAACAGGTGGGTGGCTTTCCTGGCAAATCCTATCTTAAAAAAAATAAAAAACACCACACAAAAATCCCTCCTCAATCATTCCTGCGGCCCCTCTGTGTTCATCTAGATTCTTGCCAGAGGTTGTCAAAACAAGAAAGAAAAATAAAGCTCCAACATGATTTTTGCTGTTTTCCCGCTGCTTTCCAGGGCATTCATGTGTTGTTCCAGGCAGCCCAAAAATGCCAGCGAGCTGGTGACAAGGGGCAAGGCTGGCAGGGGACGTGGCAGTCAGCAGTGCCAGAAACATGGAGCAACCTGTTTGAGACTACCATGCAAGGAGCACTGGAAGGAAAAGACCTCAAAGAGTCCTGTAAGAACTGGAAATGGGATTGAATTATAAATCCCTGTGTGCTTGAGGTCTCAAAATTGAGTAACACAGGCATCAGCCATGGCAGGAGGAGGGGAGCAGGGGAGTGAGTTTGATGGAAAGCTCAGCAGAGGTACTGGAAAGATTAGGTTGTTTAAGACCAGTAAAATGCATCTCCTGCCAAACATGGGGGTTGCAAACCAAATCCCCTGGTAAGAAACCTGAGCACTCTGCTGTTTTTTCCAATTCCAGCCTTTAAGCTAAGTACAGGTAAATCCCCTAAAGTCAGGAGTGATCTGTGCTTGTTAAGAAATCATCTTGCATCAAAATGGCCTGGTGACATCTTCTCTTTCTTTGACTTCTGCCTTAATTTAAATGTTCCAAACCCAGATAACCCCAAGTCTCTCAAAGCAGAATCTCAAAGAAAATATTTCTCTCCCCTCCTTTTTTTCCCCCCACCTTTTTGGCCATGCTTCTCAGAAGTCTCCTTTCACCTCCCTCAAGTCTGAAATTTGCATGAAATGCTCCTTAAAGGGTAACTCTCCAGCGCTGATCATGTTTCTCAACACCAGCGCGCACATGCAGCAAAAGGAGCAAAATTTTTCCTGTCTATCACTTTCTAGGGTATAAACCCAAGCTTAGACCCAGACTAGCTGATCTCCATTTGGTGCAGAGGGTGGGCATAATGACCACAGCTGTTTTTTGCTCTGCTCCAGTGCTTCACTGGAGATAGAGGCAGGCCCGTCCCCTGTATTTTTACACCCTCATTTCTGGAGCAGACATGATGGATGGCAGTAGCCCAGCTCCAACAAGAGTGGTGGAGCTCATTGGAAAGAATGGCGCAGCCAGACTGGGAGATGGGGTACGACACAGAGCATGGCACCAGAGTCACAGGGATCTGTGACACCAGAGCTGTTAATCACCTTAGAAACACAGCGTTGGTGCCTCCCCATCACTAGTGGGTGTCAAACACCATTCCGTGCAGCATTTTATGCTATTTCATATCTGGCCCACAGGAACTGGTTATTACAGCCTGTGTTGTCAGTAGAGACCAGGTAACCTGCTCCACCTTGCTCACAGCCTACCTTCCACCAAATGCACTGGGGTAAACACAGCAAGGTTTGAGGGTCTCACAGGGCTCTATGTTGTGCCATAGCCCAGTGTTGGTTTGAAAGTAAAATGCCACTGCTCCGATGGTCTGGGACAGGGGGCATCCCCTGCTCCGGCATGTGCCACAGCAAGCCCAGGAGCTTTTTGGGTCCCTATGCTGGGGCACGGTGGGGGCTCCAGACACCCAGGGACCAGTTCAGTAGAGCTGAGCAGGCTGGACAAGCGTTAAGAGATTCCTCTACTTGGTCCTGAAGACAAAAAACTGCACCTAAGCACACTAAAAGAAAGAGCAGACTATGCACACAATAAGATGCCCCAGGGAGACTGCATCATGCTCTGTGATACCCCACCCTGAACACACGAACCCAGCACAAGGCAGATTGGGGTCCACCCTCACAGTGCAGATGCGCCTAGTAAACTCAGCGTAGCTCCCCTAAGCCCTCCCATTCTTGGCTGCTGATAGAGTCAAACACAGCAGTATCACTCCAGCTGCTTTCTGACTTGCTTCATGTAACCTCAGCTCAAGTGCCTGATAAAGATAATCTGCACTCGTGGCTTCCTCTGGGTGACTGGGAATCCTACAGACCCCGATCAAAGGGCCTCTGAGCTGGGCTTCAGATCTGGCTGCTCCTCCACTGTTTCAGTGGTACCAGCAGCAGGAGAACAAGTCTGGCCTGTGCCAGCTGATACTAACTGTAAAAATAATCTGCAGGCTGAGTAGACACAGGAAAGTCTTTGAAGGGAATAAATAACCAACTTCACTTGCAAGAGGCACATATTTGACCATATTACCTCATCTCAACTGCAATATATCCAGCTCACAGCTGGTCCTCCTGATTTCTTCCCCTTGCAAAACTGCATCCAGCTCCCCCTGAAGCTGATTTAATAGCCTGCACCGGTGATGTCCTCAGCCATTTGCTCCCTATTTTAGGTGAAGAAAGTGAGTCTGAAATTTTTTATGTACCACTCAACCACTTTTTTCCTTGCTCGAGACACCTGGTTATAGCATTGTGATTTCATAAGTGCTATAGAGTAATGCCTCTTTATAGCAATCAGAACAGTATTTTTCTGCTTACTTAGACTAGTTTTCAGTCTGGTTAAGCTCCAATGACTCCAGCAGTTACTTTTATTTGCAATGCTGCGTGCAAGTCAGCTCAGAAGCTGGCTTTATGCTAGTTATACAGTTGCCAGACACTTGGCCTCTGCCTTTCACAAAGGTATGGGTAGGAATACTATTCAGAGAAGGCTTCTAAAGAAAAAAAAAAACAAGGCAGCAAAGAGAGAGGATGGATTAACACTTCTTTCAACTCAGCAGTTAATGTCTGGGTTTTTAAGTTTTCCACCAACGCAGGAAATAACGTTGGAAAGGTTCAAGGTAGCAAGGATACAAAAGTCAGTCTTCCCTATCTTTTGTGAGAAACTAGTCCAATATTTACTGCTCTTATGCACACCAAGCAGCGCTCTGGGAGAAAAACCCCTCTCCAGTGGCATGCCCTGTAAAGTGCTGCAGGAAGCCACCCTCTTAAAGTGATCGTGAGCACTGGTGGGAAATGGTCCCTTGGATGAGCAGGAATTGCCGTAACACAACATCACCCATCAAGAACAGACAAACTGGTGCAACCTTGCCTTTGAGGAGTTTCTGCCCAGCACAGCTATAGCTCCGTGTGCCTCACAGATAAGGGCTGCCCTATAGAAACCCCTAAAAACCTTGGGTATTGGCAGAGTAAAACTGAGATTTGTCACTTGGATTGCTGTTTCTTAACTGCACTGCAAAAAATAGAGACAGCATTAGTATAGGATTCAAATCTACTGTCAGGTACATGGTTAGAGCTCTCAGGACTTCTTATACCCTCCAATAAATACATCTATGGCCTCAACAATGCTTTAAGTTATATGTCAAACAAAATAGTCTCCTGCAGACAGGTAATTGTGCATGTACACTGGGCAGGAGGTCAGCCCTGTGTCATAGTCTCAAATAAAACACTTGCAAAAAAAAACCAAAACACCAAACCAAAAAACACCCTAACCTAGCTTAGCTGAAAAAAAATCAAGGCTTTTTCATCTTAAGTAACAGAGCTGAAGTTCTTTTTATTTGTTTTCTGTCATTTAGTCTGCAGGGTGAGAAAGACTCACATTTTCCAGGTTTTCTTTACAACTCTAAAAGGTAAAACAATTTTCTCATTTAGCTCTTTAAACCAGAACTCAGATTCCCCCTGAATCTGAGAGGGGAAGAGGGGGTGTTAAGGAAATCACTAAAGTTGCCAGGACTTTGATAAGGACATGGAAGCAGACATAGCCATCCTGGCATCACGGATGGGAGAAGAAAAGCAGACCAGTGACTAATACCACATCCAGCAAACACAATCCAAAGTAATTCAGGTCAAAAGTGCTGTGTTTTCCTCTTTCATTTAAAAAGCAAGACAGGAAATGTATAAAAGCTGACAGGATCATTAGGGATTTTATAAATGCTGCTTCCTGTGGTACAGAAAAAGGAAAGAAGAAAGGCACAGGGCCAAATTATGTGCTAGAGTAGAAGCATGCGACTGCGATGCAAAGCAACACGCTGCAAAACCGGCCGCTTGCACCCAGAAGAATAAGGTGATCCAGGATCTGTTCTGCAGTGAAAATGGGGGCAAAGCTTATAACCCATCCCAGAAGGCTAGCGGCGAGGTGGTGCTCACTGCCGGGGAAGGCTCTCCGACACCTGTGCATTTGATGAGTCAGCAGCCCTGGCCCCAACCTGAAACAGAGTGAGGCCCTGAGATGGGAGGGAGGTTGGCTTTGTTTTATTTCTCCAAGGCTTTCTCTATGAAAACATAACCTCCTACCAACATCAGACTATTTTACCAAGCCGACAAAGTTAAATAATGAATTTAGCACTTTCCTTTGGTGTCCGCTACCCTGCTTCGAGTCGCGCGCTGGGAATTTCGGGGGAGAAGGGCTCGCAGGGAGGCAGGCTCATGTTTGTCTTGGAAAGCTGCATACAAGCCCAACTTGAAGCATCACTCGACACAGCCCACTCTTCTTTTTGCTTCCACACCCTTGGCAGCAGGCAGGGAGCCCAGCACACTGATCCCTGCTCCGAAAGCCTCATGCCTTCGGTACCCGTATTCCAGCACGCTCAGAAAAACAAAGCGAAAAGGAAGGGATGGCATATGGATTTGTTTAAGAAGAAAGAAGAGAGCAAAGAAACAACACTCACCACAGGACAGCATAGCTTTACTAGCATGCTATGGGGCTGGAGGGGTTCCCGTTGGGCATGGGTGGAGACCACCAGCCAGCCCAAGCCTCCCAGTTCAAGGCAGGCATGGGAGCTCCTTGTTTACCAAGCAGGTACTTCCTAACCAGTTCAACATTGTCAAGACAAGGAGCTCCTGTGCACGCCAGCTGCAAAACTTCAGCTTCAGAGGGACTTCAGTGCTGGATATGAAGTACCAACACACAAGCAGTGTCTCTGGGGGGTTTAGGAGTTTTGGACCAGAGCATCCCAGTCCTACCTCAATCCCTTTGTAGGTGTAGCCAAGAGCAATTAAAGCAGAGAGAGTGGGCGAGACGTGTGTAAATCAGGCTGAATCACAGCCGATGGCCTGGGCACGCTGTAGGGATGCACAGCACCTCGTCGGGGCCCTCTGCACCCAGGTGTATTTGACTGCCCGTTAAGGTAGATGGAGATGAGATTATGCCAGAGGAGTTGCTGGCTGCAACTCTGACACAGCTTTGAAACAACTGCAGATAAATCCACTGCGCACAGCAGAGCCGAAGCTCTTGGGGGAGTGTTTAGATTGTTCGGCAGCCAAAGCAAATACATTTGCTCTGCAGGTTATAGAAGGCTGTTAAACCAGCCATGCAACCAACTCCTCCAAGCCAAAAATTATCTTCTTTCTCTATACCAGAGCCTACAGTGACCCTGTTAAAGTTCACTGATTCTCCTGCTGCCCTCAAAGGATGCACATTATAAATAAAAGGGTGAATACTTTTGAGAAGCAGCATTCTCCATATTCAGTCCAAAGTTTTCCTGGGTTTTTTGTTTGTTTGTTCTAAAATAATTGGCCCTTTTCTACTTGTGATTGCACTCAGTCTTGCCCAAAACAGAGGGGAGAACAGCAAGGATTCTCCTCTAAATCTCTGACACTGAAAAGAAGGCTGATATATCACTACAACAGAAGGCAACGGCTAGAATAAGGAGCGGAAACAGTCTCTGGGTTTTATTCAGAGTATTATCCTGCAAACACCTACTGCTCAGCACTTCACTTGTTCCCCCAAGGAGTTTCTTTGGGATCTTGCCTCCTGAAGGCTGGTGAGACAGGGTCTGCACTGGCTTGCTTGAAAGGTGGTGGCAGAAAGCCACCTGGCAGTTTGTTGCAGGAGGAAGGGAAGGAAAAAAAAACCCAGGTGTCCTTTGCTCAAGTCATGGGTCAGCTGCAGGTGACGGGGACCACGGGCCCAATGCTGCCTATGAACCAGATGCCAGGGAAGCTCAGCAGAAGTATCACAGGGCAGAGCACGTCCTTGAGGTGGCAACCTAGTAAACACACTTCCTAGGCACCTAGGCACCAGCTGGCTTGATAACAAGGGAGACTTGGAGGAATATTAATTACAGAGTACCTATCTCATGATGTTTTTTTAATCTCCAGTGTACTTTATGACTAATGAGTCATGTTTAACTTGTAGCACCAACCTCTGCCCTAACTCCAGCAGCACTAAATTACTGGTTTTGTTGCATTAAGCCCCAATCCAGCCCAGTGTGCCCTGGCCTAGATGCTCTGCAAACACATCCAGCTCACAGGAAAAAATGTTACTGCTCCTTCTCTAAAGCCATTTGCACAAAACACATGAAGCAGCTCCAGCAAACCCTGCATCTACCACTCCACGCCTGTTGTAGGAGTGTTGTTTACGTGAACAAACAGTTCTTATGCCATACGCTGTTGCAATACCTCCATATCTTATCACGATCTTCACTTCTGTCAGCAAACAAGTCCTAAACATCACTTAGCATCCACACAGCATCTTGCTTGCTGCCACAACATCTTCTTACACAGCTCCTTATGCAACAACCAATCTGGATTACTCACTGGCGCATGGTTTTCTCAAGATCCACTGCTTATTGGAAATCAAAAGGATTTTTACATTTATCAAGACAACAGCACCTAATGTTACACCAGGCAGGCTTATGTTTGTCAAGGCTAGAAAGCCTTCAGCCTTCAAGCCATAAACAAACCTTTAAGGGATTAAGAACAATCTTTCCCCTAAGTAAAGGTTACTCAGCACTTGCTGCCAATTTCCTTCCTCAGAAATGTCTAGCCAGTCAATGTAGGAGCATGGTGACCGGTGGCCGTGGGATGTGCACTGCCTTACCCAGAGGCTTGGGGGAGCTAACCATTTAATTAACCACAAAAAAAAACCCAACCAGAAACCAAAAAACTGAACAAAACCCACTTTCATTTATTTTCCCTTCACTGGCAGCATAAACACACTGCAACTGCTCCACAACAGCACACTGTACACCCAGATTTCTGTGGTTGTTTATTTACTGAGATTATAGTCATGCCTCAAGGCCTCATCTTTGATGTCTGAAACTTTGTGGGCAAAATTTTCTGGAGGAAAATAATGACTTCCAGTATTGCCCATCAGCCCTGTGACTAGCCCAAGGTCACACCGCTGGGCAGTGACAGAGTTGGGACAGCACACCTCTGCATGGGGCAGTCCCAGGGCAACCTGCCATCACCCACTTTCCGACTCCAATTGCACGGACACTAAGGACCACTTCATCAGGGTGAAAACAATAATAAATTAGGCAGCTGAACCCTGCATGGGATCTTGGCTCGCATCCAGTCAGAAAAAATTGGAAACAAAGTCAACTTCACTGGGAGTAAACCATTTGCTCTACAGCTCTGAGAAAGCATGTGAATGGGAAATCAAAACATCCCAACAAGAAACTCTACAGTCAACCAGAGAAAAAAAGCACAGAAATATTTGCACAGTAAAGGACAGAACTAACTACAATTATTGAACTTATTTTCACACAGGAGGAATAGGATAAATTAGCAGATATAGCAGACTGAATTTCTTCAGCGGGTACAAGAATCAAGAAGTAGCAATACACACCAAAAACACTTCTTACAGGTTAATGAATCCTCAGCTTAACAAGGCAGCAGGTCAGGAGAATATACATGTGATTCCCCTACAGGAAGGCCAGATGCTGAAACAGGAGATGCCTTTGCAAGCTCAAGGGAGCCCCCAAAGGACTGAACGTAGCCCACATCTCTCTGGCTTAACAAGGCCCAGGGACACGGCACAGCAATTTATAGAAGAGCAACTTTGACATGGGCTGCAGGGCGAGGAGGGAGATTTCACACCAATTAGGAAATGCTGTGAAGAGCAGCCTAGGCAGAGAGAGTAGAGTTTCAAAAACCCATGCTATGCCAAGCCAATGATTGTATCTAATTGGAATATTTTAGGCAAATGAAAGCAGAAATGCTAGTGGGAATTTTGACATGTATAGTGAATGGGGAGAATATTGTATATTCATCTGACGGGGTAGCAGAGGAAAGACAGCCAAAAGCAGTTTTCCAAAGAGAAAGCCAGACAAAATAATATATTAGACCCAGTTTTTGGCAGCATGAGCCAGACTTTAAGGGTCTCAGTATAGGCCCAGAGAATCTTTCACCTTTCCAAAGCCCCCAGTCCAATCTCCATTTAATGACATCTAAAACTCAGTGATCCAGCTGAATCCCCAGTTACAACGTGAAGACACCACATGATTTACCATGGAAAGATGCCAGCTTTGTTGTCAGAAGTCAAAAGCAGGGAAGACACAGGCTGTGCTCAGGTTTAGGCTTGCAGAGTTTCACGTCGACATTTGCTCAATTCCTGCTTGTTTGGGTGGGACCAAAAAGCAGAAAAGTTTGGTCAACAGCTTACAATTATGCCTGGTTTCTACTTAAAACTGAATGGCCTGCACCAAACTGATTCCAGATTTGCTCTGAGGACTTGCAGCCTTTAAGGCATCAGCCAGGGAATCTGTACAAAATTCAAAATTGAGCCTGAGTCTGGCAATGAAAACATGGCTCACAGCTTTCAGCAAAGCATCACCAGCCTCCTTTGGCCTCACTCCATCCCCATCCCAGTGCCTGTGTTGCAGGGAAACACTGCAGCACGTGTGCTGCAGCATGGACATGGACAGACTGCCGTGCACAGCTCAAAAGCTACCATAGATCCGCATACTGCCGATTTCCTTCTGCTGACTTCTCCTTGGCATGTTCACAGGAAAACATGCGGGGAAGCAACTCGAAAACAAGGATGAAAGCAGAGACTGACTAGATCCCAACAACTGCTGCACAGTCTGCTGGACTCTTGCAAGGCAAATAAACCCAAGGAGCATCACCTATGCAAACACGCAAAGTTCGCAAGCACAAAGCTCACAGATGAAGCAAAGAATTTGGGAATGGAAGAGTGGGTATTTTTCTGAAGCCCCTTGGTGATGTAGGGAATGGAAGTAAACAGCATATTATGCTACTCAAAAGCTACACTGAATTTCTCCAAGGGCCGTCCTAGATCCAGCTCAATTTTATGATACATTGGTTTTTAGGACTCACAATTGCATTCTGAAATCAGACCCTCGAACCCTCTGAAGATATACCAGCTCTACAACTATTCTAAGATCAAGAGCAAGTTATTATTATATAGCAGAAGCGTGTGAATTGAAGGGGCAGGATGAGCTGCCTGCAAATAAACAAAATTATAATGTTCTATTTTGAGGCACAAGTGTGAGCAGATTGCAGTGCTGGAGAGGACCCTGTCAAACCCTTGGATACAGCCCAGTTCAATGCAAAAAGTCAGAGCAAAAATGTCTAATTGTTTATATTCGGGGCACACAGAATGAGGAGATGGATTGAAAGTTTGCTCTTCCATGTTCTAAAATCCCCAGGACGACGTCCCTGTCTTCCGTACAGGAATCTGAAGAACCACAGAGTGAGCTGCTATGATTTCCTACTGACTCCGTTGGCACAAGGTTAGGATTTTTGGGAAAGTGCCTTGGAGTGGCGCTGAAGCAATCTTTAACTTCAGGGGCAAAGAAAGCCAAAGGAATTTGGTTTCTCGCAGGATTTGTCCCAGTAGGATAGTTTTCTCAATATTTGCCTGCCCAGTAGCTGAAATTATGATTCTTTTCTCTTGTGCAAAGTCATAAAACAAAGGGTGACAGGCAACAGGTTGCACTCAGTTCTTCTGCAAGAAGGCACATTTATTACTTGCCCAAATATCAGGCTTAAATAGACATGTTCTGCATTTCCCGTTAGATTTGTTCAATGCTTGCACAACTATAGAGTCCTGATGCTTTATTCTTTTTAAAGAAATCATTGGGCTTTGTGTACAAATGGGTAGTTCCTGGAGGTATTCCCTCTGGTTTGTTAAGTTCATTGTGGGTCTTGGGACCCCATAAAGGGAGAGCAGACTCCCTTCTGCCAGAGAGTTAATAACCAGCACAGAAAGCAGAGTTGCTGCTGACAGACGTTGTTTCTATAACCTACAGACAGAGAGGGCAGAGGGGACGGGGGAGATCAATAGATCCGGAGTGTGTGTATAAGTCAGCATGTCTCTGATCAGGTTTCCTCCAGGGGCTGGATCTCCATTGTTTTTCCTTACCAGGGGAAAAAAAAAAACAAAAAAAAAAAAAAAAAAAAACCTCCCAGGCTGAAAGAGTAAGTTTGGACATAGATCTCCAGCCATAACAGAGGGGAAAAAAAAAGAAAAAAGAGAAAAAAGAATATTCTTCTCCCATTTACACTGGTGTGAAACCAAGTGATCGGTTTACAGTGCTGTGACTGCAAGTACAGATTATCTTATCATTTTACATGTTTTCATCCAGATTAATGAAGCTTTCATGCTCTGAGCATTTTAGTCAACACTTAACATTAACATCCCATGTTTAAGTGCTTGTAAAAGCATTTGTAAAATGATGAGTAGGGTTGTTATTTTTACAGCCAGGATTCCTAAGAAAATGAGTCATATGCAGCAGTGCTGCCTATTTCTTTGTCCCTTCCTCTCCACCACTCCTCCCCTGAAGCTGTTGAACCTCATGGCCCATTTCAACCACATTTGATAAAGGAATAGACCTCAGAAGGTTTTTCGGACTCTACCAGTTCTGTAGTTTCCAGAGCCTCTCCAACACCCCAAATTGCAACAGGGACTCAACCCTCACCAAATATTGGAGAGCTCAAGCAGGCATCCTCCTGGCTGCATTCCTCCAGCTCTGAACTGCTTCTTAACACATTTCCATGCCTACATACAGGTGTTGAAGAAAACAAGGTTATCAGACTGACCTAGGAACCACCAGATCTAGTTTCTGCCATGGTTTGTCCAAGGGCTTCTCCCATCTCTGAAGCAGACCCATCTGCTTTTCTTGCACAGACTGGTGCAGGAACACCCTAACACGTGCTTTTTGGTGCAGCTTATATCCCTTACCACTTTCATCCTACCCCCAAAAGCGAGCTTTTGAGACTGCTCACATCGTTTCCTGAATCTTACCATGAACTTTTGGTCCCTGGCATGTTTTGCATATCAGCAAGCACTGCTTGTCTCGCGTGTGGGCTGGTCCCCATAGCCTGCCTCCACGAGGCTGCGCTTATCTCCCCAGCAGCCATGCTGGGAGCCATACAGCTCAGCCATCCAGCACTTCTTGACAGAAAGAGTGTCAGGACTGTAAAGGACTCTTCCTCACCAGCAAAATGCCACTATTCATGCAAGGCTTAAACACTGGACATACAGATGCCAGCCACAGACCCTCAGACCTGACATTTAACATCCCAAAGCCATTTATCACTCAGCACCCTTATCCTGGTCTAAAATCCCCAAGTCACAAGGCAAACAACTTAGTGTTTCATTTTTCTGTGCTTTTGTATGCTTCTGACTGCCTTTCTCCTTACATCTATTCAACAGCTTCAATTAGCTTCCCCAGTGATCCCAATCTCTGCTGCTCTCCTCAGTGCCACCATTGTGTACCCACAATACCTTTGGGTCTGCCCCATCCAAGCATGTCCATACTAGTTTCCCCATCAATTCCTCCACAATTTAGCCGTGCCATCTGATTCACAGCTTTTCTGTGTTCCCTGATAGCGGAGACCCCAGCGAGCTGCTTTGGCTGCCTTAGCATTTTAAACAGCTTTACCCTGAACTGGTCAGCTGAAAAAGCACTTATTTCTAAGAAAAGGAGATGACATCAGCTGATGTGGGATAACCATGACAACCTCCCCAGATCAGCAGGGCCACATGCTATTTGTATAAGTAAAAAAAGTTTAACTCTCAGCAACTCTCTGGGCAAGACCTCCAGTTTTAATTGACAGAGTGAGTGCATGTACACTTTTGCATGCATTTCACCCGTGCTCCTACCAGGATTTTTATGAATTAAAGACTCCTAAGATCTGGAGAAGGTAATAGCCCTGGTGGGAGGAAGTATTTCCAAAATGGCTTTTTGCATTCCTACCTGACACAGAGTTGACATGCAGATAAAGAGGATAAAGAGGATACTAGCCCCCAAGATCCACTTCAGTTTGTTTTCTAGCAGACTTGCACCAGCATCAAGAAATTGACAGTTTTGCCTAAGAAATGCACGTAGGGATTTGGCACATGATACGACATCTTGAATCAGGCTCCTTGCCTTTAATCATCTGCTAAGAAAGCAGAGAACTGAAAGTATTTCAGAGCTTGGATTTTGATCCAAAACCACAACAAATCCATCTTCCAAATGCTGTCTTCCTATGGGAAGGGATCCATACCTGATCGGTATTTTCTTGCTCAAAGTGGGCTGGAAACATTTTTAAATAGGCTGGTGTGCAGAATCGAAAGGTAATACATGCTGGATCCAGAGAGGTTAATTCTACACTGCCACAGTTTTGAAGCATGGTTGCATTTTGGAAAAAACCACACTTATTTTCTACACCATTGCTTTCCAACATATAAACTCTTTATTAAAATAAATAAGTGTAGGAGGATTAGCCTTCTGGATCCAGAATCTCTTACTCCCCAATTCTTCATAATAGTGTATTTATAAAACACATGTGTCCCATTTTGGGGCAATTTAAAGTTTGCCTAGTACATAAATGCTTCATTAAAACAGCTGCTCACAAAATGTTAGTATAAATATTTTCCACCCCTTTCTGATCATCATGAAAAGAGGCCAAGGCTAGAGCCATGGATCCAAACAGCCTGCGCATTGGAGGTGTTCACAATTTACATTCACATACATATTTTAGGGCTTGAGCCTACTAGCCATGGCTCCCTTCCAGGCTCTGAGAACGGCTATTTTGTACCACTTGGGTCCTTCCAGATGGAGAAACCTCTGAGGGATGAGGCCAAAAGGGAATCCTGCTGAGTTTGCAGGAGTCCTCCTGCGCAGTTCTGTGCAGCAGGACTTCACTGGGTGCAGTTACAGGAACACTAGTCCAGCACTGACACGTCCGCTGCCGAAAAGGAGTGGTGCTTTCCCCACCACGTGCCCACCTGCTCCTGCTCCAGCCCTTGCACCAGCCCTGCTGTTCAGGTAGCCCTGCAGCAGACTGAATCAAGAAGCTGATTCAGCTGGAAAAAAAATCCCCCCCCATTTTCTCACCCCTGCTTCAAGTGTTTCTTACAAGTTAAAAGAACTGCACCTAAGCAGAACAAAAAGAAAAAAAAAACCCAAACATGAAGGATGGAGCCCAGATTGTGCAGCTCCAACCCTAATAAACACTCCCAGCCTGAAACCAGCAGGACGAATACTACTCACACACACAATGAACATCTCGTCACCTATAAATGACATCCTAATTTGAGACGAGCAGGCCCCAAGGGGTCTAACCCAGAGCAGGTAAGTCTCCTCCTCCTAACACGTCCCTGCCAGTGTTGAACAAAGACTTGTTCACTGGCCCAAAAGATCTGTTTGACTTGGAAAAATTAATCATGCCCAGAAAGCCAGTCTCCTTGAGATCAGGAGGCTCAATTCCACCTTTCATTAAACCCCTGCCCTTCTGGAATAACTGCAACCAAGTCAGCAGGGTCGCATATGATTCATACTGCGACTGGGGATGAAACCTGAACCACAGGCTCAGATCATTAATCCTGTTATCTGGCTGCCTCCCTGCATCAATCCAGAGAGGAGGAAGCCTCTTTATCGCGGTTCTCTGCCTCATGATGAAATAATTCAACTGGATTAAATCAGCTCTTTGGGTGCATCAATCATGCTATTGTCCCCAGAGCAGGAAGTTTCCTCCTCAGCCTTTAGCCACCTCTGCCCTGACCCATATTCCAAGGACTTCCCTGCACATTTCACTCATTTTGCATTTACTTACACAAACAGCTGTGTCCTGTGAGCAAGAGCAATTTAAAAAAGCTAATAAACAATTAAATCAATAACTCTTAAAGTCATATAGGGTCTACGAGATGCAGACAGTGATGCCTAGTGAGATTTTCAATAGAAGCACCTTATAACTTGCTAAAAATTTCTCCAAGTAGGGTGCCTTGGAGCTTTTGAAACTACCCCTGAGCACCTGCCTGAATTGAAGTCTTACCCAGGGACCCACATCTTCAGAAAATGTTGACACCCAGTAACTCTGTAAGACTTAGCCATTATCAGATGCTGAATATCTCCAAGGCAGCATCAAAGCAAGGCACCAGGCAGATATACTGTCCCTGTATACATATCTACATGTAAGAGCTGGGAAACCCAGGGAGTACAAGAAGAAGACAAGGCAACAGCAACTGTAGTCCTTTGCTAAAATCTCTGAAAACATTGGGTTCTCCAAAGGAGAAGCTTTTTCTCTTAAAACTGTTTCTTGCCATGGAGATGACAGCAAAACCCAGGTCCTACTTTTTGACTCAGTTGAGATGCTATGAGAGATGACAAAAAAACGTGACAGAGGAACAATTTTTCCTCCAGCTTAACTTGTGGGGATGCTGCAAGTGTCACAGTATGAGTTTTGGGGCATCAATGGTGCTGCTTGTTCAGTGGTGCAGTTAGAGATGGGGAAAAAAGCATGGGAGCAGAATTTCCCCTGGGATCCTTGCATCAAAAAACACTTGCATTCTCTGAGCAGGAAATATCTCCTCCTTCACAAAATGAGTCCAGAGCTACCAAGGAGCCCCCTCTGCTCCTCACTAACCCTCATCTGAACTCACGTCAGGGAATTAATTGCCTCTGTTTAGCAGAGATGTGGTGCAAAGGGACTCAGGGGGAGGGAAGAAAAAGTGATCAGAAAGGATCAGTCGTTGGGCTACGTGGGATTTGGAATCTGGACATGTGAACTTTACAGTAACAAAATAGGCTTTCCAGAGCATTATTTACTCTCCTGATACAGAGATAAACCATCACTTCCTTGCATTACCCTCTTCCAAGTGAAAGCAGTGAGAAACATGACAAAAAAGCATTCCCATTTAAGCTCATGCTCTTCCACCCCCCGCCCCCAAACACACATTTGCTTTGAGCCTCAGGTTAACAAAAACCACAAAGCCCCACTTAGCCAAAACCACAACATTTTCCTTGATTTGGGGTCAAAACTGACAAGTTCTGCCTGTTTTCCTCCTGCAACCATCAATCTTCTCAGGTTCACTCTCAGAGCACCTCAGTTATACTAAGAAGTTCACAGACCTGGCACAAGTTTGGGATTTATTATTAAACCTGCCAGATTTCAGGTTTGATTTATGACTCTTTCATACAGCTACGTTATCGAGTAGAGACAGGCCCTGCAGTGCATGCTGTGAGGCATTCATAAAGCTATAAACTTTGAAGCCAAAAGGGACCACTTAGATCTGGTCTGACCCCCCATATAAATGCAGAGCAGCCACCCGCCAGGAACAGGGCTGTAGCTTTTAACAATACTTTTATAGTTTCTGTTTCTGCACCTCTTCATGGTTTCTAGAAGCTGCTTGCAGCAGAGAGGACCCCGTGGAGCAAAGCAAGAGGGGAGGGACCCCTCACCATGCCCTCAGTTCTCCTGTGGCTTGGCAGCTTTCTGCAGTGATGCTGAACACTGTGAGCAGAGCGCAGGAAGGTAAAGCTGTTGCTCTTATCAGGTTGTGAGTTACAGACTTTCTCCCCCAGTCAGAGCGTTTCAGCTCCATGTATGATCATAGCATTGCTTTTTCCACTTAGGTTCAGAGGGATCACTGCCTTTTTTGCATTCAGCCTTTTGCCTCTGCATTCAGCAATAAGACTCTTTCCCCCAGCTCCCCCCGGGACACCCCTAACGCACAGGGCCAGGACAGGATTCCTGCAGCATTACACCAGCTCTGCTGCTTTTGGGCACCTCCCTTCTGGGCCCAAAATCCACAACTTCAAGCACTTCCCCAGGATTACAAAGGTAGGGAAGGGCTGTACAGATACAGCCCTTGTTCTTGAAGACCTGTTTGCGATCACCCCACAACCACTCTGCATGGCCTCAGCCCCATCCACAGACCCCACCTCCCCTTCAGCCTAAAGACTCACCATGCATCTCCCTCCTCTTGGAGCACCCCAAGACCTCCCCACACACAGAGTCACCCTAAAGCTGATTCCCCCAGCCCTGTAATTTGGAAGGAGCTCTTTGAGACAGGTCGAGAGGCAGCTGTGACACAGCCGGAGGGATCGAACCCCACAAGTCACTGGCACCAGCTGCTCTGCAGCAGCAGGGACCCAGCACAGCTGCTGCTCAGTGGGGCTGGATGCTGGAGAGCATCCCTGCAGTCTTAAATAGGCCTGAATTAGAAAGCACTCAGTTTTCTCCCTAGGTTTTCACCAGTATAACTCCCTGCAAGCCTCAGGGTCTCTGTGAATAAGCAGAGCTGTTACCAGCCTTAGTTCACCAATGCACTCACTACCCTAGACACAACTGGGACCTCAAAACTCCCTATTCCATTGCACATTCTCCCAGAGAGACCTGATCTGGCACTGAACATTATTTGAAACATCACAGCTATACCATTTACTTATCACATACTGGCACCAGCACAGTCCTAAAGACCAGGAACTGCTGGAGCAAGGGGTGCTTAAAGGCTCCTGGCCACCTGTGCTGGATGCTGCAGAGGAAGGCAGGGGGAGAAAAAAACAAAAACAAACAAACAAAAAAAAAACCACACCACCACCAAAAAAATCCCTCAGGATTCCTGTCAGCGTGACCCATAGCGGAAACAAAAATTGGGACCGACAGACATTAACCCAGAAGACAAACCTCCATCTATGTGAGCTGCCAGAGGTCTCAGAGAGATTACAGCAAGTGTGGAGAGGAAATAGTAAAAAGCACGCACAGGAAACCCTGACGTTTTGTTGCTAAGCCATATGTCCAGCATAAAATGGTTAATACTTTTTTCTCAGATTTGCAAGGTGACATTTATATTATTTTAATATATTTTTTATATATACAATAAATATAATTTATGTATTTTATTTTTAAACTCCAAAGATGTCAAAGGCAATCTGCAGAGACATCAGGACCAGTCCCATGGGCCCCATTTGCAGTTATAACAACACATTTTATCTTCTGCACAAGCAGGAAGGGGGGGTGTAGCAAGACAGAGAGGCGGAAGTAAGTGCTGGCAGTGAATCAGATGATGTATATTAGGGAGATAATAAGCAGAGATTACACACTTGGCAACTATTTTGCACTGTGCCCTCAGTTTTATAAAGCTCAGGTTCCCCCCGCTGGGATTACTTGTTGTCCCATAATGCCTCAAGTAGTTCAGTCTAAAAGCACATCCCGCCAGGAAGATCTGGTGCAGCTGAACTGCCTCGTGCACTCCCCTTTCCGTTTCGGTGAAACTCACGTCTTCAGTAGAGGTTCAGCACAAGACCAGCAAAGCACTTCAGTCCCAGCCCTTCACAGTTTCCGAGGACTTTAAGTGCTGCACATCTGGCACTCCAAGTGGGTGCTTTGCCTGACTGCCAAGTTTTTATGTTGAATAGTACCATTCCAGTACTACTTTTTTTTCCTCCAAAGGCAAACAGCTGCATGGCAAACCCCTACAAGAGCTCAGCCAGAGCCACCACCTCACACCAGAGCGCTTCTGGCCAGGATTGCATGGCAGTCTGCTCAGGTAGCAGTGTTACATCTAACACAGTGCAAACTGTGTTTTGGGCGGGGTCTTAGCTAACCCGCACCCTTCCTTTAAAATGTCTGGAAGCCCAGCAGAATACTATTTCCAATTCAAAGTTGTTGACACTAATAAATTCTTGATTTGACAGTATTGCTTAGTAGAAAGGCAAAAATATGACCCATTCAAAGATTTTTCTACAGGTCCTTGTTCTCTTGAAGACAGGATGGCCAAAGCTTTATAAGTTACTCAGGTGAACTCCGAGTGTTTTATTTCATTTCTTGGTACAGCAAAGCTCAGCCCTGGCTCCCTCCAAAACTTCAAAAGCTTCAAAGAAACAGCACTTGACTGGGAAAATGTTTGCTGACTTACCACAGTGACTCACTATTTTTATTCCAGTAAATGGTCACAAACTTCTGTTTGTTTTTGCAGACACTCTCTGGCTTCTCGCAAGCATCACTCTGCCCTTTTGCTTTGGCACTTGAAGGTTTTCTTGCAGCCACCCACGGTGCCATGTCCTCCCTAGGTAACAGCTAAATTCGTCAGTGGTAACAGACCTGCGGTAAGTGTGGGACCAAGGAAAATATTGTCCCTCCTCTACTGTGAGGTTTGTCCACCTGGTTGCCTCCACTAGAATCTTAATTAAGTCAGGTACAGCTGCAGGAGAAAAACCAATGAATCAGCAACTCCCCTACACCAAACAACTCAAAGCACAGAGCAAGCAACAAATGTGGGAGGCAGGGAGGAAAATCCCAAAACAATCATTTTTAGCAATGATTTTTTAGGTTGTGTGACCCCCACTGCCCAAAACAGGAAAGTAATCAACAACAGCATCTCCAGCTATCAAAGCTGGGTCTTTCTAATATATATGCTAAAGCTTCAATAGGAGATGCCAAATATATGAGGTGAATTTCTTTGGTCAACACTGGGAGGAAATATGATTAGATTACTGGAATAGGCTACTTTTGGACCTAAATTTGGTAAAACCATGAAAATGCTCAAGTATTCACTTGAGCTTGTGCTGAAATACTTTGCTCAATAGTTTTAATTTAGACTGATACTAGACTAACACTCTTTATATATTAAAATCCTTCAGCTATTACTCATTTCTTTTTAGTTCTCTAGCTGCACGGCTTAATGAATGAGTTTTGTCCCAAATACATCCATATTCTCATCTGTTCTGTGCATTAATTCTCAGAAGGAGCTTCAGTAGAGGATTTCTTATCTATGCATTCATCAGTTCAAACTCCCTAGTGAGGTCATTTCCGAAGTTTTTAATAAAAAGAGACTTTTGATTCTTGGGGTCATGTTGCAAATTATATCTTTACTAATCTAGCAGAGGTCGAAAAAGAAGTTGAAGTCAGAGAGCATCTCTGACTTCTCAGCACACGTGTGTCTTGAAGCTTTTAAAAATATACAGTCCTGCCGGTATTAATAGAGCATTATTCTCTAAGGTCAAAAGCTTTCAGAGTCCAGGAAAACATCCCTTTATTTCTTTATATAATTATGTTTTTTTCTCCTCAGAGTAAGGGTGCACTAAACGGGGACAAGAGTTGCTCTCAGGAGCAGCGTTTCACCCCTAGCTATTTTTACATTGTCGGAAGGTTAACGTGAACATCAGTGTCATTTTCTTTGTTAGACAATTCAACAGCACATCACCAAGAACAGCAGCAGCTAGTGATTCACTCAAGAAAAGAACAAGAGCATGAAAGTCAAACAAGAAGATGAACAGTTTTCCACCAAGCCCTTTTCAAGGACAAGAACACAAGAAGGTGCAATGGTAGGGTAAATCCCATGTTTGAGGTTGTGATCAGTTCTCTTACACTAAAAGGTGCTCTGACATGTAGGAAACACCAATTGCCCCACACAGACTGATCAGGACACACAAAAGCAAAAGAGCAGTTTGGATCATGGGAAAGCACTCTTCAGAAGTACTCATTTTCTCACATCTCTACTCAGTAAACACATGCTTTAAGGTAAACTTAAGCTAAAGCTGTCCTTTAAAGAACAGGAAGTTTCACCTATTTTAGCAGGACATAAGCATTTTTCCAAGAGCTTTGCTGAATCAGTGTGCCAGCTTGCAAGTTTGACCCAGTTTGACTACGCTTTCTGGAACATGCAGCCCAACAGGACTGTAGTCCTACTGCAAGGCCTTGGTTGCTGTCAATCTGCAAATAATCATGCAAGCCAGCAGCAGCCCACCCTCACCAGGTGTTACACTGCTCACATGAGTATTAAGAAGTAATATCTACTGAGTAACTAGACAAAGACAACAAACCAGACACCATGTGGAAAGAAAACCAAGAGGTCAGTCAATAGTTGAGATGTGACAAGACTAAGGGATTCTTTGAAAAGGTATTTCTTCACGTAATGGGCACCTATTCATAGGCATCTTCGTTCTCCAGGTGCAACAGTCCCTCTTCTATCTCTAATATTTGGTGGTTTCCTTGGGGATAGATGAGACCTCAGTTAGCTCTCTAACTGGCCTTACTCTGGAGCGATCTCGTACAGCAATTCATGCTTCTACATCCAGGATCTGTCCTTTCTGGTCTCCATGCAAAATTTCAGCTGACAACTCCTGTGAATGGGTCCCCAGGTTCTGCCTGGAGGGCTGTAGAATGCACAGGACGATGCATTTGCATGGTACAGAAATCCAGGTTTTATAAAGAAAATTTAGTTCTTCCAGGGGTCATCAGATCTGTGAGCAGAACCTGCAGTGTCCAGAAATTGTTTTAGCTCCTTCTCTTGGATAGTCAAGATACAAAGCCTGATTTGTTTTCAAACAAACCAGTTCATAGGAGTCTGGCAATTATTTTATGTTGAACACAAAGACAATATAAGGGAATACAAATCAAATAAAATATGCCATCTCCTTTTATCTTACTATCACTTCTGTGTCAGGCTAAGCTTGGCAATCACTGATACAGAGGTGGTGGGATCTTTGAAATATGTAAAGTACATGCACTCCTTTAAAAGAGCAGTAACAGGACACCATAGGTTTACTGATGGACACATTACTGTGCTGACCTACTAGTTAACTTGAAGTTTAAAAAAAGTCTTTTTTGGAACAGCACAGGGAATGCTTTTAGGACCTCAGATTTTGAGAAGCTGCTCTACAATGTGATAATGTACATGCTTTCTCCAAGCTCTTCTGTTCCTGTATTGATGCAAGGAGATTAAAAGGGTGTTGAGTGGTGCTGAGCCTCTTGAGGGGTCATTAACATCACGTGCGGTACTGGAGTTATTTTCACTGGCTCAAACCATCCTCGCCTGCTGATGAGTAGGCAGGGATCAGAGGAAGTTTCTGTGGTCATAGAAACACATCCCTCAGGGTCTATCTTTCTTCTCATTTCTCCAGGAGACCTTAGGGCTCTTGGCCGAGCCCACAGCCATTCTTCCAAATTCCTGAGCAACATCTCCCAGTTGCACTGCCCATCATCATGACTGCTTTGGAACTGCAGTAGTGCAAGGACAGCATTTGGGGAGCTATTCTAGCAGAGCCCTTGGCAATATGCACCATGTGTGAATTTTACCAGTCCCAAGACCAGTGTTCATTATTCATAAATATGCCACCTCCTTTCACCTGCTCAGACAACTTCCCCTCTGAAAGCACTCTCAGCTTTACACAACCCCAGCAGCTCAGTTGTTCCACAAAAGTTAATACCCAAGGGCAATATGAATCTAACAACTTGTGCATTAGGCAAGTGTGGAAATGAGGTGCTTTTCCCTACCCTCCTCCTGCACTAATTCTGCCCTGGCCAGTCCCTCCAGTGTTGAGCTAACTCAACTGGCAAGGAGAACGGCTCCCAGGCTTAGAGCCAGTCCCTGTATTGGAAACAGTGGGATCCATCCCCAACATTACTTTTGCCAAGGGTCACCTCAGTGAAGTCTTTCCAAATTACATTCTTACACTAGGCACAGCAGCAATGGTAGGTATGCCACCACCAGTACCACTGTGCATGGGAGAGAGATAAGGTGACACCTGCCTGTTGAAGCAAAACACATGTACAGCCACCAGGAACAGGTATGGGGGTAGGAGAAAAACCAAGACATACAGTAAGAGCAGTGCTCAAAAGGACCTGCTAGAGCAAAGCAAGAACTGCTGCCAGTGTCCCCACAAGCAGCCCTTGGTCTGAGCTCAGCAAATCCCATGGGACAAGTTTCAATCTAAGGGCAGGGTGAGTCTCACCCTGGGGAGAGTGGGTCCATTCCCCCTCCCCCGCCACATACTTTATAACCTTGACTCTGTCCAAGCCTCATTTGCCTTCTCTGCTAAGCACTGACAGCGCCCGTGTCAGCATCATGCCACCCTGCTCACAAGGACAGGTGGTACTGCAGCATGGGGTTGAATACAAGCTATTTAGTAGTCTCTCCCTGGGTCTTCACCTTGACATATCTAGAATGTTTTCTCTACCAAAGACTTCCAACACCTCACAGTCTCTCCCTGGCATTTTATCTCCTTCCACAGCCTTTCTGCATGAGTGAGGCAGATACAAAAAAAAAGTCAACCTTTCCCCCCTTTCTGAGCAGTGAGTCCGATGGGAGATCAAAGCGCACAGTAATTTAGCCCATGGAATAATAAAAGTCAATGAGAACAATGTGCTGTTGATGGGGGAGTTGTGCCATGCCGCAGTGGGGAGGAGGGCCCCAGCGAGGCAAGAGCTGTTCACCAGAGCTGAAGAGACCAGACAGAGAGTAGAAGAGGGAACTCCTGTTTGTTTTAAGGGCGTTCTTCTTTTTAAAGAGCGCCTATGGATTAAACCACAAAACCCACAATACGAATATTTACAGGGCCAAACTCAGCAATCCCATACCTAAGAAAGTTTCCCACTGGCTTTAGTAGGTACTTTGCCTTCCTTTAGGTAAGTACCCCCTTGCCACCATATCATTCTGCACTATTGAGTGTGGTTGACTTCTCCACTGCCTAGACACTTCACCTTGCATTTGGAGCTGCTTCATCATTTTGTGCATCAGTTCCCCTTTCTGAGCTTCCCTCAGACAGAGCTTGTGTAGGTGGAAAATCCTTTTGGACTCTCCAAATGGAGAGCAAGAGGAAAACAGAGTGTGTACTGTGAAAGGTGGCAGGTCCAAAGTGATGATCCTTCCTCTGCTTCACCCTCCTGTTTGCTTGGGGAAACCTTGGTTCATTCCAGATTGGGAATGGTTGGCCATCACCCGAAAAGCTCCCACCATAAAATAGGAAAGAAAAATCAAATTGCAGGACAGAGTAAAAAATAAATTCCCAGCTGGCAAAGCTAACAGCCTAGTCCCCACCTCCAGCAAAGGGCGTTCTCTCAGCCACACATGCTTAATTCCACTTGAATTTCTCATCTCTCAGAGGAGGGGAGGAAATGACAGCTCCACAACTAGCAGCCAAAGTGAAGGGCTAATGGGTTAATGAGCTACCTCCAATACAGCACATGGAAAGGAAGCAAAGTTTTCCTTGGCCAGCTGCAGGTCCTGGGAGATTCACTGCACCAGAGAAAGCCCTTCTGTATTCACCTTCCTCCTGCAACCTCTGCTACCATCACGCCAAGCATGTGGGGAATGGAGCAAGTGAGCAGAAATGCTGGAATGACAACCCCTGGCCAAAGGATGATAATTAGATCAAGTTCTCATCAGCACACATTCCTCACAGTTGCAGAAGCAGCTGGGGCTTTCAGAAAGCTGAGGCCACTCCGATAGCCATCCCATTCGGCCAAAGCAAGTGTGGCCTGGTGTGACAGTTCACAGCTGCCACAAAGGCTAAGCAGTGGGTTGAAAGACCCCAGAGAGCCAATGCATAACCACTTCACTTGCTCAGAGGAGGAACCCAGCCCCACTTCTGTTGCTCTGACAGAAGGTTGGAAGCAGAAACACCCAAATAAAACAAACATCAAGTTTGGGTCTGACCTTACAATTTGGACAAAGTTCAAGCCATCTCCTGTCCCTCCCTCACAGGAGGAACACAAGGTCTTCGACACAGCTTCAGAGGCCCCACCAACTCTTGCGGCAGCCACACCATGATCAGGGTTTCGTTCCTGGCATCTGCTGGGGCCTTTGGTCTTGGATTCAGCAGATGAAGCAACCAACCCAAAGCTGAACCCGAGAGACTCAAGCCAACCCTTTACTGAGGTTTGAAAACATCAAGCTAACATTTTCTTGCCATGCTTTATTTTAGCATTTTTGCACATCCCTGCATTTTGTTGGCTTTGGCATGTACCTGAAGCCGTAATACCACAAGAGAAGCTGATCTCTTCATCCCTCCACTCTGGCAAAACCGAGGAGCAGTGGAAACCTCATACAAGTTGCTTCTAATTTTGTTAAGTTTCCAGATCTCAGTCCAGACCAAGATTTTCTCATGAGTTTGGATAAACTCTGGATAATCCTCTGAACTTTCAAGTGCCTCAGGAAATAGAGTCAAATACAGTACCTGGGACTTTGAAAGGTGCCTCAGAGTTGGGTGCTCCTGAACCAGCATAAGGATTAGAGATGTGATATCTTTGCATCCCCATGACTGCACTCCAGTCTTTCATTAAAGTTAAAAAACTTTAAAAAAAAAAAAAAAAGAAAAACAAACACACAGACTTTGTTACTAAGCTGATGGGAAAGAAAGGTAACCCAAATTGTCTCATTATATACCAGCCTAAACCTGCAGGGGAGTTCAGAGCCACACCAGAAAAGTCGGAACAGATTTATCAAGCAGGTTTAAAGAAGGGAAAGGATGAATGACAGCTCCTTTCTTGAAAGGGAAAGAAAAGAAACATTAACTCCTGGTGTCAAAATGCTGTAAAACTGGCTTTTGACTCAGCACAGCATAATGCTGCTTGTAAATGGGGTAATTTGTTTGTGTGAGGTCATGAAATTAGGCATGCCTATGCTTGCCCATCCCCTGGAGCACAGTCAGCTGCAAGAGAATATGATGCATGTACAGCACAGGTGAAGGTAAAGAGATTCATGTTTCATGCAACTCATTGATCAGGGCTAAAATTTGTTAATAAATTTAAGTATGTGAAGGGCTAAATATCTGATAGCTTGAAATTCCTATACCCCTGGCGGGGACAGCATGCCCATTAGCTCAATCTTTCTTCAAAAGTGTAGTGCTCAGCAAGTGCACACAGTTCCCTCCTGTTTTGCAGCTACATTTCCTGGTAAGAAGTACTTAAACCCAAACATCATCAGAACTGAGAATTCAGCAGAGAGAAATACTGTACTGGAAATAAGAGAAAGGCAGATGTTGGAAGGGTGGCAAAGGACAGAGCATGAAGCACGCAATGTGGTTCAAACATTTAGACACTGGGAGAACTGCTGGAATCCCTTCTGTTTATGTTTCCAGACATCCCCATCAAGTAGGGGGTAATTAAACACTACAGCAATTGGGTGATAGAATGATTTATTTCGAAAGCACCCTCACAGCCTGAGGCTTTGGGAAGCACAGAGAGACATGAACCTTACTCCAAGGAGGAGAAAAAGAGCACTCCATGCAACCCCGACTGAGGGCAGGCAGAGGTGCAGGAAGGAGGAGCAAGCAACAGGCCAGCACAGAAAGGTGACGCAGATCTTTGTTTCACTGTCAGCTCATGCTCTTTAATCTTTGCAGGGGAGAGATGGGAGTGGTGCCAAAAATTTTTTAAAAATATTAAAAATTACATATTCCAATATGAAATGTCCCACTTGGAAAGCAGAGTCCAGCACACAGAGAGGGAATCCTGGAGAACATGACTGATGATGAGTAGAAAAAAATGAAAGAGCCAAAACAAGATGGAAGAACTTGCCGAGGGCCACCATGGCAGGTCTGGGGTAGAGGCAAAGGAAGGGTTCCAAACTTCTGTCCATTTAACAGCTGCACTTCCCAAAAAGTGACTGCTCCCTGGGTTCCTTGGCTTTTGAGAGAGAAGAGATCGAGAGGAAACATAACAGTGCTCAAGCATAAGAGAGCTGTGACAAGAAACTAAGTACTCATTCCAGAAGGCACAAACAGCAAAGACTGCAGCAAGGGATATTGAGGAGGGTTGTTAAGAAAGGCATTTCTACCACCAGGATGTTGAGGCCTGGAGGTCCAAAAATATGAATGACATGGGACATTTTTGGTTTCAGGAGGAGCTAACCAGTCCCTGGAAGTCTTTTCTGATCTTGCTTGTCTTGAACCCCTTCCCTATAAAATTGTGGAAGTGGGAAAATGACAGCAGCCTCTCCATCTGAAAGGCATGGAGAACCAAAGGCATCCTGCCCTGCCATGAAGGAGGTCAGAAGACCAGCTCCTCAAAACCAAGGACCATGGGAATTCACTTTGCATTCAGTCCTGCTTCACAGTCCGTTTATTTTACATGTTTTTAACATCTACATGAATCAAGGCAATATTATTTCATAAAAATAGAAAACTTGGCTTCACTTATTCAAACATTTGGACAAGGAAGGAAGAAAGCCCAGCTCAGGATTTGGCTGGTTTAAAGAATAGGAATACACAGTTATTACCCTGTTGTCTGTGGTTCAAAACTAGCCTGGTTGGAGGAACTGAATGTGATTGCCATCTGGCAGTTATTTGGGGAACCTCCCTAAAAAATGTCATGGCCTCAGCTCAGATCCAAGTAGGTAAGAGTACTGCAAGGACAGGGAGCAAGGCAGCATCTTAATTTTTCCTGGAGAAAAAGGGAAACAATGGACCCTCTGGAGGTGCAATCGTGCTAGCATGAAGGTGCTTAGACAGCTCTTGAGGTGCCCATTTGTAACTAAAAGAAGACAAGTCAGACCTGCACTGAACTCACACAGACCCACCACGCTTTTACCTACCTGCCATCTCCCAAAACAAGCAAGTGCCCGCAATAACAAACACCCAGAGCAAGGGCTGGTCAGGAAAATGCTGCTAAATGCTGGAGGATAATACCAATGGCACGAGGTCATAAACTAGAGCTGCCAAGAATTAAAACAAACTGGGGTTGTTGCTTCCCCCCCCGCCCCCGCTCCCCTGAGAATAACATTAAACACCAAGGCAGCTGCAGAAGCCTTATTTTTCTAGCAATTCCCAAGGCAGCTACCATCTCTTGCCTTTAAATCAAGAATGGATGGGTTTTTGGAAGACACGCTTTCGTCAAATGCAAGTTATTGAGTTCAATAAGGGTTGAAATTCTCTGGCCTGTGCTGTACAGGAGGTCACAGCCTAGATGATTTAAAGTCATTTTTGGTCCTGATTTCTGTGGAAAAAACTACGAAGCATCCCATATTAGAAATGAAAGAATAAACAGCGACAAATAAGATTGTCAGATACAGAGAGCCTTTGCCCACAGAACAGCCAGGAGCAAAATGAAGGCTCTTCGGCTTTGCTCATTAATCACAAGGATTCAAATTCATTACTAAGGTCTTTTATCCTACTTTCCAAATGAAACAAGTTTTATGGAGTCATGCTGTACACACGTTGCATCATATCTAGCATTTGGGCCTGTTATCCACTTCTGACAGGGACTAGAGATCAGAGATATTAATTTACTTCAAGTTTGGCAAAAGAAAGTGGGTAGAAGGAAAAAAGCTCAATTAATGTTCCCTGTGAAAGAAAGGCAGTAGCATAAAAACCAATCCTTTGCACACCAGAAAATCTCTTGGGGCAGGGGAAAGAGGTTAGGGATGCCCCCCACCATGGAGAGGGAAAAAGCTTTGCTTGGGATTGTTGTACCCTGAGGAACCTACTCAGGCAACATTTCTTACTAGTCTGGATTTTCTAGCATCGAAGAAGGATAGAGCTCATGCTGCAGTTTTAATACAATTAATAAAACTTGAACAAGTCACCAGACACCAATCAACAGTAAACTGAGCTCTAGCAGTTTCAGTACTCACAGAATTACTTTTATTTATGGATAATAAGCCACAGCATGGATGGCAGAGCTTCAGAGCGGCTCACAAGCCTCCCCATCACATGGCCTACACTACAGATACCACTGGGAGTACTGATGGGCTGGGGCCAGAGCCTTTGCAAGCTCCCTATACATGCACTCCTAATGAGCAATAGAGCTGTCTGTAAGGCTTATATAGCCTCCATCAAGACAGAACCTAATTCAACAGATTATTCTAACCATATTCTGCTGGGGAAGGGGCCAGGGGGAGAAAAAACAGCCCCAGTGCCATTTAGAGCTTCCCACTTGTTGGTTATTGTTGTAGTTTTACCCTCGTTGCTGAGGCACCCTATGCTGAAGACAGAATGTAAAGAATTTCTGCAATGACCTCATCCTCCTGGCTGGCAGGCACTGCTCTCACTGTGTCCTCGGGTGGAATTCAGCATGAATATGGCTTTTGCTTATGTCCCTGTATATGCAACACCAGTGACATCAGTGTAGCTGTGGGAGCAGGGATTGCTCACTAGCTGTGATTGCAGAAGCCCAAGGATGCGAAATGGCGATTTATGTAAGGTCCTGTATAAATTTCTCCCCATCCTGTACCATTTAGCACTAAAACTTAAAATATCTGTTTTCATACAAAATCAGATATAGATTTGCTGTAGTTTTATTGGTTTTAACCAGGGATGACACTACAGCACGTAAAAATTATTTCTACATACCTAGATTCATCACAGCCTTGACTAGAAGTCCCAATGAAATTTAAGGATTAAATTCATCTTTCTGGCATAAATCCAGACTTAACCTAGGTAACCTGTAGGAAAAGCTTATGTTTGCTTTTGACATGCAGATCACCCAGGATAAATAGGTGTCAGCAGGTGCAGGTTCACTCCGGAGCTTTGCTGTAGTTACCACAGGACAAGCACATTTCAAGAACAGAAACAACGAGCTCTTAAAAAAAGAAAAATTTTAAAAAATATTAAAACTCATGCCTGACCATCATCCCCAGATTACTCTATTTCACAGTGGGAGCTAAATTTGTTTTCCAGAGATAACATTGCTCTGCATCCAACATAAACTTAGTATTTGAACACCTCTGAAAAAACAATAATTTGGGGTGTTTATCCAAGTAGACATGGTTTAATGAATCTGGCTGTGACTGCTGATACATGTAATTTTTGCAGGTTTGCTCCATCAATATATAACACTATTTGCTTTCATTTGGGCAAAATCCAGTTTCCTTCACACCAAATCATCCAGACCAGCCTTCAGAAAACCCATTCTGGCCAGCTACTATGGAAAAACCTGAGTTCACCTGGAACCAATGAATGAGTAAAATAAACTGTGAATGGGACAGTCAGTAGTAACTGTTTCCACAGAAAATCCAGTGTTTTAACAACCAGGTGGCAGAATCACCCTTTAATCCCCCTCCAGGCTGGATACCAGGCTGAATCAGCCACTGCAACAGCAACAGTCCTTTCTTATTACCAAGTTTTCCCTTACTTATCCTAAGCCAAGAATTTTTTTTCCTCCCCTGATGTTTCTCTCATTTGGGCTCTCATTCCTGCATCTGTAAAGGCCAGTAGGAGAATCATACCACGGACATTATATTCAGATACTGGATGTCAGAAACCAAAGTTTTTCTTACCTGAGCTCCTCCATATGCAGAGCTTTGCTGTGCCTAACACTGTTATACAGAGCCCATGGGCTGGCAGGTGCTGCCTGCTGAGGCCAGCACATTTTTCCCGTAATTCATTCCTTTACTAGGTTTCAAAACATATTTAAAATCCAGCTGACATGACTAAATTATTGATTGCACATCAAGGTGTGGGTTTATGGCTTGTTTTGAGAGCTGCAGAGTCTGATTTTAAATGTGCTCTCTGTGCACTTGTACACACATAGAAAATTAAAAACTTTTGGGGGAAAAAAATAATTAAGACAAATCAATGGAGAAAGAAAAAGATAGTTTTACACTGGTTCTAGCACTGCTGAGAAATAATCCCTTCACCGTTGTATGATTCTTACACAACAGATCAGGGTTATCATCCTCATCTTGCCTTATATCTCAAGTACTGAAGAGCAGCGCACCCATGCAGAATGCCCATTACAGAGCCAAGATCATATAACGAAATCTTGTCCACTGGTCCCTTGCCACTCTAGCTCAGCTATCTCACTAAGCACATGTGCCCTCATTACTCCAATCAAAGAGCTGCAATAAGCAGATTAAACACCAAACATCCACTTTGCAGACCTCCAGCCAAGGCCAAGGTCCTCATCTGGCTGGCACACACTGGGGCTTTGCATGGGCAGACCCTTGCAGTAGTCCGGGAACCAGGGCTTGGATTCAAATTAGAAAACAGCAAGAAACTTTCAAGCCAAGAACAACAATACAGCTGGGAACGGTGCGATGCTTTACACTGAACAAACACAAGCTAATTTATCAGAGCATTGACTCCAGCTCCTGTCCGAGATAGCGCTGGCGGCACCTCTGAGCAAAGGCAGACAGAAACAGCAAAGGAGAGGGTAGGTAGGGCACAGAGGGGGAAATTCAACCAAAATAGCCTTTTTAGAGTGAATTAGGCTAAACCAAAACAAGAGCAGAGGGCAAAATGCTTAGAGCTCCCTTTGAGCTTTGTCATTGACTGCAGACACAGTGCACTTAACCCAATAGATCTAGGCACAAGACAGGCACTAGAATAAAGTGGGTGCAAAAAAAGACAGAGAGAGACATACACACTGCTCTGCCTAACTATACCAGGGCGCTGGACACACCTATCCTTTAGGAAAAGCGCAGCTCAAAGTCATTTCAGCTTGCTGTAGGTCACTGTTTAATTTTATCTTGTTTTTAAGTTTGCCCTGGTACCATTGTTGTACACAAGTTGGCTTGAATATAGGAAGACTCCACACAAAGCTCCAACCAAGTGCATTTACAAGTGAAGAAGGAAATGCAAACAGAGCTGTTGGCTGTTTCCAGTGTCACAACCCCTGCCCTTTGCTAGCATTGGTCAGAGCAGCGTGAGGCATCAGAAACCTCCAGAGATGGCCCATTTCTTGCAAAACTACTTTTGCCAGCTCTAACATTCCTGTAAGGATCAGGAAATTTGGATACTTATCCAGACCACGTCTCCAAGTCTCTCTTTCTCTGGTGATTTCAACAGGATTTCAAGGTTGTCAGTTAATGACTGAATGATTGAGGTGACTTGTCCACATGCCAGCACAGCCAGGCTCAGCCCAGCACTGCCTGTGTCACCTTCTCTCAGTCACAAGCCCCTTTGGGCACTGCAGGGACATGTCCCTTACTGCTGGGCTTATATTTGTGCTTAGTGAAAGCAGAACATGATAAAAAGAATAAAACCTCTACTTACTCTCACTACTTGGGAGTTTTTGCTTCTTCAACAGCTCCCTTATTATTTCACCAAGTCACCCGTATCTCTTTACGGGTAAATATATGCTGCCCCTTCATTTCCATGAGGGAGGTGGGGGAAGAAAGGACACTGTTTTCTCTCTGTAGTATCAGTTTTCAGTGTGACACACAGTTCACTGCAAAAAACAAACAGCCCTAATGAGAGCTGTTGTGCAGTTGCTGTACCCGGTGTCAGTTACTCTGCTCCCACGAGTAGCACCGAGCCCTTCACAGGGTCAGTGTCAAAGGGAGTGGGGAACAGTACATGTTCCCCCATCCCTTGCAGCTCCACCATCACTGCCAGCAGGTCCTTCTCGCTGGGGGATGTAACATGGGAGCTCTGTGCAAACGCTGCTGTGACTTGCTGCAGCTGAGCTGGGGTCACTGCACCCACTGCTGTGTTTACACCACATCAAGGGGTGGAAAAGTGACATCGTATGACTTTACGCCCAGAGTGGCCGTGTGCCAGGGACTCAGATAAAGTGGTTTTCTAAATTTGGATGGGAGGAGAGGCCCGCGGGATTTCATGAAGTGCCTTAGGCTGGGGTCAGCCCTTGCAAGGGCAGTTAGCATGCCCCTGCACTGAGGAGTCAACATGTCCTAAGGAAGCTGTAAGAGTAGCAACCTAGAAGGCCTTTATCCATGGAGCTGGGCAAGGAAACTCTACAGCCATTTGGAGCATCTGCTCTAATCCCATTGACTGCAGTTATGGCATTTGCATCCCATGGACCTTGCTGGGCACTGGAAAACTTGCCCAAAGCACCAGATTTCCCTGCTTACCAGAGGTGGGTCTGAGCAGGCACCTTCACATGCTGCTGAAGGAGGATCCCAAGGAGGAACCCACTCTAAAGGAGTGAGCTGTAGGCTGCATTCAGTCCTGCCCATCAGCCTCCAGGACCCCCCAGGCCCTAGCAGAGGACAGAGCTGGTCACCACCTCCCTTTCCCCTCCCAACAGGAAGGGTCAGAGTTAGCCCTGCCTGTTTGCTCCCAGTTGCCTTTTCTCAGGCTGCATATTTCTTTTTACTTTTAACCAACAATTCCCATTTTAATTAGACTCCAGCCCCATCACAATTATTTCCTTATACATCCTTGCCTTTTATGTGCCTATCAGAGAGCTGTCCATCAGATTTAGGATACCCCACAAAGCTGTTCCTCAGGCTTTGAGTGTCCCTATTGACTTGGGATGGGATCCCAGGCTGGGGAAACCACCATCAGATTCTCATTCTTCACCCAGCTTTAATTTACTCCTGACACCAGGAGTCCCAAGCTTCTCCTCTTTACCTTCATTGTGGTCTCCAGCCACCGCAACAGCCCTGCTCAGCATCACGAGCTGAGGAGGAATGACTCCCGAGGAGCCGTTGCCATGGGTGCAGACGGTGGTCCCTCCGGGTTCCCATGGCGCCGGGCGAGACACGCACCCGGGTGATGAGAAGGAAGAATACGCACCAGCCAAGCTATTTGTAGCCCATCTAAGCATCTTGCAAGTTAAACAGTTTGCCTTTCTTCCCCCTGCTCCCAGCAAGCTTGGAGGGCTCCTCCACCCACCAGGGCAGTGCACAAAAGGCTAAATAATTGTCCTGAATGACCTGGAGACAAAAATAAAATTCACTGCAGATGCTCAAGCATGGCCGAGGGCAGAATTTGGCTCCAACAAGCTGCTTGTTGGCTGGTTTGCATTTTGCAGTTTTTGGCATGAAGTCCTCATCTTGGCCCTTGCTGCTGGCTGGAGTAGGGCAAGGGACCGTGCCCCAGGGCTGGAGTGCAGCAGGCTCCTCAGAAACCTGGGGGTTTTTTCCCCCGGGAAACACGTAACACAAGAGTATTGCAAGATGGATGGGAAGAGGATTGCCCTAGACCTCACTGCAGGGCCTTGGGAAGGACACGGCAGTGGAGACTGATCCCTCCAGCCAGGGAAAAACATGTATGGACAACTCCCAAGTCACCCTCTCCCTTGTAGGCAGGCTTGAGCAGATTGGGCAAATGACCTCTTCTAGAGTGGTTTTCACAGATGGAGAAGCTTCATCGAGCCCTTCTCACAGCCTACAGTTTCTGCTGAGCTCCCCAGACTGTGCCTGCAGACCACTGGTCACCCTGCCAGAGACAAAGCTTTATCAGCTGCCAGCACTCAAGTGTCATACCATTTAAAATTCACTCTGATGTCCCATTTCACTGGTGATGTCAGCCAAAAGATATTTTAGCAGAGGGGGGGAAGAAAGCCCAGCATAAGCATAGGGTGTGACCAAATCCAGAATAAGCTTTGCCTACAAATTAAACATTTTCCTTCTTTAAACTGATCCCCTCCTTCTCCAGGCCTTCAAACTCATACCACCCCTCAGATCTCCCCACAAGCAGGGGAAATCAGCAGAAAACCAGTCAGCTGGACATGGTGGTGAGAGCAAGAAGAATTAGTCTCCATAATATATGAAAAGAATTAGGACTATTTAATCTCCTTTTCCCCTTATCAGCGGTCTCAAATGTCACTTTGAGAGCGAAAGGCAGTGGAAATTCCTGCAAATCTTTCCTACAGTTAAGGAATTGACAAGATTTTTCAGCTTTTTCTCTCCGTGTTTGAAAAATTACTACATGAAGAAAACAATCTTTGCAGAGCATACAACTCACAATAGGCTGAAACATTATCTTGAACTATTCGTCTGCTTCCTGCTTAAGTAAACATATTAGCAATGTGTGTATATATTTCTTGGGCAGCTAAAAAACAAAAAGAAAAAAGGTATATAGTCTCTCCTCCTTTTGAGTAGCACATTGTTTATGTTGCTATAAGCACAGATCATATTTATAGCTGAACACTTCGTGAAAGTGCAGGCAGGCTGGGAAACATTTATAAGGTTTAATGATCTTTTATTTAACTGGTGCAGAAAATGCACCTCTTTGGATTGATTAATGATATAAATTGTATAGAAACCTTCTTCCTCAAGAAAAGAAAAACCTCAAAAGGTCAATCTGACATTTCAGCTTTCTCAAACATCCAGCAGAGATGTTCACAGAGCAAAATACTCAGCCCAACAAGCTAGATGGGGTTAGAGCAGGGAAATGATAAACCACAGAGGTACATTTCAGGACAAAAAGCAGAGCCATTCAAATCACCTGGGCTGGAAGGGACCCATCCTGCAGTGCAGCAGCCCCACTCCACAGTTTGTGAAATGCATTGCCCTCTTCAAAGCATCCTGAGCCAGAGGCTTTGCAGGCTGCAAGGAAGGGGCTGACAAAGCCTTTTGGCTGCGTGGCATCTCCCCCATTAGACCAACAGGGTAACCAAGGCCCAGCCCTTCTCTCAGGCTCAGCCACCAAGTCAAAAACAGAGCTGATAAGAGCTTTTCTCAACTCCCAGTTGCCTGATCTGGCTGCAGCAAGCATCTGCTGTAGCGAGCAAGCCCACATGGGCAGAAAAGCAGCTCTTCCTGCAAGCCCTCAGTCAGGTAGTCACAAGTTTTTACAGTTTGACACCTCTTGCCTTGCCAAGGGCTTTGCATCTCTGCAGTGTTGCAGAATTAACTCAACCCTGGACTGCCCTTTTCCCAGCAGAGCAGTCACTCATTACAGGGCTCTGCAGCCTGTGCTCAGCTTCCACCGCTCTGCCAGGGCAAAGCATGTACACACACATGTAGGTATTTGTTGCCATAGGGGTAAGGGCTGTCTGAGAACTGCTTTTGTGGTTGTAGAGAGGGAATAACATGCAGAGACATGCACCAGAGCATCCCCATGAAGCCTACTGCAGAGCCAAGCAAGCCCAAGGGACCAGGTACAGCAGAGGCTCCCTGGGAGCTCAAACCCACCCCATGAGATGACCATCCCTGCAGCCACAGGGAGCAGCCAGTGGTCCAGCCAAGTACATCCCTCTGCCTGCAGTTTTTCCTGAGCACTCACCAGTCCCACACAGACCACTTCCACTTAGGGGCTGAACACTGATTGCTCATTAGGCAAGTCCAGGTCAACCTGAGACATCCCCCAGTTTTTCTGCATACAGTTGGGTGCTTTGTGGAGGGAGCTCCCAAAGCCCAGGATAGCAAACACCACCAGTCTTCCCCTTTAGAACCATAGAACCATTTAGGTCAGAAAAGACCTTTAAGATCATCAAGTCCACCACTATGCCATGTCCCTAAGTGCCACATCTACACATCTTTTAAATACCTCCAGGGATGGTGACTCAACCACTTCCCTAGCCAGCCTGTTCCAGTGAAGAACTTTTTCCTAATATCCAATCTAAACCTCCCCTGGCACAACTTGAGGCCATTTCCTCTTGTCCTATTGGTTGTTACTTGGGAGAAGAGACCAACACTCACCTTGCCACAACCTCTTTTCAGGTAGCTGTAGGGAGCAATAGGGTCTCCCCTGAGCCTCCTTTTCTCCAGACTAAACAAACCCAGTTCCCTCAGCCTCTTCTTATAGGACTTGTTCTCTAGACCCTTTTTCAGCTTTGTTACCCTTCTTTGACATGCAAAATCTGTACTGCAGGTGCAGTTTTGGTTTCCCAAAAGGAAATGAAGGAACACAAGTTTGGTACTTGCTAAAAATGCTTTAGAAGCAGAAAAACAGAGGATTTGCTTCCAGAGATCACCCAGGAGAGCTGCATAATATATTCCCTATCATTGTATAGGAGGGAGCAAACACTCACCCCTCCTGCTCTCACAGGTACTGCTGTAGGTCTCCAAGTTAGCTTTGTACCTCAGAGGGGTTTGGTGGTCTGTAGCACGTGTAGATGAGCACTTCCACAGAGTCAGCAAAGGGAGGCTGCTGCCTCGTAAAGCTGACTTCCCTCACCCATGCACTCCCTTCCAGCCCTAAACCAGGTAAGAGAAGACCAGGGACCTTTATTTGCTGATCCTGCCTCTTACCATTACCTACAGCAGGGCTCTGGGGTGAGGAAAGGCAGAACAGCAAGAGCAGCTTCACACTGGCCATATTCCAGGAAACCCTCAGGTTTTTCAATACTTGACAAGTCACAAGTTAAAGCAGCAAATAAACAAAACATAAAAACCAAAACAAAGCCCTCATCTCAGCTACAGTTGTCCTTATCTGCTTGGATTTTCCTTTTTATTCTACAGCTTCAGGGGAAAAAAAGCCCACAGGCAAAGGGAAGCTATTCCAAGGTGCCAGTTTCACCTCCAGCATCACTCTAACCCTCCCCACACAGGCAGCTGTCACATGAATTAAACAGCCTCTTTGAAAACCAGCATCCTCCAAGAAGGCAGCCCCAGGGCTCCTGCCCCAGGCCTAGCTGCTCTCAAGCCAAGTAAACTTGATCACTCCTGTTAAATTACTGCTCTACAGCTTCTCCTCTGAAAACTGTATTAGCTTTTCTCACCCAAAGCTGCACGTCTTCCAAACCCCCACCACTGCCACATGACCCTGCCAGGCCCCCAACAAACACCCCCACCACAGACACACAGCTCCCAGGCACTTAGCAGTAGTACCTCTTTACAGCAAGCAAGCAGGGATGACATTGCAGATAGAGTGGCTTTTCATTTAATAGACCTGAAGGAGAGGAGTGGGCTCTCACATCATTCCCAGATCCCACACCTCCTGCAAGCAAATGGCAGCACAGCCTAGGGCAGTAGCACTCGCAGTCAGCAGCACCTTCTCAGCACATCACAGGTGACTACAGAGTAAAGTTAACGTGGCAGGACCACTGTGATAAGCTTAGGCTGAAATTTCCTCCACAAAGCACTTGCTTACTCCTACCTACAGCTTATACCAGCTCAGCAAACTAAATAAACTCTTCTGATAAAGTCCTCTGTGACAGTTTAGCTGGAGCATTTCAGCTCTCACTCATTTGCACCAACTCAACAGCTGCAACGACTTAAGGCACAAAGATATACACCTGCTCTGTGCAACCACTCCACAACTGGGAGACATTTGTTCCCAAAGCAGAGGGGAGCTTGTGCTTGCCCCTTAGCTGCTCCTGCTTAAGCAGGGCACTGCAGCACCAGCCATCCTCCTTACAGGTGGAGTTAGCTGCTGGAAGTGAGGAGCAGGAGGAGATGAGGGACAGAAATCCTGCTGGAGGGGTGTGATGAGGTGGATCCCAAAGGAAAGTAAAGGCTTCAGCATCTGCTATGAGGCCATCCATCACAGCTCTTAGTCTATGTGGAAATGCCACCAAAGAAACCCAAGGCTCTACACCCCAACTGACATTACTGTTCTGGCAAAAGCTCCCAGGGTGGAGTTTGACCGAGTCATCAATTTTCATGTTTGGGTTTGATGAGATAAAGAGCTAATGTGTGATTTGTGCCAACCAAACCCAACACAGCAAGATCCATCCATCCTCTAGAAGGGCAAGATTTATCCACACAGGGGAGCTGCCAATGAGCCATTAATTATGAATTGCATAAACCAAGCAAACCTCACAACAGATCTTCTTGGTGCTTGTCAAGTGACCTCCCCTGCAACTAGAAAAGGCCTCCAAGAGAGGAGGAGCTTAGCTTTTGCAGGAAGCCCACCCTGCCATGTCCCCCTCTGTTGCGATGGGCAACCCTTATTTGCCACGAGGATTACAGACTGGCACCTCTGGAGGTTTGCACTGATGAGCCTCCTCTCCTTTCACCACTAGAAAACAAGATAACTTTCCCACCCTTACATTTAACAGCAAAGCCTCTGCCAGGCTTTATGGCTTTGGCATCCAAACCCCTGATGCAATTGTCGGCACGCCTCTGAGGAGGTGCTGGAGATCTGCATGCTCCTTACAGGGTGCTGGGGCAGCAGAAGCTTTACAAAATGCCACTCACTGGCAGAGCTCAAACCACTGAGATACAGTGCAGCGGTGCTGGGGGATGTCCCCTTTGCAGGGATGTCTCCTTCGCGGGGATGCCGCTGGCCAGCTTGGGGGCTGGGGTCAGCATTGTGATCTGTTCCAAGGAGTTTGTTTTCCAAGATTCAAAGAAACAGAATGAATGCTTTTAAATTTAGGCCAGCAACCTTTCTAGAAGGAGTTTTATTTACCCTCCACCAAGCAGGGTGCAGAGAGCTCTCTGTGTTGGCCCCGCTCCCCACTGTGTAGTTGGGGCATTTGCACATTTTGGTTGGAAACGCTCTCCTTTAATTCTTACAGGAACCAGGTTCACAGTGCAGGATCCATTTGCTCATTGACTGCTGGGTCTCCTAAGCCTTATTTTTGGTCCCGCTTTCCATAGACTGGGGGTGAAGACAGTTTTTACACAGGAGACAATGGAGAAAGGTCCTGAAGGGAGCTCCATGGAGCACCACAAAATGTCACTGTGAAAATGTGGTCTCGATGAATTTTGCTGCCTACACAGCAGTGTCCAGCCAAGGCCAAAGGCTGCAGGAAAAACTTGAAGGTTATACCAGAGGCATGGGTGCCACCAAGCTCAGTAGGACAATCATGCATTTGTCCTTAGGATGAAAGAAGGAATTCAGTTTGGGCTGTGGCAAAGCCTGGAAAGCACAGTGAGGAGATTTAATGGGAGTTTAATCACTGATTTTAATGGGATTTTCTAGAGGTCCCACTGGGCATAGGAATCATAGACCTTTAAGATCAAGTCCAACCATAAACCTAACATTGCCAAGTCCACCATTAAACCATGTCCCTAAGTGCCACATCTACAGGTCTTTTAAATACCTCCAGGGATGGTGACTCAACCACTTCCCTGGGCAGCCTGTTCCAATGCTTGACAACCCTTTCAGTGAAGAAATTTTTCCTAATATCCAATCTAAACCTCCCCGGCACAACTTGAGGCCATTTCCTCTCATCCTATCACTTGTTACTTGGGAAAAGAGACCGACCACAGCTCCCTGTTTTCATCACTCTGGGTTTTGCACTGGGGGAGCAGCTGCCTCACTGTACAACTCCCCGTCCCCTGCAACACTACCTCCCTCCTGCAAGGGAAGATCTCCCTATTTCCGGGGCAAAGTGATCGCTAATGACAAGGATCTGCTCTGGTGCCAGGGATGACAGGGGTCTCCGTGCACATGAGGAAGGCAAAGGATGCATTTCCATACCCCTGCTTCCCTCAAACCACAGGAAAGTGGTGTTTAAAAGGCCTGTGCACCCTTTCCAGACTGCACACACCGGAGGCAGCCTCCAGGTTAGGGTAACCCGAAGACCTGTCCTGACTTGCTCCCACTCCCTCATGGGCTGTCAGGGCTGCAGAAAGAGCAAACTGCCCCATGTGGCTCCTGCAGCCCCACCACAGCCACAGGAAGGGAGGAACCAGCTCTGCAACCCTGCTAACGCCGCTCATGAACCCCAGCAGACCCACGCTCTGGTTTGCACCCTCAGTTGAAAAAGCTGTTTGCTTAAAGCAGTGCAGCTGCCTTGTCCAGGCTCTTTGACCAGCTGGTGCCCTGTTTGTGCTGCTTTCACTGCAGGTCAGGGCAATAGCCACATATTCCTAGCCCAAAGGACTACCCTTTGCCTCCTACCTTTCACTGCTTGGTGCTGCATCTCTGCCAGCAAATTAAGTTCACATGAGAAGCACTGTGTTTCAGAGTTAGAAAGGTGAAGTCATGTCCACTTGGGTTACAGGGATTATTTAGGTATTGATGTGAACTACCAGCTGTAACTCCATCCAAACAATTGCTCCAGGTCAGATAAAGTCCTGTCATGCCTATACCAGGACAATTACTGGCAAGTAGCAAATGCTTAGAGAAAGCCTATAGGAATCAAGTGAAGCATGGAGCCCAACAGCACATTAGGGACTTGTGGGCTGATGTTTGTAACAGCCACAGAAGGACCATCCACCAGAATCTCTTTTAACTCACTGTGTGTAATTCAGCTGCACTCACACACCCTGCGTTGCAATCCAACGTGAGACAAGGCAGGTTTAAACCGGCAATAACATCCCTGCATGGGGTTGCATCAGCGTAATTAATGTTTGAAATATGCTGTCAAGGAACCGGTGCTGCTCTTTGCACCAAGCAGAGGTAGGGCAGATGCAGGTTTGGGTGCAGGGAGATGCCACTCAGCCACAGGATCACAGAATCAGCTTTTCTGGAGATGTGGGGCGGGAGAGTACTTTGTGCACGGCCAAAAGTGAAGCAATGACTTCTCATCAGGAGCACTTTCTTTAAGGTCAGCGTTCATGAAAGCTGACAGCCTCAGAAACAGAAAAACAGAAGTCCTGTGAGCAGCCACGGGACAAGCATCAGCAAGAACCATGCAGGGGAGAGTACTGCTTGAAAAACACAGCGGGGTAGAAAAAACAAATTTTCTGGAGCACAGTGCTAGGAACAATGTGTCTGGCAGTTACAGCAAAGAAAGAAAACCAGAGACATCAGCATTTCTGAGTCTTCTCCCCAGCTCTAGGGATGAAGGCACGTTGGTGGCTGGAGTAAGGAGACTGAGGCACCCACGCCATGCTCCTCTGACACAGAGCAACCTCAGGCTCCCCACTGCACTCCTTCATGCCTCAGTTGACCACCTGGCAGTGGTGACCCCTCCCAGGTGCGCTGCAGAAACGGCGAGTCTCTGGGACTGCTTGAAAGAGCCTGTGAGGGGGAAGGTGCTTTAGAAATCAAAATAGCTATTGTTTTTCTCCATGAAAGATTAACTCATTTCATCATTAAAGGGTCAGATCGGTCCATGTGAAGACCAGGCTGTTGTAACCTTGGCTGCTTCTTTGAGCAATTTTTCTCCTGAAGAAGGAGCCGCCAGGCCAGTTCGGAGGGAGCACTCCTTCTGAAGGTGGAAAATGCCTGGCATTGTGTCCAGCCTGTGTTTGAAGTGGGAGAAAAGCAACTTTGAATAAGCTTTTTATGGGCCCCATGGCTCTGCTTGACCATAATGTCAGCTTGTAATTAGCAACAGATACCACTTCTGTCACTCGTGATGTTATCATCAGCCATCTTGTGTTTCAAAGTGAGGAGAGGCATGTAAATTATGGGCAATTTGGTCTCTGAAATGGGCTTTATGGTTTTTTTCTGCAGGGTGACCGGGAAGCCTGGAGTTTGTTACAGAGATAGAGGTTGAGGCAGCAGAGAGAGGAGCAGGAGAAAAGCAATGTACATTACAGAGCTGCTCCAGCAGATCCCTGGAGGAAACGCATATGTGCGAGCTCCCCGGTGAAGGCAGAGCTGTGTGGTAGGTCTCAAAGGGGCTGTATATTTTGAGAAAAGAGGAGAGCAATTTTGGAGGGAGCCACCATCCTGCATCTGAGAGGGGGAGGGCTCTGCAAGGCTTCATTCACACAGCAGCGCAGAGAGCTGGAAGGGGAAGAGGATGGCTCGCTCCTGGGCAGCCAATGCAGCGTTGTTTGCTACTCAGCATACTGCAAGTACTTTGGCTGACTAAATGTTAGATGGCCCAAGAACAACTGAGACAATATTTTCCCCTTATTGATAGAAAACATTGCCTTCAATTAAAATACAATTTTCAGAGCAAAGGAAAGGCTTGCATTTCCAAATACAATCCTTCCAATCCAAAATGGATTTGATTTTTGTAAGAAAAACAAAACCCCCAAAAAGTCACATCATTTCCAATTTTGACCAAAAGCAGTTTTAACTTCTGTTAAAAAAAAAGAAGCAAAATTTGTTGCCTTTTTTTTTTTTTTTTTTTGGTGGAAAAACTCTATTTCTTGCAGCAAGGCCACCAAGTTTCCCACATCCCTTGGCGCTGCTCTACAGCCTAACAGATTCCACTGCCAGAGCACTGGGATGAGTTTTTGATTTCATCTATTGCTCTACGAATTATCAAGCATCCTGTTTCTGCCTTGCTTTGCCTCCCACAGAAGGAGTCACACCAGAGCTATTCTTTGCAAGGGCTGCCCAGGAAATGGGCTAAAGCAGAATTTGGCCCCACATTGACTCCGTGGTGTCAAGCTCTCCCCTTTTATTTGCTGTAGGAATTCAAGCATCACTCTACTGCGCCAATCTTTCTATCTACCACTGGCAAATAACACAGCCAAAAAGGTTATCTGCCTTCAAACAGAAATAGCTTGTGTTTAGAAAAGAATTAAATTTTGTTCCCTTTAGAGTTGCAACCACATCCTCAAAGCTGTTAACCTGAAAGTGAACTTCAGATAATAAAACTCTAACCTCATCCCTTCAGAAGAGCTAGCAGTCAGCAGCTACCTTGTGTACTCTCCCGCTATCTGCCCCATTGATTACTTGATAGCACAGCTTGTTTTCTTTTTCAAGGGAAGACAGCTACTAAATCTACGCTTTCCATCCCTCTCCTTAGCACTCTTGGGCTTCTCCACAGCTGCAATGCTTTTCCATCGTCCCTGCTCTCAGTTAAATAAACATTATGACACATACTGATTGCTTTAACAAACTTTACTGTTCCACGTCCTCGGCAAAGCACGGTTATCTTTTTACAGGGAACATTCCTTTCCTGTTGCTATGCCTACTTCAGCGCCATCCAGCACGACAGCCAAGACTGCTGAACTAACCCGCAATTTCCAACGACTCCGTTTTGCTCATCTTGAAATAGCTCAGAAGGGGTGTGGGGGCCAGACCGCCAGCAGATGTGAGCTGTCAGAGCTCCTCTGCCTGCAGCCGAGCTCCCGCAGTTTATCCCAGTCAAGGACCCGGCTGCGGCTGTTGGAGGTTGAATGTTGTCTTCTGAAAATGCTCCTGAGCTAAAAACAGCTGGGTGGAGTGAGGTGGGTGAAGGAAAAGGGAAAAGAGGGGCATGACTGCCAGCATAGCCAGGGAAGGTTGGCTTTATCCTTTCCGTAAGGCTGCATTTGGAGTTCTGTAATTTGCAACTAAATTGCAGAATCCAGAAATATTTCTGGCAAATGGTATTTCACAACCATTCATCATCGTCGTGCATAATTTCCTTCACATGACAACCTATGTTTTAAAACTTGCAAAGAGAGGGGAAACTGCCATTTGTTTTGGCCAAGCCAAAATAGCACTTGGCCCAGGGACTCGGGGCGCTGTGGCTGCTCCCATCGATAAGCCCTGGCAGGCCAGCTCCTGCCAGGCAGGCATGAGCACCTCGTGTTTCACACATGCCATATAACGGTTTCAAGAAATGAGTGTGTTTCGGTTTCCCCTAACCAGCTCGTTTTTCACATCTAACACAGCAGTGCCCACCGTCCATGTGGTTGTGCCACTCTGTTATTTACTGCAGGGCAACCTGGAGATTTTCATTACAAACTTCCCTAAAGTCAGTGATTTCACCTTTTTCCATCTTGTTTTCACTTCCCCTTGTGCAAACATTTGCTTCTCAATAAAGGACAGGTTTGTTCCTCAGATACCTCAATTCCCACAGGTCTGATTATTTCTATCTAGTGGAGACCCAGGTGCAATAGCTCCAAAATATATCTAGTATGCTGGACAACACGGAGAGAGGCCGGTGAAGCCAAAGAGCATTTCTGGCAGCTGATCAGTTGTGAAAGAGAGTTCTTCCTCTAGGCATCAGCTGGAGTATTTCTGGGTCCACAGGACGTGTGTGTGCACCGCTCTCACAGCTCTCAGTCTGAATACTCCTGCATCTTCATGTACCACAAACCCAAACTATTTTCTTGTTCTAAGGACACTAAGCGATATACAGGATCTAATTAAGATTTCTTCTTTTTATCTTTCTGTTTAGGCTTTTTAATGACCTAGCCACAATTGATTGGACTAGTTGTGCATGAGGGGGAAGTACAAGGGTGTGAGCAGAGGAAAGGACTTGAAAGGAAGCAGATAAATCCCAGTCCGAGTCCCTCCTAGCCCATATCCGGCAGCGAGCACATTGCTAGCTGCACAGAGGCTCGGGGCAGCCATGCAGGGGTTGGGGGCAGCCCCCTTTCCTGGGTCAGGCCAACACTCACCCCTGGTTGGGGTATTCAGCACCCTGTCACCGTCTCTCTCCCTCCCACCAAGCTCTGCACCCCAGAGCTATGTCCATCTTCCGGGTCCGGGAGCACTGGGAGGAAGTATCCTGGGGGGTCCTACTTGGAGAAGAGATTTCTCTCTGTTGTTCTCCCAAATGGGGTTGTGCATGATGGCTGTCTGGAGACCCTCCACCTACCCTGCCCCAACAGATACACCAAGGGCAGCCGACTTCTCCCACAGCCGAATCCAGCAGCGCCAAGGGATGCTTCTGCTAGCAGCCCACCGAAGACTCATCTCCAGCCATGGTAACACAGCCAGGGCAGCACTCAAAGCCTGCACGGCTCAGGAAGGAGGGAAATGGGAGAGCTGGATGGGCCCAAGCCCAGATGGAGAGGGAAAGCTGTGTGAATGGAGGAAATTATTCAGAATCTGGAAACGTGGACAGCACAGGCCACACACACTGGGTCTTATATTGGCCTCTCTTGACAGAGTGGTTGGGGTTTTTTTCTGGGACTCAGACAGGGATTCTTGGAAGGGTGTCAGGAGCAGACTGGGTGCGTGCTCCAGATCCATGTAGAGAAAACCTCCTGGTCTGGAACATCAGCTGAGTGTTTTCCCTTTTCACTTTTTGCAGGTTATAAAAGCTGAAGTTTAAATGGCCCCATTCCTTGCGGTCATTTTCTTTTATTAAAGGAATAATGTATATACATATTGCCTGCAAGCCCTACACCTAGGAAATATAATATGGGTTACAATAGGATCAAACTGGCCTTCCATGGAAAAACCATGTCCAAAGGCTTTTCTGGTCCATCAGGGTAACTTCTTTGTTGTAATTCCACTGCTCATTCCCACTGAACTGCAAACAGGTCAGGGCCGGCAGCACTGGAAAGGGCTCTTTCCCACCATAACCTGTTAACATGTGTTCTGCCCTGCTCCGGAGTGCAGCCCCACTACCCCAGGTCCTGCAGGGTTCCCTTTAACAGCCAGCCCTGGGCTCCCATGCCAGGCCCCCATCATCATCCTGTATTTAAGCTCACCTTAGCCTAACAAGGCTGCACTGCTGGTCCCTCTTTTAGCTTTCGCAGCCCATTTCCTAGGCATGAGCTCTGGTTTCTTCCTCTCCATAGAAATGGGATTGCACAGTCTAATTGTCCTAGCCTTTAGGTAAAAACCAACCTTCAAGATATGCCAGTGATTTCCACACCAGCCTGCCCAGTTTTCCAGCTTGACTGTGTGAGGCCAGAAGACCCTCCTTTTTGCTTTGGCTCCTTTTTGCCTCCTTTAGGCAAAATGCTATAGGAGCACCTAAGCCACCTTGGCTGCTTTTGCAAAGGGTTCCCCCAATCACTCTCACCTCCAGTGCCATCCCACCTCAGCTCCTATCAGGTCCTTCCAGCCTTTGTCCTCCCACCATCCCTACAAGCTGCTTATTTTCTTAAAATCACCTCTTGTTCTGCTCGTTCAACCTGCAGAGGTGGAACAAGTTCACCTTTCCCTACTGCCTCCGGTGTGGCCTCTGCCAATTTACATCTCGACAAGATCAAAGACAGCAGTGAGGCCTGGGTCCCTGGATGCTTGGATAATCTCAGATGCTGCTGCAGGAGTTGTGACAGTCACAGGAGAATGAGAACATCCAGGAAGGTCAGTCCCAGATATCATCGTGTTTAATTTCACTTTGTTAAATTGAAATGGGATTGAATTACATCCCAGACGGTCTTTAAGAAATGCATTCATGTGGGGGTCGGTGATGGGGTCCGATGCTCGGACAATTCTGGATGCGTAGTGTGGGGTGAAGCACTCAGGACCATAAGTCAATTCCCCACAGGACAACCAGATGAAATTTCTGAATTCACCCCTGAGCTGGCTCTGAATTTGACACCCAGGAAGGGCTAGATCTTCCCACCTGGGAAATTAATCTCTTCCAGACCAGCCTCAGACCTGGTCCTGGAGGCAAACACACCTCCCTGCCCCTGTGTCCTCTGTCCATGGACTGGAAACACCACCTAAATTAGTGGGAAGGGAGTCTGCTTTCCTGTTTGTGCAAGAACTGACTTCTCTGAAGATTTGCCAGTGGTGGGGCTGGGTTTAAGAAGAATAAAATACTGGTGAGATGAAGGGGAGCATCATGAAGGTCAGTGAGTACTTTGGATTAAAATTTCTCCCCAGATTTATGTGAGGTTTGTATTGTCTAGCTTTCTTTCGCTGGGTGATTTCTTGCATTCCTGTGGCACAGGAATACAAATACAAATACATCCTTGTTCTAAATCCATTTATTTCTCTCCTGAAATTAATTTTTCTCTCTCATTTCAAAGGGCAATAATGGCAGAACTAAGCTCTGTGAGACACAAAGGAGTTGTGCCTGCTGCAACAGCATAACCATAAACACAGTTTATGCCCTCTGAGGGAGGGCTGTGGATGTTTTACCTCTGCCTTCCAGCAAGCCCAGCTTGCTTTGAGCCTGCCTCATAGTTCTTTTCTTTCAGGAGAAATGGAAAAAAAAAATCCAAATCAGACCCACATTTCCAAATGCACTTATTCCCTACCATCTTTTCAGGAAAAACTCATGGTGAATCTTTACACGTCTCCAACGGTACGTGCAGAACAAGAATGGTTTGGTGAAGAAGTGGAGAAAAAAATCAGCAAACTTACACCAAGGTTGAGCAACAGATGAGATCCTGCCTCTGAAGAAATGACATTATAAGTCTGGTGAGGAGAAGGAACAGACTGTTTGTTGGCTTTTCTATCTAGGAAGCAACAGGCTGCCAGAAGCCTCCTGTAAATGAAAGTCCTGGAAGAGAGAAGCATGATCTGTCAAAGGGAAGAGCTGGTGCTAACCAACACCATCAACAACTGTTGACAGATGAACCTTCCCTAGACCACTGGGTCTGGAGAATTTCTGAGGAGTGAACAACTTCTGTCCGTTACAGAGGCTCTTGCAAAATCCCTGCAAAATCCCAGCTCAGACTCAGCTATTCCAGAAACAATTGAATAATTTCAGAATAGCAAGCAAATATCTAAATAATCCCTCCTGATCCTGGGCCCAGCAAGAGGCCGGTGGGAGGATGCCAAGAACCCAGATGTGTGGAGGGTAGGTAGAAAGCATATTGTTTCAGCCCCTTCTGCAACCATTGCTCTCCTGGAATTATTCCTTTCCCCTTGGCCAACTCCAACACCAATGTCCCACCAGATCTGCTATGGCCTCAAGGCCAGGCTCACCACTCCTGTCCTTTCCCCTGCAGCAGCTATTCTCCTGTATCTGGGTCAGGGAGACAAACTGCTTTGCAGTCTTCAGATTGCTTCAGATTTTGGTGAAGAAAAGGGTTTCACTCCTGTTGAGCTGCAACAGTGGGAATGGGGCTAAAGAACTCTTCAATGCCAACACCTGGAGCATCAGACCAGAGTCATATAGCCTTTTGGGGTGCCAGGTATGTAAGTGCTCCCCTCAGCCTGTTCCAGCTGCAGAAATCACTGCCCCCTCTGATGCATCATCTCTCCTTGTTTGTGTCATCATCCCTTCTCCAATGCAGCGTGTTTCTATCATTTCCTATTCCTAAAAATTTCCTACAGTTTAATCCAGAATGGGTTAGGTAAAAATGGAACAAGCCAGTTGGATCAGAGGTAGTGAATCCCAGAAGGTGGCCGTGGAGAGCAGATGGGATGGGCTGGTCATAGCTTCTTCTGCTGGAGCCAAGCAATGGCACATGGAGATAGACAAGTCAGGGAATTTGGCTTTGCAGGGAAAGAAACTGCCCAGCAGGATGGCAGTGGCAGTGCCACCTCTATACGGAATGACCTTGGGCACAGCAAAAATCCCTGTGACAGGACGAGAGCACTCAGGGAACATCCAGGTCCTACTCTGGCCCATGTCCCCTTGCTCCGCAGAGGCAAGTCAAAGCCCCTGGCGTTTCTACTGAGTCAGGCACCTCCACGTGCCACACACCTCAGGGTCATGCTCCAGAGGCATAGGCTGGATCCCAACAACATCTCAGGTCACACCAGGTGGGAACATGGCTAGGTCTGGCTCAGATGCCTCATGCGCATGGTGAGGCACAGGATCAAACCACAAATGCCTTCATCTACCTGCAAATGAGAGGTGCTCCCATATATTTTTTTCACTCCAGCCCATAACCACTGCACCGTGTATCTGGTGTATAGCTGCTTGATGAGGCCACTCTGTGGGTAAGAGGACACATCCTAGGCAGCTGGAAGGAGCATAATGGGTTGTCATATCTGAACTTCCTTCCCCTCCTTCTTCCCTAGCCCATGGCCACCCAAACAAGATTTTAATTACTTACTTTCTAAGGGGAGAGATTCGTACCTCAAGCAGGAGGCGCAGAGCCTGTAGATGCCCATACCTTTTCCAAAATCGTGATGGATTTTGCTGGAAGGCTGCCCTCCTTATGAGCCCTCTGTTTTAAAAGATCTCTTACAAGAAAGTTGTAATTCAGTTATGTGGCAATTTTATAAGTAAACAACTGCTGCTCAGAAGTCAGCTCAAGTCCATCTGCAAAAGCCTGAAAAATGTTAAATTCATAATTCCAGGAGACCTTTATGTCTCAGGGCTCCCACCACCTGATCCAGTAGCAGATCTGGACTCATTTTCCAGGACGTTATATTTAACTCTGGCCACTTAGAGCTTCAGATTGCTTAGCCCTGAAGCAGCAAGTTTAATATCCCTTTCAGAACATCATTAACATTAACTATTTTTACTGCATATTCTTGTTATTCATGTAAGCAGATCCCGCTTTGGGCCTTGCTCCAGGCAATCCCTCGAGCATTTGCTCAAGTGAACTCGGTGCACTCCAAGCCACAGCAAAGGGATGATCCCAAATTTCCTGTACATGTGATGCTCACTTAACAGGTACTTCACAACTGGTCCAGTGGGCACCCCTGAACATGTCCTCATGGCGACTGGGCACAGCCCCAGAGCATTATTGCACCAAGTTCCTGAGGCTCCCGAGCAGGAGGAGAATGAAACAGGGACCAGCACAGCAGACAGGAGCTGAGCATCGCTGTGATGACACACACACACTGCGACCAGCAGCTCAGCTCTGAGCATGTGGCAAAGCAGACCCAGGGCAGATCCCCCTGTCCTGACATGCTGCGGCTGCAGGAGGGCCCTTCCAGCTCTGCTCCACCCATGCACATCACTCTGGGAGAGAGAAACCTTCTCTGATATTTTTTTGTTGTTGCAAGGCAGCTTGCCAGCCTCTTTGTATCACTTCAGAAGTGCAAAACAGCCTGATCTAGATCTCAGGTTCACACCTAGTTTTTGAATGACATTTTGGGACCAACCCAGATTCTTAATTTGGAAGGATGTTACCTGGTGGCTCAGGACTGAGGATCAATGCTAATACATTGTTTCCTGTCATTAGGTTTTCCCATTTGTTTTGCATTAGAAGCAATCCTAAGACCTACACTGCTGATAGGAGAAAAGTCTTCTCCCAGGAAGAGCCTCTCACTCTGATAAGGGCATTTTTCTTCCTCTGCTGTGAATGTCATTCCTGCAACATTCCCTTTTATTGCTCTGGGCTGTAGCTCTATATTAGGCCAACAAAAATAATAAGTCCTAAAATGAAAACCTCTAGATGATCTTGGCAGAAACAGCATGTCCGTCACAAATGGAAATCACATTTGGTAGTCCACAATGGCAGGAAACTCACCTGGTTTTATTTAGTCTCCACACAGCTATGTGCTATTGGCACTGCTCCAGTGTATCTCTTTCGAGAGGGACTTTTTTTTTAACCTCTGTTAGTGGCTGTCCTTTCTTATCTAAAGCACCCTGCATGTTTGATTTTCACTGCAGCCTTTCGCTGAATTTTTTGTTTGTCTGCTGTAAAAAAGTATGAGGGAACTCAGCAATTCATGCATTTACAGCTCTGTTCCCACAACAAGGTGCTTAAAATAAAGAAATTGGCTCAGGGTAATTGCTTGATATGAGAAAGATTATACAGGCAATGAACATCTGTATCACAGCTACGGTTGATGGCTCTGAGTGCTGTATCATGTGCCAGGAGTTCTCTGCCAAAAAAAATACTTAAAAAAAAAAAATTTCCAACCCAACATATGCTTATATAAGACTTATCCAGTATGCAAAGAAGCTCATAAAAAAAAAGAAAGGAAAGGAAAAAAGACTAGTGTTGAAATAACACAGGAAATTATGCAACTAATACCTGAACCTGAGCATTGCAGATCCTATCCAGAAACCTCACTATCTCACAAAGCTTTGGTAAAATAAAACAAGTTATCATTCTTTTCGAAACTGAACTTGTTGATACAGAGTCAGATGGAGGTTTTGCACCAACACGGTCACTGCAGGCCAGAGCTGCTGTAACATGGGCCAAGTTTCATGTCATCCCCAGCATCTGGGCAGGGTAAATCCCCCCTCGCCCTCCCCTTGGCTGCACCTTGCACATCACGGAAACCTGCAGGGCTCAGCACACGTCCGAGGGGCACATGGGCACTGGCTGGTCCTTTGCATGGCATTGAATAGCCTCCACAGTTTTTAGTATGCAAGCTGCATGGATAAAAGGGAATGGAGAAACAAGTTTGGAATAAAATCAGCTGTAAATTTTTGCCAGAAATTTAAGCTGACCCAAAGAAAACTTGTTTCTGAGATAAGTTCAAGAACTTTTCCCACCTTATTATTTCCATGTTTGCATTTGACATACAGAAGGGTCACATCCCTCCCACCCTTCTCCATGAACCTCTTCTTTAGGAGCTCTGCAATCCCCACTCATCCTCTGCACGGGAGTTAACCCAGGACTCCCAGAAATTCACTTGGGAACCTGAGGCAAAGCCACAGAGCCCATAACCCCCATCGGTTAACAGGTGAGGGTTACGTGAGCTGCACTTCACTTCTCAGCACATGACAGGGGAGCATGGTCAGGACTTGCCCAGGCACAGCACCGGGAGCTCAACATCACAGCTTCAGACTTGTTATGGGAGATCCCCTTCCCACCTAGCAAAAAAAAAAAGTAAAAGTTCTCAGGCTCAGATAAGCTTATCTATCATTTCCCTTGTGCTTGAGGAGGGCTGCTGACCAGGGAAGCACTGGTTCAAAGTTTTGTTTTGGTAACGAGCTCATCCATCCCATGACTAACCACCCTTGCTAATGGTTTATGTCTGCACTAAGGATACGGACACCAACTGGCAGCTATAGCAGGAGGAAGAGAGAAGGTCCAGACATCTTAATCTTACCAACCAGTCACATAGCAAGGGCAAGGGAAGGCAGAGGCAGGACAGGACCAGAACAGCCTTCTTGCCCTGAGCAAAACACTCATACATGTCTCCTGAAAGAAGACATCTGCCTGCAAAATGCTTTGACGGGAGAGTCCTCCAGTAGCATGGTGTGAAGAAGCCTTATGGGCTTGGCCTGGAAAGGTTGATTTGAAGTCGGTGGAGCTGATAGGAGTTTTCACACTGGTTTCAACAACTAAGCAGCTCACAATTTTCCTTGTTTGGTCTTTAGTAAGCAATACATTTAGGGGAACGCATGCCCCTGCCCTCACCCTGGTTTCTCCACACACACACTACCCACCTAACCGTTAGGTTATCCTCTCCCACTGGTACAAAACCACAACCTTCTCTCCTCCTTGTGGCACAGTTGCCTCCCCATCAGCCTTGGTGGTGAGCACATTTGCAGAGTCTGGAGGGAAACCACCCTCCTCCTGGGCTGCAGAGCCCCAGAACTGCCTAAAAACAAATTAATAGCTTAATGTCAAGGAGTGAAACATGTCCCCACTGCTGCCTTTCTAGGCCCAAACCCATAGCACCTTATAGACAGCCCCACTGCAGGATCTGGCTATGCCCTCTGGCCCAGCAGGACCTGAGCCCTGTGATCATGAAGCCCTTTGTACCTCTGAAATGCTGTCAGCTTGCGAAACAAAGCTCCAACAGTCCCAAACTCCTTGATGCCCAAGAAAATGAGTGAGCAGAGGGGCTGGGAGAGTTTCCGAGCACGTCTCAGTGGGCAGAAGAAGGACTATCTAATCAGATGTGGATGGAGAACAAATAAAAAACAGCTGCTTTTCACCAGCTCTTCTCCCAACTGGAAAAAAAAATGCATACACATACAAGAACAAGGGAAGAGGCACTGATGAGCTGTTATCTGAATTTATTGCCAGCATCTGACCCACAGTGGGGTCTATTTTTTTTTTTGTTCCTTTAATTTATGACCCAGTTTCTCATCGTGTCATGACATCACCCAGGGAGATAGATTTCATAAACACGCACACACATCGCACTGGAAACAGGATAAACCCCTAGGCCATCCCAGGCTCCGTGCAGCATCACCCCAGCAGCGGTCCCCAGGCACCGTCTTCCAAGAAATCACTTGGCATGGCCATGACAGAGCCACCCACCTCCCAAGTTTTACTGGGCTGAAGGCAGCTTGGAGGGGATTTTTATACCACACCAGTCTAAAAGCAGTGTTGCATCCTTGTGTGCTCTTGCCCCACCCTAACTGCACTTTCCCTCCAAGGGAGCCAGGCAGCTCCACACTCAGAGATGATTTATGCTGTTTTCTTTTGGCAGTAAAATATATCAAATCCTTCAGAGACTGGGTGGAACCAGAACTGCCTTCTCCATCACTCAATCCAGGCTCAGACTGGAGAAGCCAGTGGTCAGTGTATGCGTAACCAACGTGTTCCCCAGTCCAGTGTCAGCCCGGAAGGAGCTCTTGGCCTTCCCACACCTAACATAGGCAAATTGATGGCAGATCTCTTGTTCCAAAATGCTCTGATATTTGTTTGTCTGCCTGCAGCTTCCCTTGGTGAGAAACTGGGAACTACCCATCTTCACGGCTCAGCTGAAAGGTCAGGGCCAGATGAGCATGGGGCTTGAACTTCTGCTTTCAGAGGTGGCAATCCAAGCTGAAGCTCAGGGAGGGCACCATTAAGTACATAACGCTCTCAGCACAAGGGCAGTTTGCTTCCAAACTGCTTTTAAAACCAGTTCAGCCAAAATGGTGTGAGAATGGATGGAAACCAGCCTTGAAACCTGCAAAAATAGTGCAGGCAGGTATTTTGTGGATTCAGTATGAATGATTCAGGCTGCATCCCCAACAGCTTGCCTTAGCTTGATTACTTGTAAAATCAATTAAAATTCATGGCACGGGAAATGGAAGGAAAATGAACTTCCCTGGTATATGAAGGCAGGGAGACAAATACATAAACCTGGTCTCACTATTTTGGAGAAAGGGTTTCACCAAAGAAGAAAGAAACTTACTTCCTGTTTTTGCAAAGAAACGTTCAGTACAGGTGGTGGAAAGATAGGAATAAGCATGTCAGCCCCCAAATGTACACAGGTCATTAGGAAACCCAGACAAGCAAACCAATATAGCAATTGCTCTCAACACTTGCATTGCCGCCTTCATCTTCACAAGGCATCATTACACCACGGTGTAACGGAAGAAACTGAGGCTAAAGATCTGGCCCATAGTAGCAGAAGACACAGGGCAGGCAGGGGATTACAGCCCAGGTCCCCTGGGTGCTCCAGCTTCTCCTGATTCCTGGGATCATCAAGCTGAGGCCCACAGCATGGGTGCAACCTCATTTCAGAACAACATGAGGTTACATTGGGCTGGCGGCCAGTCACTAGCGGGATTCCGCAGGGGTCCATCTTGGGGCTGGTACTCTCTAATCTCTTCGTAAATGACTTGGATGCAGGACTTGAAGGAACACTAATTAAGTTTGCTGACGACACAAAATTGGGAGGATCTGTTGACATTCTCGAGGGCAGAGAGGCCCTGCAGAGAGATCTGGACAGACTGGAGAGCTGGGCAATCACCAACCGCATGAAGTTTAACAAGGACAAGTGCTGGGTTTTGCACCTGGGGCACGGCAACCCCGGATGTACATACAGACTGGGGAACGAGAGGCTGGAGAGCAGCTCTGCAGAGAGGGACCTGGGGGTTCTGGTCGACGGCAAGTTGAACATGAGCCAACAGTGTGCCCTGGCAGCCAAGAGGGCCAACCGTGCCCTGGGGTGCATCAAGCATTGCGTTGCAGTCGGTCGAGGGAGGTGATTGTCCCGCTCTGCTCTGCGCTGGGGCGGCCTCACCTCGAGTACTGTGTGCAGTTTTGGGCACCACAGTACATCAGGGATATAAAGCTACTAGAGAGTGTCCAGAGGAGGGCCACGAGGTTGGTGAAGGGTTTGGAGGGGAAGCTGTGTAAGGAACAGCTAAAGTCACTTGGTTTGTTCAGCCTGGAGAAGAGGAGGCTGAGGGCAGACCTCATGGCGGTCTGCAGCTTCCTCACAAGGGGAGGAGGAGGAGGGGCAGGGCTGATCTCTTCTCTCTGGTGACCAACGACAGGACCCGAGGGAACGGCAGGAAGATGTGTCAGGGGAGGTTTAGGCTGGATATTAGGAAAAGATTCTTCCCCCAGAGGGTGGTGGAGCACTGGAACAGGCTCCCCAGGGAGGCAGTCACGGCGCCAAGGCTGGCGATATTCAAGAAGCATTTGGACAACGCCCTCAGGGACACGGTGTGAATTTTGGGGTTGTCCTGTGCAGGGACGGGAGTTGGACTCGATGATCCTTTTGGGTCCCTTCCAACTCAGGACATTCTATGATTCTATAAGTCTTTTTAAAGCTCAAAAAGTGCTTTTGTGTCATCAGGCTTTAAAAGAAGGCCAGCATTAGATAATGAAAGTGAATGTGATTCTAAATCATCCTTTCATAAGGTTTATGGAGAGTCCCAAATCTCAAATATCAGGTCTGGTAGTGTTACCCGCTCTGAAAACACAAAGCAGCTGTGGCATACCTCCTCCCTCACGCAAGAGTTCATAATAAAAACAGCTAAAGAAGAGCTGACCAGACCACTGGGATTTAGACTATTTTCTGAGATGCCTTCCTTGGGGCTTTTAGCTTTCACTTTATTTTCTCATGCTTAGGACAGAAGTCATCGTTAACAGGCATTTTACTTGACCTCATCGCTAAAATATACTGCCATCACAACTGGAACTTCCCCTATTTGTTAGCATTGGGTTTAAGTTCAAGTTGAACCCCCGACCTCCTGGCTCCACATTAAGATGCCTAGCAAGCCACTGCAGTTTAGGATGCTATGTAATGAGCCAAGTCATCCTTCCTGCAACTCCAACACAGCCAATGGAGCTGGGCTAGAGGTTATTCTGCTTCAATGATTTTAGCAGTCTGTCGGACTGTTATATCCTTATATAAATAGTTGTGAGGCGGGTGGAAAGATACCATGATTAGAGATTCTTGTCCTCAAGGGTCACAATGCAGAAGGTAGAAAACTCTGTTTATGGATCTGCACACAAGCTGCAGAATCTCCCACCCAGCAGGTGACACACAACCCACATCCAGGCAGAGAGCAGGCATAGAAAACAAATTAGGGAGGGAAGACTCCTAAGACTCTTCTTGCCATAAACTGAGAGCAAGCAGGTTCAGCCTCTTCCACCCAATCTTTTTCTGAAATAGAATCATCTTATGCCTTCCTCCCATCAGATCAATATCTAACCACAGAAGTGACCCCATCTCACAGTACACTGAAGGTAAAGTCATTCCTTGCACCCACCCTTCACAGCACATAGACTGAAAAACCCAGACAGAGATCAGGTTAGTATCAGAACAGGGAACTGACTGACTTGCCCACACAGATACCCAGCTATGCTTGCACTGGTCCATATTTCCTTCAGCACAGATGTGACTGAGCAGGGCTTGTCCTGGGGCTGGACACCAGCAGGGCCAGATGACCCTATAGGGCTACTTAGGAATACATGTCTTGACATCTAGTTGCTTCATCCTTTTCTGTGCACCCAACCTAAAATCCACCTACCCAACCGCCTAGCTCCAGACTGACCTTCTCAGAAACCCCTAGGCTCTGCACAGCAGATTTAACCCAGGAGCTCTGGGATAATCTCCCTGCGGAGAGGGAGCAGCCTCCTCCAGCCTGTTTGCTAGTTAAGATAATTCTTCCTTTGACTGATGATCAAGAAGATATTCTGTACTGAGAGGGGAGTGATTTGTTCTGTAACACTCGTGGCACTGCTTCAGTGCTTGGCAATTCCGTATTGTTATCACTGGTAGAGAATTTTACAGGCCACTGACAGACCTTCAAATGCAGCCATTGCTGTGTGGAAAATCCAATTTGCTTTGGAAGTCTCCTGACACAAGGCCTTGTCTTCATGGTCCCTTGGCAAACCATTTTCAGCACATGCACTAGTTCACGACCCTGTGATTTAACGGACACCATTAAATTTTAGCAGAAGAATCCATCACTTTGAAGGAAGGAACCCCTAACGAGTGTGTGACCTAAAAGTGAGACCTAATATACTGGCATCTCCACACAAAGGGCTTCTTTTCTCTTAACATTTGGCTTATCTCCATGCCACTCCCAGGTCAAGTTCAGTAGTAAGCCCTCATAGTCAATGCACCATTGAGCTGCTCCAGGAAAAGCAAATAGCATCAATGCAAAAAATGTAAATGTGCGTTTCTTCGCAGCATCCCCTGCTGCCAAACAGATAACAAGTTTATGTAGGCACAGAAAAAAATTCCTATTTGAATAATTATTGTTTGCTTATAAATTAACCCACAGAACTATGCCACATGCCATAAAACAATCTTACATTACATGGGCTTAAACGGTAGGACTGGTATAATAAACTCTATGTTGAGTCACTAAATTCCTCACATTCTCTGACTTCCCATTCTGTCTCAAATGTCAGATATCTCACTGGGGTAACACAAGCAGTAGCAAGGGCTGGGGGTTTGCGTGGGTTTTAATTGTAAAAGCAACATTCTCACAGAGAATGACAAGGTTCACAACCCTGCTCCATGGCTTGGGCAGACTGGGGGAACTTCAAAGGCTTCTTGTCTCCCCACTGAGTGTTTTGGGGTTTAAGGCCCCACAGGTCTGGCTGAGGGTCTGGAAGCTGTACTGCACCCGTAACCCTGGGTCACTGTGCCTCTGCAGGCTACTGCCTTTTCATGAAAAATATGTATGAGAGTGGGTCTGAGCATGGCGGCCAGCTTGGGGAGACTCCTGCATTCAGGCTACAAATCACCAAATAGTTGCTATAGCCTCATGGCTACTCTCCATTCTCATTGTACCAGTCCAAAGCAAAGGCAGAGTGAGTCTTTATCACTTGGAGACTGTTCAGCAACATTTAGGCTTTATTAATAACTTCAGTATTTAAAGATTTTAAGGTCTTGTGGATTCTTCTCCTCCTTTGTATTCCAGTGCAGTGGAATCTAGACCTGCGCTTGGTTACATAGAGATCACTTATGCTTTGTAGCTTTCTTTTGCTTGCTCCTCTGCCTTCAGCTGAGCACTAGTGAAGATGATGTGCCTTCTACAGGGAGCCAAGAAAAACCTGTAGGCAATTTTGATACAACCTTTCTCCCAAAAATGCAAGTGATGTTTAGACCTTGTGCATGCCCTTAAACATGGATGCTCGGTAAAGGCAGCCCACAGGAGCTCAGGAAAAGCCTGGGAGCCCAGAAATATCCCACGATGTTCCAAGATACATGTGTGTATGCCTGGATTAAAATATATATTACCCAGATCCAGCACAGAGAGCTGGATTTCCCTTCCCTCTTTCTGGAGCACAGGTTTGGCCTGTGTCTAACAACACGCTGATCCAGGGGTAAAGCAGAGCTCAAGGCCATGGCAGCAGACATGCAGATTCAACACTTGCAAGTGAAGTGAAAGCACAGGCAGTCCTGGCCCAGAGGCCGCAGCCCTGCTGCATCCAGCTTCCAGCTCCTAGAGGAAGCCCAGCAGCCTGCGGGAGAATAGTGTGCACCTGCGAGCCTTTTCATCTCAACAACATGGCCCTGCGCCTGCAGTTTTCCAATGCTGACAGAAAGAGGTTGAGGGTGAAAAGTGAGCTGGGTGGTTACAACCGGATCCATTTCACTCCTCCTGGGACCTCTCTGGCATGAGCCTGCTGTGCTTGTCCAGCAGTCTGTGCTTGAGCCGATCTGGCAAGAGCTGGGCTGAGGAGGGAAGGGACCTGGCACCCTGCAGCCACAGAAAATTCAAAAAATGTTGTGGGGGTCTGGCCACCGAGACTCACTTTTTCTGTACCTCCTCTTTTATGCAAGCAGGAAGGGGAGCTGCTGCACTCCCAAGAGCCACTCTGAGGGACCCCTGCCGCAGTCCAATGGCAGGAGCCTCCAGAGCCGAGCAAGCCCTGTGCCCCACGCTGATTTAAACAAGCCTAGAAAAACTGCAAATGAAACACATTGATTTAGTATCTAAGGTCTTCTCCCAACTATGACCAACAGAAAACATGTGTAGAGGGAAGGAACTGCTCATTTACTATCTGAAATGTCAGTGAAACCCAAGAGAAAAGGAACCAAATGCAGCAATTACCCAGGCCTCCTACAGCCCCCTGCAATAATCGAATATAGCTAATTTGCACTGACTCCTTTTTGTGCTGACTCCAGGCATGGAACAGAAAGATCACAGAGGAAAACCACCCCGTATCCCCAGTCTTTTTTTTTTTTTTCCTTCTTCTCCCTTTAAATTTGGGACTGAGACTAACTAACCCCTTGGAGAAAAACATCCAGCCAGAAGGGCAGAAGCTTTAAAAGCTTGATCCTTTCAGACAAATGCAAAATGCTTGTGTTTCAGCTGGAGAATGAATTGGAGATGATTCCCGGCAATTCCTCATTTAATAATGGCGAGAGCTGGGTGCAGTGGATGCAGCTCTCTCCCTTCCCTCTACCTGCTGAATCGATCTCCAGTTTTTCAAATTGATTCAGGGCTGGTCAGGGAAGCGTTAACTCAATCCTAAACAGCCTGCTCCCATCATCAACAGGGAGCCATGGGGTCAACTGGAAACCAGAGAAAATCTGTTTAGTCATTTCTGAAGGCAAAGCAAACCGTGATGATATCACTTACTCGTGCAGACGCTCAGTCGGCAGTTCACTGCCAAAGCACCTGGTCCCGCTGCTTCAATAAAGCAATCAGAGACGCTTTGGTGAGCTGTAAGGGAGCCCCTTACACTTTATTAACCAAAAGCATGGGTTTCTTTTTAGAAAACCCAGCAAAACTGATGCACAGGGCCATGGGTGCAAGCAGGACTGTGCAAGGCTGGGCTCAGCTCCAACACAGTGGAGCTCAGCTCTCCTCCACCTCCACAGGGTGTTTTGGGGAGCTGCTTGCACCCACCCAGAGCAGAAACACCCCCATCTACTTCAGGGTCTTTGTGGCAGAGGAACAGCCTCATCCTCCAGCTACCTCCTATCAAGGCCGGTGAGCTCCGCCAGCCCCCAGGCCAGCATCAGGCCATCCACCCCTGCATCGGGCAGCCTGCCTGAGCGATAACCGTGCTGCAGCAGCAGCATCTGGTCTCAGAGGGAAGACAGGGCACCCAGGAGAGGCTGCGGGTGACGGGAGCTCCTGCAGAGCCTTGGATGGCTGCCAGCAGGCCAAGGAGGTCAGGAAACCTGCTCTGAAAAGGCTGCATCCCACTACCCCCAAGGACCTGTTGCACCTGGATGGAGGAGCATCTCAACCCCATGGTCCCAAGGAGACCTGGCCTTCCAGCAAGAGAGCTCATCTACCCCATCACAGGCAAAGGCAGGCTGGTAAAGGGTGGAAGAGCATTGCAGGGACAAGGGAGGCATGGCTAGAGCCAGTGTTCATCTGCATGGGGTGCCCACCAGAAGTACCATGATGCTCCACTCTGTAAACCAAATAGCTCACGGCTTTTGCAACTTCTGAGCAGCAAGGGAAAAGTGACCGGCACAGTGGAGCCACCCACCTGCCCTGCCTGCGTCTTCCCCAGGGGTTTTACCAACTGAGGAGGCAACAAACAAAACTGCTGTAAAGGGAAGCCATCCTCCACTTGAGCCAAGGGGCAGGAGCTGAATGCTACCAGCACGAGTAAACAGCAGCATGCAATACACAGTCGCAATCTGCTCTTGTGCTTCCATTGTGCCTGCAGGTATGTGCTACACTGAGGGCCTCACAGCACCCGGTGCAGCATGGACATGGGCAGCAGCACCGCTCTCAATAGCTTTTGCACTGAATAAACAGGATAAATAGAGGGGAAGGGAAGCTCAGAGAGAGGAAGCAACTTGTCCCCGAGTCACCAACAGCTAGAAACAGATTGCAGGTCTCCTCCTCCAGACCTGCTCTGCTTCTTTGCCTGGGAATGTTATTCTGTGGCTCTATCACCTTCTCCCAACCTCTCTCCCCAGCACTGTTTCACTCCCCTCCTCCTCCCCAGTACTGAAGTATTTAAGCAACAAGCCCAGGGTTGGTGGTCCAGTAAGAAATGCAAGCAGGGAGGCAACCCCTCTCCTGGGACCAGACTAGGTGGCCTTTTTTTAGTTCATGAGGAATTCAAGGGGGAAGAAAGAAAATAAAAAGAAGAAGAAAAAAAATGCATGTCCAAAGCTCTTTTTTTTCCTCCAGCAACTGCAATTGTTTCTGTTTCCTAATAAATCATGTAGGCCAGGGACAACCAATCTGCACAGCATTATTATTGTCTCAATACAATTATTGAAAGAAAAATAACACTGTGGCTTTGCTGGAGCAGACAGGATCTGCTTTTCCAAAAGGTTTGTTGATATTAGCCCACAATCTTGTCGGGCTCCATGTATACTCTGGACTCAGAGAGCTTTGCTGCATTCCCATCTCTAAGATACAGAGAGTTACCAAACCCAAATATTACTCTGAGCAGCTGAGACCTCAAAAGGTCTTTATTTTCCTCCACACTCTGTTTCCCATTAACTCTTCAGCAGCATTTGTATGCATTAAACTTACAGCTGAGCGCTGAACTCAGGTCCAGGCTGAACTCACATCCACCTAAACAACAGCAAGAGTTTGCAACATGCATGATTTACATGGGGATGTGAGCAGGGCAAGTCTCTCCGGCTCAGGGGCCATCCAGGGGCAGCCCAGGCTCCATTTTGTGGACGACCATCAGACTTTGGTACATGCTGGCCCATGTATGGACAAGTTACTGCCATCATACTCCCCCAGACAGCGATTCTCAGCCTTCCTCTACCTGGGCAGCATTAAGGATCTGTGGGCTCTGCTCCCCGCCAGCCCGGTCCTTTGCGGCTCCCCATAGCTACAAGCAGCATCAGCACCCCAGGGACAATATGGACAGGTCATACGCTTAAAGCCCCAGGGTTTAAGCAGACTCACATCATATGTCAGATCAGAGCCTATGCTCACCCCTATGCTGGCCCTTGGTGTCCCCCAGAGAAGCAGCCAGTTGAACTGGGTGTGGAGAGCAATGCTCTCAGGTCCATGGTGTGCCCATGCCCTTGTCTGTCCATGCTCCACTTGTGTCATTGCTTACCTCTGAATGAGTATTGGAAAGCCTGGATTTTTCTGACATCTTTTAGTGCATGGAAACCAAGAGAGTTCTCTGGCATGTCCAGGAAGCTCCAACCAGGGTGTATCAAAGGCAGCTGCAGCTCACAGGGACAAAGATGTACTCACCCCATCATGAAGAGTGTCTGCAGCGCAAAGGCTGTGGGATGCCACAACACGGACCCTCTGTGCTGACCTTGTGGTGCTTTTGAATCAGGTTACCTGACCCACGGGGGTCCCATAAGGAAAAATGAAATGCCTGAGTTGTGCTCACTCCCAGCCCAGACTCATCTGCCAAGAACAGACAAGTCATCCTGCAAATCAGGGCAAATGAGGCAAAGGGAATCCCAAAAGGCTCTGGGTAAACACCTGCAGGGAGCCCAGGCAGGGCACCTCAGCTCACATGCACCCTTTCACACCCACGACAGACTAATCCCAGCCTGCAGATGTGGAAAGAACAGAAACACTGAGACAAAAGAGCCAACAACAGGGAGTGCTGCCCTGCTCAGTGGTGCAGCCCGAGCAAAAGCTGCCAGTACCCACCAGCTCTGCAAATTACTGCAGTCACTGACCACCTCTATAGCCAGTAAACAATGTCACAGCAGACAAAATTTGTCCCCAGATATTTCCAAATGTCACATGTTCTGATACCTATGGCTTTGAGAGAAATGATAGTTTAATTTTGGATTCTAAGCTAAGACTACATTGGTTTTGGTAGTTCAACAACAAGCACAGAGGGGGTTTTCCACCCAGCTTCACTTCTGCTGCCTCTGCAGCAGTTCCCGAAAACCGGGCTGCTTACACAGGGCTTGCTTAGCACGATCACCCATTCCCTGCTTGTACAGGGCCCTGTGTCATGAAGCAGGAAGTAAAGGACGCGTGGTATCACAAGGGAGATAAGGCAATGAGCCAAAACAACCCTGCAAAGGTGGGCAGACATGGCTGGCCTGGCTCAGGGGCGGAACCCATTCCTTCTGAAGGTCTTCAGAAACAGTAAAAAAAACTAAATGAAATTAAAGGCTAAGGTTTAGCTTCAGGTTTAGCTGCTTTTGAAGGTCTCTCAAGCACAATTAATACCTGTACTAGATCCTCTCACCTCCAGGAGCCATTCCTGCAGTGTTCACACCCATGGCGTAAGGAGGCATTTGCATCCATGAGTTGCAGAAGGCACTTGGTCTCCTCTCAGTGCAAAGGGGCAATTCAACTAGATGAGTCCAGCCAGGGACACATCCGTATTGACTGTGGCACTCACTATCTGAGGTTAGTCTGTGCTTAAGCCAGACTGACCAGCCCAGGTCTTACTTGTCCAAAATCCACCACTCATACCCAGCTATTCACCAGCATTCAGGACTGGGATGACCCTGTCCCCCCCAAACACTGACAAAAAATTCAGCAGCGTGTTACTAGCAAAAAGCAGCCACAGATTAAAACATCCCCTGAAAGATTAAAGAAAACTGTTCCAGAGTAGTAGCATTTGGGGTGGGTTTTGAAAGCATTTTGTTCTGTTTGGCTGATTTTTAATACACATAGTCTTTTTGCATTCGGTGCACAGTAATAGGCGAATAGTCTGCTTATTCCAGAGAAATCCTAAGAATGACCCAAGGAAGAGTGGTAACACTGCATAGTCAGAAGGAAAAAGTCTAAGGGCAAGGCAAGCTTGGCTTAACTGCCCCAGCCATCTGGCAGCAGCCCAAGCCCTGTGTAACAATCTCATGCCCATGGTGAAAGCTGTCCCTGGGACATGTCTGTGTCTGATTTTCATCCTCCCACCAGCCAACGATGCACAGGCGAACTGTATGACCAGCATGCTGTTGTCTCCATCTGATGAGCGGCTCCCGTGTAAAGCATTGACACATCTCCAAGAAACCCCACAATCAGAATCATAATGAAAGATGTGTTTGTTTGCGTCTCATTCAAGTCCCAGTTTGTCCTCTCTAAAAACCACAGTGTAAATCAGCTCCAGGGCAGGCTCCAGCAAGGCGACAGCACAAGAACAGCGTGGGGGGTGCCTAAGACCCCCCCAACACCGCTCCCTTTAAAAACACAACTCTGGACTGAGGCAACTGAACTGATTCTTTTTAATTGTTATTATTTTTTCCTCTCCAGGCAAATAAAGCCTCTGCACAAACCAGTCTGACTCCAACTGGATTTGGCGCTTCCCAAAGGAACCTGAGAAACCGGTTGATGATGGGGCAACCCCTCCACAACCACCACAGTCCTGGATGGGCACCTGTCCCAGCTCCCTGCACCCACAGAGGTGACAGTGGCACCCGTGTGACTTCATCCACCCCTTCCCCATCTCTCTCCTTTTAATGAAGGATTTCAGGAGGTTTCCACGCAGGGCAATAATGCCCTCACCACTGTATGTTGCTGCAGGGCTCTCCTTCAAGCCTGGCCCAAAGCCCTTCTCTCTCAGCTCATTTCAAGTGGGATAAATGTATTTATCATGGGAGAGGTTAGGACCAAGGAGGATTCAGCCTCACAGTTCCAGGCTCCCACCCAGAGAAGAGCCCATGGGGCTGATGGGGGCATCAGGAAGGACCCATCAACCTTTCAGGGCAACTTGGAATAGCAGCAAAGCTGCTGGGGTCACCATCCCTTTGGCTGGAACAGGGGTCCCACATCATCCCAGGCTCCAGGCTAAGTAATCGCCTCCATCCCAAAGCAGGTCTCTCCAGGGAGCCACGTGAGAGGCAGAAGCACCAAGGGGGATCCCCACTTCTGTGCCCCCAACTCTCTAACACTGCAGGGCAAGGGCCACGGGGTGGGAGAACTGGCTCTCTGCTCCCCAAAGCGTGCAGCACATGCCGCTGCCCACAAGCAATGCACTGCTGCAGGTCCCGGAGGTGCAACCTGCTGCAATGGAGACAAAGCAGGGAGCCTCACCCAGCACCCCATGCACTGCTGTTACTGGGAGATCCCTCCAGTAGATTAGACACACAAGCAGATCCCCATTACATGCACAAGATGTTCCACACATCCCAGCTCAGCACTTAAAACTACATGGCCACAAGCTACAGAGGGCAGAGCCAAAGCTCAAGCATCCCAGGTGCTGTAAGCCCATCATGGCCCCACTCCCAGCAGGAGACAAGACCTCCATGGTGTGTTTTCCAATCCAGAAGCTCAACACCACCTCACCCAGCCTCCTCCATAGTAGCTTTGTTCTGACATATGCATGAGTAATACCATGAAAAAACACTCCAGTGAAACTCTGCCAGCCAAAGAGCCTCTGTGCCCTAGTTCACCCTGTCAATGGGGGTGGACAACACAGCAGCAAAAGCAGCATTGCTGCAACACACGCTTGCCCCAGTAATTAGTCCAAGCTGGACAACACATGCTCTCCAGCAAGAGTGCAAAATGTACACCCAGAAGCAACCTTGAAGCTTTTACTGAACTTCTCAGCTGTTGCCCCAAAACATCTAAGATATGACTCTCCCAAAACCAACTAGCCACTCACTCCTACTGCAGTACTATGGCTTCTGAGCCCCAGGAGATGCCCCTGGTTTTCAGAGAAGCCAGTAAAAGACAAAGCAGCTGAGTCAGCACCCAGCCCTGGGGAGAAAGCCCTGAGTCAGCTCTGCTGCGAGCACGAGCCAACACTCCTCTCCGTCTCAGCACTCCTGGCAGCCTCACCCTTGCCCTGGCAGCCTGCACACAGAGAGCACAGCGGTGAGGCTTTGCAGGCTGGGGACCTCAAACACAGGAGCAGCCCATTACTGTCCTCCATACAAGGACCAAGGGGTCACCCACAAACCTTCCAGAAAGGCTCACAGCAGCATGCACTATCACCACCACAGAGCAAGGCTCTGAAGGAGAGCTGTGAACTGGGTTATATAGCACCTGTTTCCTACAGCAGCCTCAGCTCAACACACTTCAGCTGAGGAAGGGAGAGAAGTGCCATAAGGAGATCCCAGCTGACCCAGCCTTCTGCAGCCATCACTAGCCGTGCTCTCATTACTGTGCTTCATGGCCATGAACAGGCAGACTTGACCATCTGAGGAACTGCCTGACTGTCTCTTCAAAACCTCTCCTGCAAGCTGGGCCCCTTCGAGGCTTTGTGAATCCTCATGCATGCAAAGGCTGCTTGCCACAGCTTCCTCCAGATTATTCGATTTGGAAGTTTTGCATCTTCTCCCCTGCAGGGAACAGGGAGAGGAATAAAATATGAGACATATTTCTTTAAACTAGGTGAGATGACTATTGAAAACTACCCATTCTTTTGTCTTCCCCTCTCCCTACTGCTCCCACTTAGACCTAGCTGGGTATGTCCATGGATGCTCCTATCCCATAGGGCCAGGAGGAGTGTCTTCCCTTAGAAACTGCTGCTCGGCCTCAGCCCAGCTACATAATGCACTGCCCTCATTGCAAGGTGAGTGAGTAGCCAGGTGCTGGCTGCAGCAATGAGCATGTATTGGTGCCAGTATGTGCCACTGGCTGGTATGCTCCCAGCCTGCCATGGGCACCCCTACCACCCACGCTCAGCTCTGGCTAGCAGCCTGGGAGAACTGCTGAGGAGGGACACAAGGGAGCAGTTATATGCAGCACTGTTCCATATTTTCTGCCCAGCCTTGGCCAGAGATTTCCAAATGCTGCTTGGGGCAACATCAAGCCATTTGGGTGATGCTGAGATAGGAAGGCGTGACACCCCAAAATGAACTTCACAGGGTTGTTTTGATTTCACTGCCACTGAGCGTCTTGCTCTTGGTAGGGGAGGAAAAGGAAGAGGAGGAGGAGGAGGAAAGCACTTACAGTTACTTGTAGGGTTGGTCCCTCAATGACTGTCAATGAAGCTCTGAGACAAAGACTGATGGTGAAGGAGAAAGGATTGTCTGGAGGAGGTGCCTTCTTTGCTCCAGCACCCAGACCGTTGCACCACATTCCTGCCCACCCGCAGCCAGTCACAGTAAGGCATCACTGAAAGGAGGATCAAAGTTAGCCAGAGAAAGAGAGGGCTGGCCCCTGCAGCAGAAAGGGGAATCACTTCTGTCAAGCTGGAAAGGAGAAACTTGATTTCTCCTCCCTCACGCCAGCAGCTCCACTCCTCCAAGCCCGAATCTTGCTGCTCTCAAGCCATTTCTGCACATTGTTTTGGCTCTATATTGCTTCTAACCCCTCTCAGAGACCCGCACATGTCTCCCTACTGATATTTTTCTGTTTTACTTGACAATCAATTTGGTTTTCAATTTGATATCTCCTGGAACAGCTGGTCTCAATATTGCTAACTTTATTTGCTGTTCAACCAGCATCTCTGACAAGCATCACTGAGAGACTTTTCCAGTTCCAGAAATAAGTATCATCTAATTAAGTTTGAGATGAGCAGAAGGAGAGCTCCTATCTCGCTCTGAGGTGTTGCACCATATCAGCTGGCCAGGCTCAGAGTTCATACAAGTCCTGTCACACTTCAAAGGCGAGGTACACAGGAAACATCTGCTGCATTGCACCACGGCATGTCCTTGGGTGCACTGCCTCCTCCCCAGCCGGTGAACACTTCTGGAGGCTCAGAGGTGCTTGATGCAAGAGCCAGATCACCTCTCCTGCCTTCTGCCAGGGTGACTCACCTCAAATCGCATCTTTCCCCCTCTCATTTCAAGCAGCACAGGACAAAGCAGGTCCCTCTCTGTACTGAAGAAGACACTCATGCTGGTGTTCAAGATGCCAACAGCTTGGCTACTGTTTTGCTTGAGTGTGGCCACAGTGTCCTTCCCCACAGCCCCTACACATCCTTACAGTAGGGAGAAGCTGTTGCACAGAAGGCCAGACCACAACGTGCCCTGACACAGTAGATAAATCAAGGCAGTTCCTTTGCCTGCAGAGCACAGGCAGAGCCATTCTGATGACAAGGTGCTTCACAGGACCATGGCAGGCCCCTTCAGGAGAAGAAAGCAGCAGCAGGTTGGTGCTAAAGCAACATCTGATGCTTCCCAGCATGGAAGCTGGGATCACCAGCAGAAGTGGGACAGCAGAGCTGGAAGAAGGTGGCAGCAACAGAAAAGAGTTTGATGAAAAGCTGCCTACAAATGTCTCTGATCTTACTAGCCAGTTGGTCTGAGGGTGGGATAGGACATCACCCGGCGGGGCGGGCTGTGGGGCACACACCTCCCTGCAGCGTGGCTGTGGCTCACATGCAAGAGGCAAAGCGTATCAGCATAGCTTGGAGAAAAATGGCCTGTTCTTCCTGAACAGGAAGCCAGCAGGTGTTTTAATCAAGATCCTCTATAGTCTGGCTGTAGGCAAACCAAGCACAGCGATCTTGCTCCCCTCCACGCTGGGTGCTGAGGTCATGGTGTTTGGAGAAGCGATGATTCTGTCTCTCCACAGGATGAAAGAGGGCAAACTTTCCCCCAGGCGGGCAGCATCTGATAGATGTCAAAACAGACCCGTGTAGACACCTACACAAGTTTCTCAACCTACCTATTTATCACCACAGTAAGCTCTGCACGGCTCTTACCTAGGAGGTAATTTAATTCACCAGTGGGCTTATTACTGATGCTTTATGGAAAATCAGAGAAGTAGAGGGTTATCATGGAAAGTGTTTTCTCTAACAATCCAAACCACATGCTTGCCAGAGTTCAGATGCAAAAACGCAGCAGATGCCTTCTGCCTATTTATGGGTAGTGTTGTCCAACTGAAGGGGGCTCTAATGGAGGCAATTCAAGTTCCTTAGTTCTGCTTTCTTAGGAACAGATAAGTCAGTCTGTTGCTTTTAAGACGAATTCAATTATGTTAACTAGTTATCAAGAGGAAGCCCTTCATCTTCAGAGAGCTGCAAGAAAAGCAATGATTTGCAAGCACCTGCTCCACCTATACCCTGGGTCACCTTCAGCCAAGAAGTTTCATTAGGTGGCAACAAGCATGTCCTCACATAATGCTGCATCAAAATGTCATTTGCTGCTCATTATAGACTCGAGTCAGCACACGTGAGCAAAGACAGTAATTTTTAATCCATCCTTTCCATCCCCAACTCTGCTGACAGGTAGGTCAAGCTGTAATGTTTCAAAGATTTAAGGGTGAGCGTTTGGGAACTGGGATTTTAGGGCAGTGGGTAGAATCCCTCCATTAACCTCCCGCTGTACAAATTGCATGCACACCTAGCTATTGAGAGACATAGCACCAGGCCCCACAGCAGGAGCGAGGCCTGCAATTACCGATGACTCACTGTAGATGATGCACATTAACCAACCTGATGCTGCAGCAAGCAAGGCTCAAGACACGGACAAGGGCGGGGGGGGAGAAAATGTTGCACAGCAAGATCTTAACGTGACTTTGATTAAAGAACTGGGCTCTGAGCAGAGTTATTGCTCATCCAGCCACTCCCTCCGACGCTCTCTAATTGTAGGCGTGCAAGCGCCAGTGTGATGGACACGTAGCAACTACAGAGCATTCCAACGTGCATCTCAGCATTTTGTTGTGGAGCTGAGGCAGAGCATAAATCAGCAAGGTGATACTTCCTCTCCCACCAAGGATTTCCAGGGAGCTCACAGGACCCAGGCAGCTTCCCAGAGGAGAGCAATTCAGCAGGGAGCAGGGCCAATACCAGTGGAAGTGGGGGAAGGCACAGCCCCGCTCCTCCTTGGGTAGGCAAACAAGACACTAGAGTAAAGAAAGGCACCAGTTTAGTGCTTAGCTCCAAGCATGGTTCAAAGGGTATTTAAAAAAAAAAAAAAAAAAGGTCTACAAACAATTTAAACTGCCATAAAAATCAAACTACAGCCAAAGATGGAGCTCCAGGGCCAAAGCCCCCCCAGCTGTTTGTATTTTGCTAGCACTGTCCTCACAAATACTGGCTGAACATTTAATTCAGCCTCTTCCCCTAGGAAGAGGAGAGTGGGTAGGTTGGAGACAATTCCAGGAACATGTTGTTCTCCCCTCCTCATCCTGCCAGCAGCCACTCTGCGCTGGAAAAAGCTGATGAAACACAACAGGAGAGGAGAGGTTAGGTACAGGGCTTACTGAAACATCCCTTCAGATGTACTTGGGAGTTATCTCAGTGCTAAATCACAGAATCATTTTTAAAAGCCGACAAAAGGCTGGGCTGAGATCCCTGGAAGCGGAAGCAATGCCACAGGAGAGGGGTTGGGGCAGGCTGAAGACAAGGAGTCAATCATTTCCCCCCAGTCCATTTCTCTTAAAACTCAAAGTAGGATGAGGGGAACCTTGAACCATACAGAATAGGATGCTGGTTTTGGTGCTTTGCTTACAGGAGGCTGGAAGGCAGCCAGGGTCAAAGCAGTGGATAGATGGGTGCTTAATTGGGTTTAGAGATCTTTGCAGAATTAGTCACATTCTCCTGGAGCCTCTTAGGATCATCTTAGCACAGCTAAAAGAAACTCCCCTTCTCCAACAGGCCCACAGAACGAATCTTGCTGAGAGCAGTCTATGGAAATACTTTCGGAGGGATTTTGGTCCCACTTCAGGCCAATATTTTGGTATAACCCTAGTTTTTTTACCCCCGATAAGTCTCATGAGACACCTCTGTCCCATCCATCTTAGAACTTCCTGCATCCACCTGAGAAGACCATCCTCTGAGTCGCTCCAGATGCCCTCCCCTCCCCGAGCCTCAGAAACAACAATTACATGAAGGAGATAGGAGGGATGAGGCAAAAAGAGTCACTAAGTAGAAACTTTCTATTTAAAGAACTTGACAGCTTAAAATAAAAGTTGGGGCAGCAGAAAGCACTGAAGAATAAACATGGGCAAGAGGTTAAAAATCCTTGGGAGGGTACCATTAAAGTGATGCATTGCAGGTTATGGGGAACAACAGGACTGAACAAGAGGGAAGAGCTCCTGTACTTCCCATGGGACACTGCCAGCAACAGTGGCCCACCCTTATTAAAGTGCTTATTTTCCACAAGGTGGCTTGGGCCTGGCCCCCAGGACTCACAGGAGGCACAAACATCCGCCTTGCACCAAGCTACCAGCCAGCACAATTAAAAAAAGCTTCAAGCTAAACATGAAGGGGCAGCCTGCTCTTTGGAGCCGTTCCCAAAATAACCCCATAGGCATCAGAGAGAAGAACACTTAGAGCCTTGCCTGGACACGTGTCTAAAAATCTCCAAAAATAGCTCCCGCTTCCCCTTTGAAAAACATTGCGGTTCCCAATGCCTCACAGGAACTCTGTTTCTGCTCAGAGAAGCCACAAAGTAAGTGAGCAGCCCAGAATTGATCTATGAGCACATCTGGACTAGCCGAGATCAGCCTTACGGAGAAGAAAAAAAAATAAAGATTTTAAACAGCATGTGTCAAATCCAGGGACCTTTATTTCTCTGGAATGGAAAGAATTTGCCAGCCTGGACAAAAAATTGCAGGCGGCGATTGTACATTCTTTCAAATAAAAAAAAAAAACCACACACACGAGTTTGGCTCCATAAATTTCTGTCATAAGAAACAACTTTGAATTGTACACCAAGCTTTTTACAAAGCATCAATGTTAAGATGTTTTACTGTGCTCTATCACATTCTTGGCCATTTATACAGAATACGCCATACCAAATGCTACATCAGCTTAAGACATTTTTAAAAATTAGTATTAAAAAGATACAAAGGCATGTTGGCTTTCATTTGGGTTTTTTATTAAGACATGGGAGTTTTCTTTGTTTGCTTTCCTAAGGAAGTCACTAAAAAAATATAATAACTTAATTCATAAGGACAAGATGGGTTAAAAATCCAGCCTTGCTTGCTTGGCAGCCTTCTGAGCTCGTACCTCTGTTGCTTCCATTAGTCTAACAGCACCGCAGGCTGCAGACGTGTCCTGCGGGGCCTCAGCCTGCACTCCAGATCTGTCCATGCTTTCAGTTACCGTTTTTGTTCAGTTTTCACCGTGGCCAGGAAATATTCCCGGCCAAATGCTAAAAGCGATCTTCAGCCAAACAGGGTATTTCAATCGGGGCCAATTTCACATGGGTTTAGCCCTTTGTCTTTTGCCTCTTTGTACATCCTTTGGAAGTCTTTAAAACGAGGGGCACAGCCTAACCTGGCCTCCCCAAAGTGCATGCGTCCTGTGAAAAGGAAGTCTCCGTCTCCTGGTTTCACCCCACACTCCAGCAGGGTCTTTATTTGTCCTCGCCAGTTCCCACTCTCCCCCGTGAGCTGAAAGACTTTGCTCTTCTGCCTATACAGTTTGTTGACACCGACGTGAATTACAGATTCCTGCTCTTCTGCCTCATTTGTTACATCTTGAATAGAGCCTCTGATCACTGGAAACAGAAAAAGGACGTAAGGAAGAGTTACCCAAAACCCCTCTGGAAGAACCAGCTCCAAACTCAGCCCCATGCAAGCAGGCAGCTCAAGGGGAACTGATTTCACTACAGCAGCCCCAGTTTTGATCTTTTAGAGTTAAGTCTATATCAGTAACCTCCGGCATATATTTGTATTCATTACAGATTATATTTGTTACCTCTCCAGCAAAGGGCACCCACGTATTAAATTTAAACACAAAAATAATTACATCAGGAAAACAGCATCAATCACGGTTAAGAGTTCCAACAACAAGATACATGCTTAGAGCTCCCCGACAACATACTTTCTGTTCTTCAGCCACTACAGATACCAGCTAATATTAATTTCCCCTTTAAAAAGGGAAGCATGGAGAATTATTGAAACTTTTGGTCTTTCATCATCAGTCCATTTTAGGGCAGCAAGTAAAGGCCTCTCCTACATACACCCAAGTCTTTGAACTTCTACTTCCGTTGTGGTTGATGGGTCATTCTCTGTCCTCCCTGGGGAAGTGCCAGCTGGGCACATGGTCTTGAGGTCCTTCACACCACGTCCCCCTCCCTCTCCCATGCACACAGCCCCTTTAGACAGCATCAACTGCTGGTAAAAGTTGCCAAGCGTAAGCAGGTGTCCATCAGTGTTTATGGATGTCACATTCAAGTGAGCCACCCTGGGGAGAAGGGAAGGGGGAAGCAACAACTCACCAAAATCACTAGTGCAGACAGCCAAGAGGACTTCTGTGTCACTGCACGGTCGGCAGGGAGCTGGAGAGAAAGGGTCAGAGTTAGCACAGGACTAAAAGACAGTAAATAAATAAGCCAGCAGTTACATTAACCAAAAACAGGACACGGACACACACACACAAGACACGGAGACAAGTGGTCCAGAGTCCTGTCAGACATCAACAACATTACAAGAAATGGAGGCTAACCCTAGCCCCTTGAGATTTTTGTACTTAAGTAGGAATACGGATCTCTTTAACGCTCCTGCTGGGATATATTATGTAGCAAACACCCCACACGCTCGCTGTGCTTATGCAAAATATGTTTTGATACCGGGTGCATTTGCAGCATGCTCTGCTGTAAATTCAAAGCTCTTGAAAAGGCTTTGAAGATCATGTGCCTTTTAAACTCTGATGGCAAAGCTTCTTTCTTACAATTTCTATCAAGTGTTGTTGGGCTACTTCACAAGCCATTTTGTCTACCACCACATCAAAGATCCAGGAGGTTAGAGAGTGGGGGAGGCAAAGAAGGGAGGAAAAAAAAAACCCCAGCGCATGTGTTTGAGGGCGTCAAGGCAAAGCGGAAACTCCTGCCTGTAGCTGTTCGAGCTCAAGCAGCACAAAGACCATTTCCTGTACTGCTGGAAACATTTGGATATCTGCACTAATCTAATCAATGCAAGAATGTGGCTCCTCTTTGTACTCAGCCAGCTATTTCTGAGGAGAAGGTACTGTAGTTGCAGTACAGATGTTTCTATAATACTCTGTTGAGTTCAGGAATTTGCTTACTATCAGGGTGTGCCGTGCCCAGCGATGCTAATTAAGTCTGTCCACTGGTGGCCCAAGCATCAGAGCCCATGTCTTCCACTTGATGTCATCTTGAAGCAGTACTCACATATCAGCCAGAAGAATGAAAACCCATCAAGCGTGCTGCTCTGCCTGGATTAGCACAGGCAAAGACTACAGCAAAGCAGGGCTCACGCTGGAGACAAGGCGAAGCGTTTGGAGCTACAGCTTATTTCACCACGCAGTCCACAGTCAAACCCCAAGCTGAAGCTACCCCCACTTCTCCCCACCCCCCAAAATTTAGTTTTTGAACATCAACATCTGAAAACACTTAGTTACCAGATTCCCAAATAGTCACACCCTTCCTCTCACCCCCGCCTGCTTCCCAGAGAAGTTTATCCATTGCACTAAGTCGATTTAAACTAGTCTAAACAACATGTAGCTGGTGCCTAAAACACTCAACTATTAGCCTTCCCCTGTTAGACGGCACAAGCCATTCTTTAACATAAAACACGGCAAATCTCTTATTTTTTCCAAGGTCCCAGAAAGGCAGTGATCCAGAAAGAAGGATTGCTGAACCAAATCCACCAGATCTGCTCCAGTCAGATGATTAATACACAGTGCAACATGCTGTTTAACAGGATTGAAGAGAATGTAAAATGCACATTTCTGGGCAGGGATATTTGAAGGAAGAATTCAAGAAGGTTAAAAAGCTCCAAAAGAAGAGACAAGGAATAGGCAAAATAGTTTTGTAAAAGCATCTGGATCAATCGGGCATTTCTATTTAGCCAAGTCGGAATGCCTCCAGGGCCTTTAGAAACAAGTCAGCCTTTACCACCCTTCTTTCCCCCACATACTATTTCAGCTCTCTTTTTTGGAAAAGTTTGGACTTTTCAAAACAAGTCAACTGTTTAATATCATGAGAAATACAGAGCCAGCCAAAGCCTGGACATAACTGGAGTACTACAATAAATTCAGTCTAAAGATATTTTAATTTTTAGACTCAAGAGATTGATTAGTGGCTAGACCAAACATCCAAGTTTCATCTGACAGACAAAATTATGTTAGCCACATAACATCCTGCTATGGAGCTGTTTCATTTATGGCCAGGGCAAATGCTCCTCTTCCCCGGCCTCCCCCTGCCCAAATCAGGACCTGAGTTAGATTAACCAAATGGAGGGAACCTGCAAACCTGCACAAATCCTACAGCATTTTCACATGGACAGAAGCCCTAAAACAAAGCACAGCTGATGGACATCCTCAAAATCCACAGCTGGATTTCAGACACTGGATTTCAGATATTTTGTTCTACAAAGATCTAATAATAAAAAGGCAACTCAGCCTTTTTAAGTCTGAGTGAAAACAGTCTTGGTTTAGACCAGACATCTCTGTAGTTCATCCAACCCCATCAGAAAACTTAAAAAACCAAAATGACTAAGCCATTTTTGTTCTCAAAAGGAGTGCAACAGAAGCAACAGCATTGAAGATGAAAACCAAAATACTTTAAAAGTGGTTCCTTCCATTTAAATAGACTGGCACTATAATCAAAATAACAAATCTCCACATACACATGGAACTGAATCATTTTAATTGTGGACTCTAGGCAAGATCCTGCATCCTTTTTAAATGCAAAAGGAAATTAAAAGTGCTCAGCATTGCTCACACTAGATCATTACTTAAAACCTACTTTAGATCCATGCTGACTCACAGCAGTTGGGTGGCATGCAAGTTTATTTAACAACCATTTACCACCACCCATCACTGCAATACCAGACATATGAAGAACAGAAATCCTCTTTTGTGGAACAACTCCCACATCTGCATTCACAGAGTATCAAATATATCTTGCAAGTGGCAAAAACAAGGTATGTGAGCACAGATGGAAAGCAAGTTGTGAAAGATTACTGCCGAGGTAAATGGACCATTAAAAAGCAAATAACATTCACTCGCTACAACCAAAGCTTCATTCCTATACAGTCTCATAAAAGAAACAAAATCCTTAGGAGGAGGCAATGCCTACACTTTTTTTTGAATCACAGCCATTAAGGAATCTGTGTGTTTATGCCGCAAGTTAGTGATTTTAGCTGCAATTCGGCACTTGTTCACTCTGCGATCGGCGGCAGGTGTTTTCCTCCATCAGTAGGTCAAAGCGACACACACACCTCAGGCTAAAATGGGAAGCATCCTTATAACTGAAAAAAGAAAACCAAACAAAGCACTTCACTCACGCACAGCAGGTGAAGATGTTCATTTTCTGGGGAAACGGGCCCAGTGACTAAACAAAACGGCTGTGTTTGCCGGATACCCGACTCCCTGGGGATGTCTCGAAGGCTGCCCAGGTTCTCACGTCCAAAAGCAAGTCTAGAAACTTGCAACAACAACAATATCAACATCAGCTGCTCTAATTCCTTTAAACTTGATAAGCCAAAGAGCCTTAATTCATACAGCAGCAGGGGAAGGATGAAGAAAAAAAAAAGAGAGAGAAAACCAATGTTTTATTGAAGCCCTCTAAAGCCCAGATGCCTATAACTCAACTCCACCGCTGGTGGCATAAAGCCTGCATTGTGCACATTGGCTGCCGACTCTCCTGGGAATGCCTTTGATGGATTTTGACAGTATCCTGACCTGAAGTAACCTGAGGCAGCCCTCTCCCTCCATCCCCCCAGTCCAGTGCCTCCAAAGGCCTCTCTATTCACCTCCCTGCTGAGGGAGATGTAATTACATCATTCCTCACAAGCCAGCAGTCATGTCGCAGCTGCTTTGAGCGATTTGCCCTCTGAACCTGATGTTACCAAGGAGGATGTGGCGATACTAACAATAGACTGCACTTGTTGGCCAACAGCTTTGTCAAACACGTTGCTGGTCCTCTCCGCGGGGAGGCAGAAACACTCAGGGAGAGGGATGTGCCCTGAGGAGATGCCATGAGCCAGAAGGTCCCCAGCTCAGCCAGCACCAGGGAGCTGAGTTGTTCAGAAAGGCTCTCCTCCAATATTGGGGATGGATTTAAGCGCACCTTTAATGCTGCAATTTAGCACGAGTCTCCCCTGCCTTGAGAGCAGTGGGTAGGTGATGCCGTCCTCCCTCAGCACACACACACAAAACTCCAGTCCTTCCTCCTTTGGTTTGCAACATTTGCACACAACCATTCTATCCTCTGAAAATAAGATTATTTGAAGGGCCATCATCATGGCTGAGGATGACAGCTCCCTGCAGGACACATTCAAAGTGAGACACACTGGCTCTGGCTGCAGGCATCACATAAACCACATGAATGGGCCTGATCTTCTTTTGAAATATTTGTGTTTCAACAGCCACACATGGGTCTGACTGACCTTACCTTACCCCAAAACCAGCTTCCAACCCATAAGTAAGTAGTCTCCTCCATCTGTCCTGAATTTTCTCAACACACTCCACAAACTCATAGCTATCAAAAAAGACCAGATGAAGCAGGCTGCAGGTCTCTACACACTGTCCCAAAGCTCCACTTACTGAGCCCAAAAGACCTACTTCATCCACCCTACGTCTCTGGGTAGGCTCTTCTGAACATACATCACTGCTCCGGCAGCACGCACAGGAAGAGAGACACCCTTTAAGCAGAAGTGAAAATGTTTAACACAAAGTAATTGCAGAAAACCGCTTTACCGAGGAATGCCCTTTGGTTTTATTAAGAAGCTTGTATACATGTGCGGTGTGGTAGAGGTGTGGATGGTGGGGGAGGGAAACATAGGGCTGGTTTATCTGTGCTTCCAGTTTCCGTGGCATACATCACCCACATGTTAGTATTTCTGAATAATCCTTTGAAGAGCAATCAGACCTTTTAAGTATCAAAAGCTACCGAGGAGGCCCAGGCAGGGTTGGAGCATTATTTTCTGCTAGTTCTAGGTTTAAATCTTTTGATTAAAACAAGTAGTCTTTTCTCTTGCATGCTCAGCAGAAGACATTCAAATGGGTCTTGTCGCAGACCAGGTTGATTTAAGCTAAGCCAGCCTGTACTGCAGCACCTCAAGCTGTACCAGTGTGGGACCACAGCAGACCTGTCTCTCGGATGAAAGCTCTCACCCTGACATCAGCATCAGTTCGTATGGAACCAAAAAACCCACCCACACTCTTCAATTCTTGCTGGCAGCTCTATAATTGCAACTGTACTGGAAAGGGCATCATAGGATGAGTCTCCTTCCTGGAAACACGGAGTACAGTCTTCCGAGAGCAGATTATAAAAACAGAGATGTGGTTTCTCCAATGATGGTGCATTTCTCAGTCATTTTTCTGAGTCCTAAGCAGAAATGACTATGTCTCAACTGATAACTGGATAAGTGATTTAGCTGGGATACAGGAGTTTAAGAGGAAACATCATATGAGCAAGAAAAAAAAAATCTTGCCCTGATCCTGCTTTAACTAATTAAAAAGTAGAATAAATCCTTGTAATTATTTCTTCCTAAGTTCGCCTAGGCTTCCTCTCTGAAGAGGCAACACTTGTGCCACGAAACAAACCTCTCACAGCTCATATCCCGAACAAAAAGACCTGCAACTTTGCAGTGGAGGTGGACAAGAATTTGACAACCCTTCTGGTTTACCAGGCTTTGACTAGTCATCTCCTTTCTAGATATACCTTCCACTTTCCCCACCCCCTCATAAAGCTCTTCCTGAGCAAGCCAAAAAAAAAAAAAATTCAACCTCAAAATACTCACAACCCCCACACCGAAACACCATCTAAACTACATCAACGTATGCGCACGTCAGTGCATCTCAAATTTAAAATGAACATGCTAGCTGGGAGCTCAGGCCAGCAGAGCTGCATCCAGCACACCTGCATTTAACATAATACCTGCAGCCACGCAGAGAGGGAAAACGTGGCCAGATGACACGGAGCATGTCCGCAGCTGGGCTGGAAGTTACTGACACCCAGTCACAACGCACAGAGGAGCTTTCTCATCACTCTTTTGTTTTACAAGGTTTTCCTGTCTTTGGATGGGATAGGATTACACAGCTTTCTGCAAGCACTGCACTTTTTCCAGCATGCCAATAGGAAAACACCAAGCCAGGGAGCAAACACAAGAGTTGGACTTGTGCTGCTCCCAACCTCTTGGCTCAATAAGCCTGAGACACAGGATCCGAAGGGATTGTGCTTCTTCAGTGAATAGAAGCTTAATGCTATGAATAACATACTGAGAGATTTTAGTGCTCTTCTGAAGGCAGAAAAATTCATCCCCATACTTGCTAGAAAGTTAATCTGAGCCCCTGTGCTGAGCAGAAAAGGCAGCTCAGAACAAGGATCATGAGCAAAGATGCAAAACTCAAAGACTCCCTTCTTCTACAGCCAAAACACAGGCAAGATTTGGTACAAGACAAGACGGTGATTCAGCAGCTGGACCAAAATCATGATGCTGCAATGAACATTCTCCCCTGACTTCTTTACACAAAGCAGGGATATTGGTGCTTTTACCTCTTCAGAAAAGAAAGTGTCAACTGCAGTTCCTTGCCTTAGCTTATTTCTAACATTCAGTTCAACTTGCACATATGTACAAGTTTCCAGAAGTAACTTGGAAAATAGAGACACTGGCCAAGAGCAATTTAAACCTGCAAATAAGCTTAATGAAATGCAGACTTTCATATGCTGTGGCATGGATTGTGCCAAGAGTATTGAGTTAATACCACTTCCTTCCTCCAAAGAAAGAATAAAAAAAGCATATTGTAAACCTCACCATTCGAGATGTGACGACCTTTGTGTTCTGAGAAACATTAAGAGACCATAAACCAGAAATTTATCTTTTCACAGAAATGTCTTCCAAGAGGGTATTAAAGTCCTTAAGTACCAAAGAAGACTATTTATGTAAACAGCGTGAGGAATAGATTTGGTACTAGGCAAGATCCATTTGCAACAGCTTTCAAAATGAAACTTGGCTCAGCAGCTACAGAGCACGTAAGGATCCTCTGGGATTGCAGAGTCAATGCCTTTTTACTGTTCCAAGATGCAGCACCCATTCTAACAAATGAGCTGAAAGGTCAGCTAGAAACACAAACAGCCATTTGTTTAAAAATTAAAAAAAAAAAAAAAAAAAAAAAAAGGAATGAAAAAAACCAGAGCGCAGTTTTTATTCAAGCAGCATTAGACACTATTAAACTCTACCTCCGGGCCCATGCACGAGTTGCATCAACCCAGGAGAAATTCTGAGAAATGTCATATCTTCAAGACACTTCTTTCTGTCCCACCTCTTCTGAGCTGCTTACTGCTCCATCAGGAAAAAACAATGCCTGCCCCAAACCCCATCTCCTTCCCTTCCCTGCCTCCCCTCCTGCTGTATGCAGCCCACAGGCACAGCTTAGTCTCCCTTGGTACCCCGACCCTCTTCAACCTCTTGATCCCAGGGCAGCATTCAAAGAGCAGTGCTGGGCTTTGGGCTCCCACACTGCCATGGCACAACCTCGGCACTGGGGTGGGCAGCGACGTAATGGTAACAGGATCAGAGCCAACTCCCAGCTGAGCTCCTACACTTACCCATTGCATCACCAGCACTATAAAAATCCTCAGCTACAGTCAAGCCTGCAATGTATCATGTCCAAAAACCCTATTCAGCAGATCAAATTTTCAGTTAAATTCCTTCTGTCTGAATTGCAGCGGAAAAGAGAGAGCCCAGCAAACAAGAGGCAGCTCTGCAACTGTACTAGTCCACGATCCTGTGCAAGCAGCGTTTGTAATCATCTGCCATTTCTCTGTTTTCTCACTCCCCCAGCGAGGTAACTGCTGGGAATTTCTCCTGCTGTATGTGCACAAGACACCAATATAAAGCCATAAAAAAATATGTATCTATTTGTTTATCTCACAGAGAATACCCCTCTCCTTCCTCAAACCTACTGCTGCTGCCCAAGGGGGATTAGGAATGGGAAGCGCTGGGCAGGCGCGAGGATGGCCGAGTTGCTGCAAGTCAGAGGTGCCTCCGGAAGGTTGAGGGATTCCTCTGGTCTCCTCTGACCTTGCAGCAGAGGAAGGGCTAGGGCAGGACCTTTCTCCTGGCTGCCCCATGAGAGCCCATCAGCACAGGCAGCCGCAGCACCGCACCTCCACACTGCCCATCTACCACCCAGCAGCACAGGATCACAGCAAATATTTCTATTGACTGGAAACCCACAAAGATTTAGGACCTGGCTCATCCCCTCTAAAATTCACTCAGAAAATATCTTTTTTGTTCTAAAGAAAATGTCATTCGGAAGCCCTGTAAAAGCACACACTAATCAGATCTAGAAAAACATAGAGAAAGTTCTGATGTCTTGTTTGGTTTTGCCCCAATAACTAACAAAACACTCAGCTGAGATGTCATGCAGCGCGTGCAGGGCAGAAAATGAAAAAGTAAGGTGGTTTTTACCCCCATGCCCTGGGAAGCTGTGCAGCCAGGCACATGGCTCTGGTGCCGGAGCTTCCCCCTGCTCCTGCCAGGGCTATAGGAGAGGCTGGAGCCAGCACCTACTACCAGGCTGGATACCTGCCAGGAACGCAAAACCTTCCCTCCCTCCTCGCCACCCTCCTCTTCGGTCCAGTCCATTAATGCCTCCTATGGAGCAGGGGAATAGAAATAAGTAACAAGTGGCTGGTTAAAGTTAAACCCTGAGAGTGGAGTAATGACAGATCAAAGATTAAGTAAGTCTTAAAAAAAAAATAAGAAAAAAAAGTAGCATACGTGTACTGATATCCACACAGGTCCTTTTCCTTCCTGTTTCTAGAAATCAAATTCTTTTTGGTATGTGGGAGAGCTCTGAAGGAACAAGGCCAGTTTTCATTTTAAAACCACATTTATTTGATCAGCCTATTCTTGAGGGGGACTGCGGAAGAGCAACATCTCACGCAGTGAAATGTTCAATGTTATAACATTGTTCAGTTAACCCCAAAAAAGTTACTTAAGGTTTTCCATTTGTAACAGGAAAAGCTTTAAGATATATACAGCTTTTCTTACTTAACCGCACACATTTCTTTGTCATATTAAGATCATTTGCTGGTTCTACATAAGCCTGGACTTTTTCCTTTTTTTTTTTTTTTGCCTTAAATTTCTCACATCCACTTACATATAGATGAAGTTGGTGTAAAGTTACTACCAGTTCTGTGGGGACAGAGGTGCATCCCATACAAACAGGAACGATCCTGGGTGTGTTAAGGCAATGAAAGCCAGGCCAGGCTCCACATTAAGCCTCCCAAGGTCAGATTTAACATATCACAGCTTTGGGTCCAGGGTAGCTTCCAAGTATCTGTGCGATATTACAGTGGATATTTTCTGGCTTATACAGCAGATTAAGGCAAAAGAGATTTTCTGTTGTGCAAATCAAGGCCCTAACACAGGAAAAATTTGGCCCATGTTTCAGTAAGTTTCTTATTCCTCCGGGAAGGTGGGGGGCAGGAAAAGGAATGCCGTTCCCCCGCCCTCCCATCCCTTCTTTAACTACAGCCTCAGGAATCAGCAAACTAAACAGTTTTGCAGAGCAAGCACAGAGCATTATTAAAGACTGCCAAGCAACTCCGTTGGATTGCAAATCTGTTTGTGGGACTATCTTCCACAGTACATAAAGGTCAGAGTAAAGCAGAGCCCCAGCTGCCCGGACAATACACCTGACTGCTTATTGGTTTTGACTGCCCACTGAGTTGAGAAATAAGCTAACGGCATTCGTGGCCAGTCTAGCAAAAATAAGCTATTTTCTTACCCCCTCTCCCCTGCAGCTGTGTATTTATCATTGCAGCTCCATTGTCACCTCCTCTGCCCACTGCAAAACCAACTCCTGTCCTGGCAACATCAAAGGACAAGCAGGGCCAGAGGAGACTGCTGTCAAACTAATTTTCTTGGGGGAAGAGATTAAATTAGGGCATTCCTCCAATTTTGTTTGGGTTTTTTTTTTTTTTTAGGTGAAGGCATCTCACTTCAACATTTGTGACCTTATTGAGGCTCAGATCCCAAAAACATCACCCCTGCTCAATTTAGGAACATGTAAGTGTGTTTGCGTTCCCTGAGCATCAGGCCTGCACTTTGAAATCATTTCACACAGGAAGACACCCAAAAACTTGGCTCTCAAACTTTCCCCCCAGTCAATCATTCGCTGCAGATCTGATCACTTTAGGCACATGAATAATTACAGCAGGTTTCCAGCTCCTCAAAATTAATCCCACTCCAGGCTGTTATACAGCAGCCAGCCTGACCAATTTAGATGTTGACCCATGACACCCAGTTCAGTGATATGTTCTCAAAAACTACCTTAAAATGTGCTTTTTCAAATACATATAGGGTCAGGGAATGCTGTTTGCTTTTACTTTGTACCTAGTTTTATATCATCGTTTAGTATGGGAAAAGACGTGAACGTTACTACAGAAAACCCTCCTGCAAGGAAGGTAAGCACACAGAAAACTGTTCTGAAAATAACGTACCCTAAAGCAGGAGTGTCAAAATGGTCCCTTATAAGGCCAACAATTGAAGTGTATTTCAAACAACTGTATTAAAGGCTGTTTTCTGGTGGTTTTCTCTTAAAACTTGCTGCTGACCTCTTAGAGAGAGAAAAAGCATATAAAACAACAGCAAAGCTTTAGCTGTACCGGTGACTGTACCTCACATACCACCCAGACAACGTGTATTCAGACTTATGGAACAGATCCCTCGACTTTGCTTTGCTGCTTATTATGCATTTCACCAGCAAATCCTGGTGAGAGGAGCGCAATATCAATTCTGTTCTTCTGTGCAAATCAAACCAGACCACACTCATATTTGCTTTTTTCCCCTAACACAGCTTAACCCCAAGAGGTATGAGAGGTTTAACCTGTGCAGAAAACTGGGGGCGGGGCAAAAAGACAAAGCAAGCCATTTTTCTCATCTCATGGTGGGTATTGGAATATACACCCCTGCCAACTGCAGCACACAGCGCTGCCCCACCCCTGCCCCGTAGTGAGGTGCCAACATCTCGGATGGTCACAATGACTCAAGCAGAATCTGTGCTAAACAGAAAGGTCGCGGGGACTTTCAATTTAAGTGTTCCAAGGGCCTCTTTCCATCACCTCTTCTGCTAACGGCTGCAATGAGCGCAGCGGGGACCGACCGGAATTTCCATATTGCGAATACCTTGGCAGAGAGCGGGCACTGCCAGCAGCAGCTTCCTGCTCACCTGCCTCTGGGACAAAAAGCAAGATTGATTCCACTCAGGCAAGAAGTGAAAAATACACCAGGGCATCTGCTGCTTCAGGCTACAAAGCTCAGCAGCACATTCAGCCTCCGAGAAAGAAAAAACAAAAAAAAAGGGATATTTGGGAGCAGCTAGAGGAAAGCATGAGATTAGGAGCCTATGAGCTGCGACGACAACAGTGCTCTGGGAGAATGCATGTAGAGATATGGCAGGCTGGTGCCCCACCTCTGCCAAACTCAAACTGCATTAAAGATCAAAAGTTAAGAAGGGTGCTTCAAAAAGCCATTTGTTGGTAGAAACACTGGCATAGCCCAAATACTTATAAGCTTTCTTAATTTCCAATCTGTTTTCTCAGGCCAGTGAATTAACAGCATACAGGAAATAGCTGAATACTGTTTTTAATTAGTTAACTGGATTTATCCAGTTTTGCCTTGTTTTTCAGATACCCACTTGAGTGCTGTGCCTCCTATCTATTAATATTCTCAGCCAGGTACCCAGCATTAATAAAGAAAACGTATAAAACAGTTACTAGAACCTGCTCTAAGTCAGTAGATGCCATCAAGATAAAGGCACATTTTTGTTAAAGTTTGACTTCTTTACTACACAAAAGCGGGTGGGTAATGAAAGGGCTTTCAATTTACCTCCTGAGCTCTAACAACCAAATTACAGACATCCCCATGAGTGTGCAATGGGAAAAGCAAACTACACACCTTACATAAAGCTGGATCCAGAGCTTGGATGCGGCACTTTGAAACAGACTTTAGGTAACAAAATAAAGGTCTTGGACGGGGCGGGGGGGGGGGGGGGGGGGTGGATTGACCTTCCTCTCCAAAACATTTGGTCAAACCTACAGATTCTTGTTTCAGACTAGTTGAGCAGTAGCTGAAGAACTATGACTATCAAGGGACCTTCACACTTTTCATAGGAATTTAATCCAAGCAGCTCGCTGCAGTGCAAGGCAGACCTAGACCAGGCACACGCTCCGCTATAGCTGAGAAGCTCATGTGGGTCATCACCTTCAGAAAACTTCTAGGAACTATATGGCCAAACAACATTTTTGCCAAACCCTCCCTCTATTTGCCAGTATAGGCAGCATAGCAGAGACCCACAGTATTTTCTTCCAGCGTAAGCAGAAAAGATTAGAATCAACAGAATTCAACAACCTAAACAAGTTCTGCTGCTTCTCAAATGGCCTCAGGCCAAGATGTCACAGTGCCTCAGTTCTTCAGTTCAGATCTTCAGAGCTTTACTGCAAGCATGAGCCGAAGTTAAGGGACCGTCAGTGTGGATGGGAATTCTATAGGGCTCCAATCCAAACCCTAAACTGAAATCAAAACGACTTTCAGTCACCCATCACTTTTGGTATCAAGAGGAGAACCCACCCATCAGGACATCTGAATTGTCAAGCTGACCCTTCTTAGGGTCTACCCACTTACATAAAATGGTGACAAGTGCTGTAGCGTGCTTGCCTTCACCCCTCTTCCCATCTTAAGAAACTACAAACCCCCAGAAGTGCACTTTTTTGCTGGTTACGATCACAGTAAAAACCATCCCACATCAACTTTCAGCAATCTGAATTAAAACCCATCAGTACACTACAAATACTTCCTAATGTTAGGGAAGCCTTAAGAGAATGTGATAAGGGAGACTCAGAGCCAAGAAAAGGGTAAAACCCCCCAAAATCCGGAAAATTTTAAGACTGCACTGTGTCATTCAACCTTCCCGAGAAAAGGGAAAGGCCAATTCAGAACCTGTGTATGCTTTCTACTGAATTATTTGCTAGTCTCTGATTAAGTGGGAAAGAATGACTGTAAACTAATAAAACTTGAGGTTTTATAATTAAACCACAGGCACCCTGCCAAGCATTGCTGATTTGTTGATGCACCCTGCAATGTCAGGACTCTGAGGACACAACAGGTCATTAAAGTATTAAACAGATGACTTATACTCTTTAATCAGAGCTGGGATGCCAGGTTAGTAAAAGAGAGTAAATTCAAGGGCAGAGTACAATAATTATCACCAGGAAACAAACACAGCATTTAGCAAAGTGGAGAGAAGTTGTTAGCGAGTAGTTATTGCACAAGGAAAGGGCTGGATTACTAAGCCCCACACCTGGGTCTTTTATGATAGTCATCCCCCCCACTCTGCAGTCCTAAGAAGATAATGCAATATTTGTGATTTTCGGTCCTTCGCCGTCAGACGAAGTGTTAAGCAAGACCAGGAAGTGCGCAAGCCTCCTCTGCCCAGCTCTGCCAGCACATCTCAGCCCCCATCTGCAACAGCATCTCACATCTTTGTCATCTCTTCACATGCACTGCCAGCTCTGCTGAACGCCGTCAAACTGCAACTAAGAGATGAGCAGGCTCGTTTTTCCAGTGTGCAACAGCTGAAACACTGTAAGCCACGTTTGTGACCAAGGGACAGATGTATGCTTGGAGAGAAATGCAGAACCTTAAATCCAGTTTTCAGCTCCTTAAGGTCAGCACTTGCCTCCAGCTTGAGCCTCCTCTCCAAAGAAGAAGCCACCAGTGATTTCAGTCAATTGATTGTAAACTTCCTCTCCAAATGAACAGCTCAGTAAAGGGCATTTATTTATTTAGAGGTTTCACAGAAAAACTAGAAGCAGCTCCAGAAGAAAGGAGGTCCACGAACTGCAAAGAGCCCCAAATATATTGCTCTATAGAAGCCTCACAAGGCAGCTATTTGGCAGTTTCCCCAGACATATAGATATTTATAGGAGAATAAATGTGCTCATCTGACTGAGTAGTGGAAAGAGTCATGTATGGCATTTTCATCATGTTTTCACCCCCCGCCGCCCCTCTCCAGAGTCTGGGGATCCAAAAAAAGGCAAGAGAAATAATTTAAAATACAATAGAGATCCCTAGTTCGCCCTGAAGGCTCTGCTGATGAACTATTAAAAAGCTTCTTCTGTCCAAACAAGACACTTGGAGCGTGAAGCAGATAGCCTACCACATTGTTTTTTATAAGACAGCACTGAAATTCAACCACTGTCTGCTACAGCTGAAATTACAGCAGTCACAGAAAAAGTGATTTAATATGCCTATCAAAGAGCGAGGCTGTAATTGGATTCAGTCCTCAGTTTGACTTCTGAAAGTCTCTGAAGAAAGCTCCCATCAGCTTTAAAAATCTCCAAGATTTTATGTGGAACGAAGAGCACTCCGTTCTGAAAACACAGCAGTTCGTGCCGGCTTGTGATGTTAAGTAAGCCAGCAGTGAGTCCTCTTGATTTCAGCAAAGCTCGGAAGAAACCATATCTATGGTTTCTTCTATCTATGCAAACTAAAAACAGTAGTGATGTGCAATATTTCTCACATATTATTTTACCTATATGCAAAAGCAATTTCAACTTTTTTTTGGGAAAAGTATAGGACTTTTCTTGGTAAGTTTAAGTGACTTATCGCTAGCCTGCCTGTGTCTCCATCCTCACAGTCTGTCAAAGAAAGAAGCACTGAATCTGGGAACATTCTCCAAATAACTGATTAAACAATGTATTTAGTGTCTTCTGCAATGGAATTTTACTACATAGCTAACATTCTGCACAGCATATTCATCTTTGCAGAAATGATCTTACTGGGAAAACAGCTCTGCAGCAGATACCCAACTTCTTTTGCAGCACTTGTAAAATGTAGAAGCAGAGAAGTCCACTTAAAATGCAGAACCCTCGATATTAAGCTACAAGTTGCATACATGCCAAGAGTAAAGCAGGCAACTTAAATATTTCAATATTTGTGTTTATGGTTTTTTTGTTTTAATGACAAACACGCCACCTATCAGTTATTGGGGTTACTGCATTAGCCCTCAGCCAACTACTGTCTTGATGAGTTAAGAACTGTTCATCTCAGTCCGACTAAGATCTGCACAAAAAAAAAAGCCACATCTGACTTGGTGTGCCAACATCTAAACGCTAGCAGGGCAGTGAGTAAGCACAAATATATAAACATATAAATCCAGAGTCCTGTTGTGGAAGGAAGCTAGGGGAGAGGATGAGACTCAAGTTCTGCAATCACTTATCCCAAAAAAGGACGATGGATGCAATGCCTAGAAGATACAGCTGCAGTTTCATTTACCTCACCACCGCTTATCAAGTAGCATCTCAGGCAAAGCATATGGTATCACTACCGCAGAAACCAGCCAGCCTACATACGGTGTCTTAGGCTCACTTTACATAGGGTTTTACCCTGGGCCGAGTCATCTCAAACGTGCTGTGAGGAATCTTCTCCCCTGCTGCAGGGCTGCTTTCACTCCCTACCATTTCAGAAGAGAAATCTGGTTGCCACCATGGCCTCCCCACTTAAAATACCTAAACCTTGAAACCTCCCTAGTCATCTGGGACAAACTACCCTAGATCTGCTGCTCCTCAGGCTATTCTGGAAATCACCCCTCCTTAGTTTTAGGGCTAAAAGCTAGAGGCAATTCTGAATAGAGGAGATGCATGAATGAGATACCACCTATCTAAAGAGAATTTCCCCTTCCCCCCACGCCATTCTCCACATATGCTAGTTATTCGTCTTCTCAAATTGTCTAATTGATTAGCATAATTAGGTTACACCTAGAGCTATTGTTCCCAAATGGTATTTAGCTTGCTATTTAGTATCAGACTCTACAGGCACATAAGCTCTTTCAGTTTATCCACTCCCTCTTCCTACAAGTTTTTGCTTGGTGTAAAACTCCTCCCTACAAAATTGCTTTTCATAATGGTCAAGAGAGAAGACAACACTGGCACTGTAAAAGTATTGTCCTGGTGTTGAAGAGTTCTGCCATGGCACAGTAATGCTCAAGAGAGTGTAATAGGCAGAGCTGAGGAAGGAACACACCGTTTTCCTTGTTAAAAAAACCAAAAAATAATTAGGTCAGCAAGTAGCAGTAGTTGCAGAGAAAAAACCCACCATGGAAAAGGAGTTCCTCCTTGTTTAAATGTTTATTATTCAAAACATGCAGCGGAGTCTTAAAAACTGAGTAAAAAAGTAGTTAGAAAACTGTTACAGCAAGGCTCGGAAGCCCAGTTCATGCTGGAGTTCACTGTAGGGTAAAACCAGCTCCTGTCATTCACCCCAGGCCTGCAAGGGGAGAATTGTTCACAATGTAGCCCTTAACAAATCATTTGGAATTCCGCCTATGCTACCAGCTTCCAAAAAACAACAACAGCAAAAAAAAAATCCAGAAAAAAAAAATCAATTCTTCCGCAATAGCCTGTTTATAAAACATGTCCTTAAAAGCACATGAAATTCAGACCCAACCACTTTCCCACTCACTCACTCTGCCATCTGTTATGCATCCAATACAGTACGTGAAAATATGACCAATATCCCAGAACTCACCAGAAACTGTGTGCAAATCAGATGCTATCCCCTTGTTCATCAATTCGTACTGGAAGCCTGTAATCTTCCTGCTAATGTCCTGCTGAGGAGTGGCCTCAATAAACAGGCCCCCCTGATCATAGCCAAAGCAATATACTTTACTGGGGCTGCGATCTCCATCTCGGACCAAGAGTTTCAGTTCTCCAGTTTTTTCCAAATAAATATTTGCTCCTGCAGAGTCCTTGAAGGGCTTTATGCAAACAGTCAAATGTTTGTAAGAGGCAGGTGAAGTATTGGGTCGCAGGTTGACTATGAGTGCTCCCGTGGGATACATCCACTCTATTGACCCTTCAGAACAGCGGAGGTAGACCTGTTCAACATCCTTCTTGTGAGACTCGTGAGTTAGGCCACTGGAGGAAGAAAGAAAGAGAGTTAGAGAAATGACAGAGCTAGTAATGTGACTGTCATAGCCTCAAACCTTCAAAGACCCACATCAGCAAACGCAGGAGATCTATGACAGTATTGAGTATCAGCCCATCCAGCTCAGCAGCAGTCAAAAGTGCTCATCTCTTGCAAGACTGCAACCTTAATATTATGGGACAATTTAAAATCATCTGCCAAAAGAAAAAGTCAAACTGCTAGTAATTGACTTCAAAATTAAATAGGATATAAGCACATGATCAAAAGCAATTAAATTACTACAGCTTCAGTTACTGCGCATCAGCTGAGCTGTGGCAAATGACTTGGCGCATACTAAGTAAAACACGTACGCTTGAACTCCCTTCCTGGTGGCTTAAACCAGCACGTTCTCCAGCCTCGCAGATCGGACTCCACCTTTTGCCGAGTACTTTGTTCCCCTTCCAAGTCTATATTCCTAATGGATGTGAAACTGGGAGGGATGCCAAGCTCACCCTGTGAACTGGAGCAAAGGGTTGCTCTGGGTGCTAGTGATATCCTCTGCCCCAGCTGGGCAGTCCCAATCTCCAAACTGGGAGGCAGGGAGAAGAGAGAAGACATTACACTCTCCAGTCATAGCTGGGAAAGCACTGAGCTATGCTGCTTGCTTCGGTATGTAAACCACGTTCCCCACCTCCCCAACATGAGGTTTAAGCTTAGCTTATCACTTTGCTGTCCAGTTCTGAGCAGACACACAGCTACAGGTGTCCAGCAAAAAAGAGAACATGTGGCCAGTTACTATCACTGGGGCACAGGGCCACCACTGGTCCTGTGTCCTTACCCAACACCAGGGCAAAAAATTAACACCCCAACAGCCATTTCGAGAGCTGGTGATCACAGAGATGGGACAGGAGAGCAACACAGGGATCCCAGGGCCAACTGCTAGTGAAAGGAGAGCAAACTGCCACGCTTAAGCAGGATGACTAGTAAACCCCCAGGACTTGCTTGCCCACAGCCTAAACTGGGGACAGTTCTAAACAACCCTTGCTGCCTGCCACTGATGCTGGACCAATTCCACAGGTTCTTTACCCAGAGTGACTCAAAGCACTAATATGTCACCGCATGCTGTAGGCACTCCAGTTAAAAGAAAAAGTTGTGGGAAGCCTGGTTTATTGGTTACCGTATTTGGGCCATTAGGCAAAAATCCTTTGGTCCCAGTCCCTGTCCTGTCACAAACCTATTATGCGAGTATGAGCAAATCACTTCACCACCACGCTTGTTTCTCCTCCTACACTTCGCATACCTCGTTCCCCAAACATAAGCATCTTTATTCCGTGCCTGTAGAGCACCACCCAAAATGAGACCCTTCAACCCAGCTCAAGGGTCTGCTTTGGAGTACTTTAGAGAAGCTTCACAACATTCCCACTTGCAGGCAGATGAACCAAGGCAGGGAAAAAAAATTTTTTTGAAAGGATTAAATGACTTGTCTGAGGTTACACAGGAAACCTGTGGCAAAGAACATATTTTAGTATAGTGCAAGTAATGACATCAAGCTCTGGTTTCTCAACAGAAACCTCCAAATACACAGCTCCCCATCCCAAAGATATATTCAGGTGCTGAACATGGTTTAAATTCAAGTCAGCATTTAGAAAGTAACAAGAAGCCATGTGTAAAAGAAGGTGGGGGGGAACCCACATGGTTTGCATTTACTGTTGACGTGACTCATTATTGTGAGTGTCAGTGTGACCCGCTTGATAGAGGTTACATGAGGAAGTTCAGAAAAAAAGTCATATTTAATAACAATGGTGCTGGCAAACATGTGCTTTTGAATAATCTTGAAAGCCACATCAAGAACGCAGATGAGGAGAAAAGAGGGACAAGTTTTTGACCTTTAGTCTCTTGCCCTCAAATTCAGTAGTACTTAACACATTCAGGAAACTTAACTTGCAATGGGATATTTCAAGTTGACTGTAAATCCACATCTGGTCCACAAAATCAGTTTTCACCACAGCATGCACATGATGCCACTCAACAGAAAACACAGAATTCTGTCTATGTGCAAGCTGTGAATAAGTAAAATTAAAGAGTGTAAAGCTTATCCCTCAGCAAAGGGGCAAAAAACTACCCTCACACATCACTTGTTCTTACTCAAGACATCAAAACAAGCTGCAGAGGTTTTGCAGCACTTATACTGGCAAATTCCACCCTGAAGCCTGAGTGCTTAAACAGAAGGAAGATACCAGGGGCAAAACTCTGAACTCATGCAGGGAAACTGCTGTTGCAAGTGATCCCAACAACACCAAGGCAGTGAATTTCTGCCAGATAAAAAAAAGCCTTAACATTCATTTTGTTCAAACGTTCATGCTGTTCAAACAAAAAACAGGGTGGACTCTGAAATTATCTTCTGAAAGCCAATTATATCCCACAGGCAAGAGTGACGCCATTAGACAGATACATCAAGCACAAGTACCTGTATGCATTAAGCCTTATAATAAAGGATGACTCAAAAGTTAATACATGCTCACATTACTTAAGAGCAACCACCATCATCCAGTAAAACCTGTCGCTTTGCTTTCTGTCAAAATGACATGTCACCACATCGAGAGATTGTTTAACGTCCTGTTTAGTTCTCGCTAGCCAGTCATCAGACACACCACGTCTACAAAACAATAGAGGTCCAGGAGCCTTTTTTTTTATTCCAAGATCATGCGAGTTTTGTTTTGGCTTTTTTTTTTTTTAAAGTATATGGCAAGGAGACAGGGCAGCTGTTTCATGGTTACAGTGATGGATGAGCTATCCATCCTCCCTTTCAAATCTGTGCTGTTTATTGGGACTCACTTCTACAACAAGCGCTACTTCCTCATACCAATCCATGAGGACATCCTGAATCACTGCATTTGTCTCCTCACCCTTCTCCCTTTCTGGTTTCAGCCATCCCCCTCTGTCTGCCCTGAAAGATCTATTACAGTATCGGTGCAGGAAGCTGTAATGCTGCAACAGGTGTTATTTAAAGAAAAAGAAAGCAGGAGGAATATACACACTAGCTACATGAGCTATTTATTTATTTATTTATTTACTCTATTACAGATGCTCTGAAGAGCCCTAGAAGTACCCACGTCCTCCCAGCACCCCACAGCGAACCCAGGGAACTTTCGCTCCTCATTTGGGATATCTAATTAAGGATGACAAGCTAGAGAGCACTGAGCCTTCCCCAGAGCATCCCCCAGTGCAGAGGGCAAGATCGATGGATGTAAGCAGACACATCAGAGCTGAATTCTTGCTCCTATGGTCAAAAATGCCAGACTAGCATATTCTCAGCATGTCACTGAAGCACTTTTGCCCAAAGCATCAAGAGGTCATCGCAGTACAAAAACCTGACGTTACAGCAAGAGTAATAACCAGACACACACCATAGTGAAGTTCCTGCTTTCTTCTGGACAAAGCTTTCCTGGAAGCTCTCTGCCAAGCTATTTATTAAGATGATGCTATGGCCTACTGAGTGTACTTAAATTGCAGGTGTCAAGCTGTGCATTGCATCAGATTTCCCTGGAAGCACGAGGGATACCTACAGGAATCCTAGTGAAGCTCTTCATTACTACTCAGGGGTATAAGCTCGTCACTTCTCCACAAGCTAATGGGAAAAAAAATTATATCCAGAATATTCTACTTCTGAGGTCATTGCTTTTGATATACACGTATATAAAGTGAGAAAACACCTTCAGGTTTACTGTAGGAGATGACTAGACTCTCAAATCTGCCAGCACAAGACAACCTAGAACTTCACTGTGGGAAGAAAGACTACATTTTGGCGTTCAAGTTCATAGGTTTTTCAAACAGTTAGTTAAGGTAAAAAACATCACATGACTTCAAAACATTATATTCCCCATAAAAAAATCCTTTCTGACCCATACAGCCATTAGTATCCACACCAAAATATTTAATTAGATGGTATTTACTGGTATATCAGATTACCTTTCTTTCCTTCTTAACTGCTAGTCTTCTAGGACAAAGCAGATTATATTTAACAGCCTTAGGACTGCCAGCATTTCTGATGACACCTGTTCACTACCAGCAAGGCCAAAGTCAGCCTGGTTTTCTTTATCCCCTCCCAAGGCTCCTGTCCACCTGGACCTCAGGACTCTCTCACACAAGTGGAACCACCCAAACTGTGCATGCAAGAAGGCAGCTCTTCCTTGCTCCCCGCGCCTCCAACAGCATCATCCCAGAGCTGCCACCACTTTGGTTCACCAGAGCAACAACAGGCGAGTAAGTCCAAGCTTGCATCACCAGTTCACCCCAAACTCGGTCAGAGGAAACGATATTACACTCCTCCCTGCCCCCCCAGGCATTATCCCCTTAGTTGATACTCGAGGCATTGCTTATTCCCGCCCTGCTCAAGTGACACGGGTGGTCACTGCTTGCTCTAAGAAAACAGGACAAAAATAAGAACCAAACAGGACAAGATTACAGGGGTTCATCATCGTTCTTTTAAAAAAAACATGCTGCAGTACCATGTGGTAAGGTCCAGGTAAGTACAGGCAGCTAGGATACTTCAGATGAAAACAAGTACTGCTTGGGGGGGGCTGGAGGGGGGGGGGGGAGGTTGGTAAATGATACAGTTAGGAGTTTGCTACAGAACTAATAGGCTTGGTCCCTAACAAATGTACTTGCCTTCAAGTGCGTTCACTGGGATTAACTATGCATCAATTATCAAGAGTCAAAAAAAGTTCAGAAGAAAGTAAATACTAAGCATCTGCATGTTTCAGAGAGTAACAGATAAGAAAATTATTATGTTGAAAGTCAATCCAGCTGTTTCCCTGCTTTGAATTCTCCCTACTCCAAAATACCCTACTGATACAAGCTGGCTAAACTTTTCTTTTAAAGAAAGTCAGATTTGAGCAGAATATGAGAGTCAAAACGTTTCACTCCCCAAGTACAGAAAGCCTGACCCAGCAACACTCACTTATTAGCAAAGTCCCTTTTTAAAACTACGAACAGCAGAGGAGGAGGTCACAGCCCCAACCACACACGTTAAACTTATTACAAGCAATTCAAAGAAAGATAATTTGGGAGATAAACACTCGAGAGCTGGAGAGCTTTCACAACCAGCGCAATTAGAATATTCAGGAGCCAGGCCGTTGTGCCAGCCCCTGCTTCCAGGGCTCATCATCGTCGTCCCGGCGGGACGAAGTGCGGGATCAGTTCCCGGGAGCCGGGGGATGCGGCGGGGCGGGCCGGGCCGGGGGCGCGGAGCCGGGGGCGCTCCGCAGGTGCACCCCAGCCCGGGGCCGGCCCCGGCGGGCCGCGGCGCCGGGAGAAGCCGGGGGAGGTTCCCGGGGCTGCCCCGAGCGCGGCGCGGCCGGACCCGCACCCGGCCCCGCTCATTGCCCGGGCGCGGCCGCCCCCGCCGGGGACCGCGGGGAAGATGGTCGCGGGGAGAAACTTCTCCGTGGCGGACATGGCACCGCCCTCCTCCTCCTCCTCCTCCTCCTCCTCCTCCCAGCCCACCGAGCCGCGCAGTCGGGCCGAGGGGAGCCCAGCCCGCCCTGGCCCCTCCATCCCTCCCCCGCGGCGGGGGCCGCTGCCCCGCGCCTCTTCCCGGCCAGCCCGCCGAGAGGGGCCGGCTGCCCGCAGCGGGGGGAGGCAGAGCCGAGCCGAGCCGAGCCGCCCCCCCAGCCCCGTCTGCCCGCCCCGGGCCGCCCCCCTCCCCGGGCATCGCAGCGGGGGGGGGGGGGGGCTCTCCCTTTTGTTGTCGGCACCAACTTCTCCCCCCGCACACGGGGCGGGGATGGACGTGGCAGCCCCCCAGCCCCAGCCCCGGCGCGGCGGGGTCTCGCCTCACCTCCCCTTCCAGTTGCACAGGTCGCTGGAGTACTGAGCCGCGGCGCCGCCGCCCAGCAGCAGCCGCAGCCCCAGCAGCAGCGGCAGGAGCCCGGCGGCCGGGGCGCTCCGCATGGTCCCGGCCCGGTGCGAGGCGCGGTGCAGGCGGCGCGGAGCGATGCGCAGCGCCCGGGGACTCGCCTACATGGCGGGGAGCGCAGCAGGGCGGAGCGCCTACCCCATGCCCGGCTCCGCGCCGCTCCGGCTCTGAAGTTTGCACCAGCTCGCTGCGGGCTCCCAGCTGAGGGGCGGGGAGCGGCCCTGCCTCCCCGCACCGCCCGCGAGGGGCCGGCTCCTCCTCCCCTCCCCTCCCCTCCTCCGGGGGGGCCGGCGCTCGCCGTGCGAGCAAAACGCGGCGCCGGATCGCGAAGGGCCGCTGCCCCGCGGGCAGGGCCCGGCCCGCTCGGTGCGGGACCCGCCGCCGCCCCCCGGGCCCCTCTGCAGGTGTCCCGGCCGGGGGTGTGAGCTCTCCCGGCGGTGCCGGTGCCGGTGCCGGTGCCCGGGCCGGTCCCCTGCCTCGGGCTGGCCCCGGGCTCTGCCGCGGGGGGGACGCCCAGAGAGCCCGGCGGGAGCAAAGGGCCGGGAAGAGCCCTGGGCTGCTCCTTCTGGGGGAAGCCGGCGGTGCCAGCAGGGAGCTGCTGCCTCTCCCCGGGCAAAGCGGGGTGCCAGCAGCGCCCCGCCGCAGCGGGTCACTCTGCCCGCGGCAGGATCATCTCCGCCTGGGCACGGTGCCCGAAGGGATGGAGGCCGATAATTTTGCCAGAACCTTCTTGGGTCTCCACTTAGCAGGAAGCACTTGGGACTCGATCGTATTTGTAAAACTCTCCAGCACTTAATGACCACTCTGGATAACTCCTTGTCTTGGTTTATGTCCCTGTTTATCCCACAGCTGAATTTGGATACTTAACCTTTAGTGGCAGAGACCCTTCTGTGAGAATTCAGAGGCAAAGAAATGCCTTCCAGCACATGAGGGAAGCACTGGGGGTGAATCAGCCCAAAACCTGAAGTACCTGGGCCAAGATAAATGGGGAGAAAGGGGGGGGGGGGGGAGAAAGACTGATGTGGGGGAATCCAGCTGCACACAGATGGTGCCCTAATATGCCAGGTGTCACATATTTCTTTCAAAAGAGCAACAAGGGGGTCAAGATTGATATTGTACACCCACAGATAGGAGAGGCGTTAAAGTATTTCCAGACCACTGACTTTCTCAGTCTCCTGTTCTTTCAAGCCTCTGTCATGCAGCTTTGTTAAAGGCACTGCACAGGTTTTTCTAGGTGAGAGTTCATGAATGAGTATTAAACACTGAACACCCTGTTCACGGTTTGGTGTGTTACCCTCCTTAGTACCTTTTAAAACACCTTGCGAAGTGCCCTGGTGCTGTCTGGGAGGATCCGATGGCTAAACCAGGATATTCCAGTTCTGAGTGCGTCCTGCCTGCTTCTGCACCGAGGATTAAATCCTTCGCAGTGTATCCCCTTCCATTTGTGGGTTTAGCTTTTCATGTCGTTTTTGTTTGGTAAATTACAGGTACTGTTCTGTTGATTATGAAGCATTAACATAATTACAGTAATTATGTCAAATGATGCAATGCATGTAAACATGTAATTAGCATGCAGGGACAACACTGAGCAAAGTGATGACAACATGCAATAATGCAAAATGCCTTATTCTTCTGGTCATGTGCAGTGACACGGGCTTTAGAACTCAGTGCCTTGATTACTTCTTTAGAAGGAGATTTTGTTAGAATGTTTTGCTTTCCTTCCCTCATAGTGGAAAGAAAAGCATACAGAGAAAACACCGTATTGCTTTATTCCTCAGCATGTTTATATGTGCAACCCTCTGCATGCCCCCCAACTTAACTGTATCTGATTTCCTTTGCAATATTCTAACTCTCTGCATTTGATAAAACAAACAAGTGCCCAGGCAGCTGCTCATGTTACACTTTGGAACTTTTGAAACTGCCTGAAAACTGGGAACTTTTACGATACGGAACAGTGCGTGCTATTTTGCAGTGGCTACTACCTCTGGCTTTCGCTCTTCCCCTTTTAACTCAGAAAAGGCAGTGGCATTTAGTTCTGGGGACACGGAAAAGTAATGGCAACATGGGGGCTTTGTAAGCCCCTCCTGTCCTCCATGCCTTCATGATGCTGATACAGTTTTTCATCAGACCCAAGCTGACGAGTCTTACAAATGAACAAAGCCCAGGGTTGCGGCTGCAGAGCCAAGGATCGTGGGCGCAGAGCGCGGGGTTGCGGCTGCAGAGCCAGCGTTTCTGGCTGCAGAGCCAGGGTTTGTGGCCACAGAGCCATGCCCAGGTAAAGCCTCCCCCAGTTCAAAAGTGAGGGGTAGAAGGAGATAGGGAACCTCTGCAGCTAAAGGGGCTGTTTGGTTTGCTCATTTGCATCTCAATCCCCACAATGCTCTTCCGGCTACTCACAGCTATTCCATAGTAGTGCTCTTGGCTGAGATCTGGGAACACGCTCAAAGGGTGAGGCAGCTTTTGGATGCACTGAGCTGTTTTCTGTTTGAGCTGTGAAAAGCAAACATCTTTTCAAGAGAGAACATTCTGAACAGTAATTTTTTTGCATTTACAATTCAGAAAGAGCAGAACTTCACTGAAATCTGGGAGGAAAATATTGTATAATGTCGAAAGGAAACATAAATCCTCTGCAGCAAGGCTTCACGCTACTCTGAAAACAGAAGCCACTAAGTTAGTATACTGGCCTAATGTGGCAGGACTGGAGATACAGGTTCTGGAAACAGCTTCATACACTCAAACACTTGAACCCCAATAAAGCTCCTTTGCCTTCCTCAAGGAGCAACTCAAAGATGAGGATCTACACAGTCACTTCAGACACTTGCTTCTAAATTCACTTTCAATATTTGCTTGTCATGGCTACAAACCCAGGCACAAACAGCGGTGATTTTAAAAGACTCGGAGAACAGGTGGCTGCAGGAGGAGAACCTATTGAAGGAGGGATGACTAATTTGCTTCAGTACTCAAATGTGCAGATTTGGAGAAAACAAAATCAAGCGGTGATTAGAGATGGGCTCAAACTCAGGTCTGGATTTACATTTGCTTCAAAGCATGGCTGCGTTTAGATCCTAGGTATTAGGGACAAAACTCTCCTGCCAACCTGGGACCCAGCCGGAAGGCACGGTATGGGCACTTTCAGATGCAGGATTTTGGGTTAAGCACATCTCAGCTGAACATGGAAAGCTCGTTTAAACAGTGTGGCAGAGCTAATCTGTTGAAAGGTCTCACTCAGCATTGCTGTCCCAAAGGGAATATATATGGGAGAACTGCAAACTCCTTGAGAGCCTTGCTGGTCATTACCCAGCCCATGTGTTGGTTTCGCCATGTGTCCCCGTGTTTTGCAACTCCCAACCACCTCCCTCTCAGCTGATTTATTTTCACGCTACTCAGCTTGCAGGAGGTGAATCAGGTCCTGTGGTTACAGAGCAGACCCATCCGCTAGTGCATGGTGTGCAGCCCCTCGCTGGCTGCCAGGAAGGGAAATCTGAAACTTTAGAGGAGGAGGGGGAAGGAGGAGAAGCAGGGTATTTTCTGGAAAGGCAAAGCCATAGCTAAACAGCATGCATGGCAAAGCAGGAGGGAGAAGAGAGTGGTGTAAGAATTCAAACGAGCCACAGACAGAACAATAGAAAATTAATACAGGAGCAATATGAAATAAATAGAATTTGTAAAGTAAATCCAGCGGACAGGCAGGAGTAAGCAGAATAACAGAACAGGGAGAGGTTCAGGAGCTGAACGGACAGTGGGAAATCTTTGTGTGTGGTGAGGGGGACCGTGTTACTTGCTCTCATGAAATTAAAATTAGCGATGAAAATACACTCATCCATAATGGCACCCTTCTGCTTATTCCTGCCTACCTCTGTTAGTGCTAATATCATAGAATCATGGAATCATTGAATAGTTTGGGTTGGAAGGGACCTTTAAGCATAGTTCCTATTACTCCTGAATCACTGCTACTCAGGGCTTGCTTTTCTTGGTTTTGTTTTAAATGGAAAAGTTGTGGCCTTTGGAATGTAACAGAAACTGACACATATTTAAAGAAAAATAAGCAAATCTTTCCTAAAAGAAGCTAGTGTTAACTGCATGCCTGAAACCAAGTCGTAGGACAACAGGATTTCTGACAGAACAGTTTCAATTTAGAGATTGCATTTTGAAGAGTGAGGCAGCATTACAGAAGTGTTGAAAGAGGGGGCGGGGGAGTGCTGGGAGCAGAACTGCCCCTCTCCCCTTGGACACACAGGCAGCTCTCTGAAACAAACAGCTACCCACTGAACTGGCAGCTCCCGCGGCAAGCACAACCCAGCTTCCGCCTCTGGATGTTTGCATTAGGGTCCCAAGCAGCTCCCACCCAAATCAATGGATTTTGCTGTAGGCAGAAAAGTGAGACGTAGGTATTTTCAGTCTTAATTGTCAGATAAACAGAAAAACTCTGGGAAAAAACAGTCATTATTTGGACAAGTTAATTACAAGACGTAACACCTAAATAAATAAATAAAAATGTGGAGATGCCCAGACTTGTGCCGTGGCCACACCAGTAGGTGTACCTAAAGTCACACCTATCGACTCGCAATGCACGAGGGAGTGTGAAAGCAGGGATGCTACCTCTGCAGGCAATGACGTTCATTTACCGTTAGTACTTAGACATTTAAGGCAAATCAGTAGTTTGGCCAATGTCTGTATTTTATTTTGTAAATTTCTACACTTCCATTTGCTAGCAAATAAATGTCCCTTTCTCCTTTATTCCCATCTCACAGATAACAGAGCAGGGTAAAAGACAGGACTAACACAGGCCTTTAAGCAGAAGGTCAGGCATGCTCTCCTCCCTTGTGTCCCCCAGAGGCAGTGGGGAGCACAGCCCCTCTGCAAGACCAGGTAACTCAGCCCAGGTAAGAGCTGAATCACCTTCTGCAAGCACCTGCCTCTCCATGCTGACTGCAGAGGGAGACTACACCCCTGGCTACACTATTCTTAATTTAAGCATCTCAGCTAGCGAAAATACACACAGATTAGGGAGGCTGAGGCATAATCTTGGCCAAGGAGTCTAAAGTGGAGTAAGGATTAAATCTGTGCTCTGTGATAGTGCTAAAACCATAGCTTTAGGATACCAAGGACCATTTTCCCGACTCACACAGATTGGTTTTCATCAAGCCAAGGGCCACAGCATCATGGTAGCAATGGTTCCTGTGCTTTTCTCTCACCATTCCCCCCTCGCCAAACACCTTAAACTGTTAAGCAGCCCAGCCCATGCAGACAGGAATTTGCATTTTACTCTTTACACATCAAACTGAAAAGCAAGGAAGGGAAGATGTCCGGACCCAAGCAGCCTATTGAGAGGATCAAAAAGGTAACACAAAGCACAAAAGATGGCTAAGAAACACAGATCATTTGCCATCCCACACAGCAAAGCTGTCTCAGGACCTGGGGACCCAGGCAGAGGATTTAGTGCCTAAGCCTAGAGACTCCTCTGGGTTGCAGGCATTAACTCATGCTAGCATGCCTGAGACCGGATAAAGCTGCAGTCAAAAACAAAAACCTCTAAAGAGGCCTCAGCATATTGTTGTTTTGGGGATAGTCCTGTACATTTCATCCACAAGAATTAGTGTTTTCTTTTCATTTCACAATAACCTAGGTATTTAAAATGTCTGCCAAAAAGTACTCGGAAACCCAGCATTTAATCTGAGGACTTTTCAAGAGGACCAGTTGTTTATTTCTACCATCTAATGAACATTAATTTCCTGTTTTAGAAAACGTAATTTATGCCACTGGTGAAGCTGATGTTTATCTTGATGCATATCCCCTTGGCTGGCTTAGTTTTTCATTTTCTCCAGCTCCTCCAGCCTACATGCACTCTGCAACCTGTAGCCTCAGCCTGTGCCACCAGTAGTTCTTCAAACGTATTCGGAAGTTTCCAGTACATGGTGGGAGAATCTGATAGCAGAGGACACAGGTCAGAATCCATTAGTAGTCACTTCTCATAATAGAAACAAAGCTGAAGAGAATATTTGTAACACTGATCTGAAAACAAGAATGTATTTTCCTTTCTGCTTCAGAACTTAGACAAAACTAATACAAGTTAACACTAAACAAATCCAGCCCTTGCCAGGATAAACAAACATTTGCAGTGTTGTTTGCTACATGCCTGTCATGAAATAAAGACACTGACATGCATTTTAATGCAACTCTCCTACAAATTGTGAAAAAATAATTGTGTACTGTGTATTCGTTGCTAGGTTACTAGAAGGGAAGAGAATATTTTTGCAGACATGATGAACTAACAAGGTAAATAATTGAACTTAATCATTTGCAAATTTCACACTTCATTTTCAACAGCAGGTCTTTTCAGAGCCCAGATCAACCTCAGATCTGATGACAGTGATTTTTCAGAGCAAGGCTGACAAGCTCCTGTGAGCCAGATTTGGCCCACGGGATAGTTTTTCTATGACAAACTTTCCTCCCTGAATATAATGGCAGTTTTACTAGAAAAAGGGCAGCGAGGTTTGCCCAGTTGTTATTAATATCACGAGTTTTCATTTCTTCTAAAACTCTCGCACTAAATGAGCGATGTCTTAGCAAATATTGCAGCATTAACAGAGAAAAAACTAAAAGAGCTCTCTGTACATACCCAATCTGTCTGCACAGTACTCCTATCAGTGACATTCTGGGAGGAACAGCACCAATTCTGACTAAAGCAGATCAGGGATTGTCTAACTAATCCATAAATTCCGACATTATTACATATTTGCTTAAGGAAAAACAATGGATCAGATAATGAAATCAGATCTGTGCTGCTCCACAAAGCAGGGTCCTTTGTGCTGCTTTGTGGCAGTATTTGCAGGGCAGACAGATCTGAAGGAAGCAGTAAAGGGCCCTGCATCCCTGTGTCCCTTTTAGCACCACCCAGCTCAGCAGCAAGAAAACTCCTGCAAAGAGACCTGAAGCTGAGACGAGAATTTTCTATTCTGCAGTTTCCTGATGAAAAACAATACATCTGCTGAACGAGATTCTGATTGGGTTCTTTTTGGGTTGGGGTTTTTTCTTCTGGGTTTTTTTTTTTTTAGTTCAAAGCATGTTTTGGTTATCATGGCTTTATTAGGTCAGATCACTCTCATTTAGGTGCCTACAGATCTGACCACAGAAATTCTCCACTGATTAAACAGTGGACTGAGGAAGAGGCAAGTTAGGTTCTCTGTCAAAGTCTCCACTCAGTTCCTTGCATGACTTCTGAAAGTCACTTATCTATATTATGATGCTGAATTTAGTTGATGAAGAACTCTGAAAATCAATAGACACAAATTCATGGTGCTCTGCCAATTTACTGTTATGACAGCAGTGGCAAAGACAAAACAACATGAAAGTTTGAAGGGATAGTAACAGGCCCTGTTGAAGTTAAAAGATCTTAATCTGAAATGTCCCAAGGACAGCCACAAGCTGTGAACTGTAATGAAAACTGACAAGTAATGACTAGCAAATCAGAAGGTGTCTTTACTCAGAAACACCATGAAGCCAGAATAAATTTTAATATTTTTAGAAGATGTTATGGTTACCCAAACTGTCTTTCTTTTAATGCTTTTGGGAGAAGTCCTTGAAGCAGTTCTGAAGTATCAAATCTAAACTTTGCTATCTCAGTTATATGTATGTCTATGTATCTTCTGCTTTCTCAGACAGGAGTCTGGCTGAAAATCCAATCAAATCCATTCAATGGTAAAAAGACTAGTGTAAGATTTTGAAGGAAAGGGAATCTTCCCCACTGTTGATTTCACTAGATACTTGTGCTCCCATGAACAACTGGAGGAAGCCTCTTGTTACGTATCAAACGTCCTCATTCTTCTCCTCCTAAGTCTTATGCTGACAAGACTGGTTGGGCCTTATGTGGACCCAAATGCTTGAACAGAAACAAAGATCTGTCAGTCTGTACTTCTTTCCCCTAACAGTGACCTATCTTATCCTAGCTAACAAGTCTTCTAAACAGAATTCTGGAGATCTCATTCATCACGTAGATCAGGTGTTGTTTTTAAATTATCCTTCTTTTAGACTGCAGGAATGAGATTATTTTCTTCCGTACTGGAAGATTTATCTCTTACCAGTTTACAGTCATCTTCCCTTTTCTGTTTTAGGCAAAAAGGGTGGACCGTTTCAAGGAAAAAAAAAGTAGAACTAACCCGAACGGTTGATTATCTTTGTATCTCTAGTTCTGTTTCATTTCATGCCTCCCTCACTTCACAGCACTATAACCTTTTTGAATTGCCCTCTGTGATACCCACTCCTTCACTGTTGACCATTGCTCACTTATTCATTGCTTGTTGGATCAGCTGGGCGCTTGCACAATCAAGTCTTTGTTATGCTTTCAGACAGGCTGCAAGTCACAATATTGAAGCAGCCCAAGGACTGTTTCCTCTACTGGTATTCTTCTTCCCTGGCATTTAGGAAGACAGCATCCTAAACACATGAAAATGCATATGAAGTAATTACGACAATAATTCATACAACAGCTCTCATTTAACTGGCTACACAATGTCTTTTCCCCTTTAATTGTCATAAAAATGTGGAATACCCAAAAGTCTGAAGAGTTTTTGCAAGTTGGTCAACTGAGAAACAAGAATTTGCTTCTTTGAAAAATGCAGCAGAGCTCAGGTTTACTTAATGAATCAGTAGATGCTGGCTGGTGATACAGTTAGCGGGGATCCTAGAAGAGCTGCTCTCTCCGACCAGTTAATTGGCCCAAACAAAATGGAATGTAGTTTTCTAACTAATAAGCACTGACAATAATGAAGAGCAACTGCAGGGACGGTGGGAAGATAAAGGAATGCACATACCAAAGTTCTGCAACAGTATGAAATGTCAAAGTTCAAGTTTACACGCATAATAACCACAACAGGCACATGGGTTGTTGGGTGCATAAATAATCTGAGAACCCAAGATGAGAACACTAACAAATTACAACTTTATACAGTTGGAGGTTTTAGAACAAAATGAAACTTCTCATATGCATATTCCGATACCATGGTACTTAAATACCTGCAGGATCTGCTTCTAGGCCAATGCTATCAATGGAGTTGGACACCTATATATCCTTGAATTATGTCTCAATAGGCAGAATATTGGACATAGCACAAGAAGCAATGTTAGCAAAATGCTATTTTTAGTTGATTTCACTTGAAGTCAAAATGAGGATCTTGGCTTCCCAGATGGTGAAATTAAATCTCTCTCTCTTGCATTAGAAAAAAGAAGTACCTTATTTGGGAAGGGAAGGTTTAGATAGAAGTTAAGTAGCTGGGTTGATTATGGAAAGAATAAGAGTATTCAGCAGAAGTAGACGGGTAAGGATTTTGTCACAGGGAGGGAGCAGCAAAGTCTTTTGTGTATGGTGGTTTATTGCAGGCTGTAATGGCATCAGGATGATGTTACCAGGGAGCCTCTGCACAATGAAATAATTTACTGTCATCTCTTATATCCTGCTAGCACAACAATGTAGTCTCCATAGACCTACTCCTAAAACAGTTTTGATAGCCAAATTCTATCTGTAGTGTTATGTCACAGAAGATGTCATAACCTTACCTAAAAAAAAAACACTTGACACAACTGTCAGTTTATTCACACAAAATTGTTGTGAATTGAAAGTGTCCTTTGAAAGGATTATTATATAGACAGATTTGCTGAGGTCTAAAGGGCTCCAGACCTTCCTTTCCCTCTCATGCGCCCCACAGCCCCTGATGCTGCATGGGGCCACAGCTCCTTCTCAGCTCCCCTGAAGCCATGGAAAAGCTGCGATGCTGTGCAGTCCCGAGAGCCTGGCGGTGTCATCACCTCCCACTCCCCCCAGCAGCCCACACTTCCTTCAGTTGGGCTCAGTGGCCCAACATGAAGACGTCCCTATCATGAATCTGGACGTGACGGATGATGTCACACTGGGGCCGTGCCTCCATCCCTCCCACAGCCCCGGAGCCACATGTACCACTGGATAAGATAGTAACAAGCCATCACAGATACCACTTGCACAGCTCGTTGGCTTGTTTCCTCATAGAGCTGGAGGTCCCCAGGTTAGCAGCATATTTGTCAGGCTGTTCAAAGGCCTTCCTGGCCTTCAGACCAGTTACATTCAGACAAGAAAGTACATAAAAATGGAGTAGCAGCTTTTCATTGAAAGAGGACAGTTTCCTGTCTCTGTTCTGCTCACATCTGGTCAATTTTCTGACAAGAATTACATCTTCACTACTCTTTTACAGCACACAGCCAAGAGAGCTGTAAGGGTGTAAGCTGCTCACTATACTAGCCTTTGTATTACCAGCAGCATTATTAGCTTAAGTGAAGCTGTAAAATCTGTTTTACTGAAGAGGCATGAACCTGAAAGACTTTGAACTTCATAACCCAGAGTGAGTCTGAAGAATTGGCATTTACAGGAAAATGGAAAAACAGTCTTTGCTTGACAATTAAACAAAACTGAAATGGAATTAGTCGCAACAAACTGTACTTGAAGACCCACTTTTCAGAGTAAATGAGTATTTTAAGAATGATATAAAAAGATACAATAACATATGATATAGTAAGATGTCTTCTATAGGGTAGTATAAAGTCTTAAAGAACATATTGAATTCTATTTTCAATGAAGATGTATTAAGTAAATGTTGCTGTATTCTCTAGAGCTATACGATTCTTGTAATCTTTTCTTCAGAGGCCTTTGGCTAATTCATAATTCAAAATGTTGCTCATTTCCCTTCCTGTCTGTATGTCATATAAAGATGTGCATCCAATACATTGTCTTGTGGATCTCTGTATATTATACACATCCCAGTTCCTGTTATGTATACATTCCTTTGTAGGGATATGATTTATTTCTTTAAGCACTTTCCCATCTTAAAATGTCAGATGCTTCCTGTACTTATATACAAAGACATTTAAGCTCCCAAAGGTACTGAAGTTCAACAAAATTCTAACTGTGGACAGTATGAATTTACCAGCGAATCTTTGGGTAATACACAATTCCACCTACCTTCCTTAGCTCTCTAGCATAACTTTATTTCATAAGTGCTTAATACTTCAGTCATCAAGAAGATCAAACAGAGGCATGGTTTTGAAAAACAAAGAACTTAAACTGAACTTTCTAAAGGTTTATTCTTCTTCAAGTAGAAGCTTTGATTCTCAAGGGTTATCACTTGTGGTGCACAGGAACTTGTCAAGATTAGGAAAATGGGATTTCAAGGCTAACTTCTATCTATTTCCATTATCTGAATCTTGCTATCTTTTGTAAATAAGATTTTTTTTCCCCCCCTAAATAACTTACTTATAAAGCTTTTGGGGTAAATAAGGAAAATACCATCATTACTTTACTAGGTTTCAGATTGGTTACTTAATAACAAAGCCAAACTGTATTAACCAAGGTGGTTAGACCATACTCAGTTGCCTATCCCTGCATTCTCCAGCAGATTTCACCAGCTAAAAACTAAAGATGTTTCTTTTATTTTATCTTTAAAACACAGCATTATTTAGAAACATTCCTTTCAGAAAAGATTGCCAAATAAAAGTCTAACTCGGAGTAAGATTGCTCAATTATTGAAGCCCTAGGCAAAGAAAAACCTGCCCTGATCTTTTTCAATTCTGAGGAAGAACTGTGCCTCTCACTTGCCACTGCCTTATCTCCTGCAGTCTTAATCCATAAAAACACACTAAACATAAAGGTACGCTCAACAGGCTGAACTACAGCAGCTGAGAGAATGGCTCAAGTAGAACAGGGAAAACCTGCACAAAATTGCAATGTGGCCCAGCAGACTGATGAGAGGACGTGAAATGAAAGCGCACAGGGAGTGGGATGACTGGTGGCGGTCAAGAAGAGTGTATATTTGGAGGTGTGGACTGGTACTGAAATGAATGGGATCTTTCTAGTTTACCCACAAAGGTACCTAAGTCCAGTACTCCTGTTAACAGAATATTTGTAACATTTGCCAACACATAAAAACGACACCGGCTTCTTCAGATTGACTCATTTAAAAAGAAGAAACAAGCAACAGCAACATCCTTTGTAACAACAGCTAGTATTTCAAAGAGAGAAAAGTATCACACAGCAGTTCTTCTCTGAAGAGCAACAGCATTTTTCAGTGAGGTTATTCAAACTCAGTATGTCTAAATTATAAGATGTTTTCTTCAGAACAATTAGCTCTGCAATTTCAGCTGAGCATTTGAAGTTTGAGTACCCAGAGAAATTGGCCCAAATAACTCATAGGTACTAGTGCCCACTAGTAATACAGGCTCTGAAGGCCAAAGGAAGGCATTACCAACACTTGTGCAACTAACTCCCTTAACAGGGTGTATGCATGTAACTAATTGGAAACCAGTAAACAATTCTGGTATTGAAGCACAAAGCAGATAATCTCACTCACACTACTTCAGTCATTTTATTCTCATGTGGCTGACTGGAATAAAACTGTTTCCCTCATGCAGAAAAAGATCTAGGGGATATAATAGATCACAAGCTGATCAGGAGTCAACAGTGTCAAGGCATTGTGAAAAAGGCAAACACTGCACTAAGCTGTGCAAACAGGAGTATGGCTTGCAAGACATGGAAAGTAATCCTGCTCTGCCCAGCACTGGTACAACCCCAGCGGGAACACAAGGTCTGGTGCTGGGTCTCATTCTCCAGCGGACATAAGAAAGTGTCCAGAGAGAAACCAGAAGAGAGAGATGAGAATAAACAGAGGTCTAAAGCACGACCAGCGAGGAAGGACTGAATGAATCAGATGTGCATCACCTAAACAAGAGAGTGGGATGGGGGGAAACTTAACAACAATTTGCAAATACATAAATCATGGCTGTGGAGAGGAAGGGAATGACTTGTTTTCTGTGTGTGGGGTGGATAAGAAATAATGGATTTGGGATGGAGTTTGCAAGCCCTATCAGGCAAAGAAAGGGTTAACACAGGCATTAGCAAGAAAGCAGCTGAGAAGGCACACAGCTGCAGGGGATAAAAACACTCGGGAGAGGGCTATCAGAGGACCTCTTTAGGAGGGGGCTGAGGGAGCCTTTCAGTGCAGAGGTACAGGCTTAAGGGACGTTGGGCTGTGTCCTTCATAAGAGTCTTATCTTTGGCAGGTTACTGGCCTCCTCAATTCTATTGACTCAGTGTGTTTGATTATGAAATGGGTATCTTTTCTAGGCCTGCAAAAAAGCAGGATAGGATGCAGATGTTTTATTTAAAAAAAAAAAAATGCCCAGCAGAACTTTTCACGTTTGGCCTAAAATGTGGTCAAAGTGCTGAATTAACTAAGGTAGGAGGAAAGGAGCCTAACTTTTGCTTAAGGGAATATATTTAAACTCCTGCTGCTAACAGAGGACTTGAACTGAGGAACTGTACCTTGGGAGCTGAAGACTTTAGTCTGTGGAGTGAGAGAGATAGCAAGAAGCTTCTGTATAACAGGGAAAAATTAGGCAATAGGCTCAGGCCCTATTGCCCTAGGCTCTGAAACTGGGGAGATGACAGGCTAGGGGGAAAAGATCTTTGACTGCCAAATCTGAGAGGGCTTTGAAACCACAGCAAGATCTGGGTTTGATATTAAGAAAATCTTTCTAAGGGTAAAGATAGCGAGGACTGTAATAAATTGTCTGAGGATGTTATGAAGCCTCCATTGTTGGAGGAAAGCCTCTGAGAACAGGCTAGTAGGTATTTGTCAGGAATGACAAAGTTGATCCTGTCTCAGGATGACAAGACTACTAGATGAGCTTCTGAAGTCCCATTCTGCCCTATAGTACTATAATAAGAAATACTGCATCCCTCTTGCTGCTCAACTGTGGTGTTTTATGAAAATAACTGAGCATTTCTGGAAGCTCAAAGCATTCTTTGAATAGAAGTGGTTTCAAAACTAGCTCTAAGCTGAATATTTTACCTACTTTGTTGAATGATCCTTTCAACATGGTGTGCTCTGGAAGTACTTCAGTGCTGAAGCTTGTAAATTCAGCGACAAATGTGTTCAAAGAAAACTCTGTGCTTGCTGGTTCTGTCTTTCCGATAAAGAAACAACTAAATTAAGTTGCATGCATGCTCCAGAACACCAACAAACAGGTTTGTTTGTAAGGATACTCTTTTACCCCCTCAGTTGCAGTTTGACCTTTTCCAAAAGAAACTAAACCCAAGACTACTTGGCCTAAATAACCCTAGTGATACCCTACACAAGCAGTCCTTTTTTTTTATCTTTTTTTAACCTCCTAGTGAAATCAGTTGAGATCTGTCCTCACAAGTCAGTAGGTCTAAGCTGTTTATACAGTAACTAGTCTGTGTTGGTGTTGAAATGACAGAGCTGAATGTAAAGAAAGCAAAATACCTTTCTAGCTGTCTTTCCACCAAGATGAGAAAGATTTCTATTTGATAGCTAAAGCCTCCAGAATTTGCAAGTTTTAGTTCACAGTAATGATCCTCAAGAGATTGTTTTATAAGAAATAAAAGCTAAAAACTGGTATGAGGAGAAATGTCTTTGACTCTCTAATGCTTTTAGCTGGAAGAACTGCTCGGTGTGCTGGTCCCTACCTCTCTGAAAAACCTTTAGAGCAATTGAAAGTACAACTAGGACCAAACTATTTTTGCTTCCTTCTAAAGGAGTTTGTCATGACAGCATTAGGACACCTCTTTCCATTCTGACCCACAATGAAAGAGGAATAGGCCTGAAACAATGGACTACATTTTGAAACTATTTAGTTGCCCAGGAACACAGAAATGCCTGCTAGATTTTCAAAATCCGGCAGGTTACAGCTCTCACAGTGGCAGTCAGATAGTTTTTGCATGCTTGTGGGCCTTTAAAAGGCTGTCCAAAATGCCCCCAAATGAAAATCACATTTTAAGTAGACGTTTGTATTTAATTACCTTCTGTGGTCAGCTACAGACTATAACTTAGAAAACAGTTCTGGTGGTTTTGATTGGTTCTTTATTTTCCTTGGGGAAGGAAGCATGGGGTTTGCTCTGCATTTTGTAGACTGCTTCGCATAATGAGGCACTGGTCCTTGACTAGAACTTTTGTTTGGTTCAGTGCGAGTAAAGCAATACTTTGCTACACTTTCTTAGATAAAGCAAGGCACACAGGCAATGTAAAAGTGCTAGCAGCCTTCGTCGCCAGAAAAAGAAATGATCATATTTTAGCAGTGCTGTTCACAGAGAGATTAAACTCAGGCTGGATGGAGAGAAGCTGTGTAGATAATTTGAAATAGATTCCGAGGGTGAATTACTGCTTGGCTGTCTTCCTCACCTCCTCAGTTCTCAGATTTGTGTGCCAACAAACATTTTAAGATAACTCTGCTCTGTTTGCTCCTTGAATTGTCTAGCTGTTTAACAGGCTCTTCAGAGAAACAAGGGATAATCTCAGGATTTTCCTCAACAAAGATTGCTTTGTGGAAAATTAAAAAATTCTGAATAGGTTGTTGTACAGGGCCTGGTCTTGCGATTCCTTTTAGTTGTGAGTACTTTCAAGGGAGCAAGTGGTTGCACGGTCACAGTTTCAGTAAGTAAATGATCAACGATGATATCATTACCACCAACACTTTCCCATTTTTAAAGGTTATTAAAAAATAAACAAGGCACTGGTAGCACTGTTCTTGACCAAGAAAAGTGCTGACTGGAGAGATACAAGTAAAAAATGTAATTCCAGAACAGGTGGGAAACCGCAGGCACCATTTATTTAAGAAATTGGTGCCTCCGCAGACAGGACCTTCAGCCCAGCTGCCGCCTGGGCAGCGCACCCGAGCGCGGCCCGGGGCGATCCCGCACCCGCAGCGAGGAGAAGCGTTTTAAAACTTTAACCCGCCTCCCCGCACACGCGACACGGCCCGCGGCTCTCCCGCCGGCCTCCCCTCAGCGCCTCGCTGCTCGCCGCCCTCCCAGACTGTCGCGCAACACCGCGCCGGCGCTTCCGGCCTTTCCAGCCGCCTTATCTATTGTCGTTCCTCCCGCCGCGGCGGGGGGCTCGCCCCGGTGCGCGGGAGGCCTGAGGGGCCGCGGCGGCGGGGGGCTCGCCCCGGTGCGCGGGAGGCCTGAGGGGCCGCGGCGGCGGGCGCCCCCCGAAGAGAAAAGCGGGGTTGGGGGGGGTGAGGGGGCGGCTGGCAGCACCGCGCGGCGGTACGTGTGAGGCAGCCGCCGGCTCCTCCGGGGCGCTCCGGGACACCCCGCCGGCGAGCGGGGCCCTCCCGCTCCCCGAGGGGCGGAGGCGGCCATGGCGGAGGCGGGGAGGGCCGGCGGGGGCCCCGCCGCGGCCCGCCGCCCGGGGGCCGTGCAGGTGGTACGTGTCAGGCGGGCCGAGGCGCGGGCGGGGGGGCCCGGCGGGCGGGCGGGCGGTCCGGCCCGCCCCGAGGAGCTCGCCCCGGAGCTGCCGTCGGTGCTGCGGCTGCTCGGGGAGGGGGAGCGGCGGGGCTCTGCCGGGGGGGCTTCGGGCCGCGGGTCTGTGCTGGTCGGCCTCGCGGAGTGGCAGCCCGGGCACGCCTGGGCACAGGGAGTTTGAAAAGGCAGTTTAAAATTTTTCTTACCCTGCGCGATTCATTTGTGACTCCCTGTAACGATGTCTGGGTTTTTTTAAAATCAGTTTTTCTTTCACAGATTTATACCCGTACAACTGATGTGGCTTGGCAAGAATTTCGATGTAGCGAGGCAAACATCTGAAAGGCAAAAACATACATACAGGTCAATGGGCAAGTAAAAATGATGAACAACCTCACAGAGTCACAAATCCTAAAGACAGGTCAAAGTTTGTGGCCTGAAAACCTTTCTGGGTTTATCTAAAGTATCACATATATAAGGTTTGACAAAACTAGTGTGTTTCTGCCAACAGCCACGAGTTTCTAAATGGTTTGGAATAGTGACTCATATGAAAACTTCATTTAAAAATAACAGTTTCTGACTTCTATAAACTCTTCAGCAGTGTTAAAATTATTTTCTTAATTTATTTTCCGCGTTCAGATATGGAGGCAGGTAGAGGTCAAGTTGAACTGCAATGTGCGGAAACTGGAATTAACGTTTCTTTTGGAGTTGTTTATCATCTGTATTATCAGTAGAGGATGATGATGGTAGTGCCAGAAATAAGAGATTTTTTTGATGCAAAACATTCAGTTGCACAGTTTCTGTCACTTTTTTTTTTTTTAACCTCACATTTCTCCACTTCAGTCTTATGGTTGATGTATCGTTTTTCAGTGGTCTAGCTGAGGGAAGAAGGGAGGGTTTTTTGGTGGAGCAATGCACTTGTAGAAGAAAGAGGATTGAACTACCTGTTAACCATTTCGCATTCTGTCACTTTTGCCATATATCAAAATTCTTTTTGCAGTGAAGCCAAGAATCATTATCTTCAGTGTAGTGATGGCAAAACCACATAACTAAAAATACCTAAAAATACCTAAAATCGCTTCAGGCCCTACTCTAGAATGTGTAAAGTTCAGGGAAAACCAGGTAGCGTCACAATGCTCAAATCCAGTTCTGATTCATAGTTCAGTATTTCAACTGTTGTACTTGGCTCATAGGCCGTGAAAATGCTCCTCTGTTGGATTCTGTTATAAATCAGTCTCAGCTAATGAAATTATAATTCTGACTCAGTTGTCACTCAGTTGAGCTTGTAATGACAGAAATACATCAGTTGCTTGCAATTTATGTCCCTGTGTTGACTCAAAATTACTTTGAAAGAGCATTATGCATATTTCTGTAGTTCACTATTATGGTAACAGTCTTCAAATATATGGTAGGCTGCTGGAAGGAGAACTAGAATAATAATGTGTGCTGGGATCAGGAAGTAGTAGTTGACATAAGCTGCAGCAAAAGGACTTCAGGCATCGGGAAAACTGTATTCCAGGTCTCCCTCATGCCTGGTTTTAGAGGTTGCCTTGGCAAGATTGGTGTTTCTGTCCCTGGAGATTATGGTTTGTCAGCAGTGATATAGCTGTGGTTGATCTTGTTTTGGGACAGAAGAAGTAGACTGGGTGTCTCAAGGTTACCACCTCTGCACCTGTAAGTGAAATAGTGCCCTGGTTCATGTTTTTCTCTCTTTAAATCAGCCAAGGGGACTGAAGTATTCTGATACAGTCACGCGATGGTAAAGGCCAATTTACAAATGCCAGTTCAGGATGATATCCCGCAGACCTGCTTTTGGGAAAACAAGGACAAGTGCTGTCTGTAACTTTTAAGCCAGGCTACAAATGCATAAATGAACTAGGGAGCAATGAAAGTTTAGCTCTGCAGTATTTTTAATTTCTTTTTGGCTTAAAAAAAATAAACACAGAAAAACAGTAAACCGAGTAGGAATGTTAGAACCTAAGGAATCTTTAGTATACGATGTTAGCAGTACTCTGGTATTTTAACCATATTGCTGTGTACAGTTATTTGTACGGATTTGTTAATTTTTCAGGTTTTACAGAGAAGTGTCATCAGCAGTTCAGCTCCGTACCTTATTTTGGCAGGCACCTAGCTCACCATTGTGATAGTTCTGTGGAAGTAGAACTTGCTGACAGTAATGTTTTGGAAGATGCTAATGTATTATGAGTTGTTATGTTGAGTGCAGAGTACCTTAGTGCCATCAGGTATTTATGAATTGTTTTATATGTGCTGCCGTTAAAGTACTGTTTTTTCTGTTTTCAGTTCAAACTAAACAGAGAGGTCCAAACATAATCTTGGTATTTTGCACTGCTATCCTGACTTAAAACGGGTTTATTATGAAAAAGGCAAAGTTGTTCCAGTTTTACAGTTTTCAAGCTGATATCAAGCTAGTTTGTGATGACATAGTCAGATTTTTACTGAGTTATTTAGAAAACAGATTGGAAAATTGTCGATTTTTCTGGATGTGTAAAGCTGTAGCTAGTTTATATTGTCATTGGAAGAACTGGAGAACCCTTTTCTTTCTGAATGCATATGTTTGATTAGTATGAATGTATAGGGTTGTATTTTAATTGACATCTAAACATAAAGGATATTAAAATCCTGAGTAAATTGAACATAATGGATTAGAATTTCAGATTTTTGCTTATTTTTTTAGTCTCAAAGTACTAATCTGAGACTGTTCTGAAGTAATCTTTCTTTGTCTGTATGTTGTAATTATTTGGTAATCGATTTCACATTTTAAATTTTTTATTTCTCCTTGTTTTACTTATTTATCTCTCCAAAACAGAAGTCAAAGACCTGCTTTGCTTAAAGTTTTAGATAGCTTTCCTTCCCCTTCTTTTAAATACCCCTTTTTGCCTGTTACGGCTCCTGCCAAAAATAAGGATGTTCATTCATTTTAGACAAGTATAGTTTTTTTTTATTTTTCTGTGAAATGTTGTGAAGTTTCTTATTTGCCAATCATTATACCATACATCATACTCTGTAATACCTGCGTGTACGTACCTCATACTCTGTAAAAAAACAAAAATACACCCCTCAATGTCCACAAAATCTGCTTATTAATGTATGCATTTGCATATATTCGCAGAATGTACTTGTACTCACATGTCACTACATCTTGAATAATTCAGTATTCTTCTAGTATTCTGTTTCTTAAGATTCTCACATGCTCACAATAGGTACTAATCCTCTGTTTCTTCCAACTATGCGTTTATGGTTACACCACACGATAACGAGTTTAAGTTCTGTTTCTAGGAACTTCTTAAAATGTCCCATGAGGCTTTTTACAAGTTACTTAGGCTCTTTATGTTAAGTTCCCCATCTATAAACGATCTTAACAGGTACGGGTTTGCATTCCCTTTACAAACATAGCTAACATATTACTGTGCTAATTTCTTTGGACTTCGCATTTTGTGAATGGAATGTATTATTTTTTGAGATACTGAAAGAATTTGGAGGGGTGTTGGCTTTTTGGGGGTAATTAGAACAGCGGTGAGTAACTGAATAGAGAAATCCCTCGTCTCTGGTTTCTAACCAATTTTAATTTTTCAGAGAGGTTTTCATGCTTTGCGTGTACGTGGCTGAAACAATAGAGGCTATAATAGGAAAGCCTACACTTGAAATGGTAGACTATGGAACTATGTCATATGTCATCTTCTAATGTGCTTAATAGCAGTTTTAGATAGAATAATTTTTAAAAACTCAGCTAGAGCCCAGGGGTACAGGCTACATATATAAGCGTCTCCAATTAGGTAGTAAGCATAAAGAAAAATTGATGAGTAAGATGTATTAATGGAAGACCGAAGTAAAGAGTGTTGTAAGAAATACAGGAATGCTAGAAGCAGGTTACTGTGGTGTTATAGATGTTTTGTTAGCATTTTTGGTTCAGTAGTCTCTTTTGTTTCCTTGGAGATCTACCAAAAGCCATCTTGTAGAACTCAAAAAATAAAAAAAAAGTTTGATAGAGAAAACAAATTGTATATTTATAATTAAAATAAAGGAACTTTACCTACTTTTATATATTTAAGATGCATTTTTTGTGAAAGTTAGTTTCAGAAGGATCTGGCACTTCCCCTTTTTAATGTAGATTCTTATACTGTAAGTAAACAAATAGTGCTTACTGACATACATTTGGATTTTTGTTTGTTTTTGTTTTTTTTTTTTGTAGTCTGTCATTGTGCCTGTTCACAACAGCGAATGCTGGTTAGATGAATGCTTGAAGTCAGTTTGGGAACAAGATTTTAAAGAAACCATGGAGCTGTCAGTTTTTAATGATGCCAGTAAGGTATGTTTCAGACCTTATGTAAAATACCATCCAAGTAAATACAGCCTCTGATGGGAATTTTTGTTTGAACTGTGTTTGGTTTACCATACAAATTAGAACAGCTGTGTCTATGTCATCATTTTTCTAGGACGGTTCAGCTGAAATAATTGAAAAATGGAAGATCAAGTTGGAAGATGCTGGTGTTCTAGTAATCATTGGTAGTAATGATTCCTCTCAACCTCGAGGCGGTATGTAGCTTAATCGTGATTTTTTGAGAGTTAGGTTGTTATCACAGGCATCTTCTGTTTTTTAGTTTGAAAAGTGTCTTTGTAGCCACTTGCATTGCAATGGAGAAAAACCCACATTGTTTTCCAGAGCTCTCCATTCAAGAACTCATTCCAATTTAGATTTGGGCCCTGTTGGTTTTGGCTCTGTAGAATTTGTTTATATGTCCAGGAAAGCAGAACTTGCCTTAACACTTGTGCTCTACTCTGCAAAAGAATTTTGTTTAATTGTAATATACACAATGTAGTTAATGCTTACGATTTTACTGTGGCTTTCTGATAGCTGATTCATCTTCAGGAGGTAGGCTTTAAGAAAAAAAAAATAAATTCTTACAGAATGGTTTAAAAAGTAAATGCATGTCTTTCAGTATTGTAGAATAGACCCTGGAATAGAACAGAATACATTTTTTATATCCCTTTGATCAGATCAAAACACAGGTCTCAGAAGGGTTTTGATGTGAGCTAAAAACTCTCAGTAAACTCCTAAGTATTTACACAGGGGACTAAACCAACATGCTTAGCGAGCTACCAGATAGGTGTATGGTGTGATTCCCTATTGATTCACGTGCTAATACAAACTACCTTTACCCACTGGAGGAGATAACAAATCTATTGTTTTTATTTTTGCTCGTTTTGGTTGTTTTATGTTTAGAGGGGTTTTTTAGCAGACAAGCTTGCTGAAGTGTAAACCAGAAATAAATATATATTGCTCTTTGAAGAAGCAGGTGTTGAATAGCATTGAAGTTGTTGGTCTCCTTCAGAACACAGAAACGAGCTGCCAACAGGATAAAGCAAGCAGAACAGTGTGCTGACATTTTGTATGGGAGCTGTGTAACTAATGTTTCTATCATTCTGGATTTTGTGACAATGAATAGACAGGTAGGGATTGATATAAAACTAGTTCCAAATCTGTGTCTTTCAAGTTATCTCACTTAAAAGACACACTTTGGAAACACTGTAACACAAAATCTGCTCGGTTTTGGTTTTTGTTTTGGTTTTTTTTTTTTTTTGGTTGGTTGGTTTGGTTTGGTTTTTGGTTTGGGGTTTTATTCCCCCCCCCCCCCCCCCCCCCAAAATGTCCTGTTTGTAACTGGAAAGAAACCTAGGCTTATTACAGTCTCCTCAAAATGGTCTTCTTACGAAAAAGCACAGTTCTGTTTCAGAAGGCTTAATTTTCATCTCCTTGTTGAAACATGCAAAGAAATAGGAGTTTGGGCACTGAATTCATCTGCAACTTGGTATAGGCCCCTGGCTTTATCTACTGTCATTTCCTTTGACAGAGAAAACTAGAGACTAAGTCTGACGAAAGACTTCTTTAAAGCTGTTTTTTAAACAGCTGACAGACCTACCAATACTGAAGTAACACAGCATAACTGTTACTATAAATATTTTTAGTGTTTTAATATCTCTAGCATGAACTGTTGTTGTTTTGACAGTGCAACTTGTAATATTAGCATTATTGAGTTGGTGATGACAAAACACAGAATAGGTTTGTAGAGGGAATTTTTCTCTTTTGGGCAACTGATAGAGCTGGAGTTCAGCAATGCCAAGAATTGCTTGTATTCCTGGAAATTTATCTATATTCTTTTTTTCCCCCTTCAACTACTGGGTGATCAGTCTCCTTTCAAATCTTCTTTCTTTTATTAATTAATGATCTACAAGCTAAGTAGGTTGTGACTTCTCAGGAGAAAAGTCAGAGAATAATACCAGAGGTTGTTAATTATGGTACTTAGGAAAGTTGGTTAGTGGTGTTTTGTTAATACCATCTTGTTATATATTTTCCATTTTATAAAACATTTTCTATGTATAAAGTCTTGTTCCTAAGAGAGTATTTTATTAATTGTGTGTAGACTAGTTTTTAGTTTGCAAGAACACACAGGTGCAATGTTTTGACAATAATTTATGTTAGAATTCTGAAGTCAGTTCACCTTTTGCACTTGAGGAAACTGAAACTAAAACTAAGTTCAAGTTGTGAACTACAAGGAGTATATTGCGCCATTAGAGATATGTGAGATTATTTTTTTTTAACATGCATTTGTTGGTGTTGCAATAGTTGAAACCTAAACAAATCTTTAATAAATTGGGGGTGGGGGATGCAGCTGTGAGCATTGTTTTAAAGAATGGTATGAAATGCATAGCTCTTTAAAAAAAAACAGAACCAAGCTTACTCATGTGGAAGTCACTCCTAGGTCACCATTAAAATGAGGACATCTTTTCTTCATGGTTACATTTTAGGAGCAGGTTACTTGAAATCCATAGTATTTGTTTGCTTTCAGTGATTTACTTTTATTATGTTAAGGACTAGTTACAACTGTAAGGAGTCCTTCCTTTAAAAGAAGATGCTTTAGTACAGAAACAATGTACTAGTCAGGCTTCACATCTTCCACTATTTGCCCAAGATTAGGATTTATTTCTGATTCTTTTCTAACATGTAAAAGAAAGGGGGGGAATGTAGAAAAAAAGAAAGGGTCACTTGCCTAAAAAAAGGAAACCTTTTTCTTTCCAAGAGTGAGGAATGTTAATATCTCACTGAGGCTTAAGTTTTTACGGCTGTAACCATGGTAACAGGCTCTTTTCACCAAGTAAGCAGGCCTTGCAAAACCCAGAGACCTGGCACAAACATTTGATTTTGTTCAGTAGAGTAATATTAAGAAAATTTTTTACTCATGCCAAACAGGATTCATTGTGGTGAAACAATTTTTAATATCTAGTTTCTTCTATGGGGAGTTATATCTCTCACATTAATAATTTTTAAAATGTGTATTTTTTTTCTCTCCCCTCTAAAAAAATAGCTGGTGTATGAAAAGCTGGATGGTTTCTGCCTTAATCTTAGAAAGAAATATTTTCCAACTTTTTCTTATAACAAATATTAAATATTTTCATTTGAAAATGAGATCTGAAATATTTCAGAAAGTTCATAGAGTATTTTGTAGTTGCCTTTGAGCCTCCTTCACTTTTTTCCTACATTATCGGTTCCTAGCACATCCTTATTTTCTACTGAAGACTGTTGAAAAATTGGGGTATACTAATGACAGCATAGAAATGTAAGTACAGGGTGCTTTACAGCTGGTAGTGATGTATGAGAGTATTATTTGACTGACGTTGGGCAAATTTAGTTCTATCCTGCTCTTTTACTTCTTGCTTTAGTAAGGACCTCCACACTATTGGGGCTTTGCTTGTTTGGCATGTCCAGGCCTGCTGACTTGCATCAGTTGTTTCCCACTGAAGCTGCTCATGCCAGGATTCAGCTCTGCTGTTGTGGTAGCTACTGACTTTGCCAGCTGCTTTTTGTACTGCCAATAGGAAGGAGAATGAGAGTAACTGTATATGTGAGATTAGATAGTCATATGTGTATAAAAAGTGATATGTAAATATACTGCAAGATAATAATGCCAAGAAATCCATGATGAAGAGAAGTTGGGGTGAGGATTAAAATACTGGAAATACATAAGAAAAGAATAACACAATTATAAGGAAGAACCTTTATTAGTAGTGTTCTGTTGGTAGTTGACATAATGTTCCTTTGAGGCAGTAAGAAATGCAGTCATAAGTCTTTTTCTGTACTGGGACAGTTCAGTAAAATAGCCAAGGAGCATGTGCATTAAAACTAAGTGAACCTTTGAGCCTGATTAGATTTGTTTCCTGAGCAAACTTAAGCCTGTATTACATAAAAAGAGTAGAGAATTACAGAAGTCTGCTTTTTTCAAATGCAAAATCAGGAACTCTAGGGATAATATTATTTAAAGTTATCCTACTCTACTTCATGGTGAGATTTTCTGGCTTTACGTTTCCAGTTTTCCCATTAAAGAATAAAAACCCCACAGTACTGCATATCTTCACATCATTTGGTTTGCATGTCAGGGCAGTCTTTTGCTGGATTCCCTGACTTGGTTCCATAGGCTTAAATCTAACACACATGACCAAGTGAAATTCATGTAACATTTTTCAGAATAACACTGGATATATTGTGATCTTTTCTTATACTGCTGTCTGGGAGAAGAATTTAAAAGACCAGAATGTTCTTAGGTAGACTGTGCCTACATACAAAAATTATCCCGGATAAACACTCCTACCCTGCAGATGTATTTCAGTGGTAAGCAGAGTTCGTCTTATTGCTAGGTTGCTGCAGTCCCATCCTTACCCTTGGCTGTGTATTCCTGCTCCCCCCCTTTTTTTCTGTCTCTGCCATTTGTTTGACCCTCCAGTGCTGTCATCTGCTTCACAAATTAAGCTGACAAAAAAGTTTTCTTCTGGTTTAACTTCCTGAAATGTCTCGATGAAAGATTCAACAAGTGTCGGGGTCAGAAACTAAAAGGCCCTAGATGACAACATTGTCATTTGACTGAATTTATATTTCAGTGTGGTCTGCCATAGGTGGTATAAAATGTTACGGTATAAATAAGCCAAGTTTGTGCTCCTTGTACACATACTAGAATGTCCTGTGTTGGAAGGGACCTGCAAGGATCATTGAGTCCAATATTATTCTGCTTTGGCTCCCCTCTGTGCCGTTACGTAAATGATGCATGAAGTTTTTGTATTCGCATACTTTATATTTAACAAGCATAATGGAACAGAACTTTTTTTTCAGTCCTTCTGAGGACCTGGCCCCCTGATGGGAAGAACAAGTTGCCTAGGAATCTCTTGTTCCTTCTTTGCCTTTTTATGATTTGTAACTAGTTGTTATGACTTAAGAAATGAATACGTATATACAGCCAAGGGTTTTCAGCATCTGCTCATTGCAGGGGTGTTGGACTAGATGACCTTTAAAGGTCCTTTCCAACCCAAGCCATTCTGTGATTCTATGATCTCAGGTACTGGATGCGAGACCTAGGTAGCTGGACTCTTTAAGATACATATGACATATTATGTCTTTGTGGAGGGCTAGCACAAGTTGTCTAATTCTACTTGGTGGTAGAATTCTAACACCTGCAACTGATAACCACTCAGAGATGAAGACTGAAATAGGCATACTATTTAAATATTTACAAAATACCTGGTTTTAAATATGGAAAAATACTGATTTTCATATTTCCTTTCATCTGTTCCTGACTGTAGTAAGACTTAAAGAAATGGAAAGGTAAAAACTACCACGTAATTTTATCTTTGTTTTCTCAACAGTTGGATTTGCTAAAAATCAAGCAGTAATTCAGAGCTCAGGAGCCTATCTCTGCTTCCTGGATTCAGTAAGTTAATGCATTTTGTCTAACTTAGTTTTGTCAATAAAATTCTTTTGTTTTTAATGTTGTTGGTTTGCCTTAAAGACAAGCTGTTTAAAGGTGTTTGGGTGTTAAACATGGTGGTTACTATTTATAGCTGTAAAGTTGTCTTCCAACCTGTAGAAAGCCTACAGACTTACACCATTCTTTGATCCTATTGGATTTCACAGGCTATTGTGAGCAGGGTTGGGCCAGGTTGGTATTTAGGTGTTTTCAGGATTTTTCTTTCCCACATTCTTCAGAAAATTATATTGATGAGAAACTAAGAGCTAATCTACTGGCTTTTTGATGCAAAATAGGAGAGGTCTCACCTTCCATTTTGAATTTTTATTTTGTCCTTTGTTGGATACCTTCTGTGAACCCATTCAGCTCACTAACCTACAGATAACTATCTGACTTTATGCAGCTTAATATGCAGTGAAGGGTTTCACAAATATGCATAGCTGAGCTGAGGAATGGTGCTGTGTGGCTAGGATCAGGCAAGAAGAGCAAGACCTTTAAGGCTCACTGATCTCATGTAATTTCACCTGAAGATTGATCCTTTCGTCTGAATTGGAACTGAACTATGGTTTAGTGTAGTACTGGGAGGAACTGGCAGCTGAAAGTGTAGGTTTTCAGGTAGGATTCAACTTCATGTTATGATTGCCTGTGCTTATTAGAAAGTGTAATGAGAGCAGGGATGTAAACTCTAGAGCCTTATAACCGCACGGGTTTTAATTTGGGTAATCCTTCAGTTTGCAAACTCCATTTGTTGTATCAACTAGATAGAAGGATTTTTTTGTTTGTGTGTTAAAATTTTGTGAATTAGTCAGTGTACTGTTGAAAGACATGGTTAAGTGCTGGTATATTTCTTCTGATCCAAGGCAATGCAGCAGAAATTTCTTGTCTTACCATTTAAGAAATTAAGTTTTGCAGGTGGCTTTCCTGGCCTTTATTCTTACTTTTATTAAGTCATTACTGTATATAGCAACACAGTGTGCCTTTTAAAATGAGTTTATTTTAATTTATCCTAGTTTCCCTTTAACAGTTTGTTGGGTTTGGGTTTTTTTTGTTTGTTTGTTTTACAGAGTGTATTTCATGTAAATCTTTATGTAAGTTTATGGGGTGTGAAGCTTTGAAACGCAATATCTGATACATATAGGTAAAAATGGGTATTTCAGAAACAAAATTTTGAGCATCCATTGAATACACAGAACTCACAATCACATATACAAATTAATGGTGTTTGGAAAGTCAGTTTCTCATACAACGGAAAAAAAAGTATTTCATATCCAGCACTGAGCGTGTCTGTTTCAAAAACAGATTATTTTGAGGAAATATAAGCACAAAATTCACTGCTCTGTTTTTGATCATCTGACTCACCAGATTTTAAGAGTGTATGGATATCATAAATTATGCCTTGAAGTAATTGGAGTGATGCCAGTTTTGTTGAGATGAATGAACTCAGGATTCAGTTCTTTTTGCTTTACTTCAGGTAGACACAAAAACAGGTGCTAGTTTAATTTATATGAATGATTCCATGGATTTAACTCTCCTATATTGTGAGTCAGAGAGGCTATTTACATATCTAAAATGAAAAAAAAAAATTAGATCTTATGATTTGCAAAGGTCAGGTATTCCAGGCTTGGACAGATACCACATTGTATGGGGCGTTGTAGGGAGTACGTAGGGTGAGTTACATATGTAACTATGTTGACTGAAGTTAGCTGAGTCCAGGTACGCACAAGTGAGAAATTAACCTACTATTCTCTTGTCCTGTGGAGTTTCATTTCTGTCTCAAATCTGTATAGAAAAATTTTCTGAGGTAAATTTTGGATTATTCTTTATTTTCAATCCAGATGGATCTAGTTGTTTGTAAATCACTAGCAGTAAATGAGAAAATTAAATTCTTTAAATGAAATTAATTAATATTTTTATAAAGATCTCTTCAAAATTTGTAATTTGTTATTTACTTTATGGTGTTTATACAGTACGCATCTTCATGCTGCTGTCTTGTTTCTATTTGCTGTCTAGCTGTGAAAGATAAGAAAACATCAGGGGAACAAATTACAACTGTTAAGGAAAGTAACAGGTGATGATTTTGGATTTTTGCAAGATTATCATTAGCGTAAGTTTATATTTAATATTATTAAGACCTACACGAAGTGACTTGATTGAGAATTTTATGAATTACAGTGCGGATAAGCTTGGAAGAAACTACCAAGATTTTCTGTTCTACACATTTCTATTCCTGCTGTTGAGCTAGATGCCTCAAAATAGAAGGCATTCTGAACTGTCAGAAGCCTAATCTTGATACAAAATACTAAATGAATGGCACTACTTAAATGTGTTTTCTACTATCTCTCCTTGTGACTACCATTTTTTTTGCTGAAAACAGATTGGAAGAAATAAAATGAACATGGAAACTGCTACAATTCTAAAAATTGCTCAATATTTTGGCCGTACTTAGTAAATGTTGTATGGTATTAGCTGAAACACAGATGTTGCCAGCTGTTTAACAACTCGGCTTCTACACGCCACCTACCTTCTTCATTTCAGTCACCAATCCAGTATCAAGCTCTCTAGGAAGGAATGTTGATATCATTCTTTTGGAATGTGCTGCAGTAATGCCAGGGAATTGACCTTCAGAAGTGCAGCCATAATTTCAGGTTTGCTATAGGTGGATGTGGAAAGAAATGAGTCTGGGTCAGTGATTTGTATACATTTCATATAGGTGGACAAATACCTCATGGCTCCTTGTACATTCATTTCACTTCTTTGAGTGAAATGAATGTACGAGCATATTTGGGAGCATCTTTGGAAGTGCTGGCTCCAGAGAGACTGTTTTGCTTGCCATTCCAGCTGGAGTCAAGCTGCGTGTGTTATGTCTCTCAACACAGATTTGCGAGGACAACAAATTGGGAAGAAATGTGGAAAAAAAGGTTACAGAGCTCAGAACTGTCAGAATTTGATCAGCCTATTCTAGTATGAAGTGGCAGCTGTTTGACTAATAGCTATTACGGAGGTTTTTTGCTGTGGCTGTTGTTACAGACTTCACCTCTAAGCTACTGAGGCATTTTTCCCACCAGGAAAACAAGTAGAAAAATTGAAGGTACTTAACAGATTGTTCATATTTAACATTTATAGTCTCAGAAAATCTTGGTCATAACAATAGAATTAAGTAATTATGCAAATACATTTCACTGTTACCTTTACTCTTCTTCAAATTGTCTGCAGTTATGACTTTATCTACCAGCTGCATTTTATTGTAACCTGAGTTTGTCAGTTCTCTGGGGTGGTTACCATCTTTGTTACAATCATTTACGGAGTTGCAGCACAGCAGGACTCTTACACTAAAAATTCCTTTTTCTGCTTTGAAGTGCTATTTTCATTGACATTCACTTAAACATGCCTATACTTGTATAAAGCTGTACTCCTTTGAAAAGGAACATGCTTTCATTTCATCCCAATAATCTGTGTAGTTTCCCATTATTTCAGGTTTAATCAATGTGTTGTTGGAAGGCTCCTGACTGTTAAAGGAGAAATATAAAAATGTATCCTTTTTTGACGTGCAGTATTTCAAACCCAGTCACGCTCACCTGAGTTGACTCTTGTTGACTCAAGTCACACTTGTTTTAGTCTTTTAAAAGGCTCTGTTGGCAATGTATCTCTATTTCTGAGATTCTTAGCCAGTTCAGCGATGTGACTCTAAACCATGTTGCCACGGTGTCACTGCTTGCTAATAGTTGAAAATGACATATGGCAATAGTGAAGTTTTATTCGCCAGAAGTGAGGGTGGACCACCGGAATCGGCATTCCCATGTTTGAATTGGCAGCTGCTGACCTGTGCCTTTCTGTTTGTAAGATTTGCTTGTATGATTTAAGTTGGGAATGTTAATTCTTAATTGCCATGAAATTGCACGCTTTTCTTGAGTTTCAAGTTCAAAACCACTTCATTGAGGGGGTATTCATAAACGTCTTGGAAGAAGGTGGTTGGACCGTAGCTAGCCAGACGTGGTAGATGTTTCAGGGACTCCAGCCTTCAAGCTAGCTTTCAGTTATAAATATAGCTGCTTGTGTTTACAGTCTCCATAACTTGCTGGTTTTGGAGGGGTGGATTTCTTGTTAGTTGCCGTTATACATTACTCTACAGGCACTAATAAACTTTTGAAATAGTCTTCCTTTTTTCAAATTAACATCTGTATAGCTTAGGAAGTGAAGCAACGATCAGACTTCATGTGTTTGGGTTTGGTTGTTGTTTTAACATACCATTCCTTGCAAATTTGATCCTCTGATTTAAAAAGTGAAATAAACTGTTACTCAAATAGCAGGGAAGGGGATGTAGTGATGAACTCCATTACCAGAAGCCTCTTCTGTGCAGAAGAGTTGTGCGTGTTTCCAGATCACTAACAAGCACCAAAAAAATCAAACTGTGAGTGCTTGAAGGCATCATTCCTTTTATTGTTCTGTAAAGAAGTGCATGCATTAAAAAAGATTAAATGCCTCTGTCTGGAACGTAAAATGTTAATTTTCTGTTTCATAAATGAAGAAGCAAACGTTCAGAATTTGGTTGCCATTACCTCTCCCTACATATACCTTCATCTGTTTATTGAAGTGGGTGTTTGGAATTGACAGTGAGGATTTTACTCTTGTCTGAGTTTATTGACTTTGCTGTTGAACACCATGTGAGTTACTTGCTTCCCTTGCCTGCAAACACTCGTACTTTTGCAGTGCTCTAACTGTGAGGAAGATCCAAAGTGATCTCCAGTGACTACAGAAAAGCTAGATATGGAAAGGCACATGTCTGCATTTGCTGAACAAATGCACCAAGGTGGGAGCTGCCTCAACAGCAAAAAACTGATCAATTAATAGTGATGCTGAATTAAAAGATTCCATAAAAATATTATAATTAATTTTATATTGATGGAAGGTGCTAGTCATTCAGGCGTATAAGAACACCAAGTATATCCTCCCATGTAGACCTTTTTGTTGCCATGCTCAGTAAAAGAAGGGTGCTCAGTACAGTAAGCTTCTTAAACTTTGAAGTGTTTTCTTTGTCGTCCCCTTCTTTCTCCATTTAATTCAGAAGTAGAAACAGAAAAGTAGTATTTTTTTCTATGATCTTGCAAGTACTGACAGATCATTAGGGCGTGTTCTGCTCAGGCAACTTGTGTGTGGCCATTAGAGCACATGATTCTGATATGTTTGATAGTGTGGGGCTTCTTTAAAAACTTGCCTTCTGGAAAATTGCCTAGCATCAGCGTATTTGCATTGGTAGTGCTGTTGACAGGCCAGTTTTTGGAGGTCCCAGGCCATTTGCTTTCCTGGTTCAGGGAGTTGAACTGAACAATAGCAAAGAAAGATTTTCACTATAGTCTGAGCAGGTGCAGGATTTTGGAGATGCCATACTGTTTCTCGGTGAGTCAGACATTCCTCCTGGTGTTGCTACAGGTGATACTTTGTGTGTAATAGCTGCAATGGAAAGAAGGTGTTATTAATGTGAGGATGGAGTGTGTTGGCTCATTCTCTCTCTCTGCCCCCCCCGCCTCCCCCCCTTGCAGCCAAATACGAAAGAATTTACAAAAGCATGTGATGCTGAGTCTGTAATGTAAGCTTAAGAAAGCACTTCAGTACTGAGGTATAATTAGTGTGTTGTTTTATGTGAAATTGTCCTTGTTTTTAAAAAGTAGATGTGTATTGTACATTGAGTTGTATGTTTTGTTTTACTTTCTGAAGTGCAAAAAAGCCCTCTTACAAGGAAGAAATCATCAAGTTGTCACTGTGTAGTTCAGTGTGGTCCAGACGGCCTGGTTGAAGAGGCCAGTGAATGCTTGTCATTTGAATTTACCCAAACTGATTTAAGAAACACATACTGAAACAATAGCTTTGAGTAATATTCTTAAGCTCAGTCTGTTGATTCAGTTTTCCTTTTCTTCAACTAAACATATAAGTAAGGTAAAACAAAACAATTAGCTCAGTATAAATTGTGTGTGTTTTTATAAAGAATGGTGCCTCTGGTTGGAAGGAAAACAACCCAGTTGATAGTTGTATAACTAGCTTTTCTGATTTGGCAGCATCTGTAAGTGGTGTGGAACTTGACAGGAGCAAGCCAGCTTTCTGCAGAAGGGATCTATTTGATAGGAACACAAGCAGGCAGAATGCCTGTCGGACTGAAAGGTGATGGAGATCACGGCACCCCACTGGCAGAAACACATCTGGACTTGTTTAGAAACCCCTGCTGGCTTTTCATGTGAAATAAAGTCCTTTTCATTCCCCCATCTTTCAGCAAATTGTTTTCCCACTCAGAATGGACACTGGAGAACAGGAAGCATGTTTGTAATCAACAAAATTCCTATAAATTCTGAGTTATTTTGAGTGCCTGAAGTAGGTTTCTGTTTATGTTGCTTTATTTCTTGCTGTTTATCTGTTTGTTTCACCTTGTTTGCATTGTTTGTATGTATGTATTTTGATGATAGTAAACCCAGCTATTACCTGAGATTTTTCTTAATTTCTCTACAAAGTTAGGTGAGTGGGGTCACATGAAAATAGATTTACTTACAGATTCTTTTTTACTTAGCTATCCTATTGCAAGTATGTGCTTAGAGAAGGCATGCACTTATCTAGCATTTATTTTATATCTATTCTTTTGTCAGTTCTTTCAGTGGGGGAAATCTCTCTTCATCCTGTCTGCCTTATATCTGCTAGGAGAGAACCATTAGAGACTTGACTTCCGTGTTAAGAGGGGAAATTGAATTTCAGTGGAAACTTTTGTTAAAATTCCATTTTTAAAATTATGTATTCAATGTAATTCACTGCTAGCCTTGTTATCTTCCCTACTTGCACCTGGGAGACGGAAACAAACTAAATAGACTTCCCTTTTTGATATAGCGGCTACATTCAGATATGTACTTTTTTTTTTCTCTGACATGACATGAGTGAAAAATAACTTGGAAAGTGTTTGTCTGATTACTGAGGTTTTGTTTTCAGTTTTAAACCAAAAAAGATGACCAAACTCTGACTGTAGAAACCAAAGTCTGGCAACACAGTTGCTGAATTCAATGTCATAAATACAACAGTTCTGATAGAAAATTTGTGATTACACAATGTACAACTGGATAAAATATTTTAACATCTTAATTGTCTAATACTGTAGTTGCTTAAACTCCATAAACTCTTACCAGTACAGTGCATGGTTGGGTGTCTCACTCCTGTCAATGGCCTATGAAGTTGAAAAATTTTTAAAGTGTTCTTATTTTGTGGTACAATCTTTTTGTGTTTACTCATTAGAATTTAATTTGTTTTTTAAACACTGGTCTAGAATACAACTGCATTATTTAAGTTTATTTCTGTATAAATATATTTTGTTTTCCACTTTGTGGTTACCTGCCCAGTCATTGATAGTAAAGAATCTGTAAAGTGTTGCAGTTGGATTTTTGCAGTTGTCCAGCCTGAGTCTAAAAAGCTAAATGACTGATGTGACTCAGTTTTATCTGGGATGTGATTTGTATTTTGTGCTGTTCTTCCTCATCACATAAGTGCTTTATTATTTTATTTGGGATTATGTCTTAAACTACTGTGGTCTCTCTGTCTCTTTCTTTCTCTCTCTGTCTCCTTCCACGAGCCTGGAAAGTATCACAGAACTATACAGCAGTGCATCATATGTGTCAAACAGTTAACTAAAACAAACAAACAAACCAACAAGAGCCGCCCCCCCTCAAACCACAAAACAATCCCCCCACCCCCGAAAACCCCAAAGACAAAATTCTTTTTTAAAAAAACTTTTAAAGGTCATTCAGGGTAAGAGTTCATAGTGTTTTCCAGCAGTAGAGAACAAAACTGTACTTAAAACAGGAAAAAAAAAGGCATTTTGAAGTTTTTGTGATTATTGGTGCCCCCTCTTTAGCTGGGTTTTACAGGATGCTGGTGATCTTGATGACAGGCTAAGACCCAAATCTGTAGACTTGTTAGTTGTGCCAATAGCATGAAAATGATGTCGTGTTTTGTCAGGGGGAACGAGACCTTTCCTGTCAAGTTGTCTGCTTATACAAACATAACATTGACCTGTTTGGTGAATAGAATATTTGAATTTGGTTTGAATACTTTCTACGCTGGTTTAACCTTTTTAAATCAAGTAGATTATTTTTTATCTTTGTGAATGTATGAGTTCTGTTAAATTTATCTCACTTGTGCAGGATCATAAACAGTGGAATCTTGTACCACAAAAGCGTATGTTGTGTATTTTAAGAGATAATAGTAACATTGTTTTAAGCATTTAAATTCCTTGCTTTTTGATAGATTTCTTTTGCATTGTCATTTTTTAGGGATTTAACAAGATAGCTAAGAAACCTAAGTAATTCTTAAAGGAGTAAACAAAGCTCAGTTAAAATATCTCCTGTTCTTTATACGAAAACCAGGTCTTAATTTTAAAAAATCAGCTCTGTATTTGGCATAAAGAAATATGATTATGGTTCTTCTTATGGGAAATACGGTAAAAGTTTTTTTGGAACATTTGCTTGAATTCTGGTGCCTTATTGGTAAAATGGATTTGATGGTAAACAATAGAATTGTAGTTCTGAAGTAACCGATGTATAGAGATTGAGAAATCAGAAGGATTTTTTCACTCTATTGGCTTTGAAAATCAGTAACATTTCTTATGCTTATTACTAAATATATCCTAAATACAAAATACAGAAAAATGCTTTTGACAATATATTCCTTCCATGTTTTATAAACTTGCATGTGATAAGGTTCAGTTTTATTATTCCTTTGTTTTATCTTTAACCTTGAATTGCATTAAATAGTTGGATCTACTTCTAAAAGTTTTTTCATTCTTGCATTGTTTTTGATAAAACTATAGTATCACCTTTATATCAAGGTCATTCAACCCTCTAAGCTCTAGATACTTAAGTAGTAATGTATTTTTGTTGCCATTGATTTTACTGAAAGTTTTAAAGTGAAAGTTGTTGGAAATTTAATGTTTGTCTTTTTGGCTTTAGTAGGAATCTCCTTAGAATGATTTTAATGTGAGGAGCCGTTAAAAGAATGGATGGAGAACAGGAATTCAGGGCTCCTTTGATTTATGTTTGCCCAATAAGGTAGGGCCATTTGGAAATACTCTGAGGAGAAATAAGTTGTGTCAGCTTTAACCAACATATAAGACTGTACTGACCCTTTAAAAGGGAATAAATGTGGCACCAAAATGGAAAAGAATGTAGGTTGAAACCTTAGGAGATTAAATGTAAGGAAGAAAATTTGTGCTATAGTTGGGCATTTTAATAGACTGTAAAACCACAGTCTAGAAAGGATATAATTTTGAACAGGCAATAATATAATTTTGAAAGAATATCATTTCAAAAGGAATATCTCCTGTCTGTTCAAGCAAGGATAGCAAGGTTACTAACTCTTTACAAGGCAACCTGTCTTTTTGTATGTAAACAAAACAGACCTTTATGCTACAGGTGAAAGAAATATTAACATCAAATTTAAATCTAGGTAGTGTTTTGAAACTAGTGTCAGTGCTGATGCATTTGATGAGTGTGGGGTTTTTCTTCCTTTTTTTTTTTCTCTCCTTAGAATTTTACCATTTCACAAATACTAGTTTTTGTGCCCATGAACTATGACACATTGGTAGATCTAGAGACTGAAGGTTTTTCCTTCTCAGTGAAACAAGGTATAGCCAGACTACAAAGAACATTTCTCGTATTGCTAGAATGTCTCAAATCTCATGCTTTTAATTAAGGTTAGTTCCTTGTCCACACATCCTACCAGTCCTGCTGTTAGAGTTTGTTGTTAACGAGGTGGTGAATTTCTTTAGAAATGTAAAATGTGTGGGTGGCCATAAGAGATTTGTTGCGATCGCAACACGGTTGTCATGTAGTAGTTTTGATCGCTTCCAATTTGAACAGGACTGAGTTTCATCCACTAAAACTGTAAAGTCTCTTAATATTTGTTCCATTTGTATTTATGACTGCAGGCCAGTAAAATGATGTTAATTTAACAGCATATTCTAATGTGTGTCTGAGTACTGTACTGTGACCCTTTTTATGTTCAGTAACAGTGTGCTATTTATTCCAGGATGATGTGATGATGCCACAGCGGGTTAGACTGCAGCACGAAGCTGCCATTCAACACCCAAACAGTGTGAGTACTTTTTTCTTGTGTGTATATGTGTGTTTTTCTTTTAGAGAGTGCCGGATACATCTTTAAAAGGATATGAAAATTTCACAGTAGGGCTGGTGGAGGCAAAGCTATAACTAGTGTATTCTTTTCCTTTATTTTTAATCCTTGCACTGAATAGTAGCTTTGACTGAACTTCGTTTCTTCCATTTATTTTCTCTGTTCAGTAAACTAAATCTCATTATGACAGTGATACTATTTTTCAAATAAGTATACAGGTTTTGCTAATGTATGTAATCTAAAGGAGAATGCCTTTTTTTATGTAGCCTTAATAGTAATGTGAAAAGCTGCAAAGGATTAGCTACAGCTATGGTTTATCTGTTTTTAATATTTAAGAAACTGTAAACTGTAAGGAATGTATGGGTTGTTATCATTAATGAACTGGCCTACAGTTAAATTGATGTTTCTCCCTATATCTGCCTGCAAAAGAAAACATTATTGGAGTGCCGTTCTTTATTCTTGTGAAATCAGCTCTCAAAAACATTCTGTGAGATAGTTGTTTTATGATCTATATGATTTTGATTTTAAATAAATTTCTGTGATTATGGCCAGTATCCTTTAGAAAGAGTTTGTGTATATGTTCTACTTACTGAAGATAATAAATATAAATAATTTGTTATGGCAGTGACTTTATTTGTCAATGTTATTGACGTAGATACTCCTTTATAAAATTGAAACCTGAGTTTTTATTCTTATCAGCGATGTTCAGCAAAAATAGGCTTACTATATTCACATCTCTGAAATAAATCTCACATGAGAAAATGTCAATGTGCAAGAGGTTTCTGGAAAGGAAAGGTCAATTGAATTGATCTGTCAAGAAGGTATTTCCTGCAGGTCTCAGAACAAAATAGACGTCGACAGTTTTAGGATTATCACTCTCTGGGAATTAAACACCTTTTGAACTTTTCCCCCGAAACACGCTTGCTTCAAAGCAGAGATTATTGCAGTTGTTTCAGCTGAGGAATGTCTGCCAAACAACCGGCTGTTTGTTGGTGGGATGTGTACCTGCTCATCACACCACCTGTACTGGGTCTCTTATGAAATCTGATAATCCTTACACTGTAATTTATCTAATTATAGTTTTAGTAGTACCTGAGTAGCAGTTGACCTAGTTCCTATTATGAACATGATAAAATGATATTTTGAAAGTTGTTTCTGTTCTGATATGAATCAGTTAATGTAATTTTGTAGTAAAATGTCAAAAAACTGGAGAGGCAAGTTGATCCAGTAAGTTTGTTTTATGGAAACTAGTGTTAAGAGCTATTATATTTCTTGCTTATATGACTTCTGTATCTGTATATTAAGACTTTTTTTAAAATTAGACTAATTTCAACTAAACAGCTTGTGGTCTATTTAGAAAACACTTCAACTGTTTTGTTTCTATTCTGTTATACTTTAGCGCCTAACAACATTCAGTATGAACTATTAAATGACAATCAAATAAGTAATAGTGAGTGCCTGAGTAGATTGAAGGGTATGTCTTCATGATATATTCCAAGCAACACAAACTTGTTCTTCCTATACTCTAAACTCATCTAAACTTGTGGTCCTGTTTTAATGGGGGTACTACTGGCCTATTTGCAAAGCATAACTTGAGCTTTGCGCCCTACTAAATAAAACTAGCCAAAGTCAGTCTGATTTAGCATGGGAAATAAGGGTTTCCACCTTTCAGTTATCTGATGTATTGGTACCTAAAATCTTCAGTTTAGGAAAGTGTAAAAATTCTCAGAAATAAATGGAGAGAGAGGCCTGAGATTTTAAACTTTAAGAAAAATGGTAGATGTGTGTGTGCTCCACATATGGCATAGATGTAGTACATCTGTGTAGATCGTCTCTCATGCCATCACTTTCTCTCAACTTCTGCTGAATTGGAGGGTTTCCTTGCAGCTTTTTGGGCAATGACCTTGGTTTTATTTTTTCTTTTTTTCTTTCTTTAAACTTCTGGTTTTTGGTTTCTATTATTTCTTGCCTTGTGTTGTTGCCTTTTAGGTGTAAGGATTTTCCTTCTTTGTTCTTGAACCCTAGGAAGGTGAAAATGAATTGTGTTTGAACTCAATGGAACATGCTTTTCCATTTTACAGGTACAGAAAATATTTGTAATGCCTATGTGATATATTCTTTCGGGGTTAATGTTGTATTTTACTGAACTCTAATTCAAAGGCCTGAAAGGAGAAATGGGAACATCTGTTCCTGATGAGCAAATAGATCAGTTGTGTCAGAACTACTGGGGAGCTGTGGACCAAACTTGAGTTACTTTGAGAAAAAAAAAGTTGACCTTCTGGCCACAGATCTACTGACTGATGTCAGGGTGGAGTACAGTTCTTAAAAGAGTGATCTCTCTACTGTGCTCAGAATAATCATTCCATTTAATTTTCTGGCCTTGGAAGATGGTTGAGGATGTTAGAACAACGTTCTGTACTGTATTTGAAGTTCTGACCCTAGCTTGAGTCAGTATGGTAAGCCAGAGTAGGTGGAGGGGGAAAAAAAAAGCAGAAGCTTGAGAAATGCCCGTGAAGCAGTGAGCTTTTTTGGTTTGTTCCTGAAATTCTAATTTGCGGATTTGGACTTTCCACTGTTTTGCAACTTCTTCTGACCTGGATTTTTGACTTTATGTAGTCTCAGTGTACTTTCAGAAATTTTGTTCCTAATCCTAGCTTTGCTGGTTGTTACTGAGAGCCAGAATTTCCAGTGAGCTCTTATAGTGGAGGCCTCAGTCTACTGTCATTACTACTATAGATTTACAGGTAAGAAAAGGCTCCAACTTCCTCCACCAAGAGAAATCTTCTCCTGGATCCTAACTAATCCCTGAGGTTCTTCCTCTTTCGTGTTATTCCTAAATGCAAATTGCCTTACCCTAACTGGAAGCCTGGTTGCTAAACAGGGGAATGGAAGATATCAGATGCCTTTGGAATGACTCTCCAACCAGTTGTTCTTCAGAAGAACTGGTGTCTCTATTTCTGAAAAAGCAAGAGGCTTGCCCCCAGGTTCAGGTACTGGAATATGACTGGGGTAACACTGCAGCAGCCCTTAGCTTTATTTCTTGTATTGTAGACGACTTGCTCTTGCTCATTAAAGCATGATTAAAATCTCTGCTCTCCTAAGCTACTCTTATCTTGAAGACTTAAAAAAAAAAAATCTTGTAGGTTGGAACTGTTCTGTCATCGGTAACATTTAGAGTAGAGGATTTTGGATCTCAAAAGACAAATTACTAACACATTATTATTTTATTAAATGCAGCTCTCTAGAACCGCTGTCATCGTGTCAGGGATTCTATGAATAGGACACTCTTAGACGACACGAGTTTTTAAGACTTTACATATTTATACTACAAATTCTTAAGCTCTGCTAGCTCAATATGGTTACCTACTTTTAGCAATTTGAAAGCTTAGTGACATTGTACTGTCTGTTGATAGTATAATAGCTACCAACCTTTTGGCACTGATTGTCTGGTGCACATGTGCACTTATGTTATGCTGCATACAAGCGTGCCTTCAAATTGCTTATGCTCTGGTAGGATAAGGAATGACCTTGTTACTAGAGAATGAACAACTCTTACTAAAATTTCTTGCTTTAGTTTTTGTTTATCCCTAGAACGGGCATCTATTCCATTTTTCCAGAGCAAGTCAGGTGTGTTTTATTTGCCAACCACAAATCACGTATGCTTTGTTGGCAGCTAATGAGTGGGAAGATTCAAGATCACATTTCCTTTAATTCTGAAGAAATCAGGCCTTCCTATCTTTCTTCAGCTATACTACTTCTGGAGGAGATCCAACTTTGTGTACATACTAATGTTCTATTGAACAAGGCTTCTGAATTTGGAGTAGCCCAGGAAATGTGCAGTTTCGACATTATTTCCCAAACTGCACACACACACACGTGCACTGCAGTCTTTCACACCTGTGTCCCACATTTATTCTGTGATTTTATTTGAGCAGAGTAGTGCCCTTCAAGAAGTCCCAAAGCTTTTTGTTTCAAGGACAGATGAGATTGTTAGTTAGCAGTATCTACTCCCAGGTTGTCTTGTTACAGGGTACTTGCATCAGGACCTGCTATGGGCATGCCAAGATGAAATGACTGGATGTGGTTTGAGTATACTCTTCAGAGAGCTTGAGTAGCATTAGAGAGCTTCTCTGGAAAGTGCTTCACTCCTGAGATACATAGGTACCTGGCCACATTTTGCCAAGCCGCTGTGCCGTTGTGGAGGCTTTCAAGAATGGTGCAGCACTTGGAATACTCTTCCAGTTTTTCTTTTTCCTAAGGATTCCACATATTGGAAGGAGAAAAGAAGGGTGCTAAAAATTACATGTACTACTGTTCACACTCAAAACTCACTGACCTTCTCATCTGTCTTAGAGCCATACTGAATGGTTTTGGACACCATTTTGTCTGCTGGGCATGGTGTTACTTTATTTTTCCTCTCACCATTGTTTAATTTGAGTATATGTGTGGCCCCCACAATATGACTGTGCACATGAACAACATGTGGCTTCCAATTTTTATATCTCCTTCTTTTTGCAGAATTGCTTAGAAAATAAGTAAGCTCTTCCTCACTGTCTTCTATGTCTTCCCAACAGCTGGAATCAAAATGTGGACAAAGGAAATAAAGAATTTTATTTCCTTTTGTTTTCACTGGCCGAATTAGAGGAGAATCTGTACCAGTGTCAGAATGAACACCTTTCTTTTTGTTGTAAAATTACTAGCCTCTTTCTCAAACATGTAGGATACCTAGGCATGTGAGAGAACATTGAGTATAACCTTTTGCATTTCTTCAATGAGAAATTCTCACTGTTTTGCATCTCTAAAGCAAATTTTTGGCATATTCTGTAGCTTGGATTTAGATCTGGAGCTGCAATGCCTAAGGCCATTTTAACCTATTGCATTATCTGAATGTGTTAACCAACTGAGTAAATTCTTCATATCTTTCATGGTTAATGTGACTCTAAGATAGTTGATTGGATTGAATGAACTTGAACAATGCATGGCACTACTAGCTCACAGACCTGTTCATCTGCCTCTAGGAGAGCTGTAAACAAATATTGCACAATCAGCAAATGAATTGGAGAAATGAACAAAAGAATGATATAGCTGAGCTCGATCCTTTCTTTAAGGCACAACTCTAGGCCAAAGCATTGTATGTCCCTCCCCCACCCCGCTGAGCTTACAAACGAAACTTCGAAATGAAGTAATCTTTTTTCTTTTCTTTTCCTTGTCTTTTTTCTTCTTTTTTCTTTTCCTTGTCTTTTTTCTTTCTTTCTTTCTTTTCCCCTTTCTTTCTTTCTTTTCCCCTTTCTTTCTTTCTTTTTTCTTTGGACACATATATTTCTCTATTTTGAAAGTTATAGTCTAACAGATAAGTATTTTGTATTATTACTGTACCCTGTGCCATTTTACTTGCCTAGACCTGTTACACATTTCTATTAAATCTTAGAAAGACTGGTTCCCCCCCTTATTTTCCTTACCTATTGCTTATTAAGTGCTAGTTTGAATGACTTTCCTTTCTCTTTTTTGTGACTAAGATGATGAGATTCCATTGATTCTTGATTATGCAAGTCCTTTTAGCTTCCACCTTATTAATTTAAATCAATATCTGAAATTGCAAGTAATTATTTTCTTAGCAGCAAGAGTATACAATAAAATGAGTAGATCCTCTCTTAGAGGTATAATTAAAATGAATAGTTTTAGTTGTACATGAAGTAGATATTAATGTGGAAAAGCTTTTAAGATCAGCATTGAGTGTTTATACGGCTGCCATGATAATGAGACTTGATTCTTTTTCAAATTACCTAAAGAATAAGTATTTTTATATTGGCAAGAGACAGGGGTTTTATGTGAGTTAATCCATGAGAGCAGTATTGTAAGAATGGCTTAAGAAATATTGAGCTTTGTTTTTGTTCTGAGTGCAGAAAGATTAATAGAAATTCTTATATCATCTGTCAGTGAGTTCCATATTTTAGATCTAACTCTTGTCCTTGGAGGGAGGTAGGTAATTCTAGGTAGTCTGGACCAGTTTCCATATAGGATCGTTAAGGTTGGAAAAGACCTCTGGGATCATCAAGTCCAACCGTCAGCCCAACAAGTCCAACTGTCAACCCAACATAATATATACTGTCTTGCATATCGGAACCACTGTTTATGTCAGAGTGTGCACTGATTGTTCTGTATACAAAAAGAGCACCACATGTAAATAGCATGTTCTAAGTGATCTGTATTGTGGAGTAGTTAAGACATTGTGCATTCAGCTAGTGGAAAAAACATCCAGAGAACTGTTTCCGTCTCATCTCAGGTGTGCAACTGCACATGTAGAAACTTGTGACAGAATTCCAGTGCAGCATCACTCACAAGAACACTGGCTTGTACAACAGAAACTTTTCAGTGTAGCCTTTTACTGAGCAGCTGTGCCATAATGTATCTCATTAATGTGGTTTTTCTGTTCCTGCTTATTATCACAAGTCTGGAATAAAGGCAGAAGATTGTTTTATCTGTCTTGTGCCAGGCCAGGCTGCTTCATGATGAAATGGAGCATGGGATAAAAAATAAAAATGGAAAGGAAAATAAAGAGGGAGGCCACCTTATACATTGGCAGTCAACAGTAGCAGTTTCGGAATATTGGCAGTCCTCAGTGTGTAGTGATTTTTACATTCCACATACCAGTGGAGTTTGGTCACCTCTGAAAGATCTTAAAGTCTTTTGTTTGCTGTATCTTCTTATTAGTCTAATGTTAGAGTAGTCCTGAAAATAACAGATTACCTTTCAGACTACACACACTGCTTCCTCGGTGTACTTTCTCTTGGGAGTCAAAATTGTTATTATGCAGTCTGGTAATTACATTGCTGTTAGACAGGGATTTATTCTATCTAATGAACAAGGTAGCCTTGTTTGTATGGCTAGAACTGGCAAAATTGAGATAATGCATGTCTCCTATACCTCTGTCTTGTTCTTAAAATAGGCTTTTGTTACATAGTACTAATTGGAATTCAGAAGCTCTAAAACTTGTTTTGGACTGGATTTTTATGAAATTGCACCTGATACTTTTTTAACTGGAAACCATGCAAAGCAACAGTTTATTAGATGTTTTGCTGTTCTAGTGGAGTTACAAGTCTTTAGTAAATTCAGTAAGAATTGACCTGAAGTCTGAATGTGTTCATGAACTTTTTAGCATATTTGGATCACAGTATGATGTTACACAGTGAAAAAATATGTGCTATATTAAGAGTATATCTTCGGGGGGGGAGTAGTTAGCAGACAGAAGCTTGCTTCAGCAGAAAACTCGATGGCTGTGATTAGAGCAGTGCTGAACCCTAGCCAGTACTTCCTGCCTTACAACAGTATTAGCAGGGCTTGTATCTGCTCTCACAGCAGCTTTACAGCTTCTGGTCAGCCTTGGAACATGGGCAGACTGAGCTTATATCTGCCTATAAAAGACTTACTCTCAGGAGCTTTAGATCAGGTTTGTTTAATTGAAGTAGTGTGATGCAATGGACAAGGACTTCATTTAGGAGTGAGAAGATGCAAATTTGCCTCCAGAGTGGCTTTGCCATTCTTCATCTACTGTTTTAAGGAAGTGGTCAACAACGTTGTTCCGTAGTCTGAGCCTTTATTCCTGAGGGATTTTATTACCTTTTCTCTATTTCAGTTAGTGTTTTAGTCTGGACTGCAAAAATAGGTAAGTAGTATCCTGTATGTAATTTTGCAGGTGTGAAAAGATGATAAGCATATGTGAAGCTTTGCTAAACTGTCATTAAACATAACTACATAATGTTGAAATATTACCTCTCTGTTCGGTGTGATAGAAGAGTTCCTCCATTTAAATTCCGTCCTTCCTGTGTGCAACAAGTTAATGGTTGTTGGTGATCCTCTATCATTCTGTGCCTTCTACTGAAGTCCAGGTATTACCAATTTCCCTTTTATTGTTTTGTCTTCCAGTTGTTGCATATAGCTTAGCAGATTCTTTGATAAATGCTTTTATTTTGGACATAAACTTGATTAAAATCTTCATTGTGTAGAACTTAAGTAATCTTTGTTTCTCCTTAGTTAATTTGCATCAGCTCTCCTTCTGTCTCCCTTACTCAGCATGTTTGAGACAGATCAGTGTGTGTTGCCCAGGCATGTCCTAGCAAGCAGTGCCTATAGAGTTTAGCTTTAATATAAGCATTAATTCATATAACAGCTGTTAAAGAGAAATGAATTGGATACTGGCATGTCTTGAAGGATAGATGAATAGATCAAATTTGCTTGCTTAACCCTGTTAATAGGAATTTGCTCCACTGAATGGGCTAAGTAGATCTGAGGAGGCTCTGGTCCATCTTTAGTGTGGACAGAGGGAAAAATGAGATTATATTCCTGAGGTGATTACCTACAATTGTCGATTGTCTAAAATCAGTTTCTTTTTGATGCAGGAGAAAAAAGTGTCCAGAGAAATGTTTTTATGAACTAATCTAACTAGTTTGGTCACTGGAACTTTAATACTTTGTTCTCAGTTCCTGTATGCTGCACACCATAAACAAACCACAAGTCTTTAACTCTTTTCTCCAGCCTATGGAAGTTGTAACTCTAAATTAAGGCTCTCCAGTATGGATACTTACAAAAATATATATATTTATAACTTCAGGAAATTGTCATTAGAGGTTTTTAAAAGTTATTTATACTATTTCAGTACTCTTGTTTTGGTGTGGAGGGTAGAAGACTAGAGCAGTAGTTGTGTGAATGTTTTGTTCTGAAGTGGTGACAGTGGAGTATGTTTAAGAGGAGAAAATACGATTCCTTTTCTTTTTCTGCACTGAAGAGTATGAAAATTCTTTCTTTGACAATAAGAGTATTATTCTTATGGTGGTTTTCATTAATTGGGCTTTTCCATGTATATCACCCAGATCTGCTGGAATTCAGCTGTGTCTTTGCTTTTTATTAAGCAGCTTCCTTAAAGATTCTTTTTAATTTGGTATTTCTGAAAAACCACACTGCATTTTCAAAGTCACAATGTCAGTTTAAGTCTGTTCTACATTTAATCAAATATCCCAAATGAGAAACATCCCAACTTATACCACTTTGTAATTAAATTTGTGTTTAATATGGCCTCCACATGCCAATAACCCCATCAAACGATTGTGAATACTAGAGTTTGATATTCAAGAATGTCTGATTGTAATATAGACTTTCAGCATATTTCATTTTTAAAACTATGTCGGAAGCACAATATGTTTGAAAATCAAGATCCCCTCCTCCTCCTGTTTAACTGTTTTGCTGTGGTGATAACTATTATTAATCCAATCATACTTTGTGGAGCTACAGACACAAGAGAAATCAGTTTTAGAATAGAAATTGTGCAAACACATTGCTCTTTTTGACTGTTGTTAAGCTTTATGCAAAGGACCGGTTGTGTAAGCATCTTGACAGGATCCAAAGGGCTTACTTAATTTGCATCAAGTTCAGATTGTATGCGCACTAGCCTTTATATAGAGGTTGAGCTCTTAGATCTTGTTTATCCCAGGATGGCAGACTTTGAATGAGGGCTTCTGAGGCTTGGTGCTTTTTCCTGCCGAAGCTAGTTATGCTGGGGCTTACTCATTTACCTTCAAAAAGGACTTCTGAAATTCATTTAATTTGCTGTAGTATCTACAGATTTGCTGTAGTATCTCTTCAGTTACTTAAAGTTTTTCCAAAAATGCCATGTTCGTCCTTCATGATTTTGTATGCATGACAACATCCTCTTTAAATGTTTGTGTGGTGTGATGCTCAGCTGTGCTCATTCTGATTACACCACCTTGATTTCTTGTTTTTCACATAAATTCACTAAAGATAGTTCAGACTTCCTTGGGTTTTAATTAGTCTTTTTTTTTTTTAATATGCTGAAAATAAACTTGTAACATTCTGTTGTGGACTTTGGACTTGAACCAGTGCCAAGTAGAACATTTAACAGGTGTTCTTAAAAATGGATTTCTACAAGATAAGAACATCTGCCAAATGGATATTCATCTGACCTAAAAGATTCTCTGGGGAGTCAGCACTATCAACATATTTTATAATTTTTAAAACATGCTTTAAATACACTAGGGTGTGTTTTTTATCTTTACACCTAATGCAAATTACCTCACAGGTGCCATGTGCTTTGAAGAACACGGTTTCCTCTATTGGAAATGGCAGGGAAAGAAAATACATTTTACCACCTTCTTCCCTGGATATATAGTTTTGGAAAGATTTTAACCACATAAAAATATTCCTTCCCTGTATTTTTCCTTTTTGATTACACTAAATGATAGTCACAAGATCCTTCTTAAAGCCACTAGTATCTCCAATCATTTCATTGTTCTGCTGCATTAAAAAATAAAAGGCCATGGGCCTGTAGAAAAACACAATATAATTTAAATAAAATCTTTTAGTATTTTTAACAACATAAATGTTAAGTCTTATATTTAGTCAGGTCAAAATCCAAAATGCTGATTGTTGGTATAAGTATCTAGTCTGTTTAGCTGTTGCTATGCCATGTAAGTTTCTTATGGATTAAAGCAGATGTTTTAGCTGTTGGGATGACCATGTACTGACCATTTACTCAATGTAAAGTGTACTCAGTAGACAGCTGTATTTTGTAAATCTCTCTTCATCTTTCAGGTAACATAGTTTTTTTTGGACTAACCACCCTGTAATTTTGTCACATTATCAAAAAGTGAATTTTCTTGAGTTTTAAAGAAACTTTGTGAATTCTTGTAGTTAGTGTTAGATTTAATGAAATACATTGTAGCATAAGGGGAATTTAATTAAATGGCAGCTAAACAGGCCTAAACAAGAATTATTACTATTGTTATTATTGACATAATTTTCTTTCCTTAATGGTTAGCATTTTATGAACAGGTTCTTCTAAAGCACCATCACAATTTGGAGGAAGACCATCCAATAATATCCCATATAAATATATCTCAGTATATTTTTACAAAATATGGATTTAGCTATATAAAGCTTTAATTACTTGCTCTAAGTAAGAATAGTAAGAAAAAGAACAGGGAACGGAGCTGACTAATTTCTTCAAGATGGTCTTTCTTACCTGCTCCAGTAGGGAATTGCAATTGAAATAGATGCTAACATATAATTCCAAATATGCTTTAACTTTTCCTTAACTGGGTGAAGGAAGAAATTAATAATATAAGTGTAATCACCTGTTCACATTTAGTTAAAATGAGTGAAATGATGCCTATTATCATTGGCTGAAAATTTTATCCAGTACTCTAGATATTTTAATGGTTAAATCTTAGTTTTACAGTCATGCTAGTTAACATAATAAAGTTCTAGCTCTTCTGAGTAAATTACAAATAAAGACTTGTGTAAGATGGTGTTAATCATGTTTTCTGTGAGAAATCGGTGATCTGATGGGATAACGCTGAGTCACAGCTGTGTGATTAAGGATTATGCTAGAAGCACTATTTCATAAATCTACTTGAAAAGAAATCCTGGACTTTCTCAATCAATTACTCTTTTTGTGATAGATTTCTACCTGACACTTCCGATAAAACATACTGGGGACGCTGCTGATACATACTTGTAGCAGCTAGTGTTAGAGGGACTGCTCCAATACCTAAAGTTTTGCTGATCTTTTAGACAGATACATATATAAACATATGTATTTATAAAGGAGGGGTGTGTCTACCCAGGAAGAAAATAAAAACTTTTATAGAAATTTTTACAACCAAATAATATTTAAAATATTATGTGAATGAAAACCAAAGAAATCAATACAGAAGGAAGACAGAAAAATTTTCACTCTCCTGTCAAGATTTCTTCTGAATTTCAGGATATGTTTGCAGTGTCATATCAATTGGAGGGCGGAGTGTGGAAATTAATACAACAAAAATAATAGAAGTAGGATTTGGAGACAGCACAGGTGACATCTGCCTTTCCTTTATACATCAAGATGCAGGCATGATTAACAAAAATCGTTCTTAAACATTCAGGATAAGGTAAATGTCTCCTATTAGCTTTTTTAGTTTAGGAAATTTCCCTCTGTGGGCACTCATAAACAGGCAAATTGGGGGAAAAAGGTGTGTGCTAGAGAGAATCCTTCCTATACTGCTTGTTATTTGAATAGTCTTTCTTATAGAACATTGTCTAGGATCAGATACCATGATACTTCTAATTAAAGCTTCACTAAGTAGTTAATTACATTATCTTCTAGGGGTTTTACATCATTCAGTGATATTTCTAACATGAAACTCAACGCTACATCTTTTTCTCAGTGTGTAGAAAGTTTCATACTTTATATAACATTTGAAAGTTGCGTTTCATTTAATACCATAAGTTGAGGAAAGCGACTTATTTTGTACAGGAAAGCCGTGGATTTTTCCTTGCTAAAAAGACCTATTTTTCCAGTACCTGCTTCAATATCATTATTGCTTGGTTAATTGAAAAAACTTCATGAAAAAAAAAAAAAAGGTTCCTTAAAAGAAGACATATTATGTAAAGAAATGATATGTATGTATATAGTAGGCACTAGGTGCCTATTACTTTACAGAGAGTTTATGCTTTTGCCTGTGTTTGTTCATTTCCCCTTTTTATAAAACTGAGATGGAAAAAATTGGGATAAAATTGGAGACCAAACTGATTTTTCATCCTTATTTCCTCTTCAGTACAACAGGAGGGTTCTGACCCATAGGCTGTCTCCTGAATAAGAAAGATTCTTTGTGCTACAGGAAGTTGTAGTGATTAAAAAAAGAGAACTGCCACATCTGCAGAAAGTGTGTTGTTTTTAATTACTGTCAACTCATTTAATCTTTACTTCCTCTCACCCCCTTCCTTTTCCATGTACATGTGCAAGGGAAAACATAAAAACCTAAAATGATGAAAATAAGTAACAGCTCTACCTGAATATTGCATGTAAAAACAAACACTAGTGAAAGGTTGGAACAAGTTATGGCATGTAAGACGGCTGATGTTGCTGCTGGGTGTAGAACACTGATTTTTGTACGTATTAGACATATGACTGAAATAGTCTTGTATATCAGTGGAACAATTATGTAACTCACAGAACAGTGACTCTGTGTGCTCATAGTACAGTTTTGTAATGCACGTAATAATCCTGCCTAGTTCCTCTGAACGTGATCATAACTCTGACCTTTGTATTTATCAACAAGTTGTTGAATGTGCTCGCTAGTGTGTTTCACACATCATGGCTAACCTAGTGTACTGTGACTGATTTAGAGCATCTATTTCACAGAGAACCCCATTAATCTAGTTTTGTATTGTTATTTGACCTGTTTTAATTGTATCATAGTTATATTGTATTAGTTTTATAGTGCTCTAACTCCCGAAAACGTTTTAAATGTAGTGGCATAAAGTACCTATCTGTGACTTTGATTCTGATGATCTTATTTAGATATGGTTCATTAACTGCACTCCTAATCATGGGAAGTGGTAAAGTTTTTAGAGAAGAGAGATTCAGGTGCCTAATCATAGACATATAATGCTATTTTGGCACCTTAGGCTGTCTGAGACCATCTGGACAAGACTGGCAGGTACTAGAGGCCTGGTCCTTCTGTGAAATGGTAGCTGCAGGCCGGGCAGGACCGTAGGGCCCTATGCTAGATGCTTATATTTGGCCACTTCTTCCCACAAAGTTCATTTTAGGCCATTTAAATTTTTAAAAGTTACTTGCATGGCTCTTCAGCGTATGTATTTGTTGGTAGTTATGATAAAACCACTATTTTATGCTCTTAATATTCTTACCTATCGCTGTCTCTTGCTGCCATAAATTGTAAATTATTCTGTATTTCTTTCCAGAGAGGCCAATGTTGATTGCAATTAAGTAAATAGCTAAATAAGCTATAAGTTGTATTAAATACATAAAAAAGTAATTGTCTGTCTAGAAAGTGAATTACCTCACCTGATGTTGTAGCAGAAAGGATTGTCAAGATTTTCTCTCCTGATTAGAGTTTTGCTCTTCCGTGAAGTGCCATAGTCCTTTGCTATGAGCCAGAAAAATTTTTTGTTTATGGTTCATGTTACTGCTTCCCATACAAGTAATATTAATACTGCATTACAACAAGTTTCCAGTTGGAATATGAAGCATATTGCATTTGTTGGATATATTACATAGTTTAATCTAGGTACAGGTACATGCCAGTATACAGTTAGCATTGGTAATAATAAAAATAAACTTGCCTAATTAGATCAAAAAGTTGAAACTTGGATGAACTCCATTTTTGCATAGAAATGGGTACTTCAAAATATTGAGAAGAATATTTCTGATATGGAGAGTTTCTTGTACTTTCTGGAAGTCTGAATGCGTGTAAAATAGGCCAGAAAGACTTTGATAAAAGTATTTTAAAACTTATGAACGAAGTAACAGTGAAAAACCTTGCACTTCAATTTAAAAGCTATGAGGAAATATTCAGTGAAGTGAATATAAAAACTCTGTGAGGCATGGAGGAAATGGGAAACAGTGTGCAGTTGCTTGTGATACCACACCTTACACAGGGGAACTAGAGGAAGCTGTTCGTACTCTAAATAATCCTGATTTTGGTTGAATGAAAGAAGCTGGTTAAATGAGCTATGCTTTTTAGCATGCTCATTATTATTACGCTTTTCTTACAGAAGCTGTATAAAAGGCTCAGGTTGAGTTATACTGTGTTGGTGATGTTTATCTTGCAATCATATAAGTCAAGAATCCCAGCTGTGAGTCAGAGTCCCATTGGGAGAGGAATCGTACAGCTAAAGAGCAGAAAGGTGTGGAATTTTTTTGGCTGAGGATCTAGAAATAAATTTGCACAGCGACAATTTTAAGATTTGTCTGTAAAACATAACTCTTAAGGTGATGCTAAAAGCAGTCTTGATTGGTATTGGTTCTGAAAATGAAAAGAAAGCAGGAAGTCTGTGTGCTGTGCAAAACATTTCGCTGTTATGTTAGGGTAGAGGGAAGTGTGAACATTTCACTTCTTACAAAATGCTAACTTTGTTATGCATATGTAGTTATTTTCCTGCTGTGTTGCAAGATCAAAATGCAGCTGTTCTCAATAACATGCATTTATATTGTTAAGTGTATGTTGCTGTGATATCACCATAATTAAAGAATGTGGTTAAAATGATGTTTTACAATACAATCTTCTGCAGGAAGGAGATCCTTGCTTTTATGTGCTCTGCCGATGGGTTTGGTACATCCATGGAAATCTTACAAAAGGCCACTAAGAACACCAACTATAGCTTTTTTTTTTGGTTGTTTTTTTGTTTGTTTGTTTGTTTGTTTTGTTCCTTTGCTTTTAAAGGAAGGAATTCTCAGGTTGTTGCTGTGGGTTTGTTTGTGGGGAGGAGGAGGAGGAGTGAAGACAACAATTCAGTTTGCTTGTGAACAAATAGATTTCAGGAATAATTAGAAAGCCTTCTGGAAAGAAATACTTTTGTTGTGTGTGTACATACCATGTTTAGGTAATTTTAAGAAAAAGCCATCTTAAAGCCACTACTATGGAGGACACTTTACTAAAGTTTTAAGTATATTAATCCCTCTTTTCTTCTCTCTCTCTCCCTTTAGTTCCGTATATGACACAAACATAGGATTGCTAAGTATGTATTATGATATTTTATTGTCTAGTTAATGATCCTTTTCAGTGTGTAAGGAAAAAGAAATGAGAGTGAAATCTTAACCTCATCTTTATATTAACTTAATTGGAGGCATTTCATTCATCAACAGTACCTGCCTTCTAGACCTCAAGCTGGAAAAGAGTAAGAAAAGCCAAAGATATGGGGAAGAAGGTATTACATACTAAATATCATTTAGAGAAATGAAGACATTAGTAAGCATGTGGAGTCTCAGAAAATTTTGGTGTTCTAAGTTACGTTTTGAATTGTCTTCATTTTTTCCAGCAAGCAGCTTTTCTTTCTCACATTAATTCTCAGCATTGGTTTTACTGTTGTTCCTTTTTAGTGTTCACTGATATTAGAGTAGGTCATCATAACACTTGCTTCTACCTTTGTTAGTGATTACAGAATGGAGGGTTTTAGATTCTTATTTTGAAAATTCCAGGATGGAGAGTCATCAGCTGTGTACTGTTTAGTCATGGAAGTGAAATCCATTGCTCTGGAGATAGCTTGTTGTTCAAATCCTTTCCTATCAATTCTAGTAAAAGTACCTTTAGACTCGATGTCACAAGGCTTTAGCTGTTTAGTGTGCTGCTAAAGGGACTTTGAGTCACAACAATAGAAGGGTTGCCCTAATGACTATTCTAAGTTTTTGCTGAACTAGGTAAAAAATGTAATTTGATTCTTGAAACATTGACTTACTCTAACATGTGACTCTTAAAAGTCAGAGGCCAATCCTACTACTTTCTGCTGTATTTCTTTATATATTTTTCTAGATTAATATATTAATACTGGCTTTGCTATTGTTCTAAACATTAGGTAGAACGTTGCTGCAAAAAAAAAAAACCTTCTGTGCACAAAAAAATACTTTTTTTTAAAAAACCCTAGTTTTTTCTGATTTGTGTCTTTGTAGTTAAGGCTCTAGACCGTTACCTTCTCACTCTGTCTTGCTGTTAGGCATGTCAGTTGATGAAGGAGTTTGGAAAGTTATATTTCCAAGGATTCTGCCCCAAATTAGAGTGAAATTAAATGTAACCCATTTATTTTTCTGTTCTGGATTTACGTTGCTGCATTAACAGTAATTCATAACTTGTTTATTTGGTGAACATTCTTTTCCTAATTATGGTGTTTTCAATTCCAAAAGGCTCAAAGTATTTTAAGGCTTACATATAGTAAGTACAGAATTGTTGTCACAAGCCAAAATTCAGAGGAGTAAATTGGATCGTGCAATGGAATTATATATCTGGCTAAGTGGAAGGAGGAGGAAATTTTGGCTAAGAATCTAAATCAAACTCTAGAAGTTAAAAAAAGTGATGTATGATACAGAAAAGAGCCATCAGGATCCAATTTAATAACAGTTATTCTGTCTGCCTTCCTCTTCTTGAGTATAGGTACAGGTAATTGATCAAACCCATTCAGTTTTCAAACCTGCAATGCAAATTGCAAATCCAATGCAAAAAAGCATAAGGAGTTGAGATTTGAACCAGTTGTTCTTTAGGGAATTTAGGCCTTTAGGGAATTACAGTCCTTTAGCTGAGCAACCCGATTCAACATTTTTTTTTTAAATTGCTTAAACTATCAACAACATTTATGAAAGAGGTCAGACTGGTTGGAAGTTAATATAAAAATATGAAATTCTGTCCTCTGCTTCTCATTTAAATTTGAAATTGCATAGAAAGAGATGACTGCACTTACTACTTGGCTGTAATTGAAAACCAGGTTTTCAGAAAAAACAGATTTGAGATTCTCCTTTTTATCCGTTACCTCATGAAAGATGTTTGTGATTCTGTATTTGTTCAGCTTAGGCTGTGACTATTTGAATAAAGAAACTAAGTTTCCATATTGTATCATTATAGAATACCTTTTGAGAAAAAAGTGCTTTGTAATTTCTCCATTCTGACTTTCATGCGTAGTTTTGTAAAGTGTTCTTTGTAAGTTATAAAATCCTAGGGTATGCAAGAGAAGATAGTCTGTCTTGGTTAATGAATACTAGCAAGAGTTCTGTAAATAATTCTAGTCTTAAATAAAAACCATCCTTACAGAACAGAATATATGTACATCTGATGCAACTTCTGTGAAGTTTTTATATCTGTGGAGTGCCCCCTTTAAAAACATATCTGTGAACATATCTTCTAATTGAGAGTCAATGTAAAAGAATCTCGGGTTAACCTTCTGAAAATGTCTTAGGATTACTTATCTGTAATTCAGGAGAAAGTTAGGATAAGGATTGAAGTTGTCCATAGTAATTAGTAGTTGTCATTGAGGAGAAATTTCATAGTTCAGAGGTGTTCTGTTTTATTCTTATGGGATAAGCAAATCATGATTTCTTTTTTTTAATGTTTATTGTTTTGACTGTATTTAATCATACTCTAAATTGTGGTGCTTCATTGCCAGCAGTCCCCCAGCAAGATCTCTTCGTGGTGTTTTTGTTCCCACATAAAAGTATTCATAACTGCATGTGCAGAATTCTAGCCTGACTTCTTACATCTGTGTGAGGTTTAAAGCTCTGTAAATAGAGATACCTGAAAGATTTAAACTTGCTGTGCTCAGTGTATACACTGACATTCCTTATGAATGCTTGGGGTGGAAAATCAACTAAGTAAGTTTTTCACGCTGTCCTTGAGCAGAACTTGATTATCTGAAATTAATTACTCTTCAGAAATGCTAATACCTACGCTTTGGTGTTAATTCTCAGTGAATGCTCAACCGGAAGTACCCATCAAAATCTGAAAGAGAAGTAGACAGTTACAGTATGACAGAAGTGCAGTAGTTGATATAAAACAATATCAGCTTACTTTCAATATATAATTAAGGTCTGTAGTACCCTGACGGTTTAGGGTGGACTGCAGACATTCGGAGTGGCAAACAGCAGAGTTCTGTACAGTCACACTCCTAGGGTTCTCCTTGGCTTCTTCCTTGTCTAACCAGAGGTTTGTAAACAGTTCAGTGTTCGTATGAAATTGCATTAATGTGTGTCTATGCAGTTACAAATTATATGAATTCCCTCTAATATTCTGTTTTTGATGCATAGTGGAAGCTATTTATTATGCCAACAGGTGTTCATAATATTCAAATTCATATTTAACCTCTACAGCTACAGAACAGTATTAGAGAAGATGATGTTCCTCACATGGGTATATATAGTACTTCAGTGAACAAATCAAAATGGGGTGTCTACGTTGTTCTACCATGAATGAGACAAATCAGAATATAGATTTATTTTTATATGAATTATAAGTCATGTGTGGTATTATAGGTGATGGCACTGTTGGTACGACTGTCCAGTGTTATCCAAGCTCAAATTTTCATTTGCCAAACTTCAGCTATTTTGGTTGAAATTTTGCATTCTAGATGTCTGCCTTCAGATGACTTCCCTTTGAAAATTTAAACCAAAGTGGTTCAAATATTCCCAAGACTGAAGCTATTGGAAAGACGCTTCTCAATGTTAGTTTTCTACCTTTGAAAGTCTGTAACTATTTAACGTTTGAGCAGAGCAACTGTGACATATTATATTACATTATAATAGACTATATTATGAACATAGAGGGGGGGCTAATAAGGACTGTATAGATAAACTTAATTCTTGGAATTCCCATGTTTTGAATGCTTGTTTTATGATCTTGTTGCCATGTGGGTGTACAGCAGTTTACACTATGTGATTTATCTCATTTTGCTTTAGATTATTGGTTGCCAAGTCAGAAGAGAGCCACTGGAGTCTACTGAACGGTATACTCGTTGGATCAATAATCTGACTGAGGAACAACTTATTACACAGGTATTCTTGTTTCAGCTGTGACTGAATTTACAGCAGAGAAATAGGGCAATATGGATTTTTTCAGTCATTAGCAGTACTTGATGACTCACTAAGGTTATCAGATTCTTATATTTAAAGGCTAGTCTTTTCAACAAGAGGCAAGTTTACGGTGCCTGTGATCATTATGTAATGATGACTTCACACTGAGAATGAAGCTTTCAACTTCAGGTTTGGAGCGAGCGTTACGTTTCTAACTGCTGTCTGTGGTTAAATGTATATGCTTTCATGTTCTAATAACTAGTTTAGGGTTGTCTTTTTAAAAGGTGTATTTAAATACAAAAGGAAAAAAAGTCTTCCTTGAGAATGATTTCCCTCCCCCCAAGGTTAGGTACTGACCACTTCTGCATCTGTTTAAGTTTTGCTAGAGATAATTTTAAAATAGCAGTTCTTCAGGCATTAAACATTGGGCTCATTATACATGTTTGTAAGATGCGTCTTGTGCAACTGAAGATGACAGTTTTGGCATAAAGAAAGGTTGTTTCGTTAGGCAGGCAGCCAAAGCTGAACTAAAGGAGACTTTGGCAAAAACAAGTTAAACTGTGGAAGAAATCAGTCCAGCTTGTGGAGGAATGTGTGTACTGAGTATTATAAGAAATCTAATGGATGGTTAGCAGAAAACATCCCAGCAGGCATTAAGATGCAAGTATTTGGGGTTGGGTTTTGTGATGTTATGGTAGGAAGACATTTGCTTTTGATTTTCCTGGATTTAAGTGGCTGAAAAGATTAACATACCCTTGTTTGTTAGACTTCATTGTAAACTGTGTTGTGTTCCCCATTACCCTAACCCCCAAAGACATACTTACAGGCTCTGGTATGGTCATTGTAACACAAGAAGTCATCTATAGACCTTGTTTTAAAATCAGTGGTATTACGGTTCCCTATAACTCACCAAGTGAAAGTAGTTATAGAAAAAGTTATCCATGGAATATTTGGATTTTCCTTTGTGTATGGCATTAGAAAAAAAAAATTATAGATTTAAAACAGTGAATTTATCTGACAGTAACATCTGGATCACTGTGTCGTTGAAGAGAAGAGAAAGAAAAACTTGAGGATGTAAAAACTTGTCCTACACAATCTAAAGTGTTTCTTCTAAGTGGCCACTGGATGGGGTCTTTAATGAATTAAGCTGGAAATTGAAAGAAATATCCTAGTTCTGAGATTATTTAAGAGGGAATGTGCAAAAAGAAAACTCATTTTAAGATGGGGATGGATGGATGTCTTCTGGAAGAGATTATTTAATATACTATTTCTGATAGTTGGACACAAATACAGCAATCTGGGAAGTCCCTTGCAATCTTATGTGCCTACAAATACCTCCTAAAGCCTTAATCAAGCAGCATGTGTAATCCATTATTTTTACGTATGATTTAGATTCACACATTTTTCCAAGAGATGAGGAATTTTGGAAAATACATTGGGTTTGGAACTAGAAGGCTGCATAGCAGAACTTGTGCTACTTGTCTGTGAGTTTATTAACAAGATGAGATTTATAGAATTGTACTGTTGATGCGTTCCTAATTCTTTTTTTTTAACTTGTTACCTGTTCTCTGCCAAATTTAATGCAGGAATAGAATTTCCTCAAAGACACTAGGTTTCTGAAAATTCTGTGGAAGTATGCAGCTAGGATAGATTGTACTGCACCAGCTGCGATTCATATGTTGTTGAGCACCACAGAATCCACTTGGACAGAGGTTTTAGGTGCCAGATTTTAAGACAAGCTTCAGCTGTGACCCAAGTCTGTAGGAAGCTTGGCTTTTCTAACTCTGGTGCTAAAAGAGCTGCTTGATTTCTAGAGCAGTGCATGCCAGCATATGGCACCTCTCCTGCCTCAGTACGCATTCTTCTAATCAGAAATTCAGGTAGGGAGGTAAATATTTTCCTTTTTCTTGACTTAAAAATGTATGGGGAGGAGGGGGAATTGGGGGTAAAGACCATCTCAGCTGTTCTCTAATAATCAGGACATGAATCAATTATGTAAGGTTAGGCCTGATTTGTCCCACTCCCCTGTGCGCGATACAGCGTACATTTTATTTTGGATGTGCTTTTTTAAATTCTCTTCAGTAAATAAGCCCCAATAAAACTATAATGATGGGCCTTTGCTAATGGATTTGTAGAATCTCTGGGAGGAGCAGTCCTTTAGGGAATTCAGGAAAATTGGCTTTAATTTACAGCATATTGTCTCCAGCAGTTTCCTGTAGTGAAAGAATGTTCAGCTTTTTTTAGCTGTCTCTGTACTCAGTGCCCAGCTTTTTTTCCAGTTACTTCTGTTGCATTTCTGTATCATGCACATGCAAATTATTTGTGCTGTAAATTGGGAAACCGAGCAACCAGTTAAAAAAAATAGCCAATTGTCAAGATCATGTAATCCCCTATCAAAATATTCATGTTATTAATCAAATAATATCCTATCGCATTTGATTGTTTTACTAGACAGTGACTAAAGTCCAGTTTGAAAGAGGTGGGTGGTAGCAGATGTTTTGTTAGGTGGTTGGATGGTTTCATATGCCTCGGTGCTGGCTGCTGGTTTTATATCACTTGAGTCAATACCAGATTTTTGGATCAAATGTCCATCCCCTGTCCTCATGCTGAGAAGATCATTCAATACAAAATGCTTCTAGCATTTTAAATTTTCTTTTCCCTTAGCCATGGCCTCTTGATGCTTACTCATCCATTAAATGTTTCTCTAAACAATTATACTGTAACATTCCAAAGATACTTTATGGTATGCGTGAAATTTCAGCATATATACCCCAGAGAGTGTGGGGGGAGTAAGAGTACAAAGAGAGCATAATAATGAGAAAACTACTTTTATAAAAGATTAATATTTGCTTGTTTAAAGTCATCTTCTTTATAAATAATGAGTGATTAAAACATGTTTTTATAGGTATCTTAATATAAGCCTTAAAGTACATGTATATGTGTTCTGGTAGACTTGCTATCTTTCTGGCCAATAGTAAAAAAAAAAAAAAACAAACCAGATAATTTTAATTGCTCACTAAGTGCAGAGGACAGTGACACATTCAGGAAGAAAATGAGCAAATAAATTAAGAGAACTGACTGTTTTGATGTTGGAGTAAGTGAAAAAATGTAGATTAAAACTAGTCCTACAGGATATCCGAGTCTGAATTGTGCTTGAAATGTGATTGAAGTTTAATCATGTAGCTCTTATATACTGGGAATTTTACTGTGCTGTATAAGTAAAAATGTCTGAATGGTTTTAAGGTTGGATTAATTCCACAAATATTTATACAAGAAATTTTTAAAAATTGTTGCTGACTGTAAGTAACACAGCTGAGTTCATACCCATGTCTGTTAAATCACTACTCTAGGTTAGTTTAGTCTCACAGCCTGTTAAGTATTATATTCAGCCTGAAGCATAATTCCATCTGACCTACCATTTTTCCTCCCCAAAGACAAGAGACTTCTCTGCTTTCACATGGTTGTTCACTTAGAAAGCAGACAGAAAGCTTAGAGTGATATGTGAGGAGACTCTTGCAAAAAAGAGTGGGCTCTGTGGTTGATAAGACAGGACTATCTTAATTTAGAAAAATAACTGTCTGAACAAAACATGATGATTCTGTATGTCTGTTGTCCAACATAATGTGTCTGTATTGCTTCCTGATACATACTGTGCTTTGCAGATTATTTCAGAGCTCTTTGTGTTGGATAAATCTGGAAGTTTTCACAGGTGATTTGTAGTTCTTATCAATAATCTGTCTGGACCACCTGATAGAAGAACAGTAATTAACATGTTCGAGTTTCGTAAGGTGCTTTGCTGTGCTCTTACAGGTGCCTGTTAAATTTAGCTAATAGGCCTAAAAGCTGTGCTTTTCTACTTACTAAGTCTTCCTGTATTAGAGTTTAATTAATATTTGATAAATGCTCATGCTACACATCAGCATTTACTACAGAAACTCAGTTTGGAAGTAGATCCAGCATTTTGGTTGAGTCGAGCACGTAGCCTGTTCTGAAGGCAAGAAGGACCTGATACCGTGGCTGGACCTTTTCCATAAATTCAATACACTCAATATTGCATTGTCATCATGTATCTCAATAGGCAACTTCTTACTGCTAAAAAGCTGGTAGGAGTAGATTGCAGGTAGGATGAATTTTCCAGCCACAGATTGAATATCTCTGGCTTAGAGCATCTGGTTTTTCTGCTTGCAGACTAGAAAATTCCAACTTTATAAGTGCTAGGGTTGGTTGTCGGTGTGTCAGAGCTGAAATAATAATTGAGGTGGCAATCTGAAAGTGGATATGTGCAATGTCTGTTGTCTGGTCATATTAGTAAAGACAAAAACTGGACAGAGGGTAAGACTTTCTTACTCAAGAATGAATAAAACGTGAAAAGACCGATTGATATCCTCCCCACCCCCCTTGTATCTTTGCCACTATTAATGGCTCACTTGTTTTTGTTGTCTTTCAGTAAAAAGATACTCAAGGCTTTCCTGGGCTTTTTTGTCACTGTTTCCTCTTCCTTCACCCGTGTTATCTAAAGATGTGTCGTAACAGCGAAGTCCTGATGTTTTTCTGCTGAGCGAAAGAACTGAAGTCACAAACTGGTTAATTACAGTAGGTTCTACTAGTTTGTATGGGATTAAATTTATACCATATAAGCAAAAAACCCGATTGGCTGCTTCCTTTTGTGGTTGATCCTTTTTCTCCTCTGGAGAAGAATGAAACAAAGTTTCACAAGCTAGTCTGTGTTTATATTTACATTTGAAAATGCGTGTCAAAAGGGTTCGTGGAGTTCTAGAAAGTTTAATGAGAGAAGTGGCTTACCCACATCTGTGAACTCCAAGCACAATTAGAACTTCCTACTGAGGCTTTATGTAAAGGCATCTCAGGGTCAAATATTTTTGAACTTCGAAACAGATTTGTAGTAGTTCAGAAATGTATTAAGATTTTGCTGTGCATATAAGCAATTTTGCATGAGCTTAAAGGTATACCATAGAGGAAAGGGTGTTAAATAACTTGGATTTTTCCTTTTTATATTTTGTTTGATAATTTGCATGCTTAAACAAGGCTTGAATGTGGTTCATAATACGTAGTAATTTTTAAATGGAACAGAAACATTATAATATAGTATAAAAGCAGCTTGGGAGTAGAATAAGTTTGGCTTTATTCCAAAAAGTTCTTGATAAATACAGTCTTACAGCATGATGGATACTTATATGACAGAAAAAGCATGATATGATTTTGATGGACATTGAAATTAAGCAGGTAGAAAAGAGTTTGTCTCTGATTTGAGCTGTGGTTTGTTCCAGCCAATGATCTTTCCTTGTATTTTAAGTAATTAATCATACCGATATGGAATGCAACATGTTTGCATCCTAAAAACCATTTTTCTTAAGACATTTGATGTTGAGATAGACAGGTAATGCCAAGTGTAAAGGAAAACTGTCAAGGATTAGATTTTCAGAAATGTATAATTTGTTTTCCAAACTATTATTGACATGCTTCTGAAAATTACTTTGAAAAATAGGGCAAGAAGTTAAAATAAAATCAGGACTTGGTTATTAATGTAGCACTGCAGTTAGGGGCATGGATGGAACCAACTAATAACTTCCAGTTTCTGAATGCTCTATTTATTCTTGTTTGATCTTCCGTATTTATCCTGTTGAAACACTAACTAACAAATAAACAGCCTTTAAGCTTCACTTTGGGCTTCTATCTCATTGCCTTTTATCACTTAAGGAAACTTTACTGTTGTCTAACAGATGAGGGACAAAAACCAGTTTTTGTTTTAAAATGATAGGTGAGGTATTGAAGTAGCTGTAACTGATTTTTCCATTCAAAATAGAAAACCTACTCCAAGTACAAGTTTCCAACTAATATAGCAATGTTTATTTTTCAGTTGGTCCTCCATATGTGAGAGCACAGAGCAGATATGCCCTTAACTTCCTGTAATTTTCCTTCTTTGAATTTGAAAATCAAATTGCTGATTCCACAAAAAAAGGAAATATTTTTACTGTGTCTTTTAGTGTGATAAAAATTATTGATTTCAAAGATATTTTTACTGCAATGCAGTTCCCTCTTATAGCCTTATACATAAGAAAAAGCATTTTTTTGTCTCTTGCAACTAGGCACTGAACAGTTTTTCACTGTTTAAAAACTGTGAGTGAGCACGAGTTAAGCGCATTCTATTTATTATTGAAAAAAAACTTTTTTAGTCTCAGCTTTTAGTGATAAAAGTACTGAGCCAGATTTTCAGGACAGCTCAGTAATTTCTGTAGTAATTGGAGTGGCTGAGTATGTGAGTATGAAAGCATCATTTCCCGTATTGGGTAGCAGGTCTAAAGGCCAGTTTGATCTATCACAGTCAAGATTTTGTTTCTTAATATTTTTTGTATTGACTTTGCTCTGCCATGTTTGACATTTGTTTCTACAGTAGTCCTTGCTTGTCTCATTTTTTGACTAGTTAAGGAAGCTGAATTTTAAAGTATTTACATCTACCATATCCTCTCATAAGTATTAACAATATATATTACACTGTTATGTGGCTTTTTTTTTTTTCTTTCTTCTTTCTGTGTTGTAAAGAAAACAGATTCTGGTCCAGTCTAACAGCTTTTGAATATAAGGATACAGATTTAAAGGGTTTGGTTTTTTTTTTGGGTTTTTTTGCCTTTTTTTTTTTTTTTTTTTTTTCCTTAGTGCAAGTGTGGCAAACTGGAAAGTGGGATTTTTATTCTGTTTGTACAGCCTTGGCCAAATGGGCTGTGATTGAAAGTTCTTGAGCTGAAGTTTTGCAAATAAAAAAAATAATAGTGAGCTTTTCAGAATGTTAGCTTGGATCAACTGTAGCTGTGAACAGTGTGTCCTTTTTCATAAAGAATAGATATTTGTCTATTCATTTATTCTGATTACATGATCTTAAGGATGATTAGCATATCTAGTTCCTCTAGAAGTAGTGCTTGTGTATGCAGCTTGCATTTTGAGAACTAGAATGATCACATGTAAAGGAGGTGGAGTAGGCATGTGCTTTGTGGTTAGCAGAGGGATAGTCAAGCCCTGGCCCAAACGGAAATCTGAGCGGTTGCAATGCATGGGGTGTGTAACGAGGAAGGAAATGGTCTTGCATCTGGCTTCTAGTGTAACTGTTGGTCCTTTGCCACCTCTCTGGATGAGTTGGTTTCTATGATGTGGGTGGATTTAACCTTTTGCATCACTTGCAATGACTGCTCCCGCAGCGCAGGAAAAGGCAGCAGAGGAGAAATGTAAACCCAGCAGTTTTATACCCTACATTTTACAAACATAATACCGTAGTGAAATTGAAAATTCTGATGCTGCTGGTAAACAAAGTATGATGGCTCAGTAGTTGCTGCAAATTATAGTGATTTTTTTCAGAGCTACTGAAAGAGAAAAAGCAGATGTTACCAGACTTTTTTTTAATGAGACAAATTTGAAGTATTTTCCAAGATTTTTCCATTCATTTGTGCTCTGGAATTTAGTGTTGAATTTATTGGAGTAGATATTAAGCATACCTGTTGACATAGAAGATAGGTGTTCAGAAAGTTTGTGTGATAAAAGGAATCACTATTTTCAGGCATATAATTTCTTAGCATGCCAGGAGGACTATATTTATTTTGGCTAATTGTTTGTATACGGGTACCCTAATAATGTCAGAATGAAATAAATACAGTAATGAACATATTAATCTGAGGATTATGATTATTTTATAAAGTGGTTAAGTCAAGTCCTTGCTGTTTAAAGAATGGGTCAAATTTTACTTAAAATACTGTTTTAATCTTTATCACTTCGGAGGGTTTATTCTGCCACTAAAGATAAAAGTGTGCTGTCTATAATTTAGCTTGTTAAGCTTGTAAGCCTGTAGAAAGTTTATTGTTCTATCTGTCTGATTGGGGACTTAATGCCAGAATATACTACTAAAAGACCTTATGTGGGTTCACTTCTATAAAAGAGATTTGTATCAGCATAGCTTATAGTTACATCTTAATTACCTACAATTTTTATGCAAATATAGCCACATGTCTACTAGAGAGCTGCACTGCTGTGATTACACTAAAATATGTACACGTCTCTGTAGCATAGCATTTCTTACATGAAAATATTTATGCCTTGTGTAGCCTGTTGGTTTGGTGCTATAGTGCAAGAGCTTTGGATTGATGTAATGTATTCCTAATGTTTTTTCATCTTTCTTGTACTCTTTATATCTAGGTCATCTCCTACTGTATAAGTATATAACAAGACAAAATCATGGGAATTCAAATCCTAAGCAGTAACTCTTAAGATGCACATTTTTTTTGTGTGTGTGTTTTGTTTGTTTGTTGGTTTTGGGGGGTTTGTTTTTGTTTTTTTAAATCAGGCTGCAGCGTGTTACACAAATGCTCCTTCCACAGCTACTTAGCACAAACAGCCTTCAGTACAAGATTTACTTGGTGTGCCTCTGTTTTGATTTTTGCCTCATCTGATGTTGATGTTCTTTATTCTCTTCTCCATCTGTCATTCCCTGTCCTTTTTAAGCACCTTTGCAGCAGAACTGTGAGTTTTCTAGAGTGAAAGTCATGTCCATGTTCTTTGTTAAAAGCTGGTAAAATAGGGCCCAAGTTTGTGCTCAATATCCTGTAATAGTGATACTGACTTTTTTTATACACCTTAATTGAAATTTATTTTGAACATACGTGCCAGACTTCTATTTGTCTGAAACCCATCTGTTTGACTTTGTGTAATTTTTGGAAACTTTGAACTGTATGGCCAGGTCTCATATGATATGTTTTCTTTTGTGTGTCATAAAGCTTTTTGCTGTTTTCCCCTGTGAACTTTTGGAATTGGTTGTTATAGCTGTGACAGCATTCAGCAGCTTTCACTTTCCCGCTTCGTTCTCAGTTTCATCTCTTCCCCCAAAGAATTTTGTCGTTCCCTGATGCTTCACAAAAGAGCCACAAGTTCACTACATGCTTAATTGCCCATTCATTTTGCAAGGAGCAAATTGCTTAGTAGTTTCTACGTAGTTTCTTGCACTCCTATGAGCACAAGAAAGCAATGGATTAATAATCATCTTCATATTCAAGAGAAAACAGTACTGTATCCATTAAATGCTCTATCTGTTGAGTCAAAGTGTCAGGAAAAGGAGGTAGATTGGCCATCAGGTTGGCAATTGCATTTAAACAGGTTTTAATGTTTCTGAGAGAAACCAGACTCCAGGAGTCTACAGACCTCTGCTAAGCAGTGCTAAACTAAATGTGCACATACACTTTGACACGCTTCATTTAGAGCGCTGCCAGGCCAGAAGGGTAATACTGAACCCAAGCTAGCAAGGAAGCAATCTTACTGTCACTGCATTTACATCTGGGAATTGCAGGGAAATTCTTGGCTTTATTATAATAGAAGCAAGAAAGAGAGATAAGTCATTGCAGTGGACCTGAATATAGTGTACGCTTCAGCAAGACACTAAAAGGACCATGTTTAGCTTTATGCTTATCATTGTTCTTTTCCTTCTGTGTATTTCCTGGGTGTTTGACCTAAAGGAGAAAGGATTTCTTTTTTTCTAGTTCTGTCCCATAAACAGCCAACAGTCTACCTATGCAGTGCTCAGGAGTCGGTTAAGAAAGCCTTGTCACGTTATGTTCCAGTGCTGGAAAACTGTCTGAGAATTATACTGGCAAGTACTCGCTCCCCTTGTGATTTGTTCTTTAATTACTTCTGTTTCCACTCTTCCGCTTTTACTGATCATGAAGAGTAGCATCGCTAATGAGTACTGCAGACAGGCCAGTGGCAATGCATCTGTGCATCTCTGTTTTTCTTTACTTCTCTTCCTTTTTAGCTAGGCATAGTGACAATCTAAAATTGTAGTGTGGCCATGTCCCCAGAGTTTTATCCGTATCTTTCATATTCACACACTTCTATAAAAATAAATAAATATATAAATAAATCTGTGATTGTGAAATGAAAATAAATTAGAAACTGTTAGATTCAAATGCTTGACAGTCTTAGAACCCCTGATGGCTCGCTTGAAAGGGCAGGAAAGTTGAGTTTTCAAGTGATAGTGCTGCTATTCTGTCCTCAAATGTGTTTCTTCTTTTAACTGAAACTCAAGTCATGTTGAATGTGTCCATTGGTATATCTGTATCCTCACTTCTTCAGGAGTGAGGTGTTTGAGCTGAGGTTTATTGTACTTGGCATGAACCAAGCAATCAGAGGAATCACAGCTACCTCTCATGGAGGTAGCTACTGCAGAGCCCACACCAGGGAACTGTTGCTCCATTTACCTACAATATTTGAAAATGACGTGTTGTCTCAACTGCCAACATTTATTCGGCCACCTGATTTTAGAAGATAACAGTCAGCAACGTTAGCTTTTCCTACCTACCCTGAATTCCATTTTAATGACATCTTTCAGAAGAATGTAAATCTTAACCTGTGAGCAAAACGGGCTCTCTCTTAATCTCAGTGTCAGATTACACATGTTTAAAAAGAAAAAAACAAACCCAACAACCTTTGGAGTCAGTAGGAGAGATTTTTTTGTGTGTGTCGTAAAATTATTCATAGATCTGCAGAGCAGATGTTGACAATTACAAAGAGAACAGAGGCCGGTCTGTGGTCAGCCAGCAAGCTCCATTTCACGTGGGTAGATCAAGGCTCAAGGCAGCAACTATTTCCTGTCAGCACGCTGGGCGTCAGCGATAGCAGTTTTTGTGGGCTATAGCCCAGTTAAATTATACAAAGTCACTTTTGTGAGGCCTTGGTTCTGTCTCTCAGCTGAAAGAATAATGGTACTAGAAGGCTCAGTGTTCTGTGTTGTAAGATCTGTGTCTATTGATTGTGGGTTAAAAACTTTTTATGGATTTTGTGTTTCTTTGCTAGATGTTTGCCTCCTCTTTTTAGAAAGTTTAGAACAGCTGACCCTTTCATTTACTGCAGTAACTGCCAGTGTGTCATTTCACATTTTAATTATTTTAGCTTGAACCATATTTAAAGCATAACCCCCTCCCCAGTTTTATTCAAGAACTTAAATGGTAGCTATTTCTTGCAAATTAAAAATGATTAATTGTTATCCTTTTGCCTTCAGAGCAGTTTTCTTTAAAATTCTCATGGTTGTGGGTGACCTGGGGCATCTCCTCTGTTGACAGTGCTGCTTGGCATGCTAAGTGTAAATAGGCATTTCCCAGTAGTTGAAGGAATTTTAACTATAGAGCTCACTTTATCTCAAACAGAATGGGGTGGTTGAAGTAATTATGATGTTGATGCCATGTCCAATGAATTCCCATTTTCCTCTTTGTTGGTAGAGCTGTATAAATAACCATGTATTAATGAGGGAAAATTAATGAAATTTTCTTCTCCAAATAAATAATTTTGATCTTCAAGTTTAACAGAGATAGGTAGTGATGGAGGAAGCATCCCTTGCCCTTTTGGAGGCCATGAGAAGAGGAGAATGAACAAAAATATAGCTTAGTGGAAGGAGAAGAAACTTTGTGGGCCTGGTTGCTGTTCAGGATCAGAAAGATCATTTCTAGAATCAGAAACGGAAAAACTTTCCTGGTGTTCTGCCATATTTTAAATTCACTCTTTCATGGCTTTTATTATAAAGCCATGGCCACGGAATGTGAGCACGTTAACGTCAAGTTCTAATGATTGGGTCTGTCACCTTGCTGTTTTGCACAATAGAGGATGCTACTGAACACAGATAGAGCACCGATAAAATGACAAAAGCAACGCATGAAGATATTTCTTAAATGGCTGAAACAGTATCTGTAGTAAATACATGTTTTGTTATTCAGAAACAAGAAATTATTTTCTGTCTGCCTGAGGACAGAACGTGTTTCACTGTTGAGTGAGAAAAGTGTCCCTGAGATAAGAATCTACCATGTTCTGTGTGTGACTCAAATCTTAGGTTGCTTGGGCTTTTTTTCATCAAGTAGGTAATGTGAATAATTTTAGAATAAAGAGGAAGGAAGAAATTACATGCCTCAGTAGCAAGCATGTTTTCTCTAATGCTTTAGTTTCAAGTTCTCTATTAAGGATAGGTGAAGTCCAAAGTCTCCTTTTATAGTAGGATACCAGGTGCAAGCAGCTAATTCAACTTTCTCTTTAGTGAAAAGGATAACATAGCTTGGGTCTTAATGGCAAACTGCTGCTGCTGTAGCAGGGCTTGTGCTAATTTGCTAGGAGTAAAACATAAGCAATGCTAATACATATAAATTTTTTAGTATGAAAGAGGCCAAATGTGTCTGCTGTGGGAATGGAAGTGCCGTACAGCCATGCGGCTGCGGCTGGGCCACGTACCAGTGAAGGAGAACCTCGCCGATCAGCACTAGCAAGGGGAGTAACATTCTGAGCCCTGTAAAGGCAGGAGAGTTGTGTACTAGTAATGACAGTTTCCTGTAACTCTACTGTATAAATATATCTGTGCCAGACCACATATTTAGAATGTGTCATGCTGAGGTATTTACCTGCATATTAACTGAAAACTGTCCATTGTTTCATATCGATAATGTATAGATAGCCAAATGTTAGCCCAAATTGCGTAATGTAATACCTGATTCTAAGAAGGGTAAATGTTTGGTGAACATGGAAATTAAGGCAGTATTTAGTTACAAACATGTTGAAAATGGTAGCTGTTAGGGTTTTTTTTTAATATAGCATGAATTATGAGATTACAATATCATCTACTTTCTCTAGATTAATTTCTAAGCTGTGTCATATAGAATATTATATTGATGGGCAATAGTAACATGGTGGGGTGGGGATATTAACAGGGGGGAGTTGGAGGAGACTGGTTTTTGCTTTTCTGCTGAGACCAGGAAGCAAACCATTGGAAAGCTTAAAAGTAGGGACCAAGGTTTTTTAATCCAGGCTACTGATACTTTTTTTTAATTGAAAGAAATTTTTTTACTTGCACTTAACACATATATTTGAATGTCCCCATTTAGCTGGGGCCAGCTTTCTTTTGAATTATATAATTGTGATTTGGAATCTTGGATTAGTAAACTAAATACCATATTTTTTTTTTCCCCTGACATCTCAGAATCTGTTACAATTAGTAAATTAAGTGACAGTGTTGATATACCCATATACATACATATAGAGATGGTGCTTTTACGAGTATTAAAAATCCTGAATGAAGGCAAACGCGTAATAGTTCCTTAGCTTCATTTGTGCCAGCCCAGAAGTCAAAATGAAGATTCTGAAAATAAATGTATTTGTATACAATGGTGAGAACTTCAGCAAAAGGACTGCTAAGGTGCTAGGGCTGCTGGTTATTTATTTACATGATTAGGTTTAAAGTTTGTAGGAAAAGAAAAAGAATTTGGGTTTTGGGGCAGGTGGTGCTTCTGTTTTTTTGAGGGGGGTGCTAATAATGTTTAGTTGGGAGGGGGACATTGTCTGTGTTTTTAATATTGACTCAATGGTGTATATTTGCTGGTCAAGTCAGAAGCTTTCCAAAGTCACAAGTAAAATTACAAGCTAAAATAGTTATCTTATTTTGTGGGAAGGCAGACTGATGTTCTGTCTTTGTGACGCTGGGACTTTTTATTGCTTCTTGTAGAACTTTTGATGAATAGCCTGAAGTGCAATCTTTTCTCAGTTTTGACCTTTTACCAGAGAGCTCTATAAATACAAATAATAAATTTTACAAGGAAATAAACTTCTTTCTAAAACCATTACGTATTTCTGCCTCTGCTTCACGTATTCTGAAGCTTGTTTGAATTTCCATTCAGTGTTTTTTTGATATATTTGGTTAATTTTTTCCTGGTAACTTTGGTGATTGTAGAAATGTTACCTGTCACCAACATCAGAAAACCAAAAATGTTTCGTAATGGTATTGGTGATATTTTTACTTTCTGTTTATAAATGATAATAAAAATAACAGGCTTTGGCTTCTACATATGCTTTTATAACTTCTGTCAAGCCTCTTTTTAAAGCAAAAAGATGTTGTTTGTATGTTGCATATGGGAAAAGTCAGCATCTGCTTCATTGACTATGTGTAATACGTATGAGCAACTGGCAAAGAAAAGCAGCTTATCTACCTTCTGCAAAAACAGACCCTTATTCGGGAACAGTTTCCATAATTGTCTTCTAAAATGTATTTTCATTACGCCTATCTGAATTTGAGATACTTTACCAAGGAATTATGCCACTGGTCCTCCAATAAACTGTAATAATTCTTATCTGAGAAAATCAGAATATTGACAAGACAGTGCTACAGGTAGGTAGTTCTTTGAGAGATAAAGCAATGTAATTTTATCAGAATCTGAATTTTAAGACAGTTGTACAGACAAGTCTGAAAACACAACTGAAGAATATTTAGTCATTATTTCAGTTTCCTGTAGCTCTGAAAGGCATGAACGACCTCATTAGTCTTAGTGCAGAGCTTTGGAGGGGGAGGGAGGATGGGGGAATCATTCTAACAATGCTTGAAAAAATTCTTCCACTTATGCTAGAAGCAAGGGATGATGTGGCCCTAGCTATAATCATGAATAGGCTGCAGAGTTTTCTTAACGAGCTTTGTTGGGCAAATTTGTAGTTCTACTGGCATTAGATGGTGTTAAATATTTACTCTTATTTCAGGGCTTCTAATTGTCAGTTTACAAATAATGAGAGCTCTGGATTATATATGTGTCCAGATATAGCCTGTGTAGGCAAATCATGTGCCATCTTACAGGGTTTTTACATACACATCAACTGTTTAAAGTTTGTGTATCTTTTGACCAGAACTTTACGTTTGTTCCTGTTCAATCATTTTGAAATATTGCATTTGGGAAAAATTTTGGCTCTTAATGTTTTTGGACACTGCTACAGGGCTAGCACATATTAATTTCAAATACAGTCTTGATAGATATGCTTGTATTAGTGTGAAAAGTTGATGCTTTGTGGTTTTTTTTTTTATTTTTAGAAGAGAAAATAGGTAAATGTCACTTTTATATCTTATTTGTGTAATTTATCCCAAGAACTGTTACTTGCACTTTACTGTTATTCTTTACTGTTTTAGCAGGTTTGAATCTTCTGAATCTGATCTTTTAAGTGGATAAGTGTAGATTTTTATGGAAATTGTTATGACCACAGCTGCTAGAAAATGAGAGAGTATGTGCCTGTGAAAGATGAAAGGTTGCCAAATAAGCCTACCAAACTGAGGTCTGGAAAAAATACGAATTTCCAAGCAGGCTAGAGGTTTATCAAAGAGGAAGAAAGCAAGCCAATTTGAGTACTTTGCACAGCTGTTTCAGCTGAGATGTTTCATCCATGTGATACTATACAATAATTTGATGCCAAAAGTAATACAAAAACATTTTTTAAAATTTTGAATCAGTGGCATACATAAAATTGGTTTCATATGGTCAAAAGCTTCTGCATTTCGAAACAAAATAACCAAAAGTTTGGCTCATCTTGCATTTGCAAAATACTGCAGCTAAGTAACTACATTCTCTGAATCATCCAGTAAACATGAGACTTCTCTGATCATAAATCAGAAGAACCAGCACTTTTCTGCCTTTCTGATTGCAAGAAGCTTTTTTATTTGCTAACAACGTACATAATAAAAATCTTAATTTGAATCGGAGGATGATGCTTTTAGATACTTTCACAAATTAAATAGCCGTACTAAGTGAAAACGTCTTTTCTTAGGCATAGGTAAGCAGATACTGCTTTCATATTACTGTGCCTGTAGGTCTTTAGTTCTTGATTTCCACCATCAGAAATGTATAGGGAACATTCAGTAACATACAGGATGCTGAAACTCCACTGAACTGGATGTGAGTACTTCAGCTCATGTGTTTGGAGATATCTAATGACAAAGAGAATGCATTCACTAGGTAGAAGTGCAACAGATGCCAAACAGCTGTGAATCATCTGTATTCTGTTATGGAAGAAGTGAGAACCTTTAAGCCTGCATTGAAGAAAGATTTTGTTTGTTTCTTTGTTTTAGCAGAAAACTGACTGTTTTCACCCTTTCTCTCCACTCCTAATTGCATTTGTTTAGCTAGTTATGCTTAGATTAATAAATAATTCTTTTGGCTTGGCTGCCAGTCCCTTTTAAAGCCCTTCCGATTATATCTCATTAGAAGTCAGTAAAAACAATGTGTCAATTTTAAAGTAGGAACCTGTTTTGTCCTTGTTAATGTCACTTGACATTAAGTGCTCATAAGTAGCTGACCTTCACGCCTACCAATATAAACAACTTAAGTAATATGTACTGCTTCTGCACATATAATGCCATTGGACTTCTAGTCCTTTGATACCCAGAGATATCCTGCTATTGTTCAGTCCCCCTCATTTTCTTGACATGCAGGCCCCTGCTGCTGCCTCTTAAACATTTGCAGTCCATTTTGTCTGTTGTTTTTCCTCCTCTAGCAGATAATTTCTTTGTATCGCCTGGGTTCATCCACTTTTCCTCTGCATCAGCCACCCTCCCTGGCTCCATCAATAAAGGCATAATTTGGAATACAGTTAGACAACAAAATTTTTGCCTCTTTTTCTTTAGCCTTTGATTGTTTTCAATCAGAAAATAATAGTGTTAAACCTAAATACTTCTACCTTTCTCATCAAACATGAATGGCTTTCCCTCTCTCACCCTGACAGCTTTTTTTATGCAGTTGCAAGGTCCAGCAATCTTTTTGCTGAACTCAGCATGTTGTTTCAAATCTGATGCACAAGTGCTCGCCACAGACACATGGAGCATTCTTAGATGCTTGCTGTGAAACCCTCAGAGCATATCACAATTTAATAGAATGGTTTGCTATGTCCACCGGACAGCAAGACTGCTAGATGCCAGGAATGGGATAAGAAATGCTGTGCATGTGGTTTGGGTTTGGTTTTGGGTTTGTGGTTGGTTTTTTTTTTTTGTTTGGGGTTTTGGTTTTGTTTTTTTTTTTTCAGATAATTGGTAGAAAGGAAAGAATTGGGAAGCTTACTGAGGACTGTAGTTTTGAATGTCTTGAGAAATGTGGGAGGAAAGAACCTGAAATGAGAGAAGGGAGTTCAAGAAAGGTAATTTGTGTGCAAAAGACCGAGAGGAGAAGGCAAAATTAACAATACTGGTTTGTCTACCTTGGAAACTGAAATTGCCAAATCTTTTCCAATCTCTTGGGGGTTTGTTTTTCATGGCTTAGTGTGAATTTGGTGAACCATCAAAAGAGCTATATTAGCACTCAGAAATTGGTTGTAATGGTAAAAAATCACTGATCAAAAATGTCAGTTATTGTTGGAATGAAATGACAAACTCTGTGACTGTTTCTGGATTATTTTCCTGCTCTTGCTTAACAAGTCTGACACTAAAACTGCTGTTCTCTCCTTTGTGAATCGAAGCATGAAGATTCAGTGAGTGTGTTTGGGCATGAGCTTCTTACATGTTTGGATCAAAGGGACTGGTGTATGAAAGACTCGCTGACTTACTGTCACTATGGCAGTCTGTGTATGAAGGCTGCTTGGAATTCTGTATGTGCAACATTGTTATTAACTTATTATTGATGTTGAACAAAGGATTATTTATTTTTTTCTTTTTGTAATCTGAAGCAAAGCTTTGTGAGTTTTGATGAAATTTTTTTGTGAATGCCAACATATTAAGATAAGGTTATTCAGTGTTTTGCCTACTTTTCAGGCTTTTCTTCCTTTAAGTTACAAATTAGTGTTGTCTCTGTCCTTATTGCAGAATCAGTCTTTGACTACTATTGTGGAAGAACTGAGGTTTTTTGTTTGTGTTTTAAAGCATGCATTTTAGTAGCTAGTATATCTACACAAGACAAATAAGATTATTACACAGCTTAGAAGCCAGTAGATTTAGGGTTTTATTTGATATTTTCTGTGCTGACAAGGCAGTTGTAGCAATACAATTGTATTTTGATGTGAGACATTTTAGGAAGTGCTATCTTATTGCTTGTTAATTTATTCTTAATTTAAACAGGCAGTAGCATCTTTAAGGTAAGCATTTAAAGAGAGACATGCTTGCTTTTTTGCATCTTTTTAGATCCACTACAGGATTGGGTATAATCCTGTTCTTTTTGTACATCAAAGAAAATGCATAATGCTACACAGATGTAACAATTCCATCAGTTTGAGAGAATTTTAGAGAAGACATTCTACAATTAGGCTGGTCATGATATGACAGCAGCTAAAAGTGCTTATTTCCCTGGTGTTATGTTATAAAATAATCAAAGCATCACTTTTGGACTTATTTAATGGGATGAGGTCTTAAAAACCTACCAAAAAATCTAGTATTGTCTAAGTAGATGGAGAAAAACAAAGAGTTCTTGAGGTTGAGATGCAAACAAACACGTGCATCTTAAGTAAGAGTCCAACAAATTCAACATATAATAGTGAACATGAAAAAAACCCCAAACCTAATTTTGCTGGAAAAGCCAAGTAGTCCTATTACCTAGTGCTGCAACAGAATTCCACTCTACTGTTCCTTTCCACCTGCTATGAAAAGACACCTTGCTGTGTTTTGGAGAAAAAGACCTGTTCCACTTCACTCATTTGGATGCTACACCTAACAGAGTTTTTAGAAGGTTTTTCGTCAAGAAACATATTTAAGCCAATCCTTTTTTCTCGCAGGTTAGAGTTCTAGTTTAATTTAAGTCAGTGTCTGTGTTTCTACAGACTCTGGGGCACCCTGATTTTACTTCTAGCCCTCTAACCACAGACGACATCACAGGCCATGGGAGGTTACAATTACACTAGTTTAAGGAAAAAAAAAAAAAAAGAGGGAAAAAAAGAAAAATATGATTATGATTTGTACAGAACCAAGATACATCCTTTTAATTTGATTGCCTGTGGTCTTTAGAGAACGTTACACGGTTCAGGGTATTTCTGGGTCAGTGATTTTTCTATTTTGATGGTGGAGGTGTAGAGACATATGCTCCAGTGCTTTTATATTGTGTTTCCTTCTGTTTTCTTATAAGCCTTTGAGAAAGAAGCTGAGGGATGTTTGGTTAGAAGGCTGGAACTTTTGTGTGGAGTTGACATAGTTGGGGCACTATAATGACTGTTGATAGACAACTCCCTGAAAAGGAAATGAAAATTATGTTTATAAATCAGCACAATGTGTATTTCCAGAAGAATTAAGTGAGAGGCAGTGTGCAAGAAGATGAGGTAACCACAGGCAAATGTCTGTCTCTCTTTGTCACTGGGCTTTTCTGTCATGTCTACTATCTTTAAGCAATAATGGCAAAATGAGATAATGTTTATATTTTTCTACCTCTTCACGGTGGGGAATTATGGGTGAATTCCAGTTTGTACTGTGCATGTTGTGTCTGACTCTTTGAAGTTTGGTTTAAAATATGTCATTTCTAGGCATTTTATTGAAACAGATTTTTTTTTTTTTGTGAGAGCAGTTGTCACAGTATCCTGACAGGCCTGTAGTGTTCTCACTCTGTTCTTTCCCCCTATGATGCCCTGCAAATTCTTTCCTCTGTTTCTGGCTTTTGATTTTGTTTTTCTTTAATTTTCTCATAGAAGACATTAAGAGGAGGGAGTAACATGTGATCCATTTGTCAACAAGTTTGTTCCTCTTCAGATGAGTAATTTTTGAAAGCACAGAAATACCAGTTTAAATAAAGCTTAATGCAGGAAAGGGACTTAAAAATGAGGGAAAATATGACTGGAAGACCTGAACTTGGATATATAAAAAGCCCATCAAATTTTTCAGACAAAATCAAATCAGATTGCAAGACGTGATGAGAAAATAGCCACTGTGAAGTAAGGCTGTCAGTTGCTGGGGGAGATTTTGTTACAGAAGGATAACCTAGGAGGATATAAAGAAAAAGCAGAACTGAAAGTGCAGATATAGTAAAAGAAAAACTAAATTTCCAATGAGTTGATAATCCAAATCAACATAAAATTTTGGGGGATGTAGTAGGAATCTTTTTTACCAAGAGGAAGTTATACTTCATCACAAAAAATAAGATTCACTGATGCAAATGTGCCCAAAGGAAACCTCAGTCTGCGCTAGGAAACTTGGCTCAGATAACGTATATTGCTCTCAAACAATTTGATATGGCCAGCAAGTGAAAAATGACAAATGGATTCTAGTTTTTTATTTAGAAAAGTAGAAGTATTGGAAAAGGTATAAAATCTTGAGTGTAAAAGCTGTATTCCGTTTCCATGGTTTACAGCTTCTAAAAATGACGGTATATCACTATTTGATTGTTATGAGTTGAAATGTTGCCAGAATGGTGTGATTTTATGCCTGGTACTTAAGAGTACTTGTCATATAATAGTCTTGTGAACTATGATATCAGAAAAGGCTAAATGCTGCTTAAAAGAAAACTAAACTCAGACCTCTACCAGGTATTACTGAATTACAGCAGAGTGGAAACATGACAAAGAACTTTAAACTGAGGCTGTTACCACCACAAAAGCTGTTTAATTAAAAAAAACCCAAAACAACCCAACAAAAAAGCCTAGACCACCTGTCGCTGAGTGATGTTAAATACACAGAGGTTGATATTGGGAATTGATACAAAAATGCAAAAAAATCCAAACAACGAAACCACCAAAACCCCAACCCTGTAGGACTTAAATATTTATTCTATGTTCAGAAAAGATCACAAATTAAAATCCATGCAGCCACCATACTCAATATATATAGTGCAAAGCATAACAGAGAAGATGCTTGTATTTTATATAGCCCTTTTGCTCCGTGAAGAGATTGTTGAACAGGAGTAGAACTGAAATAGGCAAAGATTTACCTGCAGCATTTACCAGTGAAGGGCAAGGGAAGAAGAGATGGACTGTGAGTTTCCAGGTTCAGAAGCAGAACAGTCAGAGCTCAGCAGATCAGCAGTGTGAGTTGGAGTTGAACTGAGTTGACCAATATGGAAATTAAAGCCCAGGAGATGCTTTGGAAATCTGTAGGAAAAAGCAGGCTAAGAACGCAGGTGTGTGGAATTAGGCTGAGCTTCTTAAAAGTTTAAACTGATTAAGGTTGTTGGCATTGCCACTGTCTCCACTGAACCAGCACTGAGTTCCTGAGACTGCATTACTGAACTGGCTGCATATTAATAACACCTACAGAGGCATGTGGCAGAAGCATGTCCCCTGCTTGTTCACACTTTTTCTATATGTCCTAATGTTTGTTTATATTGAAAAGTAATTTCATTTACAAGAGCTAACACACAAATGTCATTATACTATTTAGGAATACAATGTCTGTTTGCATGCATTAAGGAGCATTTGCAGGAATGAAGCCAGTTTAGTTCTCTGTCCAGGCTCTGCTATCTGTTGCTTCTAGTACACAAAAACTAAACGCTCTTCAGCTCCTTTTTTGTTTGCATAGACTGCAGCCTCATGTTTCTGGATATAGATAACAGTCCTCTTGCTGTGTCAGATACTGTCCTGTGCCTTCTAAAAAAAGTCTTTTTTTCTGAATACGTGGCATCTCCTCTTTCTGTTATAATCAGTTCACTTATTTCTCAGCTGATCTTCCAATTGAACATAAGTCTCTTGCTTTCAAAACGTTCACTCTCTTGTCCATGTTTGCAATATTGTTCATCCTTTATCCCATGTGTTGGTTGGCAGTACAATCCTTTCAAATGCTTCTTTTGTTGTTGCTATCCTTCTACCTTGGGAATCTTCAAGAAATTCAAGGAAGTGCAGCATAAATGGTGGGTCTATTTGTGTCTCGTGTAGCTTGTCACTTCCTGATTGGTAAAATACTGATGCAAAAGAATGCATAGATTTCAGGTATATCAAAGCAGTTATGAAGAAAAAGATCCATAACGTCAATCAGAACCTTAAGATGCTCATACAGAATAGCTATGTTATCGTACCAACGTATTGGGCTTCAAAACCATCCTCTCTCTGTGTGGTTTTGTTCCTTTAAATCTCTGAATCAGTTTCCTTGATGTCTGTGGGTCAGAAAGTAAAAGGACTTTACTGTGTTCAGAGAGATCCAAGTTTCTTATTACATGTATAAATAAAATTAGAGACATCTTTCAACTACTTTGAGTAAAGCTTACTTGCATTTTTATCCTTTTAGAAAATAGCCTGGAATAGGACGTTTTGGCAGAGAAGGGTTTAAATCTAAGGGAAATTTGTATCCTTACCTCTAAGTATTTGATCAAGTTATTTGTCCTCTAGAACTAAATTCTTTTATGCAGATCGTAAGTTAAAATATAACCTAAATAAATAATTTGTTAAAAAATATTTTTTTTTCTTCAGTTTCTTTAGTTCTTTAGTTCAGTGGAGTGGGGGATGACGCTCTTGGGAGATGCAATCGTACCCTTTAGCAACACAAGAGAAGAATAGTACTTATAATTTAATAGTTATATAAATATTCACCTTGCATCTTTATATTCTTGTTCTTTGGCTTTCTCATGTCAGACCCCTGCATTTCAGTGTCAAAGAAATGTTAGCAAACATCAGGTACATTCCATTGTATGGGTGATTTATGTTTCACGTCGTGGCAAAAGTAAAGAATGAACCAAAACCAGAATCCAGTGCCATCTAGACTTTGGATGTGATTCTCAGATTGGAGATCCATGTTGCCAAAAAAAAAAAAAAAAAAAATCTTGCAATAAATTAAAAACCACACTCTATAATTCACTAGCTATTGTGTGATTGTACAGAAGCTGGCTGGACACTTACAGTGGGAAAAGCCAACAAGAATTTTTCCTTCTGAGATCTTTCCAAATGCTTCCTTCAGCTGCTGCTGTAACAATAAATAAACACAAGACAATAAAAAACAAGGATAAAATGATTGAGCCTAAATCCCTTAATTGCAAGATTAATATAACAAGGTAAATCTGTTCAGAAGAGAAGGATCATGAAAGAATTTTTTACTTCTTAGTAAAAGTACTATATAATAGCTATAATATAATCAGTTTTGGAAATAATGAAGTGTAATCTCTTACTGAGAAATGCATGTGATAAATCTTCAGAAAATAGTAAGCTACTGTACATAGGAAGAGTACAGTCTGTGCTTTCAGGGCATTTCCCAAGATAAATTTACCTCATGAATAAGGCCTTTAGTTGTTAACTGTTGAAAGGAATCTAAAATAGAAGACACATAGGGTTTTCCAAGTTGAAAAGTACATCAGGGAGTTCATTATTATGCATGCACATAAGATCATCTGCTCTATGGTTTAGTTCTTGTGTCAACATTTCTCATATAGTAATGTTTATTCTTAATTCTGTCAGCTGCATAAACTTAAAACAAATCTAAAGATGTGAGGAATTTTAATACCAGAGGGAAGGGGTTCTTTTTTAGTTTGTGGTTTTTTTTTTTTCTGGTAAAGTGAATGGTCAGCCTTATTCTACTTATGTTTCAGAAAAAAAGAATAAAAACCAGTATATGAACATGGTTATCAGTAGTAAATGTTGGCCACCTTTTGGCCACAGTACTAATTATGAAACAGAGTAAGAATTTATCTGGCATTGACATCAAACCAGTTACCATAGGGTATAGAGTGAATCACAAAGTGTGCGCAAGAATTTTGTTTGAAGATAGTCTATCCTTTACTGTCCAACAAAAAATAAATACAAGCAGTTGAAAAATGGGTAAGTGACTCATTTTGGGCGGGGGGAGCTTATGACTATGGATTTCTTAACTGTGCACAGAGTGACTGAATTTAACCATTTTTATTTCTTACATTATAAAGTAGCTGTTATATCACTACTTTAGGCTCCAATGAAAAAAGAACAATGCACGTGGTATTCAAGTAAAGGACTTGTTTGTGTAACTGGGAAAAAAATAGAAAATATTTCCAGCTCATTGTCAAAACCCCTGTCTGGCATAAACTTTTTTTAAAAAAACATTGTTTTCATTTAAAACCCGTTATTGTTCTCATCTCACAGCCTTGAATTGTTGATTTTTGTCCTTCTATTCAGCTGCTACTTTTTCAAGAATATTTTTCTGATAATTACTTGAGTTACAGCCAGTCAAGAGATTTTGAACTGTTCTCTACCCACTAGTAAATCTAGGTTCTATATGGATTCACAGATTTGACCTTCATTATGCACTTAGCTTAAATGGAACATGTTTACTCTTGGAAATGGGAACATAACACTCGGAATTATATAAAAGTGTATGACTTAAACTGTCAGAGGATTGATCTCTAAAAATAGTGAAAATTTGATTAAAAAAGGATGCATATTTCTGTCTAACAATTAACCATTTCTTAGGTTCTTGATATGGAGGGGGGAGTTGTGGCTGTTTCAATGACTTAACCATTATTAAAGATCAGTATTTTCAAGTCTGGCTCATTGGGTTCCAAGAACATCAGGACAAACAGAAGTCTGTCTTGATACCATGCCATGATTTAATGTTTTTTTGGGAATGCAACAGGCACATGTCCACCAGTAAAGACCTTATAAAGGTTTATATGTGTCACTCCCTGTTTGGGCTGAAAAGTTTGGATTAGTTGCCCGAATTTAGAGTCACCAAACATGAATAGCAGTAGTTATTTGCAAAGGCATAAGAATAGGTTGGATGATACGTGAAGCCCTGGAATAATTAAGAGTGTGGAAAGTCACCTCTGTAACATAATGTTAAGCAAAAGCTTATAGAAGAAACATGACAGCTCTATCTTTCAAAATTTTACTTCATTCTGTGTCTAGTATCTAGAATGTCTGAGAACTTTCTTATTGTCACCTAAGTGTCGTATAAACACATCTGTCTGTTCTGTGAAACTTAAGCTACAATGTAATGTAGTCTGTAAAATCAAAACTGCTTCCAAATATGCTTCTGAATATAGCTGAAACCAGAGCGTGAAAATGGTTGGGATTTTTATTAACTTTTCTTAAGCTGGAACCAAACTCCTTTAAAGGACTATTTTAGTAATTAGTTTATTTTGGTAGGTATGCCAGCAGTCTGGCAGAAAGGTCCTTTGAAAGAGAATCCTGGTGTGTGCTCTCACACTGAGTATGTCCATCACCTGTCCTAAGGGACTGGAAAGCTTTTCTTTTGCAACATCGGTAGAGGTGAGCTGTAACTGCTTGGTGACTTTCACTTAAGTGTGAGTTTTTCTGTTGCCATTGAAGAATATCTCACATACCTCTGAGTCAGAAAGACCTGCTGTTCAATTTTCCATCTGTGTAGTGTTTTCCCTTGTCTATTTTGATGCCTTTTCTGAAGGCCTTCTTTTTTTATTCTTTAGTCTGAGCATCGTATTCTACATTCAGATTTGCATTCTTGATGCTTGTACTGTCTGGAAAATGGCCGAGAGAGAAGTCCTACTGCAGTTGGTCTTGAATTTTGAATGTGTCTCACCTTCAAGATTCATCACTTAAGCAAGAAACTAGAGCCAGCCTAGCCATGGGACAAGCACTGGCTAACCTAATTCCAACCTTGTTAGCTTCAAAGACATCTGCCATGGATTTACTCCAGGGAAGTCTGGTAAAGGAGTCTTTGCAGCTGAATATGCATCCCATTTGGTTGCCAGCCCAGAGACTCTGCTGAGTTTCAGGCTTTCCATGGAAATAAGTGCAAGCCTCTGTGAAAGACCTCCACGTTGAAGGAAAAGTGTCTGAATTAGGAACAGATTAGATCTTTCATCCTTTAAGGACTCCCATACCACTCTGCTGGTGGTGTCCAAGAGGGGAGTATTCTGTTCTTTCATTGCCTTCCCCAGTCTGCACAACTGGCTACATTCCTGCAGTTGTTTTTTGTGACATCTTTCAACCAGCATTCATGATTGCAGCATTTCCAAATTTCCAGTTTCTGCAAAGCAGAGTAGTCCCGTCTCTTTGTTTTCAGGAGAAATGAAGATTATTATGAGATCTATAGCAAAAGCAAAATTGCAATTAGAATGAAGACCTCTGCTTTACTTACTTGGTTGCTTTTACATGTGGGATTAAAAGTGAAATGTGATCAGTCTGATGTGGCCAAAGTATTATATAATTGACAGATTAGCCCGACTCTTTACTTAGAGCACCAGTATGCAGCTGTACTTGGAAATTTGAAGTATAAAATGTGTGATCAGTAAGTCCTTTGCTGTTTACAGCTGAACCATATGCAGCTTTGATATACACTACTTTTATGTTATTAGGTAGTATTGTATTTGTAGAGAACTACTGAGAACTGTCCTTACTGTGGAAGCTGTCTTCTGAGAAGTCATGGCTCACAGACAGACAGCAAGTAATATTTAATGTTATCAGAAACTAAGTAGCTGTTACCTCTGTGTATACTACAGATGAAATAGCATTGTCATGTCTCCAGGTCGTTTTGTATTAGATCCTTTATGATTTTGTTGTAGATGCTGTTGCATTACCTACAAAAACAGTGAAAATAAGAAAGGCAGACATGGACAGAAAACATCACAAACTATTTTATTTTTACACAGTTGTAAAGCAAAGTTGTGTGTGTTCACTTCTGTCCTTTGTTAGTCTAAACAAAGCAGCAATGACATCTTTATTTTTTAATGAAGCATCATTCAGCATAAAGTTTGTCTTACAGTAAATACCTATTTCAAACTGAACTCAGTAAAATCTTGGCTTCTGTATTTAAATGCACTTCACTGCATTTTTAAGCTGTGGTTCTTTGACATTTTAGTTTATATAAGTCCTACCCTCTCTCTCCTTTCTTCATGATCCCACCCATTTCCTTGCTGGTACAAGGGTTTAACTGACTTCTTAATGAGCCAGTTCAGCTCTTTACAAAGAAAAGAAAAAAGTTTTCCTGTTTGTTTAATATGCTGAACTACTTCATCAAGGTGTGGAGGAGCACCTGTGCTGGCACAATGGCAGGAGGAGGCAGAAACAAGGCAGTTGTTAACTTAGATTAGTATCAGAGTTGTAGCCTAAGGTTCCTTAAGAGTTGCTGAACTTGTCTAAGAACTCATTGTCACCCAAAAAACCCGGCTGCCAGCAGGGCGGCCCGACACCCTCTCTTGAGCCATTTCTGGTGCTTGTCTGCTCCTGAATGAGCCAATTTAGCTTGCTAGTCAGGTACGAAATAAAGAGAGAAAAATAAATATTTTTTTGCTTGTTTAGCAAGCTGAACTGACTTGCTGAGGGCTCAGACAAACAGCAGGGCTGTAGCAGGGGAAATAGTGGGAAATGTATGGCCAGAAGGGAAGGAGCAGCAGATCCTCTTCATAACTGCAGTGGTGTGCAGTTATATCAGCTTGGCCAGTCTTGCAGAGCTTCACATTCATGGTGCAGCTACATAAAGCAGCAGATCTGTTCTCATGGCTTACTGTCACCGAAAATACCACCCAAGCTCCTCCCTCTCTCTTCCCCTCACTTCCTTTTTATCCTCATTTGGTGGTATCCTTTTTTTGCCAGCTTAGCAAGCTGAATCAGTTCATCATTTAGCTGAAGGAGTGCCAAAACCAATGCGAGGGATGAGATGGATGTTTACGGCCAGGAAGGAATGGTGAGCATGGGGCATATGGGGCCACCTCTTCCCCTTTTGGCTATGGATCAGTGCAGTGGAACTCATGGTGCAGCACTTTCAGTCAAAAGGGAGAGTGGAAACAATCTGGCAGAAGTTATTTATTTATCCAAATTTCACTCCCCTTTGACTTGATGAGTAATCACACTGTCTTAGCACCTCCTCATTGCCTTAACATGTTGTCTTCCTTTCTAGTGTCACCAGTCCAGTCACTCTTGCCCTCTGTGGTTTTCAGAAGAACTTACGCTTGCCCCAGATATACATCAAGAAATAGAACAAGTTTGTTCTTAGAGTTACACTTGATCACTGCAGTTTATATGACGTGTTGTCTATGCACATTGCAGTAAAAACGACAAAGAAAATTTATTATTTGATTGATATACTTATGAATATGACTTAAGGAAAGTTCTGCTTTTCTTTAGCATTGTATTACTGATGTGTGGGCAGAGCAGATGGGTGAAGGGTCATCTCAATGTTTGAAGTATTTGCAGATGAAGACTTAAAAGTCATATTTATAAAGAGCTTAAACCAAGATAGCATCCTGATTTAAGAAAAAAAAAAAAAAAAACAACAACAAAAAAAAAAAAAAAAACCAAAAACAACAACAACAAAAAAAAAAAAAAAAAAAAAAAAAAAAACAAAAAAAAAAACACCTACATGTTTCAGCTTCCTGTTTAAAAAGACAGTCTGGCAAGGCCAAAAGAGGGATTTAGCCGGGGAGGAGTATTGCTGGTGATGGTGACTTTTCTAACAGGATGTTTATACAGTAAAGTACCAGACAAAAAATTACTGGCAATTTGTATATATGTTTCAGAAGAACATAGGGGAATAGGTCTTCTATACCCAGTCTTATATAGACAGTAACTGATAAAGTTTTTAAATGTCTTTTTTAAATATCATAGATACTTTGTAGGTGAACAAAGCCTGTTATGTTACAAACATCTTAGTTGAGCCTCTGCTTAGGTAAGAGATTTTTCTCCAATGCCAGCTGTTTTTCTCTAGCTTTGCTTTCACGATCGCATTTCTATAAAGGCGTTCCAGGAAGATATGAGCATCCCTTTCATAAAGCAAGAGAAGCAGTACAATATATACACAGAATCTTCATGATCAGGGCAAATGTCTACTTGCAGTTTTAGCAACAGGAGAATTTAAGGCTTTTTAACAACTGAGACATTGTGTTAGGTAGCCGGTCATTTAATAAAGCATTTTAACAATGGTGTGTGCTGATATCAGCCCTTTTTCAGATGTAGCTGGGGCAAATTCAGCTGGCAGTCGTTAATGCTTCTGAGTTTACAGTATTCTTGCACTATGAACGAAACCTACATGACATTTGTCTATTGAAAACCTTCAAAGGGATTATCCAGACAAAGGTTTTCCCCTTTTTTCCCCCCTTTTTCAGTTTGAGCTGATCCTGGCTTGATGTTAGCTGTAACTCAGAAATTTTCCCATGGGTTTCATTTCTAGTTCTGTTCATCTTTAACTTGCAAGCATGAAGAAAACACCTCTAAAATGACAGATATCTTCATTAATTGGTAGCAAAGATTGCTGCTGATGCAGAGGAAGTATGTATTTTCTTGCAGAACATAAATTGATCATCTCCATGTTACCGAATTTTGTTAGATGTTATCTGTAGTCATTTAGGTCATCCAAATACATTCTCTTAACATTAGTTTTCACCTACGCTCTATATTTCCTACCAGTTCCTAACCCTCATGCTCATTTGGCATAGGAGAATTAAACTGCTCTTTGTTAGGGAGTCAGTGGTTACATCTGGAAATTCTAGCAATTACTGTGATTTCTCCCTTAAGAAAATAAATTGCAATTCAGCTTTAATTTTGTTAGGGAGTGTAGAACATTGTATGTTCAATGTGCCATCCATTAGACTATCCCTTGATTAAAAACAAAAGTGCATGCTTTTGAGAAGCTTCCTGGGGATCTTGTAGAGCTAATTTGAGGTAAGTATTTGGAAAGAATGAAGAGAAGTATTTCAAGCAATATAAACTTAGTCTTATCTAACAAAATGCATTTTCAGAAAATGGAAGTTGGGGATCAAACCCTAATGAACTGAAACAAGCCTTGCCTTCTTAGTCTATGGAACTTTAATTTACTTGTTTAGAAAGCATAACAGTGATTATAGAAGCATACATTTTAAAGCACTTTAAAATCACCAGGGCATCTAAGGAATTTGAGACACCTGTAGGCCTTGAATAATACCAATTGATATCTGTGAAGACTTTATGAAATCCACACAAAAGATAGAATTTTGAGTGGCTTAAACCTTTATTTACAATTCAATACTGACAAGAGGTTGCTGAAGCCTCTTTCCTCCTTCCAGTCTCTCCCCTTTAACCTCTGAATTACTGAACTGGATGGAAACGTATCAATCAATTAAATGTTGCTGTAAGCTTCAAAGGCTCTAACAGAAGTTAAAGGTGTAACTTTCTTAGAGCTTTTCTAACTTTCTTGGAGCACTTCAAAAATCAAAAGCAAATTACATTTCTACTTGTTTCCAGGGTAGTACGGAGCCCAATGTTAAGAAAAAAAATGGCTGTGGCAGATGCAATTTTGCACCTGCAAGCATTGGGTATTTTTCAGATCTTTGCATGTATGTATATACATACATACATATGCATCTAGTTACACAGCAAAGATACGGAATACCAGTAGGTTTATAAGTAGAACTAGGAAAATAAGTATCCATAATGTTCTCATTTGGATAGACCAGTGTAAAAGTTAGAAAAAACTTAACAGGCAGTTATGCAGTAGAAGTGGTGATACAATGATATTAAAGCCCTGACAAGATAGAGGAATTTCAATTAGCAACTTCTATTATAGAAGCTTTAAATGTCGATACTCTGTGTGTCATTGCAAACACTGATTATTGGTAAATAGTCTTTGTTTTTGTAGTATGTTGGTCATATTTTTGGCAGTATGCAAAATAATGCATTTTCCTCTTGTGTATGAGCTGCTTTTTTAGAGCGGAAAACAAAACTGACTATACTGATATGTGGTTCTTGTTTACTGTCTTTCTAACACCGTTAAGTCCTTCTCCTGATTGTGTTGTGCAGGCAGCAGAATATCAGAATTACTGGATATGTTTATTCCGCTACAGAAACTTTGGGTTGTTCCAGTAAATTTATTTTCTCCTCAATTTTACATATTCCAACTGTTGTTTCCATGACTGTAGCTGTGTAGAATCCAAAGCCAGGTCTTAAGAATCTGGCTCTTGGGCATTCTGATGTCCTCCATGTGTCTCATTCCCATAAGACGGAGGATACCTCTTCGTTTGTTGTCTGTTATGCATTGCAGTTGTTAATGTGACATAGCTTGACTGGGCTGTTAGCCTGAATGCTAGAACGAATGGCTATATTGGCTTTCATTGGGCAGTATAGGAAAGTTCTGTGTAGATTTTGAGATAGTAATTAATCTTGTAAATACCCTTCAAAGTCTTGTTTGACAGTTCATTGTTTAAATCCTTTAGTTTAAGGAATTTGTCCTTGCATAAGATTTCCAGCAAAGCTGTTTTCCTACTGGATTTCTATGGTTATTTTAATATCATCACAGCTTGCAATGCCTCATTGAGTAATCCTGTACTAAAAACACTAATGACTTCTTGAAAATGCATTACTCTATGCATGAAATTTTTAATTTGAGCTGACTTCTTCAGTTTTGTATTGGGTAAGACGGTGTGGGCCAAATCTGATTTCCATTCAGTAAACTGTGGCAGAGAAATGGAACAGAATATTTCCTTGTTTTTCAAGGTTCACTCTTTGGGGAATTACAGAGAAAACTAAGGGTGGATTAAGGCAAGACCCATGGCTCCAGGCAAGAAACTTGAGGATTCACTGTATGTGAATCCCAGGTTAAAGGACTTACCTGTCAGAAAATGTGGTAAACTGCCATAGGTGGTCAAGGGAAGAAAATTACTTCGATGTGGTAGCAGTGCTGTTGTATCTGAGAATGATTTAGGCTCTCTCCCAGGCTCATGACCAGGGGGGCATGTCTCTTCCTACTGATTAAACTGGATGTAATAATGCTAACAGTTCTGGGACAAGTTTAAAAGATTGTCAGGTGAAAATGGATCATGTTTTCAGTTAGTAATGGTTTGTATAGCTGCCTAGATGAACCCAGAATATGTGTTTTAGAAACAAAACTGAGCAGGTGAGTGCACTGTTCAATCTTCATTGGATCTGCTCTATGTTTTTTGTCTGCTTGAACATGCCTTGAATGAAGACAAAGAGTGGGCTTATGCAGAGACCCCATTATTATTTCAAATAGTTTATCAGAATTTTCGGGTGGGTGAAGCTGATTATTTGTTGTTGACAGAAGGACTGCGTAGGGAGCTTGTCCTAACAAGCAGTAATTGTGTGATTAGGAGAGTTTAATGAAGAAAAGAAATTCCAATTCATTCATAGTATTTGGTTTGTTGACAGTTAATGTCATTTTCATTGAATGAAATCTATCAGTGGCACTTATATTTTCAAGCTATTTGAAAGTGCTGGTATTCTGAAGCTCTATTGTTTACATCTAAGACCAAAGTAAAAACCTGTAGAAATTGGAAAATATTCTTTAAAAAAGCAGGAAACTAGTTATATTTATCCTTGTTCCAATGGTTACTCAAGGACTTTCTTTTTATGATGTGCCCTGTATTAATACAGGTGTATTAATTCCAGATGTGTTAATATGGTATAGTTTAAGTTTGAAAGTGATAAAGACTTATTTGCCACTTTTGGTTAGGAGTGATGTTAAGATCAAATGCTGCTTTTCTGCACTAATACTGTGCTTTGTGTTCATTGTGGATTTGCATCCAGACTTACTAGTTGACTTAAAAGCATATGGGAGGGGAAATGTCTACGTGGACATTTTTCGGGTGTGTTATCTTGAAACAAGAAGGATGGCAAACACCTGAACTGATGTATAATTTTCCCAAGGGATGAGGAGGTTTTCTAGTGTGATATAAAGAAACAAACATGTTTGAAAGTGCGTCAAAATATTGACAGCATCTGCTGCAAGTACATAGTAGGAGAGTTTCTGCTAACAAAGGGGAGGTACAAGATCCTGGCTTTTGAAGTGGCTTAACTTCTCCTATTGAATTCTTCAGGGGAGATTGATCTTTGTTGCAGTTCCTCTAATAAAAAAAGTGAAGTAGATGCCATCAGAAGGTGAATCAAGAATACAAATTTCACACCTTAGAAAACAGATTTCTATAAGTAAGCCTCCTAATGTTTCAGCCTGTTTATTAGAAATAAAACTTCAGTGTGATGTCTGCTTTCCATCATTCTGATTATTCTGCTAATGGAAGGCAGTGATCTCTGAGCAGTTTCCACATGCACATTTTCAGAGGCGTGCAACAGCTCTAAGCATAGAGTTCTGAAAAAGTATCAGGTCAAAGCAGTATCTGTGAAGATGCAAGTACCAACAGTAGTGCAAGTGGATAAAATGTTTCTGCACCTTCAGTCTTTCTCAGCTGCTCAGCTGAGTTAGCAGAGGTTTCACAGACTTTGCTGGTTAGTGGCTTAGCTCTCTGCTCACTTTTTAGGCTCTCCTTGTTTTTTGGAAAAAAAAACCCACTTCTTTTCTACCTTTGTTTTGGTTGTTTGAGTCTTCCTTTTTTTTTTTTTTTTTTTTTTTGATTACTGGCACTTTTGAAAGCCAGAAGGTTCTAATCTGGGCCTTTCTTCTCAGGGACAAGATAAGCTGTCTTACTAGATACGGAAGTTTCAAGCTAAGGACTCACCAAGAGGCGGGAAAAAAAGAGGTGGCGGAGGGGGAAGGCAATTAAACATAGTCACTGTAAAACATCTGAATGTCTCAGAAATTCAGATACTTTGTGGTATGATTTGAGTGTAGAATTATATAAGCTCTTTTGCTGAGAAATAATTTGCATTTGGAAAAGGGCATTTTTGAAAGTTCCATAGTTACGGAATGAAATTTGAACACACTGATTTATTTACATTCACACTTTTAACAAATATAACTTGTTTTGTTGATACATGACTTTTTTCTGCTTTGGAGAGAGCAGTGCAGGGCCCCAGAAATCTTCTCTTATTTTGGAAGGGAACAATACAAAATAATACTGGTAATATACAATATTTCTCTCCCCCAAAAAAAGTTTCTAAGAGAAAAATTGAGATCACTTAAGCTTAAAACTTCTAAGTTAAGTATTCTAGATTTCATAAGGAAAAAAACTAAAAGTTTACTAAAATAGGGATGTAACCAATACAGATGTGGTTAGTAGTCCAGTATCTTTACAGTTTATATGTTTATAGCTGTTTGAGGCCATTCTTCCCATATTCAAAAATAATCTTCTGATCCAGATAATAAAATTATGAATCTTTAATTGTCCTCTCTGCCTCCATATGGGTATGCATTAGCTAAAATTAAGTTAATGAGGCTTTTTGGCTGGGGTCTATTTTTTGGTCAGGCATACAAATCGTCAAAATTGAGGATTTTCATTTTGACAGGAAATTGTTTTTCTTATAGTGAAACATAATTTACGATATAAATACATGATGAATCAGGCATTGTAATGGAGATGACCCAATGGCCCTCTATGCTTTCTGAAGTTTGGAGTTGAATACTTGTTCATAATAGTTCTTATTTAAAAAATGGAGGGGAGAAGGGAGAACTGGGGAGAAATTCCCACAGCTCAGAATATTTCTAAAGCTGCCTAACAAAGCAGCTTTAACTCTCTGTATAAAGCTTTCTCTAAGCAACTTGGTGGGTCTGGCATAAGTATCAACTTTGAACAAGATTTTCATTTCTAATCTCTTTTCCTGTCTCAATACTGAATTATGTTCAGAGATTTCAGATCATGCTTGCCACAGTGTGACATAGGGAAGCTGCTGAAGTCTACAGCCCACAGTCCTAACTCTGTATTGATTACTGAGAGGAGAGGTGGACTTCGGACCTGCGTGGAATTGCGTTTGAACCATCCACGTCAGTGTTTCATAATAGAGGTAAAATGTTTACCTCATTTCTTGAAGTGATACTCCATTAAAGCATTCTAAGTCTCTTTTTAGGCAGTATTCTTGTGTCACAAACTTTTGTCATAGGATTGCAAATGTATGGAGATGAATACAAATGCTGCAAACAAAGTATAATTTTGGAAAATGAGGTATGTGCTTTTATCATGGCCTTTTTCTGTCATCAGTATATTCCTGAAGCGTTTTATTATAAAATAAAAAAATAAGCAGCTGTCTCCCAGGCAGCAATACTGCTTGTAAGTGAAAATATTTACTCATGGGCACCGGATCTTTAGACTTAAAAGTCTTGCGGTGGCAGCTTGGAACAGAATTTCAACAGTTCTGTCTTGTTCCTGCAGGCGTATTCCTACACAAAATCGTATACATCTTTATGTTTAGACTGACATTTTGAAAATGTGTCCATTTTACTGTTGCATGTTTGTTAGTTAACCTTATTCCACATATATAACCATATTATGTTATGCATAACATTATGTAACCTTATGCATGTTTGTAATTGAGGTGATCTAAAGGACAAAACTGAATTCTCCACTGCAGGAGACTTTTCTTGTGCGATGTTTAAAAGGGTTGAAGGAACTGTACTCTGCTCCTGCAATATGGTTACAAAAGGCAAGTTTTTACGGGGAAACACTTCAAATAATGAAAATCGATGTGCATCTAAAAATAAGAAGCTTTTGATTGTTTAAAAGAGGTATTTTTTAGTAACCTTGTGAGTCATGTTTTCTTTAAGGCTGTTGTGACTGTCTAAATTGTACCGGTGATTGCTGAGACTTCATTGACTTATTCCTATAGTTCATTTAACAACCTGATTTACTTTATCTACAAGTTTGTCTTTTAAAGAAAAAAGAGGTACCCACATAAACAAGATTGTGGCTCTTGCTTCAGCTGTTATTGCCTGGAAGCTTTTTACAAAACATATATCATTAAACACGAGTTATTAACATAAGTCATTAACATAACTCATAACATCAACGTTTACTTTCTTAGAAGTGCAAGACAAGAAGCGATAGGGGCCTTTTTCCCCATCAGGATTTACTATCCATCTTCTCTGTATACCTCTGAAGTCATGTGCAAGTATCAACTCTTGAAAAGAGTTGGAAAAAAACATAAGTATTGGAAATGAATTATAAAAACTGTCAGCTTTTCTGTGTGTCTTTTTTCAAAGTATTAGGTACTGATTGCTGGAAAAGCCTGGTTAATCTGCTGAGTAAGATCAAAAGGAAAAATAAGCTTCAGTTCAATTTAGTCTTGCCCGAGATTTATAGATCCTGTGCTGCTTATTTGGCTCATGTCTGGTTTTTAACCTGTAATTCTAGAATTTGGCAGACTATTTTCTCCGTACAGGTCTGCTTGCTGTCGAAACACAATTTGGGCAGCAATAAAGTAGATGGAGGAGGTACGAGTGCAGTTTCCCTTTTTTAGTTTATTTCCTATACAAAATGATAAAAAAAGACACTCCCAGTAAATGAAGTCTTAAACGAAAAAAGGGATATTTGAAGTCCACCTCAGACTGGGAAAACTCTGAAGTGTAGTGGGTGTCCTCTTTGCAGTATTAATGTGTGTAGGTTTGGTTTTGTTTTGTTTTGTTTTGTTTTTTCTCCTGTTGAAAGACTACTGGCTCGATTACGTGTGGGTGTGTTTTGAGTCTAAGGCTCTTGTTACAGAAGATCTTGTTCTTGTAGTAAGGGTCTGTGTTTTGAAGCACAAGATGCTTTGTGCACAGCTGGTCTATATGAAATAATTGACAGTTCTGTAGCCTAACTGTTACGTTACTCTTTCCTGGAAGAGACAGATTGGGTTCACCAGCTTAATCCTCAAAACATGTGGTCTATATTCAAATATGAAATGAGGCGTAACTGTGAACAAGCTTTATGGTTGGTTGGATTTATTTTGGTATATACCAAATATATATTCCATGCAAGTGCATCCCCTGGGTTCTCTTCCTAAGTTGCTACTGTGACCCTTTCTATCAGACCAGTATCTCAATTCCTCTTGTTAGGAATGTGTTGTATACTGGGCTAAACTTTAAGCTTCAAGCAGATTCCATTGAGAGGCAATGTTTATGAAAAGACAAATAAAAACTGTTTGACTGTTTTCCCTACTCATCTGTTGTTTCTGCTTTCTGTGGATCATAAACTTCCAGAGAAAAAAGTAAATTTTAATGGCAAGGAAGTAATTTTTGATTAATGACTGAAATTATTCTTTCCATGTTCTCTGTATCATATGTAATCTGCAAAAGGGATTTTTATTATATATTCTAATAGCCTTTACAGTTCCGCAAAGAGTGAGAGAATGTATTAAAATTAATTTACAGTTATCTATTTGATGTAGGGTGATTTAGGATGGATTTAGGAATCTCATCAATAAAACTGTGTAGATTAAATTAAAACCAAATCCACATGTTTTAGTCTGTAAATGCAGACATTTATAAAATAAATTGGTATATCATGTTACTTTTGTTGTTCTTTAAGATGACTTTATGTGGATTAGATTCAACTGTGGAGTTACAAGATGTGTTGGAACATGTTGAAAGGTATTAGCCTTATACACAACATCACCTCTTTTGAGTTGAGTAGATGGGCAGAATTTAGGGTCTTGTGAGTTGTTTCTCTTATGGGATCAGCTGATGAAAGCAGCAGATATTTGTTGTCATAGTCTGGTTTCTTTATCCATGCAAAAATCTGATTTTTTTTTTTTTTTCTTGAATAAAGCATGAAGGAAGCAAAAGGTAAGCAATTTCTTTGCTTACTGTTCCAAGCCTTGTAGATTTTTCTACAAGTTCTTGCAGTCCTATCTGCACCTTTTGGGTCCTGCCCAAGCATCTTCTGCTGGGTGCTTTTATTTCCATCACCCTTCTCCACTCCATTGCTCTCCCTCTCTCTCATCCTACTGTTTCAGTTACCTATTCCATACTGAAACTTGAATATAGTTTGGTTTTGTGCATACAGGTCAGATACTGCAATTGTAATCTTGAGAGAGATTTCAGCAGTCTGCACCTGAACAGTGTCTGAGTTTTTTAGTGTGGAACGTCTGCACAGGAGGCTGACACCATATCTGCAGAGCTGAACTTTAATCTTCCTTTATCTTTGAATCTTTCTTTCATTATTCTACTTGTGATTATTTTTCTTTTTTCCCAGAGGACACTGATGTTTTAACTTTTCAAACACAAAAAGAAAAATTTATATTCTGTTTCTTAGTGATGCTCTTTGATCAGAAGATTGTGTTAACAATTTCTTTTTTTATTTTAAGAGCAAGAGAGAAATGCCCAAGGGTGACATAAATCATCTATGTGTTCCAAGAGCCTTTCTTTTAAGTAAAGAATTTTCTACTTACAGGATTGAAACTTGTGATCTGTCATCAGATCTTAAGTTTACTTATTTGAGATTTTAGCACCATGGTCTGTCTTTTGCTGAATGTAGGGGAAGCTATTTATTGCTCTTAAGTGAGGGCTAAATATGTACCCAAGCTTTTAATTTTTAGATAAACATATAAAAACCTCATGGTTTTGCTCACTGATAGCAACTACTAACAAAGTAACTTCAAATATTTGCAAATATTCAGGAGCACAGTGGCTTAAGGAGATTGCTTGATTTTGCTGATAGAATGCACAAGCCCTGTTGTTTCGTTGGTTTTTTGGTTTGGGTTCATTGGTTTTTAACTTTTAAAAAGTACAAATCAAGGTGTGTTGGGTCTGGCTGGGGTGGAGTTAACTTTCCCCACAGCAGCCCATATAGTGCTATGCTTTGTATGTGTAGCTGGGAGGACACTGATAACACACCAGTGTTTTGGCAATTGCTGAGCAGTGATCCCACAGCATCAGGGGACTCCCTGGAGCTGTCCCTGCCCTCAGACCAGTAGGCTGGGGTGGGCAAGAGGTTGGGAGGAGAAACAGCCAGGACAGCTGACCCAGCTGACCCAAGGGATATTCCTACAATGTTATGCTCAGCAACAAAAGCTAAGAGAAAGGAAAGGGGAGGCATTTGTTATTAAGACATTTGTCTTCCAAAGCAGCCACCACACATACTGAGGCCCCACTTCCCAGGAAGCGGCTGGACGTTGCCTGCTGATGGGGAGTAGAGAATAAATCTTCTTTTTCTTTAATCTCTTTTTCTTTTTTTAATTTTTTTATTTGCTTCCACCTGCAGCTGTTGCTTTTTTTTTTTTATCTCAACCCATGAGTTTTTCATCTTATTTTCTCCCCCCTGTACTGCTGAGGAGGGGGAGTGAGAGCGGCTTGGTGGGCACCTGGCAGCCAGCCCAGGTCAGCCCACCACACGAGCTCTGGACTGCCTTGGAGTTATCGGGCACAGACCAATGTGTTGCAGGACAATTTATCTTGTTTATGAAAAGCAACAACAATGGCAAAGTAATAAGCTGTAAAAATCTCATACTTTGCTCCAACTGTTGAAAACGAATTATAGTAGAGGCCCACATAGTAGCCTATACTGCACTTCTGTGTTTCTGCAGTTACTTTGAAGCTGCAGGGTTCATTTGCAGTCCAAGGGCTCATTTAGGAGCAGTGCAGCATTGACTGAAACTGTTTTTGAAACTGCACACTCAGGAAGAGCTTCAAATATAAAGCATAAAAGTTCTTAGTTTTCTCTTGCATTAGAAAAAGGCTTGCTTTCACATTTTTGTCAAGAGAATGGTTTATTTCAACTAAATGGAAATATTTAGAACATAAAGGACATTCCTGACAAGATTATGGTTTTTAATATGGAATGTATTTTGGATTTTAAATTCTGTTGCTATTTTAAATATTGATGTTTAAAAACATTGTTGGATTTGTGAAGCAGCTGTAATGCTAAGGATATCTTCTGATTACAGCTGGCTAACAAGAAATTATGTTGAATTGGAGAGTACCAATTACTTACCTTATTATTCTTAGTAAGTTAAGAAAAGAAATTGTGTCTGGAACAATTCAGAACAACAGGTGATAATACTAAAAAAAAAATTAGTGGAACGCTAAGATGCTGTCAAAACTATGTGTAGTTTGATTTAAACAAAAAGAACATTGACCCAGACCTGTTTTTGTAAAAGGAAGGAATGAATGAAATATGCTTAGAGAGCAAACCTTTGTATCAGTGTTCATCACTGAAAAAACGTTCACTTGAGGTTTTTGCCACCCTGTGAAATAACATCTGTTAAAACACAGCAATACAAGACGAACATGTTTCTATGTACCCATTCTGCTTTCGTAGTACTTCTGGCTTACAATATTTAGTTTATTACAGTAACCATTGAGATTCGTTTTTAGTTAATGACTACTGAAGCTGGAGTAATTTGCAGTTTCTGTAAAGTGTCATCACTAGGAAATGCATCATTTGTAGGAAGAAAGCACAGCAGTTTTTAACTTGAATAATTTGATTTGAATCAATGAGAGCTATCCTTGTAATCTTTTGTGTCGCTCAAAAGATAAACTAAGCCCCCAAGGTACATATCTTTTTATTTAAAATAAAATTTGTTAAATAATGCCATAGTATTATAGTTTGTATTAGTACACTTCTGCCCAAAATACTTAGATCGTAAATACACTATTTTCTTTGAGTTAGAGTGAACATTTTGTTATCATAAGATATAATTACCTTTCTAAGATATAGCAAAAGAAAGGATATGAGGTTTGAGTCATTTGTCATGGCATTGATCTTAAAAGTTTCCTTTCATTTATTTATTTCAATTTGTGTGAAGAGGTGATAGGTCTCATGTTGCAGTAGAAATGAGATAATCCAGTTCTGGTAGTTGTACAGCATACATATTATGTTATTTTGAACTGTTTGACTGTTAGACTGAAAAATATTTAAACAGAATGCAGGGACCAGAACAGCTGTGACGTATAGGAAGTTTCACGTTTTCTCCTTTTTTTTTTCTTTTTTTAAATTCCCTCTTTTTTTTTTCTTTTCTTGAAGGCCTTGTTATTTTCCTATCTTTTTCCTTCAAAGGACAGCTTGTTTATTTTGTGTTCCCTAAAGTAAAACTGGAAGACACACCCTTCCTTCATTTAATGGAAGTTTCAAGCATAAGAAGGAATAACTGAATTTGAGTGTGACATGAAAGGCAAACTGCTGTCTGCTGCCATCCCATCGGTAATCCCTCTGCGGGGTTGATGTGGGAGCAGGCACCTGAGAGAAGATGATAGGGTGGGGTGGCCAGCAGGGGTCAGTGGAATTAGCAGGGCAAATGCTAAGGGGAGGGATGTGCAGAAATTTATCTGGACTGATAGCTTGGAAGTTGGAAACTCTACAGCTTGGAAACTGAGAATAAGCCTAGCCTGTCACAGAAATACCAAAAGTAATATAAGGCTGAGTAAAACTTGTCCAGTCATCTTTTGGTGGTGATAAAATAAAAGTGGCCATTATTTTGTTCTGTGTGCCTGAAAATGGGAGGTTTTTTAATTGCAGCTGCATTTCAAAATATTTATATCTCCTTAAAGTATTTCAGGCACACTCTTGATGTCCAAATGACCTGGTGTTTGGACAAGCCATTTTAGAAGGCCTCATAAATCAGCAGAAATGCCTTCCGTTCTGGGTATGTTGATGCGTTCTTCTGAATGCAGAAGATGAGTTTTATCCCATTCAAAGATGAATTAATTTTGCTGACTCATTGATCTGATTGGAAGCCGTGCGTCCAGGCTTGGCATGGCACTATGCCTGGACTAACATACGTCCTCTCTCTGAGAGAGCTTATGTCTGCCTGTAGAGGATCTTGTAGATATGTCAGAAGTGTGTTATGGGTCAGAAGGTATAAACATTACATCCAGTTATGCACTGGATGCAGTAATTCTACTGAAATCAACGAAGGTAGTCCGTATTTTCACTGATATAAGTGGAAACAGAATCATCTTCCATTTAACTTAAAACATGGTACAGCAGCTTCATGTAATTTTTTAACTTTACATTTTGCAGAACTGTATATAAACCTGGTTTATGTCTTTTCTAAGTGGCAGTTGGTATAAACATAGTATCATTGTATAGAATGAAACATGTGAGAAGTTCCCCTTGGAAATGAATGGAGGAGGTTATTTGAAACAACCTAATTCAAATTAAAGTGCCTGAAGTGTCATGCTTGCTTCAGTGCTAAAAAGTTGGCACACCTGGTGCAGGGAAGTGGCTAAAGCATGTGTATAGGTTAAAGTAAGTGCACTTTCCTGATTTCCTCTGGTACTTCTGTAAAAGGAGGTGGTTTTCAACCTGGAGGATATTTTCTTTCGTCATCCTCCATGGCAGTCATACAGTACAAATAGCAGCAAGAACATACAGCACCATATTCTCTGCTTTTTCTTAGAATTAAGATTTCTCACATTTCAGTGAAATAGAAAAATAAATTGAAATTTTAACTGAACAGGACATCTATTCATGTTCCATGAGCTTTAAAGAGCTGGTGTTTTCTCTTCATTTTCATTAGCAAGCTGGAAGACTTGCCAGTCAATATTTTTTGCATATTTAGAAATTATGTTGCTGAGTTTGAAGGTTTGAGTCCAGAGAACTGCCATTGCAGTTCCCTCTTTCTTGTTTGGCTGGTACCTTGGTGACCAGTTATTGCACTAACACAGGCTATAATTCATAGGTCTGGCATTGCTGTCATTTTTCACAGGGTGTTGGTTGAAGTATGCCAGAATAACAAGTCCTGAAGGTATGATACTTCATAAGTTTTATGGTCTTTTGGCAGTATTTGAAGTTTTATTTTGAAGGGGAAGAACATTTTTATTATCATAAAACTGGGTGCGTGGCTAAAACGCTTCAGCTGTTTTTGGAAGATCACAACTTGCAGTTCTTTAGCTGTATTCAAATTAGAAAAGAAGACCTGTTGCTAGTAGAGAAGATGTGAATAACCTTCGCAACATAAACGTAGCTTTTATAGATGAATTGGCATATTTTTCAAGATCCATTTTCTTTTTGAAAAGCTGCCTTTTTCTCCTTCCAGTCTCCAAAGATTTTTGCTGGGGCAGAATAACACATGTGCATGGGTGAAAAATTGTTGCTTATAAGTGTCTCAACCTAGCTAAATATTTAAACATATTCAGCTTGCCTACGTATATGCTACTAAAGCAATGATTTCCTAAATCAGGATTTAAGAGATTATTTCTGAGGTTATGCTGGTTTTGGAACTCAGACTCCAATACTGCAATACGTGGATCCTTCTGATTCTATAATTTATTTTTTACATAGGATTTCCCTGTGAAGTGGCGCAGTTTTGAAAAGGCCAGAGATCCCCACTTCCAAAAAGAGGTTATAGTGCTTATATAGGATATTATTAAACCAAACACAGGGGTCTAATTCCCAGTGTGTTAGATTTGCTGAGTTTCTTTTGCAGTGTGGAGAAGGTTGTAGGTGTTTCTGAACTGGATTCAGAACAGCCAGAATTGCCTGTGCTGGCCAAGAGGAACTCTGACTGCATGTGTTCAGGGACGCTGCAAGGCAGGGCTGCCTTAGTTCTAGACAAGTGCTTTTTTTGGATCTTGTGCAGGGACTCAGAGCTTCAGTTTTAGAAATAATATATGTTGTTAGTTAGAAGCTTAAATTCTCATAGATCTCCGTGGATGTCTACAGTCAAAATAGTAGTTAGAAGTCGTAATGTCTTAATGCAACAAATATGAAGAATAGTAAATATTTTATAAGAAATCGGAATAAGGATTGTTGATATATTGATTGTGCTTAATACAAAGCTAAGTTAGTCAGAGCCTTGTTGGGAGATCTGATTAATGCTCTTTCTCTTTTAAATTTTTTGTTATGCTGGCATTGTACTTGAGCTTCCAAGTTATAGTTGTTTGTCACTGTGACTTGTTTGTTGCAGTGAAACTCCTCATTTGTTCAGTTTGTAACACTGCACACTCCATCCATGCTGGCAGAGAGATTTGCTGTTCCCTATAGCAATGTCCAAACTGGTGTCTTCCCTTACTATGGAAAAGATTGGACCAACTTTCATAATAATTTGCATCAATGATTATTAGAAAAAAATATAGAGAAAACTTTGCTGAAAGTTCTTCTTGGATTGCTGTGTTTATCTTATTTTATTTTTTTACAAGTAGTATGTGCAAAGTTCGTGTTACTAATTTCATGGAGTTTGGGGAAAATTATCAAAGTTTTTATCTAAATTTTACAAAGTAATGACAGGGAAATTAGGATTATTACATTTTTGAAAGACTATTGTTAAGATGCATTGTTATTGTGCTGTTGTGTTTTACACTACTTTTTTTTCAGAATTTGTAATTCAGAGGTTTGAAACCTCATTTAAATCTTAATCATTTTTAGCAGGATGTGTTTGACAAACAAAGGTGTTTATGTTGAATGACCCATGAAACTTTCAAAGATATAAATCACAAGAGCTGCTTAGTAGATCCTTCCCAGCTGGTGCTATAACCATATTTGGTTTTCAGTATAGCCAAAACTGCTGTCCTGTTTTCAAATTTTAAATTACATTAAGTACAATTCTAGCATCTGTTTCCTCCACTGATTTTCAGCTTTTTGGCAGCTGAAAAATCAACATTTTCTTTTCTGATTCAGTTGGCTTCTTGCAGATAGTTATTAATATTTTTTCTTTGAAATTATAAAGACCCTTTTTGCTGCCATGTTTCTACGATGCTGTTATATTTACTGATGATACATGCTGAGTGCCAGATAGTATATGTCTACTGTCCTTTTAGGTGTAAATATTTCTGCAGGACAGGATAAGAAAAAGGTATTAAAAAAGGTAAAAAGTCTTTTTCCTATGTGTAGCAGAATTTACTTCCTCTTAATTCTTTGAACACTTTAGCTGCACTTTGCGTACTATCAGATTCACATAGCATACTGAAACACTTTTCTAGAGATGATTTCTTGTATAGGAATTCATTTAATCAATTTGAGGATAATTACAGTAGTCTGATTATAGGAATGTATGGATACGTGAGGCTTAGGCAGATATTCACCCATTTACCTGAACTAGTGAATTGAGAAGCCTCGTTCTCTGGGCACTCCGCTGCATGCATTAGAGATGGCAGCAGAGATCTTAGATGAGATGCTCCGTGGCAGAAATTCTCTATGGTAGGGAGGACCCATATTGCCTAGGCTACTTCCTTTTACATCTCTAATTTAGGCTGAATCTGGGCCCTAATCCTTACTCTTGATTGATGATTTGTATTGTTCTAATTGGAGCATAGGTGCCCTGAAGCTAATTAATACCAGCCTCCACTTGGAAGATCTTAAGCTATTCATTACCTTCTTTCTTATCATTGAATTCTTGAGACTTTGAAAATATTTTAACACGCTGGATAGATTGAATGACTGTCTGATTAGTAACTAATTCAAACCAGTGACAGGGAGTGCCAAGTTCAGACAGAACTTAACATAGGAATAAATGTCAGGAGTGCTGCATACTTAGAGCCTATTTCAGAGATATGATATGACCTTCAAACTACTGATGCTATGAGAGTTTTGGTTAAAGAGTAGGCAGTCACAAATAAAAGGAAATGTTGGTCATATTGTTGGCTGAGGGGCAGTGAAAGAACCTACAAAATCAAATCCCACATATAAACCCATCAACAAGTTATTAGGCTGGCTGAAACAAGAGAATGCGGATAGGAGGGGAAAGCTTTGTAGTGCTCTCAGCCCTGTTTTTTCTCAGACTTTTACAAATTGACGGGCACTTAGTTTTTATTTCTCCGTGTTCTCACGATTGGTTGAGATCTTTCCAGTTTTGTCTTCTGCACTGTTGAAAAACAAACTGTTGTAACAGATCACTGGGTTCTTGACATGTATTAGGTCCCTTTCATGATCAAAAATGTATGTGTGTGTAAAAACTTTTGCTGAGGTACTGAGGTTTTCTTCCCCCTCAGTATGTATCATCATAAGAAAGTGTATTGTGGGGTAAAAGATTTGAGACAGTGTGCAGAAGGCTAGTGTTAGGCCATTTATATAAAACAAAACTCTTAAGAAGAGTTTCATTCCCCGTCCTGTGAAATATGTTGTGTTACTGTTTCTTGCACTAGCAGTGAAATTTGTTTTTCCAAAATAATTAAATAACTGATTTTTATTTTCTGTCTTTTCTTTGTTCTCCCATTCACAATTTTGAATTGATACAGAATGCAAATCAAACACTCTTGGGGCACTGGAATGCATTTGGTACTTGGATACCTCCCAAAGACTTGTGATATGATCGAAGACATGAGGGAGAGATTTAGGGTAAAGTTTGCTTTGATTTCCTAAAGAAAACATTGTGCTATTGCAGTTGTTAATCAAATAATCAGAATCTGCAGTCTAAGATCTGATCTAATTTTTCTCTTTTTACCTACCATAAATGTTAAAAGCCTATAGGGGAAAAACCACACAAAAGAAATACCATTCGTATTGAAATAAATATAAGTTTGCATGAATATTTAATATTTCTCCTGTGGATCTTTTGCATGTACATTAGCACACAGCTGAACTTTTCAAATTCAAAAGCGATCTCCTTACTTACAAATCTATGCTTGTTTAAAAGACGCTTGTATTTTTTTAATTTAACTGAGGCTCATATGTCCCCCTGCTTCCAAGTTGCATACAACTTTTATAACATGAACATTTATTTGAAAAGGAGAATCAGTGAACATTTGTAGGTAGAATATGTTATGCTTCTGTATAAACCTGAACACTGAAAAATAGTTCAAGTTTCTCTCTCAAAATACCCACATTTTAAAATTTGCTGAAGTTGAGATTTGCCAGGAGGTTTATTCATGTATCAATTGAAATTAATTTTAGAAGGTGGTATGTGGAAAAGTTTCATGTGTTGCTTTGTAGGTGAATTTGTTTTCCTCTTTACTAGCAGGTTTTAGAGAAGCAAACAACTGATTGCTTTGTTATTTGTGGACATAGCTTCATCCACTTTAAAAGGCAGGATAGTCTTTTTTTTTTTTTTTTTTTTTTTTTTTGCTACACACCATGCAGGGAGATGAAATTGGAGCAGAAGTCATCAGGAAGATGGGTAAGAGAGGAAAAGATTAGTAAAATGCTCAGCCAACATCAGCATGTACTTCCCCGGAGCTGGCACTCCTTACCACTAAAGCGGGAGATGTTCCTCGGAGGTAACAATGTGAATCCGAAGAAAAGAGGATTTTCAAGATCATTGCAGGGCTAGCATGATCATCTTCATGCTGTATATGTTGTAATCTAGTAAATATTATTAAATAAGTTACAAACCTAGCTGATGTTTTTATAGACAGAAAATTAATAATACTTACTTTCAAATAATCTTCTGAACACCACAGATTTCATAACTCTCTGTAAGAGTAGAATTGTCCTCTCATTGCAAAAAGGACATTTATGTCATCTTTTGTTTTTCATAGATCTTTGAGATTAAAATCGCTGTGTAAATATGTATTTTGTTGTAATAACTTAGAATATTTCAGTTATGTTACCTTCATTTGGGTACTGTCTCAAAACCTAAAAGACCTATTCAAGTCTTCATCTTGCGAAAATAATAAAGGACGTGTCCAAAATTCAAATGGAAAGATCATTTTTAAGACTCAAGCACTGGTCAGTGTCGCTTCTTAGTGGATTTCTTGTTTGTTCTAACCACAATTTAATATCTGCTAATAAGACTTTAAGCATATTGTTTTCTTTCTTTCGTGGTAAAAGCTCAGCATAAACAGCAAGCCAAGTAGACAACCTCTTGGTACAGAATGCTTCATTTTACTGGACAGAGTAATTCTTCCATTGTAAATACTTGACTCTTTAAATACTGGAATCTCTCCAAGAATTAGAGAGACTTGTTAAGGCATGGATGTTACAAAGACCACTTTTAGCAGCTTACAGACAAGAAAAAAAGATGTAAGACATGCTAAAATCATACAGGCTATTCCCTTTGCATGCATCTATTCTTTTGGTTTCAGCAGTAGGTTAATTCATCGTCATTAGTAGATAAAAGCTCTGAAAAAGACTAGAAGAATGGCGCTTGCTATTGGGTTTTACTAGGAGCATTCAACTACAAAAAAAGAGATACTCAGCAGTATAGTCAGCTCTCAATTATCCAGCACAATGAGGCTGGCATGGGCTAGCACACATAAAGCAAAACCACAGCTAATTCAATACATATGTATTAGACTATAAAATCATAGTTAATATATTTACCTTTGTAAAATTTGTAAACAATTTCCTTTCAGCATCAGATTAAAAAAAAAAAAAAAGGTAGTCAGCAAGAAGCCTTTACCCTGCATTTTGTTCTGTGTGGTGCTCTGTTGTAGCCAGTGATGTCAGGAGGTGATGCCATGTTAATACACGCACTCTTACTCATTTCAGATGGTGGTTTCACAACCAACAGTGTAGAGACTTGATGTTAAAATTTTGTATAACATAGGGAACACTAGTTGTATAGAATTTTATGTTTTGGTATAATGGTCAAGTAGCTATAAAAAGGACTATCATGTTTTTCTTAAAGTGAATTGCCTGATGAAAATCACTAAGGATGTAATAAGCTGTGAGGGACAAGGGAGTTTGTTACAGCAGTTCAAACAAATCCAACTTTTTTCTCCCAGCACTACTGCTCTCCCAGCTTTCCTCCCATTACTGTCCTCTGCTTACATCCTGAGAACTGGAAGTGTGGGGATGTAGGGAAGTGGGGAGCTGGGATTTGTATGAGAGATTCATGCATGATGTCCCTCGAGATGTAGGTATGCTTTAGAAAGTATTAAAATATACCATAAATGTTTTAATGAACACTTTCTTTTCAATCTGCATAAAAACATAAAAAGCAAACAACAGCTTTTCATGTAATAACATTTATATCTTGGTTAACGTTCTAGGCTTTCAGGAAAACAGCCTAGATATGAAAGTGAATGCTTTCAGGTGTTAGGATTTAGCCTATATAACTAGGATTCTAATAACATTGAAAGCAGAATCTTTTTTTTTTTTAATATTTATATATATTCCTGGCACTCCATAAATCATGTAATACTTTGTTACGTAGGTATTCTATTCTATACTATTGACTGGCTGCACCTTTGAATAGGCTTAAGACTTTTTATGTATATTTCAAAAAAGTTAACTGTCAATCATAAAGTGGCTGTGTAGGTAAAAGTACCAAACATAAATTCTTATTACTACAGCTTGTACACAGATTTGGTGATCAGACTATATTTGTGTGGAAGATTGACCAAAGAGAGAGCTCACTTAAAAGGTTATAAAAGGGTTATAAAAGTTGGGTGATTTGGTTGTTTTTTTTAATAGTATCTTAATTTGAACCTCAATTAAGTTTTGAAATGTTGGAAGGGATTGTACTCAGAGGTGTAAGAGAACATCTCTGCAGTGATGGACATACTCTGCAGCTATATACTGAAAAGGGAACTAGCTGTATAATCTAGTTAGTTGTTACAGAAAATAAACAATATAGGTCCTTTCAAACAGTGGTAGGAAACACCAGATAGAAAAACAGATAGAGCAACTGAGACAGCATCATCTTACAGCTGCTCTCATTGGTTCCATTCTTGCAAAGAGTCTGTGTTTCCTGCAAATTGTGGAGCATTTCAGCCTTCATTAAGGCTTCAAATCCTGAGGAAATGATGAGGAGCTGTAGGTCATAATTTTTCCAGGAGCAGGACTGGAATACCTTCTCAGAGGTGCTGAATGCTCTCTGCTTTCACTGGTGTTAGCAATTCTCAGGATTCTTGAATTCTTTTTGATAAGTTTTGTTGCTAAGTAGACTTTGCAATTGTGAAGGTTAAGTAATGCTGATTTTTAGTCAAGCCTGTACCAGAATTACTATGTATATATCAGCCTTTCAGTATGGAGAGTCATGGCATGTTTTATTTCTGAAATGTACTTTTTGCTGTGCCAGATCCCAGCTTCTTTAGAGCAGGGATTTTCAGCTAATGTTGAAGCATGCGATGATTAGGTGATACAGGCAATTATTTATATAGGCATAGGAAAGGGTAAAGCAGTTCAGTACGATATAAACTAACTGAATGTAATCCATACCAGATTGGGCGTTTAGGTTCCTCAAAGCTTGATAAAGTTTGTTGTAATTCTTTTTCTGAAAAATCTTATTTGCTGAATACTTTTTTGAAGGATAAGGAGTCTTTCCTTCTCTTCCCTGCCTTCCATGCCTCTTCTGTCATACTAATATACCCACCTTATTCTGGATGTAAACCTGGTAATCTTTAGTAGTGAGGTCCTGGTACATTCACTGCTGAATTAATGCAGTGGTATCTTAACGCACAATTTTTCCTAAGCCAGGAGTGATGTCCTTTAGCCTATGGTCTGCCTACAGCTCACAGAATCATTGTGGCCCTCCCCCATGTGATTTTTGTTTTGTTTTGTTTTCTTTTCTTTTCTTTTTCACCGTCTAAAGTGTTAACATGTGACCCTGGGTGTTGGAAAGCTTTAATTATCATAACATAGGAGATTGTTTCTAATCCTTGATCTGTGTGGATATAATTTTCGTAAATGCTACAGCATAAGTAGAATTAAATGTATAGTGTGTTTTGGGGAATTAGCTTGTTACATTGGAAAGCAGTCTGGGCCCTTGATTAAATATGTTGCTCCTGTGAACTCACTGGTTTCCTCTCTGTATTCTGCATGACACAATGTGATAAGGTTGTTTCACCATCTGCATGTATTCTTTTGGCACATTGCTGTTAGATTTTGATTTGCTGGTTCAGGAAATAGAACTTTTCCTTGAAGAGCTGCTATAAACACATGAACGCCTTTCTCAGTATTGGAACTTAATTTCATATCGAATGCTGACATGATCTGAAGTGAACAGGATTACATGGGCTGTCGACAGCTTTGAACCACAACAAATGAAAGTCACTTTATCAACTTTTTATATGCTTTAGATTTATTTTCAGAGAATCTCTGTAATAGTTGACTAATTTGATAGCCAGTTAGCAAGAACAAACCAAAGTAAATCAGTTTCAATGACTTGCTACTTGATACTTGGAATAAAACCAGATGACAATAAAAGTACTAAATAATTTAACAAATATGGTGCTGAAATAGTAGCCTGTCTCCGTCACCTGGAAACTGATGAAGATGGATTCCAGTTTGATTATGACAACGCTGTGTTCTTCAGGCATTCTAAATCCAAACAGATTTATAGCTTAATCTACAAGCTCTGTAGTTAGTTTTTAACAAGTTGGTTTCATTCAACTAGATTATATTTAGATAATCTTTACAGCATACAGTGTACTGTAATTAATGACAACTATTACTAAGCATTCATCTTCCAATACAGCCATGTGTGAAAAGTTCACAGGTCCAAACTGTTTTCCAATATACTGAATTAACTCCTCAAGGAGGACTGAAAACCCATTGAGGTTCCAGGGTGATACAGGACATTTGTTGGGCAGAGCTGGAGAATGTTTCCAAAAAAACTAAACATAGCAGTTACAGAGCTGCATCATAATTCAAATTCTGCCTTTGATTGATTTTCAGATTAAGGCTAGCATGTGCTCCTTGTTTCTCTTGGTCCAGTGCATGCAATCTAAAAGATGTATAGATAAAATTTTGAGTGACAGTCTCACAAAGTGAGAAGTTGTGATTTTAATCACAGAGTCAGCCAATTTGACCATTTTTTTTTAATACCTTGGCAAGTGCCTACAAGAGTAGACAAAAAAAAAATCCAGAGGAGACTTTCCCATCTGACTAAACCAAGCTGAAGTCTAGAATTTCCAAACTGCAGAAGGTTGAGGTTGTGGTTTTGTGGGTTTTTTTGTTTGTTTGTTTTTTGTCTTGAAGGTGACATTTCAAAAGCTCTCCAAGGTAGCTTTCAAAAGTTTGGCAGATGCTGCAGTGTTTCAGTACAGTTGTTAGGAGTTCAGTGTTTTCCCTGAGCCAGTTCTCCTCCCATCACTGTAAGTATTCAGACAGGGGGTGCAGTTTTATATTACAGCTGGACTGATTAACTGTGGGCAATGACCAAAAAGGGAGGTCTTGTTTTCTTCTCCAAAGCTTTTTCCTTCCCCCTCCAGTATGTCAGCAGTATTGCTAGTCTGACCCCACAGTGAACCCATTCAGAGAACTAAGGCTATAGAAAACTGAAACTAAAAAAAAAAAAAAGAAGAAAATAATAGCTTTCTTGCTGATGTAGTACTCTGATGTAGTGCTCTGATGTAGCTGACTATGGGGTCAGGTGAGTGCCAATGCTGTTATAAGTGACTGGGATGCATAGCCAGGGGCAGGAGGAGTGGGAGAGCTCTTGAATTAATATAGATGTACCGTAAATCTAGACTTCGAGCTTACAGTTCCCCCTATCAGGTTAAGGACTATTGATGGATTGTCTATGCTGCTGCTGAAAAGAATGGTCTTGCTGTCCTCTCTGTGTTTGGTGGCCGGTTTTCCTGCATCCTCCTTTGTGGTTACACTAGTGGTTTTGTGGTTAGTTGGATCAGGGAGCAGATCCAGCTGAAAACTAAGCTAACAAAAAAAAAAGAATTTCAGCTTCCCAAATGTTACTGTTAGCATAGCAAGGGACAAGGTAGCATGAATTTTGTCCATTGTGGCAGCAGCACAAATTTAAATTTCCTAAAGTTTATTTTGATGTCACATTATAAATATTAATGTAGGAAAAAGCTTTCTTACCAATTCATTTACTCTTAACTGGTGTACTGCTCCATGTTCAAAGATTTTCTTGAAGGGAAGACCCTTGAAGACCCTGAAATCCTATGTGGCAATCCAGCCACCTCATCATCAGTCTCAGTTTTGTCTGTGTGATTCCCCTCTAGTATCTTTTCTGAGTTGGACAGTGAGCCATAGAGCACTGTTTGATTTAAGAGGGACATCAATGTATGCAGTGATGCATCAGTCTGCTATATAATCATCGTCATCATATCATCATCATCTATGTTAACAGGAGTGACATTTTGATGTTTTTTCTTTGTTTCATATTTGTTCTGTTTGGTTTCATTTAAGTATGTACGTCAATGGAAGACAGATTATCTAAGATATTTGGGATGTATGCTCTTTGCACGTGAGCATGACTAATTGCATTGAGCTACGTCTTTAAGATTAAGTGCATTTATGTTCTCTGATGAACCTGGCTGCACTGAGGAAATGGCATTCTAGCCTCTCCAAATAGATTTCACGTATTCCAATAGGCTCAAGACTTTCTTTTGAAGATTTTCTTTCATTCAGAAATGAGATTCAATGCAATGCATTCTAGCCTAGCTTTTCTCCCTACTGTTGTTTTCTTTTGGGATTACTGTTTGGTCATTGTTCGGTTCAGGCCATACTCAATTGCCCCTGTAATTAGTGTGGAGCTAATAACCATGTACTGACTAACCACGGCTGCTCTGGTTTTCTGGGATTGTTTTGACTCTTTCAGCTTCCGCTGACTTTTTGGGGGAGTTTTTGACATGTAGTACCTCTGAGGCTAATGTATTTCAGTTATGAACAAGCTGCTAATGTGTAAAGTCATAGCCATTAAGTTATAGGATTATTCTGACTAAATATGACTGCCTAAAATTTAAGTGTCTATATCAAGATGAGTCGCCCTAGGACCCCTTTACGACAGTGAAGTTCCATCATTATGTTCCTGGAGTTAGCATGCAGTGTGTTTCACCCTAAGGTGGATGCCTGTGTTTGGTCAGATGATTCATGCCATAAGAAAACTGGCCTGAAGAAAAGATCAGATTTCTAATCTAATTTGCTTGGAGAGTTGGTCTAAGTGTCTGTATAGAACTGAGTGTGTAAAATTTGGGCTTTAAATCCATGTTTATCTGTGGAAATTGAAGTTGCCAGCCATAAGAAGAGTTTAAGGAGCTCCATTCCAGGTTGAAATGAAGAGGAATGCCTTTAAAATGTAAATGCTTAGATGCACATGATAAAATCTACAGTCATGCACTGATGCTTAAAAGTTTCAACTCTACAGCAATATTAATATTACTACTATAGCATGCTGTGAAATCACCTGCTCATAAGATTAGCATTTTCATTAGTATTTGAAGACTGGCAGTAATGGTGAGGTTTCTTTCTTCTGCCCCTGTAAACCAGGCTGTGCTCTCTATTTCCTGTGTAGCTCATGGAAGTAGGCACACGCTCCTGTCTTAACTTTGCACATTCTGTTTGACAAGTTCAGTCTCTTGTTTGGCTGGATACTTCATCTTGTAATAAAAGAAAGAAGCAGTTTACCTTCCGTAATCCAGATTCTGGTTTGTCTCATAGTTGTGTTTACAACAAGTTTGTTTAAAGCTGCAAAGAACCGTTTGTATAGTTCTTGGCTGTCCCTAGTAAAGAGGATGAAATTAATAGCCACTCCCTTTTCAGTCCCTAAAGCATTTTCTTTCCAACAACCTTTTAAGGTAGGTACCTCTGGGTAGTAAATCCATAGTGCTCTGGTAACATTTAAAATAAATTGCATCTTACTTGTCCAAGCTTGATTAGGATTTAAGTGTCTTTTGGCAGAAATAAAAGATCAATGGAAGTCCCTCCTTAATAGATGAATAAGGAATATAAAATGGAAAATCAATGCACAACAATTTTAGGGTTAAGTTTAAAAACTTTTTAAGATTCTTCTCAATTCATTCACTTCAATATCAACATCGCCATTATTAATAGAAGTGTCATTTCCAGTTATCCTCTCTAAATTTGAAATAAAGTTTGAAATACTCTGCATGTATTGCAACTTAGGATAGAAGAGAAGGTTATGGAATAGGAAGTAGATTCATCTGTTGGATTGTGACACCTTAAAGGTGCTGGTATACGCTGCATTTTAAACACTAGGCACATGCTAAATTTTAAGCACTTGCATTTCTCAGTGCTTAACATTGCTGAAGGTTAAGTATAGGCGTAAGTATTCGCAGGATTGCAGGTGAATGCGTAAGGTCTACTTTGTTCCCCAACAGATGCTGGTTTTGACATTCTATTAATTAAGACTGTCTTTTTTCATCTTTTTCCTAGGTGTTTACCTCCCATGGACCTACTGTGATAATGCCAACCTGGTTCTGTTCTCGAGAATGGTTTTTTCATGTGGGAAAATTTGATGAGGGTGGAAAGGTGAGTGCTATGGATGATATGTAGTCCAGGAACCATCTCTTTACCTAACAGCCTCTGAAAGCCCTAAACCTGTTATTAAGAAACACTAGGTGAAGGGGTATAGATAAAAACTGAGGCCTAAAAAAATCTGGGTCATATCGGAAAGCTGTTTGGGGTTTTTTCTGTTTTGTTTTGTTTTTTTTTTAAATAACAGTTGTTAACCAAGTATAGTTGTTTCGGGGTAACTCTGGTGATTGAAGGACATAACTGAGATGGGGTTTGTAGATAGATCTAACATATCTATTATATATGTCAGCATGCCTGGAAAAATTAAAGAAGGATTCAGCCATTCAAGCTCCTCTTCAGTCCCTGAAATAGATGCAGTAGATCTGAAAGCTAAACAAAAGTCAGCTCATAGTTTCATTAAGAACCATCCCTGAAAGGTAGGGTAAATTTGGTGAAAGAGATTGGAAGGGAAGAAAGGTGCAGGAAAGCAGAGATGGTAATACGTTCTCCTAAGGGGAAACGATGAAGAAAGAAGGGAAGCGGGGGGGGTGGTGGTGTCACAATTTGCCATAAAACTACTATCATTAAATCTCATTTATCCACTTGTCTCATATCCGCTTGTCAATCTTAGCTCTCAGGCTTGTCCCTGGAAGATGCTAAGTAGCTTTTCCTCAAGGATCAGGACTGAGAGGTTACAAAATAAACAACTATTATCTGAGAAGTGTTCCTCCGCTGACAGTTAGGCGTTCTTTATGGATTTCCTGTATGTGTTCAATCTGGTTGCTTTAGGTTCATCAGCTTGTTTATGGAATAAAATCCAGGGATGTCTATTGGCGGTATTTATTGAGGTAGGAGTAGAAATATGTTGGCAAATAGATCTAATTCAGATGCATTTTAATCCATTCTGTATGTTTTAGACTTGAGGGATTTTGCTTCCAGTGGTTTTGGTGAGATTTTAGGCCTAGAATGGGGTTTTTTTGGGGTTGGATTTTTTTGTTCGTTTTATTTTTTTTTAAGCCTTCATTAATAGTACTCTAAAAAAATCTGCTAATCCTATTTTATTATTTAAGCTACAACATATTATGATTATTATTCCTCTAAATGGAGCCGTCCTGTGCCATGCAGCATGTATATATACATACAGACATACACTCACATGTATATGTATGTATGAGGATATACAAAGATTATTCTTCAGGCTGCCAACAAAATTATAATTTAAGGAGACAGCGGACAGAGAACAGAATTGTTTAGAGCGGTGAAGATTTGCCCTTAATTACATGGCAGATGAGTGGAAGAGCTGGGAATGGTGCCTGGCTCCCTATATGATCTACATTCGCTGACCCATGTTCTGTATTTCTTTTTTATTATTATTCCTTATCATTGTATTTTCATTCTCTGAAGAATGTTTGACTTAACTTCTTGAGCATTGTTAGTAAGGTCAAAAAAGAAAGCAAGCAAGCTAGAACATAACAACAACAATAGAACAGCAAGCCTAATGATGAAGTTCAAGAGGTTAAGTTAAACAGACTATTGTTCTGTGATTTTTGCTTTTAGTTTTGGTTTGGTTTTTTTTTTCTCTTTGTTCTGGTTTTTTTTGGGTTTTTTTGTTTTTGCTTTATGTATATATAATTGTGTAGGGACTATGCCACTGGTTATTCAGATGTAATATGCTGACAAATCTTAATCCTAATGATTTTTCAGCCACAATGCATGATACGTCCTTCTAGTTTTAAAAATTATCAGTGGTAAGTTAAGATTTTTGTTTGTCCCTGTTGTGAAGTGTCCAACGTGTCAAAAATCAACTCTGGCTGATACAGAGGACCTTCAAAAAAATACCCTACGAACAAGGGTGATGACAGATCTGGAGAAAGCAATGAACATAAGGAATGAAGTCACACCTTTGTCCTATGTGGGTTTAGAGGACAGAAAATCAAGTCCTAAAACTTTTAGCATTTAGCACTGTATTTAGTATTGATCAAACTCATTCATTTTCATTTGAAAAGAATTCCTTTGAGGCAAAGAAAGGTTTTTCTCTGTGTATCAGTAGAGCTGTTATAAACTAGTACTGAGTACTCCTAAGGAGTGTGTATGTTCTGACCTGACCCATGATCTGACTATGTTGATTTGATCACTTCCATCTCCATCTTTGGGTTAGTATTTAACAGTGCCACCTGTAAATGTCATATTGCTGCAAGTAAACACAGAAACAGGCCAACAAATCTCCACATTTCAGCCTTCTCCATTTGCTAAACTGTTGCCCTGCCAAAAAGCTGCATTTCTCATTTGGAATTAAATCCAAACACCTGTTCTTCATATTTCAGTGCTTAGAACAAATGGAAGATAATTCTTCCATGGAAGAAATTGTGATTTGTTGTTTATGTTAATAGTATGGGTGGACTGACAGAATATAAATATATGTTATGATGCAATTTTTTTTTAATACAGGTAGGTACGCATGTATGCATGTATCTCTCCATCCATCCAGGCTTTATGTGAAACAGATTTTTTTTTTTTAATATTTACAAAATGTTTTTAGAAATAAATATTTATTTCTGGTCAAGATCTGCAGTTTTTGGAAATGTATTCCTTTTATGTAATCACTGTGGCAATGTCCAAGCAAAATCCTAAATAGTATCTTCATAAATGGTGACTAAGAACCTGACAGGTTTGCTTTATGCACTAATTAACTGAAATGGTAGAGGTGTTTACGCAACCTCTGATGTATGATAATTAAAGCAGAAATACTTGAAAGTAGTTGATTTCGGCAAGCTCAAATGGTGTGCCTGAGACCAAGATAATGCAATAGAAATGGTCACAAGCCTATAAAGTAATGTTTTTGAAATAGTATCCACTGCTAGGAGGAGAGTCACATGAACCGTATTTCTGACTTAATTTTTTTAGGAAACTAAAGGGAAATAATCTTCCTGTTATCCAACCAATTCAGATAGTATAGTACTTTCTTATTGAAAGAAGTGGCAGGACTTTACAGAACTCACACTTGAAAATTAGTGTGTGATGTTATCCGCATGATTAGTGTTGCTCCTATGCTTTTTGGTGTCTTCTAACAGCTAGTATCATTGTTTAAGTCATAACTATGTCCAAAAGCATCACAAAAAATTATGCTGAGGAAAAAGTGTATACAGTCTTGTATAATATGAAAAGCAGATTTCGAAGCTATGTCATGTTAAAGTAGGGAACTTGATAAAGTCATGTGCAGTGGTAGGCGTGGTGTCTTGTTATTAGCTAAGCAAAGTTATTGCTTCATATATTTGACAGTGCATGTCAATTTGCATACAAAACCAACATTTTGCAATTGTAGCCAACTGACCTCGTGTACTTCTACCAAAACATATTCTTCAGGTGGACAACAGGTTTTGTTTGCTATTAATGTCCAAATGGAGATCACTGGGAAGGCACGTTATTTGTCTCTTTTGGCATGTTGTCCTTTTGTTCTAGTCACTTGTGTGTAATGGCACTAAGCTAAAAGAACTAGCTTGTTGTTTTAGATAAATGCTCTAAGAATTCTTGTGTACATTAAGAATTGTATAAGTGAGCATTGCTAATGTGCAGTCTCCACTCCATGCAAATGTGGCAAATTGGATAGTCTTGGCTTTATTCAAGCAGTATTGTTCTTGACATCACAACTGTAATATGCCACACTTCTTTCTTTCTCTGGAGTTTTACCACAACTTGCTCCCAAATTTCCTGTCACCTCTGTATTTAACCTTCCTTTTAAAGTGTATGAAAACTAAAAATGGGATGACAGCCTTAAAGTTCTAAACTAATCTCAAAGTGTAAACAGGGGGAAATTATTCTTAATGAGCCCCAGATGGAATAGCGCATATTATAAGCCACTGGCCTTTCTGAATGCAAACTGTGGCTTTGAACAGAGTGTCTGGAGCTCAGTTTTGATCTATTTTTGTGATAAAAGGTCACAAAAACCATGAATTGACGAGGTGTCAAAATATCCTTTGGTGCACAGGAGACTGTAGCACATGCTGCAAAGCTCTAAGATAACTTTGTAGGCTACTAGGTGCTAACTAATGCATTTTTCCATTTTTCTCTGCCAAAGCGCACACATCATTCCCTCCAGAAAGGCAAGCAGTTACAATAATGCCTGAAAGGGAAAAGGCTGAGTAGGAATTTGGTTTTTTGGAACATGAACTAAAATACGGTCAGTCTGTCAAATAACCTATCAGGGTGCTCTGGGGAAAAATTTGGACAGAACACAGGTACTAATGTTTTTGGCTTGGCGTAGTTAAGGCTGAACAGAGATCAGTATTTGATCTAAAAAGGACAGAAGAGGTGGTGGAGCCAATGATTAATTGCACTTCATAAGCTGTTTGAAAATTTGCCCCATACCCCATGTCTAATGACATTTTTTGCTAGTCTGTTATTAAATATCATTTAGAATTTACCACCTCCCTTCCATTTGACTTCCCCATCATCTTTGTTTAACTGAATTTCTCTGTGCTGATACATTTGGATGAAAGCAATCTTCTGGAGTTTCCTCTAACCTGTTATTTTGCAAAAAATGAATGAAATGTTACAGGCTTCAACTCTTATAATGAAGGCAAAATGATGTAGAGACATGATTTGGATGGGAGCCAAAAAATGAAGTGATGGATCTGCAAAAAGAGAGACGTAAGAATATCTTGGCTAATCCTGAAGAGAAGCTATTGATAGCTATTTAATATATGAGTTGGCTTGTGGTTAGTCTGCTGGCATACCTCTGATGACTATCCTAAAGGAACTTAAACTAAGGAGTATTTTCAATTAACAAGAATTTCTCCTTGAAATAAGTAATTTCAATGAGAAGTTGTTTGTTACAAATGAAAAATACAATTGACATTTAATACAAAACTTGTCTTTAGGGGAAGACCGAAGGATGGATAATTCTTGATAAATTACTTTAGTTCCTGATTTTTTTACCTTTACATTTAAATTGGAGAAGAGCTGCAATTTCTCATTTAATTTTATCTTCCGGCAGCTTAGTAGCTGTTCCCCATTAGCAGCACACTTTAAACAGCATTTGTTGGTGAATAGGAGAGTTTAATGCCTGGCAGAATAGCATTTGTTTCTGAGGCAGGAGTACCTCCTTTAAAATAGGGTGTCTTTTGTGTTCTTTTCCATGCAGCCAACCCCTCTGTATGTGTTATTTCTGTAAGTCCAAGGTATAGCTCAAGACTTTGAAGCAATGCTGTTGGGCAGCTGTTGGCATAGGTATTTTTTAAAAAAAAAAAAAAAGTACTTTGATTTTTTTTACTCAGCGTCTCTGCTTTGTTGCTAAATGACTCTGAGTTTAGATTTTTTTTTCCTGTTTAACCCTAGGTGTTGTAATATACACCATTTGGTCTGCTTTTTATGCAACTCTAGTGTAATATTAATACTGAAACATTTTTCTTTTTCAATGAATGTTCTAAAATGTGCTGTACGAAATGAGTTAGTTTAAAAAAATAGCTATGAAACAAACTCTTTCCAAAGTCCTGTAAGAAACAGGTTTGTATGGAATCAGAAGTTACTTCCTTTTTGATTAATTCTTTCCATTCACGAATTTGGGCTCCTCTGACGAATTAAAGCAATTTGGCTTATTCTGTCCAACAATTACCCTGATGTTGCTGTCTGGTTTGCAAAAAGTGTACCAATTTATAGCCCAATTTTCCTTGATGCCTCTGATCAAGAGGAAGGGCTAAGCTTTCCCACACCTGAAGGGTTTATTCATGTGTGGATAGATTTACTTCCCTTGTCTTGTTTGTCATCACTTTTTGCTGTAAATGAATGCATTCTTGAAATATAAAACATTCAGTGTTAGATTTCCCATTTTCACTAGTTAGACTGCTCTGCGTAGGCTGAATCTCCACTGGGTTTGCTCACAAGGATCTGTCACCTCTACTGGAGTGCCCATCAGCTGGAAGAGGCAGGGGAAGTGTACATGTCAAAGATGATTGAGAGAAGGCTGAATGGGTGAGGTGAGATCCATCCAATCCATGAGATGGATGAGGAAGTTGGGACAGATTGATTCTGTGGCAGAATCAAGTTCCTCTATTAGGTTTAGCAGTAAAAGGCAGCTCTTGTATTGTGTTTATGCCTGTACAACCTAAAGGTAAGTTCTGTCCAAGTGACCAAAAAATTGACTTCTGTCAGCCTGAAGTTCTGCAGTAGTTACTGTTGGTCGTCCCAGGGCTATGTGATCTCTCACCAGGTGTTACTAGGTACAGCATTGCACAGAGGGCCACTCTTTCATTAAAAGTCCTCCAAAAATTGCTGATTAGTATCTTCATCCCTACTGCTGCTCCTCACCATTACTGATGGTGGAGCTGCAAAAATTGTAGCCAGAATTGCTTGTGGTAGTGGTAGGTGGCTTGCACCTCCTTGCCAAATACATGTGTTGAGGACAGTGTAGCTGGAGTAGTTTCATGCACAGTGATCTGCTAGGAGTGAGAAGCAGTGAGCAAAGAGAAGATGACAGGAGAGGAATCATGGAATACTTAGTTTGGCCCCTGAACAAGGAATTACTTTAATTCAAGTTACATTCTGTGATTCCATGTGTGTGATTCCATGGATACCTGCCCAAAATACTGGGTAAACACAAATCCTTCACCTGTTTAGTAGTAATGTGTTAAAGTGAACGATGATTTTGCATGTGGCTAGTGCATGTTGGTTAGAACAGCGCAGGCGCAGGCTGTGTTTTTCACTAGGAGATGCTCATCGGCTGCTGATTACAAAACCTTGAGTGAGGCAGGCCAAGGAGTTTCTCCTTTAGTGCAGCAGAGCATATAGGGTTGGGTTTTGCCTATAATGTGGAAAATTCTGTATGTAGTCCAGTAATATATAAACTGTGCAATTTAATTGTATATATTAATGCTGAAAATGATTTATGTGGTAGCCTATTGCTGAAATGCTGGATTGTTAATTGATGCTTTCAGCTATGGATATTAATTTTCCAAAAATACATTAAAATATCCCTTTAGTGTTCAAACAGCTTTTTCTTTGAAAGTTGTGTTGTTTGACAAAGAGTCCTGGTGTTTAAAATGCCATCTGGATCCAATAATATGTCTCAATTGGGAAGAAACTCTTGTATTGCAACAAACTTGCACGCTCAAGAGCCATAGGAAGTCCCATCCCTGCAGGATCTATAACACAGTCAACATCTTTCCTCCCTGAAAAATGCATGGTAGTGCTGCTCCTTTGTAATGTGAGAGGCCACTGCTGAGCAATACAAGGCACCTGCTCATTCCTAGGGGTGAGTGTACTTTATTTCAAAGTATTCTGCCAGTTAAAGTAGAGCAAGAGAGCATTCCAGAACCAAACAGCATTTTGAAAGATCCTTTTACTTTTGCAGTAGCTCTCTTTTTTAATATACACATTAACGGTTATCTTGAATAATGTAACTGCTTATCCAAAAGAAAATGAATTGCAGATACGTATGTGATGTAATCATACATCTGAATCAAAATATGACCACTGCAGTAAGCTGATAGGTGCTACAAAATTTGTGCCCTGCCCAACACGGTCTACTGTGTGGCTGGAAAAGAGAAAAAGGTTTAAACTTTCCTGCTGATTCTCAGTATTTCCACTGAAGTCCAGAATAAGGAAAAGATAGAAAGGGCTAAAACATAAATGGAAAGAATTTGAGTTTGTGTTTTTCTTGTATTCTTGATGACTGTGGTTGCTGTCTGCTATTCCAGCTTCCCCCAGATTTCTTTTGTGGCTTTCAAAGTAGGTTCATATAAAGCATAAATTGTATGAAGTTCTCTAAAAGTTTTCTTCTGCATAGACAAACAATAGCTACAGATAAGCTGCCCTTAGCAAGTAATCAGATCAGAATCCATTTTATTCTGAATCTGGGAGTGTGGCCCAATTCAGCGTCTTAAATCAATCTATTATATGGAGAAGTCTGGAGCTGCGAAGTCTAGAGCTTGATTTGGTTCTGATTTCTCCCAAGATACATATGTTCAATTGAGTGTTTTGGATTTGGTTTCCATGGTTCAAAGCCTTTTTTGTCTCATTTCTGTCACCCCAGCAGCCCCGCTCGATTGCTCGGCCCAGACCGTGTCTGACATGAACACTCAGTGTGGTGGGTATGATAGTCACTGAACTGTATTGCTCTTGTAGCTAGAAGGCCAGAAGAAACCACAGAGGGATTTTGTGTCCAGCACTTTAATTAGAGAATCTTGTTTTCTTAATTATGGAAGAAACTCAGAAGCTGTGGTAATGGGGACAAAATTCATTTTTTTTTTAACTTGTGCTCTCCTTATTTTTCTGTGTTGAAATAGAATACTCAAAGTTGAGGTTGAGGTTTATTCCCCAGTTATTCATGTATGTGATATTGCCTACAGAAATAAATGTACTTCAATGTTTTTCCCTTCTTTTCCTTCACAACTTTGTCATGTTATCTTTCAGCTTTTTATTGATGTTACACTTAAATATTTCATTTGGACCACCTGTTTTTATATATCAGAGATTTTTAGCCTGATAAAATCATGTGACCTTTCAAACACTGGGTTGGAGGAAAGAAAAACCTGTATTTAAGCATAGAAAAATGGAACGTTCTAGCCGTATTTCAAGAAGTTGTACCATTGCAAAATGTAAATAGATGCTACTTTTTTTACCTTCAGTATAGGGCTGTATTTTTAAAGGTGGGCTTATGCTTTCATATGCTGTGACGTGCAATTGAATACTGTGTGCCATAAGATTGCCCTTCTGACACTGTCTCTCTGGCATGAAGATTTTCGGAATTTTAGGTGGGAAGTGTTGCGTATGATCATGATATCTCTATTATTTCCTAGAGCCTGATAGATCCACAATTCTAGGAGATTTTTTTTCTTGCAGTGTTTCAGCACTATTGCATGCAATCCCATCAGGAAGAATGTACCATGGAAATAAGTTGCAAGAAAAACAAAAAAGTTTTGTTTTCAGATCTTGCCTCATTCTGACATTGTTTTTGTTAAGGTTTTTATTAAGATTTCTTACTACAGGGCCTGATTCACCTTTCCTAAGTAGAGACCAGTATAGGTATGGCAACCAAAGGGAGAACGATAATTCTAGTAAAATGAAAAAACACTGTTCTGAAGTCACTGATCCCTTTCAGTAAACTGGTTACTTGGCACTTGAGGCTTCATGAACCCTTCAGCAGCTGGGTTTCTCTCATTTGGAATGAACCTGTGCCAAGCTTTATATCTCTGTCAAAATGAGATTATGTTTAATTTTCCACCTCTGTCCTTCTGGTCAGCTGTACTTCATTTTTAAATAGTACTGCTTGCTTTTTCAATAGCTTTATCTTTTCTACGGATATGTTTATTTAATGACCCATTAGATAACTTCATGGAGACATACAAAAAGAATATGAATAAAAATTATGTTAAAACTTATTCATTTGGCAGAAAAATAAAATGTGTCTTCAGATGTAACTATGAATACCAGTCACTTCCTGGTTTGAAATAACCACTTCTCTTCCAGGGTGTTCCAGAAGATTTGTTGTTTTTTTACAAACATATCCAAAAGGGCGGTGAAGTCTTTCGAGTCAACCATTGCCTCCTGTTGTACCGTTACCATCCGCAAGCTGCAACTCATTCCGTCTTAGAGTAAGTTGCATTTTTTGGTAGAACTTAAAAATTAGCTTCATCTTGGATGATTGGCAGCAAAGATACTTTATCTCTTCAAGACATCACACAGCAAAATAATTACCTAGTTGTGTTTAATTGTTTGGGGTTTTGTTTGTTTGTTTATAAAGGCTAAAAGGCAAGCATAACATAATATGTTGGTAGTATCCTCTTTTGATGGTGGAAGGTTAGTTTTCTGTTCGTTCTTGCTATAATTTGCTTTTGAGTAACATACTGTAATGCTGGAATTGAAATTATGAATTGAAATATTTGGTTTGGATACTGTTGCCCCTAACCTATTGGTGTACCTGTGTTAATGATTTAGTGAGGCAGGGACGGTGTGGGGGCATTTTATCATTTTAACATTTTACAAATATTCAAAGAAATTGTTTCATCTTTGCAACTGTTCTTGAAATAATTTCACAGCAGTACTGTTTTCTCAACTTCCATTTACCATCCCTCAGCTGTGACTCTTAACTGATCACATGAGATCTCGTAATCTGCCTGAATAACCTCTCTGGTTATTTAAAGCATCTGAGTTTCTTACCCTCAAAGCAGATTAAGAATACTTTGTATGATTATGTATCTTATCTGCTGAACACGGCAAAAGCAAGCAGTGAAGCGGTAACTTTTTCAATACTCTGAACACAATTGCAAGAACGTGTTTGAAATATATCCTAGTGGTGAAATTGTATTGGCGTTTTTAATTAGGATTTTTAATATGTGAGGTTTTGAGTCTCGTATTTTTTGCCGTGTGAACCATAATGTAAGAAAATATTTTTTAATTTGAAAGCTTAATTTCAAAATGAACTGCTTGTACTTCAAAAAAAGTAAACAGAAACTTATAATACCAACAAAAACCTTCTTTGAAAAAATAATAAAACCTAAACCTTTCAACTGATAACGTGCTGCATTTACATATACTATTTTCCTATTTTAAAAGGTCTAAACCATCTAAATCAGATAATGGGTTTTGAAAAATACCTAAGGATGTTTAGGATTAATTCTTTCAGGTGCTGCCTTGTAAGCTGTTGCCTATTGTTTGTACAGTGCTGATCTACCCTTAAAGAAAATGTTAAATTGTCAATTTGTGATTCCTCTACATGCTCATTTTACCCATCAAAGGTGTTCTTCTGAGCAGAAGTCCTGCAAGCTGAGCCAAAGCCATTTCTTTCTCTTATGCATTGACATTAGTGAAAAATCATGCGAATTCTACTGTCCTTTAGGAGTCCAACACCAGAATCACAGTGGTAATTAAGTAAACTGTTCTACTGATTACTGATATAAATACACTTTTCAGTCAATCCTATTTGTATGGCTTTGTAGAACTGACTAGTACAACTAAACATTTTTTGTGCATTTTAGCTGTATATCACTGTATTATTGTATTACTGTAAATACGATAGTATGCTAGCATAACTATCATGCTCATGGTTAATGTCACTATAGATCTTTATAAATACATATATATATGTATGTGTATGTGTGTAAAATCGTTTAACTCTGAAACAGTCATTCCAAGCAAATGGAAGATAGTCTTTGGATTTTGCAAACAATTATGAGGTAAATTATTTTTCGGTTTTTTGGTGTTTAAATGTAAGGGTTGGTTTTTTTTTTTTCTTTTAGTGTGTGATCATTTTGGCAGTTAGGTACAAACTTTTCAGCCACGCATCATGGGATGCTAAAACTCTTGGAAGCCTGTTGCTTGTAGCTGTGGGAAAACATCTTATTCTTGGAAATGAGTTTGTTTTGAATTTACTGCAAGCTGTTGCTTATTCAGATCTACAAGGTTGTGTGGCACAAGCACCCTGAATTACAACATGCTGTGAGAATGTGGAAATACTGTAAGCTGTTTCAGATGTGCAGTTTGCATGTCCAAATTGGCGCCTTTCTTGTCTCATTCTAAGAAGTCAGGCTAGCCATTCTTCCTCTTGGCTTTTGCTGGTACTACTGTTAATAATATTTTGTGCGAACTTTCCAATATGAGGTTGTGTAACATCTCTTCTTACTGGCTTGTTCCCCTGTTTGTTGTCTAAGTTGCGAAGGGTTGGCCAGCATTTGATTCTAAAGAGTGAGGTGTGCATTGAACAAAAAGAGCTTAATGGACTCATCACAAAGGTTTAAGTTTATAATTTAAATTGGGTCTTTCCTAATTTGCTTTTTGGTCAGCCCACCTTATTTGATGCGTGTTCTACCTTTTCTGAAGTCTTTTTTTTTGTTTTATGGTGTGTTTTGGTTGAGTAGTTTTCTGTGGCATTTTGCCTTTCACCATTGGCCTATGTTGTCTTGGAATTTTTAGAGTTAGCCTAGACCTGGATTTGGAAGTAAAAACTCACTAACCAGATCAATATCTTGTCTGAGATCAAAATGATGCCTGTAGGAAAGTTGAATTTTTTTTTTTTTTTTTACAGTTTATGTCTAGTTTCAGTCTTAAAAATGAGAGCTGGTTAATAGGACTTGTTTATACAAAGGTGCGTAATTCAATCTTTTCAGCAAAGACGACAGTTGCTTCTGGCCTATTATGGGCTGATTTCAGTTTATATGAGTGTCTTTCATTACTGTTCAGGGGAAAAAATGCCTGATTTTGCATTTTCAGACTTCCTAAAATATATATAAAGCTACTTGGCAAGAAACATTTAATTCTTTTTATTTAGTATGTATGATTGTAAACACTAATGATTTTTTAGGTCATTTCCTATGATTAGTATCCTTCTGGAACAAATATCTAGAGGTGAAGCAGGAAACAAAAACTTATTTGCATTCTCCCTTACCCTGGAGGCATCAGATTGCGTTATTAAATGTTTTGGGTGTATGACAGAATCGGAATGAAGTACACTCTGTATTTAGATTTCATTAGGTGCATACAGAAATATAAACATTCTCATTGTAATTTCTTCTAAAGTCTATGATGGATACCTGCTAAATGTGAATGAACAAGACATGTTTTGAGAAACTTCTGTTCAGCCAGGAATTTACAATACAATCCCACATGTTGTATCTCTTTAGATCTAAATCATTTTATCTCACATTACAGCTTGTATCCTAGGGCTGTGTGTACTTCGTGCTACATAGCTGCATTACACTGGTTTGATACAATATCAGAGCTGGCTTTATAGTGAGAAGTACTGTAGTAAGAAAGTTTGGTGTATAATAAAAACATTGTAAAATTCATAGATTTTTATCTTGCAAAAAGGGACTGTGTATAAACAGTGTACCTCATTGCAAGATAAAAGCCAGCTTGGAACAAGATAAGCAATAAAACATTGTACTTGTCTTTAGGTAGTGTTGCTCATGAAGACAGGCAGTTGGGGCAGGTAGCTAATCTTTGTAGCAATTTACAAGCTTTTGGTCAAGAGAAATTCAATATATGCAGAAAATAAGGTTTGTACGTTCCCTCTGAGATTCAGGCGATTCCCTTTTATGCAGAAAATGTGAACTGTACTTACAAGGCTTATGGTAATTTCATATGCCGTGTATTCAGAATGAGTATAATATTGTAAGAGCTTGTTCTGCAGAAATAACCAAAATTACGTAATCTATTGAAACCATCTGGTTTCAGGCACTAGAAGCTTCCAGTGTCATCTAAGTGAAGGAGAACAGGCACTCAGTCTGAAACACACATTTGGTTGTTTTAGAGGTACTCTGAGGCATGGGTCTCGTATCGCTGATGAGCGCAGGAATGCCTGCTTCATTTCCTGCAAAAACATATGCATCCAAAAATAGGCAGGAGAGAGGAATAGCGTAACATATTCCTGTACAACTGAAATAAAGATGAGGTCAACTGCATTTTTATCTTCTGTGCTTGCGTTTGGCACTTCAATTAAACATGGAAACTAATGACCTCATTAGATTCTTGAAAAGTAAATGGCATTAACATTGATAGTCTCTGTCTGTCTTAATAAGCCTTTCATGAAAAATAGGCCACAATGCAAACCATGCCTCAGTTAATGACCCACGACCTGAAGATGAACTCAGACATTAATAGAACCTATTAACAGTGTAAATGTAATAACTCAGTGGGACGATATAGTCCAGCAATTAATAAGTTCACATGAAGTTCAACAGAACAACGACGACAAAAAAAATCAGTTTATTCACCAGTATGGTCAAGGTTCAAATAGGCTTAATTTCTGAATTTCCTGCGGATTGGAAGGACCTTGAATTCTGCGTGTAAACTAGCTATAAAGAATCTGTTGTTTCAGCTCTAACTGTGATTGAAAAGTTCTCTGTTCTTCCATCTCTGGATTATCTATCAGGTGAGATTCACCTATAATATAAAATTCTATTACCCTGCCATGAATAAAAAAAAAAACACTGGAAGCAGCCATTTACTGGAATAGCTCCTCTTCCTGTCTGGTGTTACCTGAGTAGCATGCGGGAACAACGTATATAGAAAAGGTCAGATTTAGAGTATTACTGTGGATGGTAATCAATGTCTAAAATTCCAGTACTGTTTAGGATATTGGGCTTGTGTTTGTGCATTTCTCAAGTACTTGTACATCTGTCTGCTCTGTTGATTCACTTATGTAGCCTCACTGGGGGAAGGAGGAGAAAGACAGTCAAACAATATGGCGAAGTTTAACTGAGCTCAGACATTAAATCATATAGCTTTTATTGTCACATTATCTTTCATTTCAAAATAGGAGTAGAGCAGATGTTTCTTGACTCCTGCATTCAGTCAGTAGGTCACCACACATTCTAACAGAGCTCCATTGTTATATTACTTGGGTGGATGGTATGGTAATAACTACTTGGGACGGAGGAACACACTTCGTAGTCATTCTCACCCACTGCATGAATACCCTCATTTCAGTCCTGCAGAATTTTGGCTCCTCTTCTTCCTTCCAGACTACGTAACTGATGAGTATTGAGGGGCCACGGCAAGTGAGATCTTAGGAAAATTATGTAAACCTATAGAATGATTTTCCAAGTAGAAAAATGTATACTTCTTACATTTCTTTTGTAAAGTAAAGAAGTGACAAGAAAATGAAAGAAATGGGGAGAATAATGTACTTCAAGAATTTGGGTCAAGGAGGAGTATTAGGGTGTGGGAACCACCTTCTACAATCAGAAGAATTTGTATCTCACCTTCTGGCTGAGGAAAATCTTGTTAGCTGAACACAAGCGAGGAAATGATACTAAGGGCTACTGTGAAACTGCCTGCTTTAATCCTTTCTGACATGGGTAGGAAAAGCAGCCTTGATTTGGGATGATGCAGAGTAATAATACCTCCTAGTTTTTGCTGGTGGCTATGAATATGTAATAATGTAAAATCTGAAAATAGCTGTGAGAATTGTCTCTGAGTAGTGGTTTGTACAACTTCTGGATTGTTTCAGGCATTTTCTTTAATCATCCTTTGCACGTTGCTACAGTTCCCATCTGCTGCACCTGCACTGGCTTTTAAAGGATGGGAAAATGGCGTTCCCTGATACCTCAAGGCAGGAATCCCAGTTATCTATTCTGGAAACATCAAAAAATGTGGCAAATTAGGTGAACCGGAAGCCTGAAGGGCATAACTGAAACTCTCTCTTTTGATGCTCTGTAAGCTACCTTTTGCTTCAACATGTGAGAATCATTGTTTGTGCCGAGCACGTTTTCACAAAGATTAAGTCTATGGTTGTCCCTCTAAAGCTCAGTCACAAATTCTCCCCTCAATTCTGTATTTATCTGATGATCTTGGCTTGCACTGTTAAAAGTATTTCGAGGTTACCTCAGGACTGCAAAGTGTTCGATATAACTTAAAATTTTCATCAAAAAGGGCATGCACAATACGGGGATGTGATGTTTAAATACTTTTCTGTTGGCATTTTCATAAGAAAGCCTCATGGTGATGCAAGCAAAAAATCACAAGTGCTGAGCATATTTGCTTCATTTTCACCACCCAAAATAGGTATTTAAGCAAGCTATTTATTGATGTTTAAATGAAGCTGTCTGACAATATTCTTATATTTGAACAGTGATCCAATTAATCTGGAGTTTAATGAGTTTCATATCGTTTTATTTCTGAGTGCAATTCCCTTACATACTTTCCACACTTGCATTTCTCAATATTACATTCATAGGTAAGATTGGGTCAGTAAATCTGCTTCAGTCTGAAGTGTTTGTGGGTGATTACCAACAATGAGATTTTGTCTGATTGAATTTTACCTCTATAGGGACTTCTGTAGAATACAGGCACCCATCACCTAGACAGCAAATGCATGCTGTCTGGAAGCAACCAATACTAAATGTGCTGGGACACTTCCATGAGTAACAGAAACATTTTCTGTGTGCCTGGAGGTAGATTCCAGTGTTTGCCCTACACCTAGAAGTTAGTTGATAATTCTTTTTATGCCTTGTAAGGTTGCCTATTTTTCCCTTAGCTTTCTTAACTTTGCAAACTCAAGTGGAAAAGAAACTTGCCTTTGTCACTCAAGTCAACAGAACAGATTCTGAAGTACCTCTGGAATGTAATACAGTGTTATCCTTTTGAAGTCATATTTCAAAGTAAAATCAGTTTTAAAACCTTTTCATTTATGTGTGAAGCAATAATCTTCCTTTTTAGAAGCTAGCAGAAGCTCTAAAATTTCCAGTAAAGTGATCCTGGAAAAATACTTGACCTTCATATTTCTTTCCTTTAACTTTTCTTCTGGGAATGTAGTATGCTCTAATAAACATGGAAAAAGGCAAGTGTCAAAGGATGCCAGCAGCAGCTAAAGCTTTGCAGCAGGCATGCAGCTTGTGGTTGCATTAGAAGAGATTTGCAGTCAAATCCGAGATTTTTTTTTTTCTCCATTAGTTGAAGTGCTGGTGCATGGCTGTAGTCTTCAAAACAGTGCAGAAACTTTATGTGGAGTAACTCTTGTTCTTAGGTACATTTATTTGTGTGTGAAGTTCTTTCCAAGTTATTCACACTACAGTCAATGATGAAGTGCTAAGCAGGATTTGGCTGTGCTCAAAAATCGCACACTGAAGTGAAGTGGGCTCTCTGGAGCTAACTAATAATCCATATGTCTTAGTACTATGAGGGTTTCATGTTTTTCAAACCATAACTCAGGGATGTGAAGGAACAACACAAAATTCCTATTGGTAAAATATTAGAAAAGTTTGCGAACAAACTTTTTGGAAGAAATTAGGTTATCTATTCACCTCAATAACCTCAGATGTTATAATTGTACCTCAGAGCTATAATTCATAAGAATAATTTGGAACAATAAATTTGGCTTTGTGACTTTTGATAATCCATTAGAAAAAGGAAAAATTTGAAAATGTTTCATACAAGTCATACGTTAATGTAATGCCAGACCATCAGACATGTCTAGTGATCATACTCATGTACTTAGAGTTTTGTAAAAGAACCAAAGTTGGTGTAATGCATACAGGATTATGGATAATCAGAACTACAACTAGGAGATGGAACAGTCTGATTCATTGGTGAGAATGTCTGACAACAGCATTAGCTGTAGCAGCTCCTGTTCCTGACTCTCTACACATCTGGACAGTTCAGATCCTCAGCGTCAAGGAAGTTTGAATGGATTTTGATTTTTTTCTATAAAATGGGAAGCTGTACTTGCAGACCAGACGTAGCTTGCTGTAGCTGCCCGATGATAACCTCTGCTGACTCATGAATCAGAAGCCTTATTTGAAGCAGAAGAAATAACATATTCTTTGAGTATTTTGGTGTTTAAATTCCATATCAACTTGATATAGTCAGAAGTGGGGCTCAAAGTTGAACTGTGAGGAAGGTATATTGGTAGGAAAAAGTATGTGCTTCCCAAGACAAAGAAAACCATAGGCAGCTTTAGGAACTCACAGGCAAATTACTAGGTTTTTTCCATTAATGCTTTAACTAATTTCAGCATCTAATTTCTTGGATCACAAGATGCTTTACAAATTGTAGAACGAGTTGTAACAATTGTTATGAAGTGTGTTGTGTTCTGTCATAATAAAGCAAATGGAAAAACCTATTTGAAGAAATGCTTTCAGAAAGGAAAGACAATTAGGTGTTGATCAGAATTTCCTATGAAAGAAATTTTCAACTCAAGATGCCTTGTTCAAGAGATGTAGATTAGGAAGATTTGTCCATATATAAATTGAGGAAATCAATTTATTGTATCTGGAAAACTGTCTATTAAGTATGAGATAGGTTCCTAGTTAATGAATATTAAATGAACCCTGGACATAAAACAGATGTTCTTATCAGCAGGCAGTTTTCTTTAAACCATTGTAAATGATGTAGTCTTAAATCTTACATTGTAGGGTGGGAATTACTGTTGTAAAATCGTACCTGATTGAACGTGACAGGAAATGCGCGTACACACGCATGCACATGAAAAAAAAGCTGTAGTTGTCAAAGGGGATTTGACAGTTGGGAGGAATGGTCCAGGAACAAAATGCTTTCCTTGAAGTTGTCTTCTCTTTCCGAGAACCTGTCTTGAACCTGTTGAATATTTCAATGGGCCTTCGGTATTTAAAGATGGTTCATGTTCCCTTGCTCCTGGTTCCAGAGCCACATGGTTCATCATTTGGTATTAGTCTTACAGTTGCTTACCTCAGTCGTTTGGCTTAAATTATATTGTGGAACTTATTACAAACCTGAAGATATAAAGGTCCAATTACAGACACAGACATCAGCCAGCTTGCTTTTTTCTAAAGTATATTTTAAGAAGTTTTATGAGACATACCACTTCTTAAAAAAACAAAAAAGAAGAAAAGAAGAAGAATTTCCATTGCTCTTTGTTTCTAGAAATGCTATTTCTTATAAAAGTTGTCTTCAAATAAAGGCACAGTCATGTTTGTATCACTTCTGAATAATACTTTGGAACCTTTAAATCTCTCTGATTTGATCTAAAGCGTGTGTGTGTACATTCACAAGTGTGAACGGTGTGTAACGGCCAGTAGTTTCAGTGTTTGGTGTGGCTTTGCAGTTCAGTGAGTATTTGCTGTACGGGTGTCTGCTGATTCAGAGCTTTGAAACTGACTTCCTGAAGAGTTGAGCTGAATACCACAATGTAAATGGATTTTTATTGTAGCCTTGGGCTGTATATTTGGGTCGATTGGTGTACTGAATTTATGAGATTTCGACTTCGTATTGACAAAGGAGAATGAATGCATGGACAGATGGAATATGAAGATTTGGAATATCTTGGATTTAGGAGACCATTTGCCTGTGTGCACTGCATGGTTATAGAGCAGTTCATATGCTGAGTATGGATATGGGCAAACAGTGTATTGGTGGGCAGCTGGAATTTTCGATATTGAATTCCGATTACCACAGCCACAGGTTTTCAGCATCTAGTGATCTTCTGTTAGTGTTCTTGAAGATAACAGTGATTTAGCTACAGCTTCAAATCTATCCTAATGATTTTTGTCTGAGAACTTCCACAGAATTTCTTTTTTTTCTAGCAACAGTTTACATTTCCCACAGAAATTCCTAGGATAATGTTTTGGTGTGATTTTTTTTTTTTGTATTGTGTGAATCAGTTTGGTCAGGTTTATGTGTATGTGAGTACATACACATGCGTATAGGTATATAATAATGCTAAAAGTTTTAGGGGTCAAAATCTACCCTTTTTCTAATGCTCCAGGGGAACCATCTGGAATCACCGAGTCAGATTTCTTGAAGACAGAGTCCTGAGCTCCTGGACATCATTCACCATTTGGAATGCTGGCAAGCAAGGCAAGAAGCTCTACAGAAGCTTGTCACCAGCTAATCGGAAAAAGGTGAGCTAGTAAGAGTGGGTAACACCTGCACAAAAACACTTTCTTCTTTCATATGCCTCCTTGCTGCTTCTAACGTCATGTAGCAAAATTCTCATAAGATATTGTGTCCCCAAAGTACTAGTTGATGATTAATATAAATTGGGGAAATTCTCAATATGCTGCATAATGTATTTCTTCTTTTAAAATGCTTCTTTTTCAAATACAGCCTTTTATTTAGAGTGTACAGTGTGTATGTAGAGCAACATATGCACCCATGTTCCTGCTTGCTGTTGACTAAGCATAGTAGTAGGTTAGACACACTATAACTGTTTACGGCCTGCTAGTGTGTACCTAACCATGTAGTAGCCAGGTACCCAAGGGGAGTAGAATAACTCTTTACTTGGATGGTATAATACTAAACTACCTTGTCCAGGGTTATTCATACATGTATAATATTTGCCGAGCTCCTAAGTGGATACTGGACAGGTCCCTATCAGATGCTGATGAACCTGGTTTTTATTATGAGGAGTAGTTGTACTGTAACTCCCTTTTGAAAGGCTCGATTGTTTAAAAATAGGGGTGGGCTGTGGAGTCAACAGGCGAGCAGAAACTATCGCATGTGACTATCTAATTCCATTTACAATCAATTGAAAATGTGGAGGTTACTTATATTTGGCAATGGCAGATATTTCTCAGGAGAGATTTGTCCAAGAGTTTAAATACCTTACTTTTATAGCATTTTCTTTTGCGTAATAACTTTTTGTTAGATAAAGGCTTTGGGGCTAATGTCACATGGCTGTTTCTTATAAAAAGCCACAGAACATTCATTTTATTACCAAATGTGTTTTCTTTTCTTAAAAATATGGATGGGAAGACAAAATGACAAATATATATATAAACTTGATTAATGTTGTGGCCCTCAGACCACACACACATAAAAAATAGAAGAAATTTGTATATCCATAGTTGAAATTACTGAATAGACATGGGAGGCACTCATACAGTAAATACACAACACAAGAATGGAACCTGAATTTCCTGCTTTGATATTCCAGTGCCATCTCTCTTTCATTGCCATCACGTGGCAGTGGGTGAACTGTATGAAGGAAGATTAAATGCTATGTGTCTCCAATCAGTTACTTCATTCAAAGAGGACAGAACCGTCCATTAAATGTATTGAGTTATCTTGGTCATGCGGTGCAGTGTGCACAACATTTTGGGGGGTTGATGAAAACAGTATTTTGCAGAGCACTTTGTGAATTCCATGAACTTACTAGCAACCATTGCACTTTTCTGTCTGCAAAATTATGAGAATTAGAAAATAAGTTCCAAGGGAAGAGATGGCAGCTTGTCTGCTAGATTTTTGAGATGTTATGGAAAAATTAGACTACGTTGTTTTTGTAGCAGTGTCTCACCACCTTAGGTGTTGGGTTTTTTTGGTTTTGTTTTGTTTTCTAGTTTTTTTTGTGCCAAGCCAAAATGGACATTAAGCTAGAACATGGAGATATCAAGATAGAACACCCTTCTAGCTTTGGGTTACGTTTGCCATCTACCTCCATAGGTGACTCATTCAGGACTTCACATCCTGTTGAGCAAACACAAAGATAATTTGAAGATGGCACTGCAGAGATGATAAAAAGAGCAAGAGAAAAATAATATTGGTGGGTTTTTGCCACTTGTCTGCCAAAGAACCAAAGCTTACCTCTCCTTCAGTAAGGAACAACCTTCATTCACCGCTATGTGAGCACTGACGGTGTGGTTCTAATTAACTGGATCTTGACGTTCTTTCCAGCTGACCTTTACATAACGTTTGCTTTGGCAGTGTTGCAGGCCATGATACTCTTTTGCTTCTGTCAAGGTTAAAATTGCATATATTCCAGTATGCTTTAGTTTGATATTGAAATATTGCACTGAGCATTAACCCATTAATTACTGGATACTATACCAGACACATTTAGCAAGCTTACGTGCCAGATGCAATTGCTTATGCCAAGTATGGCTCATTTTGCAAATGCACTGCAGAAAACTACTACTAAAATGCAGTCACAGTCTGATCCTTAATACGCCATGTAGAGTAATCAAACTTTATCCACTAAGTCTGACATGTTATCTGAAGTATTCCGACATTTTCTCAATAAGCAATAAAGACAAATAGCTTCAGAAAGTGACTTGTATCATCCTAAGTGAGAGTAGAAGCCTAGCTTTTCGATAGCTGATTTCTGATTAAATTAGTGTTACCTGTAGTGATTAAAGCACTAGTTTTATGTAGTTATTCAGGCTTATTATGATTGCTTTTGCAACTTCCTAGCTTTTCCAAAAGTGACATCCCAAGTCTATCCGTCTCAGAACTGAAGCTTAAATGATATCCTAATGTTTCATAGTAAATCATCGGCAAAAGGCTGTAGAAGTAGTTAAAACATCTCACTTCTCAAGTGCTAATCAAAGGATTATGCTGCTGGGGTTTCAGGAAATAAATTTTAAAAATTTGTAGTAGGTAATTCACGGCCATTTTCATTGTATTCTAAATTAATAACAGTAAAAGGAGGCTAGTTAGACTCCATGTTACACTTTTCCTCAAAAATCCTTCAGGTATTTTGTGGCTAATCTTCAACTCTTGCCAAAGACTTTAAAATCCCATATGAACAAAGGTTGTAAATGTTGTTGCTTTGTCCTTTCCAGCCATAAAAACAATAAAATACTTTTCCTGTCTCACCCTTTAAAGACTGTCGTAACAAGAGTTAAGCTTTCATATACTATGTTAATTATGAGAGCACTAGAGAATCAGTATCATTTTGAATCTACAAGTAGAATCGAGTGTTGTCTTGTAAATGGAGGCCCTGGGATATGAATTCATCAATTACATAAAATAGACACCTTTAAAATACAATTCCAAAAGCCCCTTAAGACAAAATATGATGTATTTCATCAATACAATTACCATTTTCTCCTCTGAAGGTCCAGTTGTATAAAACAGTGTGATCTTAAAAGGTCTAATACCCTTTGAAATGCAGGTAAAAGTGCCAAAATAAGCTGTATAATTTAACTGTCTATATTTAATTTCAGTAGTTTTTATACTTTGTCAATTTAGACTCTTATGCTTTGTTTCACTGTTGCTGCATCCTTTTATTGAGATTCAGAATTTCATTAGGTGTCATGAGACTGATTTCGATTGGAATGTGGAGTCACAGCAGGGTTGTTTTCTAAATTGGCACTAAGTACCTGTAGAAAATTTGGGACACATACTCCTAGAATAAACAATAACTCCCCCCAAAAAACCTATTACATATAGCTTGTATTATTTTGTAATTGTGAAAAAACCTAAATTCTACTAAATCTTCAGGAAGAGAATTAATTAGTTTGAACTATCAAGCTTAGGGCATGTAAGAAAACCGCTTTTTCAGAAAAGAATGTTTCTAGTATTTTTAGAATCTGATAAACAAAGCAATTGTATTTCTTATACTGACTAGGCTTTGTGGGATGTTTGAAAAGTACAAATATGTTGCATGCCAAACAGCATTGTTTCTTAGAAAACAAAATTTTGGCAATTCCAGGAAGCAGCAGTCTGTGTATGTTTGTACTCACTAATAAATTTTTACTTTAGTCTGTTTGGAAAACAATCTGAATTTGAATTACGGCTATGTTAAATGAGAAGAGGACACCTAAGCAATATTCTCTCTTTTCCTTCAGACATCTGTATGGTGAATATTAAAATAATTCTTTGTCTCCAGAGAGTTCAGGCAGAAATCCAAGGCTCAGTATTTTTGCAAAACAGCAACACACGAAAAAAAATTATTCAACTAGTAGGTTTTTTTATGAATTAATTATCAGGATCTCAGTATTCTTAGGGAAATTCTGTTTCCTGGCTGTCCCCTTCTTGATTCACACAGTTGACAGTGGTTCAGTATTAGCATTTCTGCAAGAGTGAAGTTGAACAGACCTTTTTTTGTTTAAAACACATCCGTCTTGTCTATAATTTGCAGCTGAAGATGGAAACCAAATGTTTTTGGGATGCTACATATGCCTGGAGGGTTTCTGAGCTGTCTTGTCTGGTCTTTTGTTCTCCATCAAACTTTAGCTAAAAAGAGAACTTCAGCATTAACATTTTGTGTCATTTCCGATAGCTGAAAATAGTGCTCAAGTAGCTAACAGAAAAGGAGGGAGAAAGGACAAAATAAGCATCAGCTAATTAGTGGCATGGAAACAGTACTAGTACGCAGCCAGCCCATGAAGTTTTCTCTATGACAACCCTATCCACCAGTGGCAAACTTGAAAGCTTCAAGAAAGTGTTTTGTGTGCCCTTTTTCCTACCTCATTAACCATTTAAAATCATCTGTTAGTTTCTCTTCACATTTTTTTCAAAGAGCAACATCACTAAACCATGTCCTTCAGCTATGATCCTTCGGCTCACTCACAAAAGCAAGAAATGTTGAAGTTTTGTAGCATTTTAACTACTCTGAAGTATGTGAATGGCAGCATGAGAGACTGAAATGGGGACGTGTAAAAGCAAAGAAACGTAAATAAAGGGAAGAATATTACACCCACCTTCACTGTGGAGCGAAAGATAGAATGGCAGCGTGGAAGCGAGTGAAAAGAGAGCCTGCAGAACAAGGAGAGAGAGGTGAAATTTGAAAGCTTCAGTTAAATCCAGGTATAAAGCATTCTAAAATGACATGGGGCAAAACAGAGGCTTCATTTTGGACACTAGCGAATGCTTCATGCTGAAATATGGCAGGGACATCTCCCTGCTGCTTCCATTTGGGAAGATTGCTTTTTGCAACGTCCATTTTGTCGGTGAAGAGGCATGCACACTGGAAAAGTTACTGGCATACCTACTGTAGTTATCTGTCCTAGAGAAACAAGACACTTGCAACTAGTTTCCACGTTGTTACGTATAAAGGCAGGTGTAAGTTGTATGTAATAAGGGAAATTTTGTATGTACAATATTTAGAAGCTTATTTTGCATGTTGGATTCTGGTATTAAAATTTGCTTGAGCACTTCGTTACGCGTATGTGCAAAGAGGGAAGATCCTGCTATCTTTAATGGAATAGCGTCTTTAAGTGGAGTCATGAAATGTGTGCTTGGAATTTAAAGATACCCACAGCTTCTGTCACGGCTGTAATGCTAAAGAGGTGAAATAAAAGCAGCACCCTGATACTGAAAATGACTCAGATTGTGACGGAGAGCTGCTTGCTAGTTTCATGGTTGTGCTTGTGGCATACTGGAAGATGTTTATCCCTCTGCATGTCTCTTGTTCTGTTTGTCATTAAATGTATCTATTTAAACCTGCATTATAATGCTTTCAGTTACTTTGTTTTGACATGAATGGCCAAAATTGATTTAACTTCTGTGGAGATGTGTATTAACATGCCTCCAAGGCTTTATATAAGTTTGAATGAAAGAATTATAAATAGAAGAATCAAGAGGGTCACTAGAAGTTTAAAATGGATGAAGGATTACATAAGATGTGGAGAGAATGCAATAGGGAAGATTGCTCATATGGGATTTTGTAGAGTTTGCAGGTTGTCTTCTTTAAAGGTAAATTTTATGAGACCAATGAGGAGGGAGAGGAGACAATGTGCAGGTGACCATTTATCAAAAGGGTTGTCCATTTTTTCCATCATGCTCTACTAAGTTATTCACCCTCCCTTGTAAAACTTGCCTCTCGCATCCTTCCAGCTAGAACAGACCCTGAGAATTTGCTGTGATTACCATTTTTTGCTTGCTGTAAATGATCATTACAGACCTAAAGCAGACCACAGGTGAAAATATGATGAGGGAATAAAATCCTGTGATGATCATTCACCATAAAAGGACATTATTAGGCTGATGAAATCTTTCAGTTTTTCCATTAGGAAATCGGAGTGGAATGGGGAGTGTAAGGCAGCATCCTCTGCAGTGGCCAACAAGGCAGTAAACAAGTCAAGTACAAAACAAACTATAAATTCTTGTGTAATAGTAGCACAGCTCAAACAGCTAGATAATTACAGTTGCACCCCAAGCCCGCTCTTACTGACTTCTTAGGTTGTACATTTGGAGTAGGATTAATCTGCTGCCCATTAATCTCCTCTACTGCAGGGAGGTCTGATAGTCCCAGCCTGTGTGTCCCTTCTCACAGCTGCTGTGTTTATTAAAAAGAACCAGCCAGAGAAGTGCTTTTATCTTCCTCAAACGTGTCTTCCCCTAGCAGAGATTTTTTTTGAGTAAATATCTTATCTTTTGAGCCTTATAAACTTTCTCTTATGAGGGAGAAAACTATTTCTCCTTTTTCCCTTTTTCCCTTACACTGTTGTTTATGTTGCAATCCATATTTATAAAAATTCTTTATAGTAATTATGCAGTTTGTATATAACAGAGATCTAGCTGTCTCTTCCAATTTTTAGCTGAGAGAAATAGCAGTCTTTTTGTTTTGGAGTTGTGCAGATTTTCATACAAGTGATGTTCAAGACAAAATTATGTAATCATTTATATATTTTCTTAAAACTGAAGTGGGAGCTGAGGACTCTGTAAGCTTCAGTGTTGTCGTATTGTCACCCACATTGCAAAAGAGCCATTTTGCTAGAGGGAGAAGATAAAAAACAACTGGAGACTACTTTACACCTTTATAATTCACGAGTTCCTCCCCGGGAGACAGTGTGTATGGATAGGTGGTCTTCATAAAAGATACAAGAAAGAAGCCCATTAACGCAGGGAAACAAATAGGTAACTGTGGGTTTATCCTAATAGTACAAAGTAAATAGCTCATATAAGCCGGATGCCTTGAGTTCTTCTTATAGGATAAACAACTGTGCCGAAGTCCTGTATTTAGACTCCAGACATAGATTTTCTTTAATTGGAAAATAAATAGTGTGTGTCAGAAAAATAGTTGACTTACATTTTGGCCACCCACATGGTATCCAGTCTGGCACAAAAATTGCCTGTTCAAGCCTGACCTGTGTTATAATACTGTAAATATCAGATTTAAGCTGGCTGAATCCAGTGAAAATTATAGGTGGCGATACCTTAGTGGTAAGTGAAAAAAAGGTTAATTTCCATCTTACAAGGGAAATCAGTCACAGACTTACCTGTCAAGTTGGTTTGGTTTTTTTTTTTCACACAGCTGCCGTTACCAGGAGTTTGGTGTGCTAGATCGTCTGGGGGCTGGGTGGTTAGTGTGGCAAAGGCAGTTTGCAGAATTTTCTACACATGGTAGTATGAGTTATGGCACAGGATGAGAGGAAGTATGATGATTATTGGTAATCTAGCGATACAAGAACTATCTTAGGGTCTCTAACACCATTCATATTAAGAAGAAATCTATGCACCAGACAAGGGTTTCTGTTAACTGTATTATAACATGCTGAAGGTAAACAGTGTGATACTTTCCAGCACAGATCTTACAGCTGAATTTTCAGTTACTGACATTAAAGGGTAGAGAGAATTTCACTTTACCTTATGTCAAAAGTTTTGGTGTTTTGGTTTCGTTTTTAAAATCTATAGGAGTATAAGCAGCTGAAAAAATAGCCTCAGTTTTTGGAAGATAAGATAAATATTGGACTGTATTTATTCCCTGTTGTGCTGACAGCGAAGACATATCCTGCTAAATTTTGTTTATAATGATCACAGCTTGTAGGACAGTAAAACATTAGTGGTGGAACTGAGATTTTCAGAATATTGGAGAATTGTGTAAAGGTGGTTAACACAGAATGAAAAGTATATAGCTAAGTACCTTCTCTTTCCACAGGGGCTTCTACTTGCTTCCCTTCATATATATACGTATTTATATACATGTGTGTGTACACATACATGAATAAGATGGGTAGAGGAAATGCTGGGATGTAGTGTACTGTGCTCAGTCCACACCATCTGATTTTTCAACTACAGTAAAGCATTACAGTGGTCATGGAAATAGGGCCAGGGATGTAAAGTGTATTAACTTGTGTTTAAGAGAAAAAGCCTAAGAAAGATCCTGGTTCTTAGTCTTTGTGCTTGAAGGAGTTGCTTGTGTTTGCTGCTGTCTAACCCAGCCTGCATCAGCTACAAAGCCCTTGTCCAATGTCTACTAACTTCCTAGTACTGCCCTGAATTCCCTCCTTTCTTTCTATTTCTATTATAATGCCTGAAACAGAGGGAAGTGTCCTTAGTGTGACACCTGCATCAGGGTCATCCAAAGCGAAAGCCTGGATCTGCTAGCTTGTAATGTGATTCCTTTAGTCATACAGCCCCAAAGTGAAAATTTAATGTTTCCTTAATGTTCTGTTCTTTATTTTTTTTGGTGCCTGTTTTCAAGCAACCCATTTTCCAGGTATGAATGGCAACCTCTAAGTGGTTCCAAGGACTATGCCTGCCCACCCTGTCCAGTTTATTAGCTGTATGTTCCACATTGACTTTGATTGGTGGTGGTGTTTAGCCGTATTTGTAGTCCCATGGTATTTTTGTTTGCATTCTCTTTCCATTGATGTTGAAGGGAAGAACTGATATTATGGTATTTAAGGATTTGGATAGAAAACTTTTCCATTGGATAGTGGAAGTATCTCCAAAGTATTTTTGATGTAGAAACACCTTTTTATTGCAAGAGAATGCAGCTCTATCTGGCCATTGCCTGAAAATACGTGTCACACACCTCTGTTCCTCTGCAGTTTTGCCCTTGGGCTGTGAAGGTGGCACTCTGCGACGGGAACGAAGCAGCAATAAAGAATGCAGAAGTCCAGCACTATGACACCAATGCTCGTGTCAGCATTTTCCCCTGCACAAACAGTATGAGGTCACTTTAGGTAAAAGAAAACTATCTCCATCACAGGAGGAAAATGTGTGGGAGATTTTTAGACACAGAAAGCAAGCCAGCCTTTTGCAGCCTTCTCTAACTTAATAAATTAATAAACAGCTGTTTGGCTTTTCAAATTTTCTCAGCAGTAAGTGTTGTTAATCAATTTTTAATGCAACAATTAAAAAGATAGGAAAACTGCTATCCAGCTTTCACCAGAAGAATTGATTTCTGCAAGACCTTAACTATCTTAACTGTTCTGCTTCAGTGTAAGAGTTCTGTGTAGACGATATGAATAGATCCAATGGAAGTCAGAGGAAAACATAGCTATGTTTATTTTAAAAAGTCTTCCGAAATGTTACTGGCAACCTAATGGTTCAAAAATGAGGCCACTGTGTATTTTGGATTGCAGGCATTTAATCCGCCTGCATATTTATGAGGAATGCAAATAAAAAACCATCTGAAATATTTGGCAACTAGGGCTGCAAATCATGCTTCCATAACTACAGTGAGACTAACCAAAATGAAGCAGTAATTATATGTGTTTAAACACCAAATCTGCTGATCGTTTCAGTTGAAAAATACAAAGTCCAAAACCACAGGAATTCCCAACCTTGTGTGTTATGTCCTAGAATTGAGGCTGGTATTACCAGAGCATCCAAAGCAATAGTGCAGCACTGTTACACTGAGGTACCTGGTGCTGGATTATATGCTCGGGGTGGGCAGAAAGAGGCAGGTTTGTATTATCTAATCTTAGGTGTTTAGTGGAAGTGCCAAAATGAGGAGGCTAGTCTCTGTTTTTAGTTGACGTAGCATATCGCTGAGGATGATGCTGATGATCTCATAGATGTTCTTACACAGTCAGTAGCTTATATCAGCTGTTCTCATGTTTGTAAAAACATAATGGCATGCTCATAGACAACTGCAAAATGTGCCCATCTCCTTAAGATACACCCAGAAAGAATTTATTAAATTTTTAAGCTCCCTAGGAGGACCAGGGTGCGTTGCCCTCTTCCTGTGTTCATTCACATGCCTGTAGCATTACCTGCATAGATACGCTACAGGTGAAATATCTGCTGGTAGCAAACAATGGTATTGAAATGTTCTGCTTCTGTTTTGCCAGGTAATTGCATTTTGTGATGTTGATGAAAAGAAAATAACAAAAGGATTCTACACTTACGAAGAATCTGAGGTTAGTTTTAAGTACTCTTGCGTTCTGTACTGTGATCTGGAAGTGTTCTGGGAAACGTGGTGAAAGAATACATCACTGATCTTTGATATTGTATAGCAACTTGTTCTGGTAAGGAGGCCGTGACAGACTGGATAGCTGGGGATGGATACTGGAGTGCGAACTGCGGAGCCAGAGCTATGGACCTCACGCTCGCTGAAGTCAGTTTTAGAGTGACAAATATATATATGTACGCTCTGAAAGGATTCTGATGATGGGGTAAAACATCACCTTCACTGACAGTTTTTTTTTCTTTTAAGTGGGAGTAGAATTTTTTTTCATGATAGATAAAAGTCAAATATCTATTAAAATAATGAAAGCTTCTGTGATTAACTGTAACCTATCTGTATATTATACTGTATCTGAATAAAACTTTGATAGGTTCCTTGGGAGCCTAAAATTTCAAGTTTCAAATTCAAATTAAAATTTAAAGCTGTAGGCAGCAACATTTTATTCCCTAGATAAGGAAGCATGATATTTAGATGGCAATAAACAAACCATATAGAAAAAATAATGTTGTCTTGTTGCAGTATTAATTTCATGATAGCACTTAGCTCAAAACCTGGATCAAAGTTGCATCCGGATTCAGTCCCTATAACAGTTAGTAGAAAGACAGTTCTTAGTTTCACTGGGCACTGGATCACGCCCTGTGAGCACAGTCTTCCGAGAGCGCGATTTGACATTACAGCTTAGCTAGTCTAACTGCAGGGGTGGTCTGACTTCGCGCGCTGGCCTCGGCCACACACTCCCGCTGCTTTGTTTATAATGGGTCTAGCAATCTTCTGGCTAAAGGATGACTTGATTCAGTTAGCTGATCTGGCAGAAAAGGAACCCTCAGAATAAAAAGTTATCTTGTGCAAGTTATCTTGTGAATCAAATTACCCTGAGGTTGCACGATCCTTATATCTGATGGGAGTAGGACTGAGGGAGGGGTAGAGGGAGATGAGGAGCAGCTCCTCAGGTACAGCTTGTAGTTAGACTAGAGTAACTGTAAAACCAAATTCTGTACTGGGAAGCTACTGAGTGCTTTCAGCTGCATGAAAGCAATCAGGATCCAGGATTTTGACCTGGAATACTGAGGACTCACTACCAGCGCAGTAATACTGTCAGCATAATTGTTACAGATCCTGTGCATTTGTCTTCCTAAGACATACCCATCCTCTCAGATCAGTCATAAAGAAGATTGTACTGCAGCCTGTTGTGAATCCTTAGAAAAGTCTGCAGCCTGGATCCGTGGTGAAGTCCCAGTTGGGCATAAGACATTTAACAGCTCCCACTGAGAGGGAAAGATTCTCCTTTGTATCTGCTATTGTGCCTGCTCTGGTGCTTCTCCAATGGCACAGTGAGCTGATGCAGCTCACTGAAGTGGCAGAAAATTAACCTGCCAAGAAAAGAAAGAACATACTTTTTATGGGGTAGGCTATTAGAGCAGCATACCTTGCAGTCAGATCAAAGAGGGAATTGTTTGTAACGAGTAACCCTGTGTGCCTCTACTGAGTCTACTGCTTTTTCTTGCAGGAGAGACCAAAACCAAGAATTCCTGTATGTCACTTCAGAGACGCAACTCCACCTTTCATCATCTGCGTGAAGCTGGTGAGTACCACCTTCAGCCTTAGCTTTATATGCAAAATCAGTATTTGCTCCTTATGAAAAGACATTCCTATTTATTATAAGTAGCTTTTCCCAGAAGCTTTTGCTATGCAATTGAAATGCATTGTAAATGCCTTTTCTATCAAATTGATTGTGCAGATTACTTCAGGGATTTAAACTAGCAATGTTAAGTAGTATTAAGAACAGTAAAAGGTACAGCTTCTGTAAAGGAGCTTGGATCTGTTTTACTTTCTTGCCTAACAACATTATATACACAAATGAGCATATACAGCCAGCCACCTGGCCTCATTTCTTCCTAATATTTTGCAGCCCTATGTATGGCAAAGGCTTTCTTTTTTAAATCAGACCTTAAAAGCCATTTTGTTTGGCACTGCCAATTTTGAAGCCTCTTCTGTGCCTGACTGTGGTAACTTCCTTATTTCAAGTGGTTTAATTGACCTAATGACATAACTAGAAGATGATAACCAGCAGTTATTTTGCTGTTATATTTAAAATAGCAAAGCACAGTGTACGGGATAACACAGAAGTTTTAAAGCAAAATAGCAAATACGTTCTAGTTGCAAACGCTAGTAAAAAAGTCTCTAACAGTAACTAAACCTTGTAGCTACATATAAACACTGACATGCTAACGCTCTACTAGATCTGTTCAAAGATTGATTAGCTGAATCTCATGTGGTACAGTCTGCTTTTGACTTAGCATTCTCAACTTTATGATCAACTCTGAGATCATAACTACGAGTTGTAAAGCCAGCCTCAAAGTACCTTTGGGCATTAGCATGTACTGGTGGTTGATAAACTCTTTGATACGCTAGTAATATGACAACTAATTTAATTTTTCATAGTACATACAATGGTGGGTGGAAGTCCCTACATGAAGCAACTGAGCAACCTGTTATAAAGCACATTTAATTTGTGAAGCCCTTACAGTGAGACTGTTGTACTGTGTCTTGCTTGAAAACTCTGGTCCATGACTTCAGTTGCCATTTCAGTATATTTTTCCACTTACAGCCACCGAGCATTTTTTACTTCCGGATCACTGTAGGCTATAGTATCATTTAAGTAATATGCAGTATTTTCTTTGGAAATACAATCTGACCTACTTGAAACAGTTTCAGAGTTTGTAAAGTTGCTTCTAAAATCTGTCTCTGAAGCAGCTCCCTTTTTCAGAGAATTTAAGAAAGTCAATAGCAATTTGTATGGAGCCAAATCTCTAGAAACTGCAAGCAAGTCATCTCCTCACCCCTCTCACTTCATGATTCAATTACACAGTGGCTACTGTGGAAGTTGGTGTTCTAAGAGCTGGTGGCAAAAACACCCTAGTGCAGAGGTAAATAAAGATCAATGCACATGGAGTTCTAGCAGCACACTGGGAAAACAAAACAGTGGCCAAACAGACAAGAACAATGCTGCTGATAAACTGGCATAACAACGTAGTGAAAGTCCATCGTGGAGCTTACCTTTCTACAGATTTTAAACATACCGATACCTGTTAATAATATGAACCTCACCGTATATCTATGTTGTTATACCATATTATTATTTTAATATTATGAAGACAGAGAATCAGGTTGTTGGAAAAACAAATTTATAATAAAGAACTGAATCCAAATTTTTCTGTTTGCAGTGCCTAATACCCTGTTATCACCTGGGAAACCCCAGGCAATGTAAGAAAGAAATAAAAACCATAAATCTGTCTGTACCAAAGTGCAGGAAGCATAAAACCCAGTGGAGAGAGAATTGGAATCGGAGGGTCTCGGGAAGCGAGCAGCAGTGCTCCGAGTCCCGCTCTAGAACCAAGTCTGCTGGACCCTCCTTTTCTCTACCATTGGGTTTCGCAGCTGACCTTAAGGAAGTTTTTAGCAACCTCTTTCAGCTGTTGTCGTACTTGCCGTATTTTATTACTGTTAGGAGTCTTCTGGAGGCTGTCAGAGTCTGTGAAATCCCGCTCTTACTACTTGCAAGGTTGTGGGTGGATTGAAATGGCCACAGTTTTCAGCAGTAGTTTTGTCAGGGAAAGTAGTCTTCTACCAAAACAAAACAAGTTGATAAATGTCTGTGGTTTAAAATATTCAGGTATCCTGTCTGCAGCAGCTTTCAAGCTTCTAGACCTGACCACTAAAGGAAATGGTTTCTAAATGGGTTGAGAAGAGCAGAGCATTGAGCTTTTTCATTCATCTGTGTTGATACTGTGCAGGCCAAGTATAATGCTGAGGGTTAGTCTTTGCTATATTTATAGGTTGAGTTTGCCTTGCTTTCTGTGCGGCCCACATCTGAAGGAGCAGCTAAAAACACTTCCCACTTGCTTTTCTTTAATCATCTTTTCTACATTTCTTCTTCCAACATGCTTTTTGAAAGTGGGAGCATAGGAAAAAGTAGGATAGGGGATAAGTACATAAAATATTAAGACTGCATCAAATGACAAACGTCTTTTCTGTGATAGCTATTGCTGCCTCTCTGATGCTGCTCACCCAGCTTTATCAAATCAAACTGTGCAAAAACTGTTCCTGTTACGAGTTAAAAGTCCCAGGCTGATGTGAAAGACTATATGGAGACATAAAATTCCTCTGCAAAAAAGATGCTATCCTTGTGCATACTGTGGGGGCAAAACAAAAACTCCTGGGTTTGAGAGGTTACAAATTACCTGTATTTTCAAACTATTTAGGGCAAGTAGCTTGACCCAGCTCTGTGCTTCAGGTCATGCAAGAAGCAAACACACAAAAACCCCGGTGAACGTACAGACATTTCTTGTGTAGACAGCCGCCAACACAACAACTACAACCTAGCTCCATGTGGCTTGGAACTGTTGGGAGTTTATGTAAGGCAGAATTAGCTGCAGATCCTCCTAGCTAATTTCTTAAACAAAAGTCATTAACAAATTCCTAAACATCCCAGGCTTCCAAATTTAGCTTTATTATTTACCAATGTAAGTTCATCACCATCCTTCTGAAGAAGAAAGTGTTCTGGGACCTTATTGTCTTTTATTTTGCGGTTCATGGTAGGGGATTATTTTTAGTTTTGGTACAGACAAAACCTGCATGTTTATATACAGCTTCTAAGAGGGGAATTTTGAAGATTAGATATGTTTATTAAGTGGGTTGTTTGCAAGAAAATACTCCGCTGGCCATGTACTTGGAGCAGTGTTTGCTTATTTATTTTTTCAGGCAGTTCCTCCCTTGCTAGCACTGGCATTCCTTTGTTAACATATGAAATAATTTTTTAAAAAGCAGGCATCCTATGTGATCCTTGCTCAGTTTGCATTTTAAAATGGCTTCACAAAGGGCTGTAGCTGAAATTCTGCTGCGTGTGCGTGTATGTAAGGTTTTGCTGAAGGGAATAAAATTGTGGCTTTAGCTCATCAAAATTGGGTAGCAGCCTGCAGTACCACTTCACCTAAGGGTTTCCACTGTGTATTTTCTCTCGCTGTGAGGTAAAAGCAAAACGCTTAGAAATCATGTATTGTGCCCTGTTTTGGCATGGATTCCAAGTGCTTGAAATGAAAGGGATTTTTATTTTTCTGTCGCAGTAATTAAGCTAGTTTGATTGTATAAAGTTTTCAGTAAATTTACTGTTAGACCAGCTATTGTAAAACCCTGCCTTGTTCTGTCGCCTCCGTCTTGTGCTCTGGGAATGAAAGATTTGTTTGTAACTCTCCTGCTTTATTTAGCATCTGGGATCTTTTAATATAATAAAAATATTTTTTTAACCCTTCTTTAGAGCAGGTTGATTTTGCAGCAAGCTAAACCCAACTGTTTCGTACCCTGTGTCCTAACTTCGGAAATCTTGGGTTTATGAAATCTTTAGTGGAGGCCAAAGGTCGTAATCAAGGCCTACATTTCTGAGTAGAATTCTCTGTTGACATGAGGGGTAAGTTTTAGCAGATGGACCAGTGACAGTTGTTTGGGACCTTAGCTGAATTGCGAAACTACAACCCAGTCCTTCAAAGTATAAAATTCTGTCAAGTGTTCTGGATTTCAACAAGTAAAAAAAAAAAAAAAAAAAAAAAAAAAAGTACTCAACATCTTTCACAATCAGGGCCTTATCGCTCAGATAAGAAATTGGTTACCTAAGGTAAGTAAGTGGAGCCCTTGTTTAAAAGCCTAGTGCCGTGGGCCCTTTCCTGCCCTTCTCCAAATTATTCATTAGCTATTCTTGGGTTTTTTTATGGTTAGTAAACATCGGAGCTCAATTTTGAATTTTATGACTGGTGGTTATGTTTTTTGTTGAAGTTCTGGATCAGATTATGTCATCGCATTTTTTTGGCATTGCTAGTGAAAATAGAACATGGCAGGTAGAGGGGAATCGTATAGGAGAAAGGGGAGTTAATCTGTGATCTTGAGGCACAGCACGCTGGTTTGGGCGAGAGGTTTGAAACGTACACGTGCAGCGTTTCCTTTCCTATATAAATTCAGGCAGCAGAAACAATGCAGATGTTTGGAGGAGACAGGTCAGCTTGTTTTGTTCTTAGACTCCCTGTTGATTGAGATGGCAGCGTTCCTTGAATGGAAGGCTTCCAAGCAACACCCAGATACTATGAGCGTGTTTATAAGCAGTTCAGCTGGTGGGTCCGGGGCGAGCTGGGAAGCTGGATGTACAGTCTTCCACGTGGGACAGAAACCTTCACTTCTGAACTCAGAAATGGTTCATTAAAGATCCCACGGCAGTTTTTTCAACCCAGTCATTCTAGCCAAAGTCTAGCATTCCACCTCCTTTAACTCCATAGTTTCAGTTGGACTCTGTTTTTGTAACTTCCTGCCCTAAACACTTGCAGTATGTTGTTAAAACATCAATATTGCTGCTCTGGGCCAACCAAAAGAACACTACTAGCAACCTCTTTACCTACCTCCTGTAGTACTGTGAGCTTTAATTCATTCCTTTTTTGTTTTGGTGACATTCCTGAAGATCAGTAAATTAAGGACTCCACGAAGACCAAAGTAGAAATGCTCAGAAATGCTGAAGTTGGCATGTTTTCTTAATGATATCACTGCCTTGCAACATTGCTCATGGAGCAAACCTACCAGGTTCCTGTTCAGATAACGTAACTAGGGCTCAAAAGGAAACACCTTTAACTATGCAAAATGTTTCAGTTGCATGATGAAAGGTTTGTTTTGTCAGACAAGCTATCATTGTTCAATATCTACAAAAATCACCCTTTTGTCAAGCTCATTCCCTTGGTCCGTTCTCTGAAAATGCCTGCACTGGAAAACAAAATGTGCAGTTAGCTCGCTGCAGAGCTACGCCGGGTACAGCCCTTGCGTTCCACACAGCAGCAGGAGAATGAGGCATCTAATATCCCACCCCACCACCCCCACTGCAAACACATTAATTTGACCGCTAAAGTTCACGTACACTTAATTTTTGAATGAAAGCATTTCTGAGTCTTGGTTTATTTATGTCTGGTTCTGCAAATGGGACTTTCTCCTGTGGTCTGAAGAACCAGGTTACCAAAACCTGGCAAAACTGGAAATGAGTTTGTCTGGGCAATCTAATTCTCTTTTTCTCCCCTCACAGGATCTGACAGGTGGAGCATTTGAAACAAACCTGAACATGCTGAACTTGAAGGAAGGGCTGGATTATTACCACTTTAACTAAAACCCAAGGTAAGGCAGCGATAATGAGGCTGTATGATTCTCTGTGTAGCTGTGTGTAGGAAGACCAAGTGTTCAGAGGATTAGTATTTTTTGGTAATTTGGGCTTCATTAAATTAGTCTTTGTGCTGAGTAACCCCTTGCTAAGGGAGGTCCTAGTTACACTGCGGATAATGCTATTTGCTCATTTTACTATTGCACATCACTTGTTTACCAAACTCAGTTTGATTGTTAAATTGTATTTCTAATTCAAATAACCATCAAATGCAGGTCGTAAGGTTACAAGAGGACTGTCACCATAGGGAAGCCTTAAAAATGCACCAAGCAAAGCCTATAACCTCTGGAAATGTAAAGAGAGGTTTCTGGCAAACATCGCTTGGGGCCCTCAACCATTTCTTGGGCCTGGCTCATTTCCTGCTCCTGGGAGCAGCAGCTGGTGCTGGCCAAGGTAAAGCTTTGCACAGGGTGAGTGCTGAGGATCAAGTGTGGCATCCTCTGATTCAGAGCTGTGTGAAAAGTACCCTTGTGGCTGCAACATCACCTGGCAGCCAGGTGATCACATGCACAGATGCTCACACTTTTCCCTGGACCTTCACACGTTTGTTTTTTTTTTTTTGAATAAGCAGGCATTGCCAACACAACTCCTATTTTTCTTGCAGCAGGGACCTAGAGGTATAACTTGGCAAAACCAAGATCTTCCGAGAATGTACTAGAAACTTCCATTTTAATGACAGCGTAACAACATAGGCGGTGGGTTCAGGAATATTTCTTCTGCAGTAATGCCTGTAGGCAGCCCCTGTGGTACGAGCAGTCGTGGCCAGCTTAGTCTGTGAATTGAGTACTGTGTGGTTAATAGTCAGCAAATAACAATGATCTACATTGAATTTCATCTGCCAGTCCAGGTTGCCAGTATGCTTAAGAAGCACTGAATAATATAATTTATATATCTCTTCTTAAAAAGGAGAAAGACTCTTAAGAGTGGGACAGGGTGTAGTTTTGGAAAGGAACACCTGCAATATAAGACTGCTGCAGCTTGTAGCCGGTATGTCACAGGGAAACTGGCTTGTTTTTAGCTTCTCTGCCTGAATTTTTCCTTCCTTACCAATTTTTGTAGATGAATGTATATATATATACACACACACACACACAGAGAGCCACTGTTCTACTTGAAGTGCTGGGATAGTGGGATTTAATTAGAACCATCAAATAACACAGTGTAGTTAGAACTAATATCATGTAGCCTGTGCATTTGTCCTCCCCATCACCTCAGTCTTCCTAAAGATAAATGTTACAGCCATTTCATTTTATACTGACTAGGAAATGGTGTAAATTCCTAGCAGTTGCTTGAAGTACTGAGTCACCTCTGTGTTCTTCAAGGGAAAAAAAATAAAGCTTCGGTCCTTAACGCTAGTTTACCACAAAAACATTTGCTTGAATTAGTTATATAAAGAGCTATTGAGAGGCTTTGACTTTAGCTGAAGTGAAGCCTGGATTTTTTGTTCGACTATGACATACGAATGACAGACTTATCCGCAGAGATGCTTTATGTTCCGGAAGATTTCATTATCGTTAAGCGTTGCCATTCTTAGCTCTGAAAAACAATTCTTTTAAGAGACTAATGCAGCAAGTCAGATTTAATACTTCATGTGCGTACAGCAAGCACAGGCTGAATGGCTCCATTCAAAGTTGCAGAAGTATAAATTATTGACATCAGAAAAACCCAGGTCAGTTGTGACAGAAGTATGAAGAGAAACTGCCATCTTGTGGCTACAGATAATGACTTTAAAAACTGAAAACATAATGATTCTTTGCTGCCTTTGTAGGCCTTATCTGCACAATGCTTTAAGACATAATCTCTGCCTCTTATTTTGTTAAACAGTGCGCTTCACAGCTCATGCCGAGAATTCAGTTTGTCAGGATGCCGCAGCACAAACTCTTCCACACCTAATGGCACCTGAACCAAGAGCTTCAGTTTGCACACCAGCAGCCAGTGCCTGCAACTTCGCTATGCTGAACTCTACAAGAGAGAAAGAGGGGGAAAAAAAGAAGTCACGTGGATTAGCACGTATCACTATTTTAACAGTATCCCAATCATGTAGTTAAGTAAACTAAATGGAGAAGAAAACACAGCCGTACAAACCTGTAATATTTACAGTCCTTTTTAACACCTTAATTTTTAACTACCCTTTAGCAAATTTTATTTGTACAAGTTTTAAAGGAATGATGAGTGTGGATTTCATATGAAATTAACTTCATTCACCTTTTCATAATGTTATGCTTGGTTGCCTCTATTGTTTCTCCTCCGTTCTCAGGCTATGTGAGCTCCTGAAGAGCAGAGTGTTGTGCACTCTTGCGTGAGCACAAACTGGCTGCTGGTAGGGACATCTGGACAGCTGTGAAAAGTCCTTCAAGTGCAGTGAGCATCACTCTCAGAGTGAACTCCAACAGGCACAGACCTAACTTTTTGCTAAGTTGTTATACTTACTATTTGCTTATGTTAAAAGAGGAAGAAAACGTGACGTTCCAAATTCAGCCACATAACCTCCAGATTTCACATGATACTATTTGTAACAGTTCCATCTGAAATACCTCTCTGTATATTTGGCTATTTCTTATTCTTCGGATATATTAGAGACAGTTTTCTCTTAATTTGTCAGGCCTCTCTCAGCCTCCAGTAATTAAGGAGTTGAAATAAGGTTTTTTTGAGATCAGTGAATTCATCTTGCAACATCTTCATTTTGAACATAAAACATTCCTATTAGGTGACTAGAAAACCTTGAAACAGCAATGCTCGGGGCAACTTTTGCTCTAAAAACAATGCCTTGTATGGGCGAGAGGTTCAGATTCTTATTTTCCAAAAATCACAAGAACGTTAGTCGCAGATTTCTTAAAATTGTACTAAAAGCAGAAAACTGCAGCCATGTCTCGGTAAGAACAGGAGGCTGAGCAGAGAAAACTGCTATGGGGACAGCAGGGTGTCTTTGAATGTTATTTATAGATGTCTTAAGTATTAGTCTTCTGACCAATTTTTTAAAGAGATATATATTTAAAAAAATACATTTTTATATCAATGACAACTGAAAACATAGGATCTGCTTACATTAGGGAGCAGCTTCAGTGTAAGGGATTATCAGAGTATTACACAGGAAGAACTGGCTGACCTCAATGACTTACATAATGTAATACCACGAAGAGCCAGTTCAACACGCACTTCAAGAATGCCATTAGCTCAGAGCACCTTTAGATGCTCTGAAGGAGAAAAGACGTGGTCACTTTCAGCCACAGATGCTGCAGCTGTGAAAAGGGCTAATGCAATTCTGAAATGGCACTGTCCAGGGCAACAAAACTGCTTTGCATAATTCTAGTCATGAAAATGAACATAATGGTGTTCAGATATTTTAATGAGAAAATGAAGGAAATGAAGGTCCACTCTAGTAGGAAAAACTTGCGAAAGAAGACTGCATGGGTGATGTTTCTGATTTCTAAAATAATTACAAAGGACAAAACATTCTAGAACTATGAAAGCAGGACAAGAAAAATAGCAAAGGCCAAGAATAAGCTGATATACCACTATTTTTAAGCTTAATCACTTTACGGAATAGATTATATGCTGTGGATGCCCGTGATATGAGGGAAGTAGTAGCCTTGGGTCATCAAGTGTTTTCACCTTCTCTTGTATTATTCAAAGTAAAAAATAATTTTTCTTTGTAAGCTGCCATGTTAACACATGTTCTCTAAAACAGTAATAAATCAGCTTCCTTATCTTTGGACAGAGAGGACAGGAACCTCTCAAACTCTTACTTTGGTAAGAGTGAGTGAGTTAGTTTGCTTTGGCAAAGAATTCTGTATTTCTGAAATATGGAGCAGATGGGCAATTCCAAACTATCTACCCTGAAATGGGACCTACATGTGGATATATTGTCTGTCGTCTTATGAATGTATTCACTTTTAGATGATATTCTTCCTCTTAGGCAGCATTAGAATTCTGTGGCTTGCACAACCACATTATAATTTTGTTGTTGAAATTGACTGGGAAGTTTTTATCCTTTTTCTTTCCCCAGAAAGGGCAGACGAACAGTTTTTGAAACATCTGTACTGCATTATCTCATTCTTGCGTTTTGTCTGAGTAAGATGTCACACTACAAGGCTGGAATGTTTTCAAGAAATGAGACTGGAAGAGCTTAAGACAACAGTCTTCAGCAATTCCATATATTCTGGAGTAAGCTGCAAAGACATTCCTCCTGGTGCACACTGACATATTCATGAACCAGTGAAGAACTGCATCTGTTGCACAGAAGTACGCAATAGATTTGGTGGCACAATTGATTATTTCTATACTTCTTTAAAAAAAACCCCTCAGGAGTACATTTCCATACTTTACCTTGGCTACCAGCTGCGGTTTGGGCACTTTCATGAGATCACAGAGAGAGTTGCGTTTCTCTCTTACTACTGGCAGTTCAGCTTCCCTGCATGAGGAAGCATTTTCCAGTTAACTCAAAAATTAAAACATGAAGTTGGCTACATACATACAACTTTGTAAGCTATCCGTTTTCTTATTATATTACTATGTCCACATCTATACTTTCATGTACATTTCAAATTGCAGAAGTTTTTGTTGTGTCACATTTTAAGAATAATGTAACATTTTTGTAACATCTTAAGCCAGATAAACCACAAATACACAGCAGGTCTTCCAGAAGTGACAGTTACTAGTAAAATGTCCAAGACTATTTTTCTAGGTTTTTTGTATTCCAAAAATATAACACTTATTCATGCAACCCTTTTGACTAGAAGTTCACTAATTCTCTAAATTTATAGCTCCTTTTTGCTTTAGAAAAATTCACATCAAGAATTTAAATAAATGGCACAGGATTTGGAGAACATTCTACAATCTACAGCAGCTTTCTCCTGAAATAGAAAATCCAGTCCTAACACCTGTGAGTCTCTTAAAAAGTTTCTGAAGTAGCGTGATGTCCATGAGAGAATTCCTCAAGAGCTGTCAGTTCCAAAAAGCCCCCAACTGCCAAAAATCCATACAGACGACATTCTTTCTTTTCCATGTTGTAGAAATCTACCACTCTAACTGGAATGCTGTGAGACTGCTAGTATTACTCACCAATTCAGTAGATTTGTTTTGTTTTTCTTAAGTAAGTAACTTCTGTAACTGGGCTACTAAAGATGTAACTCTTGGCACATAAACAGAGTCCAAAAGAAGAAAAAGCATGAAGGGCAAGTTAGAAATCACCTGGACTTTGGGGTTGGTTTTTTTAAACACCTTGGACAATTTGTCATATTTAATACTGGAAACCTTCCTGTAGCTAAAGAAAAATTATTTATAGAGTAATTTGTTTAAACTTTAAATTACACCACTGTATGATAAACTCTCTGTGGTTCCAACAAGGAACACATATGCGTATACCAGTAATTATCATGTTCCCCAAATATTAATTCTCATTTGGCTTCCTGATGTTAACGCTTACTGTAATTCAGAATTTACTGTGCTTTTTTAGCACTGAGAGAGCTTGAGAATAACAAGCAGCTCGCTCTGACACTCAGCAATGACTTCAAATATCTTCTTTTGTAAACAGTTCAAATCTACCAAGATAAAACAATTAGGTTTTAAGTAAACTAGCTCTTCATCTTCAATCTTAGTGCAATGGACATATTGCAATGGGGAACAAACTTAGAGCAGGCCCTGAACTAAGACAGAATAAAACAGGCAGCCAGTCACACCTTAAAAACAACAAGGTGAAAATAGAATATTTAGTCTTCTGAAGTGGTTTTCAGGAAGTATTTCGCTTTGGTTTAGTACCCTATTTATGAGTAGAGCTGTACTACTGCTGCTTTTTCTGTAGCCATTTGGTGTGTACCACTTCTAATTTTGGTACTGTAAACATCCCTTTGTGACAGCAGTAATCTAATCCTGCTCAGTTGTTTCTGTTAACAAATTCTTTCTGTAACTGTAACTTCTGAGCCAGCCTGCTCTTAAATTCAGATTTCATAAGCAAGCACTGAATCACACTAAACACAATACTAAACATCAATATGTAGTTAAGCAAGTCATTTTAGCAATAGGCAGAACTTTTGATAACCAGTTCTTCAAATCTGAGACCCTTATTCTAATTTTGTACTGGAAAATTCAGAAAAATAGCAGCAGCCTCCCCGACAATGACAAACTTTGTTTTCTTTTCCCAAATTCAAAGTTATTTAAGCTCAAGCACAGAAATAAAACAGAAATTAAATAAAAGTTAAATAATGTAAGCATGCAGTCTGAAAATATGTAAACCACAACCTTAAGGTATAGTTGTTCTTTGATCACGTCTACGTTAATTTTATTTCCATGAAATGTCAATGAAGACAAAAAGCCATTTAGTATGGTGACTAAATAAAGGATGTATTTTTTTTATATCTTTCCATTCTCCTGTATTAACTTTGACTGCTGTTTGAGGCAGGGTGTTGGGCTAGTACACCCATGACCCAGGAGAGTCGTCTGTAACAAGGAAAAATGTTTAACATGGCAGCAAAACAAATAAACTAATTAGTATCTTAAAACTCCGTATTTCCTCAAATATCTGAGCCATGGAGTCTTTTACAAACTTCTCCAGGTGACCATAATGCACAATGCTAAAATTTGCAGAAGAGGAAAAAACAGTGCCAAAATTCTGGTGAGTATTCCCTCCTCCTGTCACTTCAACGGTGCTGCCAGAACACGTTCTTCCTGCCCCTGAAAGATACTTTGCTGCTTTGGTGAATCTCGCTCATGAGGAACAAGACCCTGTGACCCCAGTGCTCGGAAGAAGCTAACGTTGAAGGTAACAGTAGGTAAAAAAAATAACTCCGTTATATAAAAGTGGTTCTTTAATTCATGCAGTCATACGCTTGGGAAACGTGCAGACTGTTCCAATTCAAAATATTTGCTTGAATACAACGTTTGTAGCATTTTGAGCAGTTACATTTCATGGGAGATTTGAGCTGTTCTGCTAATTCTGTTGTTTTCCAGCTTGCAGAGATTCTTCCTTTCCCAAAATCCTGCCAGTGCTCATAAATGCCAAGAAACTGTCTGTGCAGTTGAAGTTTGACTGTTTGCACAGCCCAGTCTCTCTCTGTTTCATGGAGAATTTCCAAGATCTCCTCCCTTTTCATGTTTTTGTAAAAATATAGATATTTTACTTTATCTGGTGGTGAGTTTATACATACCACTTCCAGTGGGACAATATACTAGACAGTTCTTTAGAACAGAAGAATTCTTTTCAGCAATGCTTTTCTGGCCTAAAAGCGATAAATAGCTAAATCCACGGTCCTGTTTCATACAGCTTCCTTGCCATCAGCTCTCAAAGGCATGGACTTTTTTTTAACTTCAGCAGTACAAAAATTATTTCAGCTCTTATTACTATCTGGCAACAAAGTCACTTACCAGTTGGTATCGCTGAGTATGGTCATAACCTCATCCATAATGGCAGGATCAACCACATCACTGTAGGTTATCAACATTTCGTAAACTTGACTGGCTGTTGTTTTCCGTATCTATGGGGAAGAGGCAGAGGAACCTTTAGTGCCCTCCAGAGCCCTGTATGGAAGAGCCCACCACCATCACTGATACTGGTGCTCCTCACACTGCCAATCACTTTATGGTGGGCACTCTAAAATTCAGAACTACGGCCCACCCTTGCCTCTGATAGCCATTTGCTGCAGGAAGGGGCTTCATTTCTGCACCTCAAGGAAATTCATGCTACTACAATGGGTGTATTTTCACTAAATTCTTGCAGGATTTCAGATTGAGCTGTGTCCCCCACAGGGAATGAAGTCAAATGTTTGCGAACGGCCCAACTGGAGCATTTCTTTTCTTGAAGTGACTCACTGAGCCAAAGTCGCTCTAACTTGGGTTGCTGTAGGCCCACAAAACAGATAGGTTTCCCAGTCTGGAGATCGTAAGAGTCAGCAAAACTCTAAAAAAAAACTGTTGGGAAACAGCTGATGATGTTACTCAACATTAGGTTTTTTACACCCCAGTTTCTGGAAGCAGTTAATTTGCAAGTATTTTTCCCAGAGCGCTGTTTAGTATTGATGTTGCTGCACATACAGAAAAAGCTAGCTGGGCTGGCTTCTGAAGTACAATGCATAGAAAGATACTAAAAGGAAAACAGCAAAATTGTAACAAAAATAAATTCTAGGGTTTTTTTGGTGGGGTTTTGTTTTTGTTTTTTTTCCAAGAAAGCCTGATGATAACCAAAGGAAGGCAAAGAAATTATAGGGTTATTTCTGGAGTAGTAGTGCCAAATTAAGTTCTCCCATCTGTAAAAATAAAACATACTTATGATGTAAAAATACTAATAAAACATGAAATTGAAATGATATGTCTTCAGTTCTTACACTGTGCCCTTCCTGCAAAAGATTCTTCATGGAGCAAGTACACACACCATGGAAACAGCTGGAATAAAAATCTTAAGTATCAAACTTTGCAAAGTACCATATGATTTTAACCTTATCAAAAAGAAATCGGCAAAAGCAATCAACATTAGAATAAACAATGTTGGTTTGCATTGGCCAGACACCAGGCTATTCAGTGTGTTCTCAAACCGCTGTAAGACCTCATGGGTTTTCACGTTCTTTTGTGCGCCCTTGCAATTACTTCTGACAGCCTTTGTTTCTCCTCCACCACTCGACTATAGCTGCAGTTTAATGGCTGCCGGTAGCGGCCGAGGTGCTAGTCCTCACTTACTCACAGGAACAACCCCAGATGTTCCCAGGTGAAACCCTAGTATTGAACACCAAAGCCACAGAGCTGTTGTAGGTGTTTGGTTGTCACAGCAGCTGTAAGCTGGGGCTCCCAGGTCTTGTACAGCGAGCACAGCCCCTCTCCCAAAAACCTAAGGCAACAAAAATTTTAAAGGACTAAGATAATATTATCCACATATGATCTTCTCTTACACATACTGAGGAGTAACTCAGGTTTTATGCCTTGCTTCAGTCAGTTCTATGAAAAAAGTAAAGTTCTGATAAGCTTTCCTGTGTTGCACACCTGACAAAAAGAACAACTATATTTTTCTTGAACCAGAACTACTACTGAGTTGCTACTGTCAGGAATATTGCAAAACTAACAGTAATTTATCTGACTGGAGCTTTCAGGCACTAAATGGTGAACAGATCTTCACCCTGCTGTGTACTGTGTAAAGGAAAAACGACTTGGGCATCTAGATTGCTTCTAATTTAAAACAGTAAGGACAGAAGGTGGAAGAGCAGTATGTGGAATAGCCAGGTACGCTGCAAGTATCCAAGAGCCTGCTCAAGTGGCAGCACTGTAGATAGCAGACCCTTGAGAAAAAAAAACCTATTCTATACATTAATATCTGTTAAAAAGACTGCTGCTTTAATGAACTTTAAATTATTTTGTACTTGTATTTTAAATAAAACATTTGATAATCACAACGTCTTCAATACTTACTACAGGAAATGGATGGCAAAGAAGGAGAAACAATTGAAATAAAACTTTCTCTCTCATGTCTCCTTGAAATTGAATCAGGCCACAAAACCTAGAAAATATAAGAAAAAAACAGCTCTTGTGTTATAACTGCAAAAGTATATTTTAAGGATCAGAATGAAGATGTATATCAGAAAAAAAAGGTGGGAGGTGAAGCTTTGCTACTGCCAGGAAATCTCAGGTGATATTCTGAGTGCTGTGGGAAAGCAAACACTGAGGGTAGGTGTACTGAAACCTCTAGGGCTTACTGAGATGCCACACATCCATGCCAAGTACAAATATGGTTTTAAGGCTTCTGACTGGCAGCACCAAAAGGCTGCGCGCTGAAAACCACATGTGACTCGACCTCTCACATAGACACCAAAAGGACCGGGTAGGCTCTTACACGATGCAGTTAGGAGTGAAAGCCAAATTAGAAATGTGGGCGACTTCTCATGTTAGGCCCTCTTGCACTCTTAAAATACTACCGATAAAGAAATGAAAGTCAATAAAATCATTGCTTGACATAGTTATACCTGAATAATTTTGCTGAGTTTCTGCCAACAAACCTTTGTTCAGCTTTGCAACGCTTTGTCTTTTTTTCCCCTCCTCTCCTCATCCAGTATTGTCTTTCCTGACGGGAGCATGTTTAGTTTGACTTCTCTGCTGTCTGAACTGAGGGCTTTTACCCTAAAGCCAGATAATAATTTTGCAGGTGTTTTCAGCCCTTTCTAGTGCGTATATAAGATCTAATCAATTATATATATTTTGCATTGGCACCAAGTCAAGCTCTCTACAAGCAAAAATTAAATGATTCGCCGCATCTCTAAGAATATCAACAACATTTTAAAAGTACTTAAATTTTATCAGATCCTTCATACATTTTCACCCCTACCACCCAGAAGTACATGAAAATCTCACAACCTGATATTACATGTATTTGTGTGCATTTTTCATTTACATCTCACATGAAGTAGAGCTAGCTGTTACATCTGGTGTGTACGGTACTTAAATTTTCTTCACTTTTTATGAGCAGAGAAAAGATTACTTTATTTCATCAACTCACACTCCTATGCTGGAGCGAAGCTTCCGGATGTCTTTGGATCTTTTGATCTCTTCTTTACAAAGGGTAAATAACTTCACTGAAAAGGGATGGCTGAAAATGGGAAAGAAAAAAAGATGAGAAATAGATTTCAGTAAAATTTCAAACACATTTAATGATTGTGAAGATGCCAGATTAACATTCAAAGGGGAGGAAAGACACAACGCAGAGCAGTACGTGCTTCTTCCACAACAGCACACCCTGCTTTAGGTGGACCTTTGGCGAGCTTGGCCACCATGTTACGAGGCCTTTTTTTTTTTTTTAAACAGGGAAGGGAAGAGATAAGTATTAATTATTTACATTGCTCCTACCTGTATGGTGAGGCATCAACGACATTTATCCAAACTGATTCAATACATGCATGATAATCGGCTAGCCGTGGCTTGTGTTTACAACAAAGTGTGGTATGATCAGAAATACTATGTCAGGAATTAAAATATTCTATAGCCAAATAAAAATTATTTATTCTGTGTATCATTGTGGTGCCTTGGTCATTCCCTAAGGTCTTCAACCAAACTTTACATAAAAGGGGAAGAATGTTGTTCTTAAGTACTCTACCATTTCACAGCCCAAATTCCTTTAGTGATTCCAGACAATGTAATTAAACACAGGGCTTACAGTTCTGTTAAGCGTACGAGTCATGAAGCCATCTTTAAATATATTTAGCAAATTCTTTTCTTTTTCTGCAGTCTGGGAAACGTGATTCTCACAGCTCTTTCCCAGACACTCATACAAACACAAGTATTGTTAGTATATTCCAAGGATCTATTAAAGAGCAGAAAAGAGGGAATATTGCTTTTATTTCAGTACAAATTATTTAATCTTTTACTTGCTACACTCAAGGCTGAAGTGCCATAGATGCAAAAGAAACTATGTCATATTTGTCTAGTAAGCACAATTACTTCTAGACTGCATATTTTGGAAACCTCACTGTATTGTGTCTATAAAGCAAAAAGCAAAAATCCTAACATTTATTTTCTGCTACCACGATTCAAAGCTGTGGATAAAAGCTACTCAAAAAAGCTGTGTAGTGTAATCTGTTGAAAAACAGAACATTTAAAGCAGGAGGTTTATAGGACCGACAAGACGTTTTGTTAAGTAAATGCACCTTGTTATATATAGTTTTCCCGACAAGAGTTAGTGGTTTTTAATTACTTTAAAAAAATTCTTAACAAAATACTGCCATATACTGGCAAATATTGACGTGGTTAAAAAACCTGAACAAACCATGGAACCATTTAGCTGAAGAATGCTGTCTATGGCTGGCTGTCTCAATATTGTCCAGAAAACCACATTAAAAGAGTAAATAAAATCGCCAGGTTTTCAATGTTGATACTGAGGCTTCATAAGACATTTTCCGAGCTGACAGCGGCAGGACCAAAGAGCCTGGGGAGGGCTGATTTAAAATACCTCCATCAGATGCTGAAAGAGCGAACTGCTGCCATCCATTGCCTGCCGCCACGTCAGCGCTGTTTCCACATTTTAAGGAGTATGATAAGCACGGAAAGCACGCGCGTAGGAGACACAGTGTGAGAATGACAGACATCTGCATGAGTCACATTGATTTGTCTGGGTACGTGAGGGAAGATCGTCTCTTAATATTAAGAGGAGGTATGTTTTTTCTTACCTTGGTGAAATTTCTCCTCCTCCCAGCCCCAATTACACAAGGACATTGTGTAGACAACTAATTACAATACCTGCAATGCATGCCTGGCTTTCAGCACAGAACAACGGCAATATAGTGAATTAGGTGAGATTTAAATCGGGTGAAAAACATGGACATCGCTGGGAAGTATAGCAACAAAGACACCAATTGGAACAAGAGCATCTGGAATAAATTTAACAGAAGTAACCTTATGTGCAGCATTTTGTGTTTAAAACAGATGCACTTTGCTTTCTGTCATTTGCCGATTTCACATTTGTAATAACTAAACCTAACCTACGTGTGATCTCAAATGACTCAAATAGTTTGGCCTCTTTAAAGGAAATTGAGAAAATTCCTTCTCCTGTGTGGGCACAGTGCCAGCAGAAACAGAGTCGGCATCTGGGGAAAAGGGATCAGTCTGAAGTCTTTACATTATGTAAATTGGGCACACGCGGTACTGCAAAAAGGTGTGGGCTTTTTCCTCCTAAAGGTGAACTGAGTTTCAGCAGTTCAGCTGACCTCACCTGGGGTAGCCGTGAAACCAGAGGACAGCCATCGCCATGCTCTTCGCTCTATGGTTTATTATGCAATAGCAGTATAATTGCTTTAAAAAAAATCCACAGGAGCATGTAATACATAGAAATCATTAGTCGGAGATCAGTGGGGACACATGTACATTGTAAGACCACCAGAAAATTATTATACATACACAATGCATGAATGCTTCTGGTTGAATAGGTAAAATATATCCACATAAGAAAGAGAAATGGCACTTTTACTTATTACTCCAGAAAGCATTAGATCCTGAATTGTCATTCAAAGGCTATTCTGTTCACACAGGACTGAGTATTAGACTAACCTTACCATACTTGCTAAAGAACTAGCCAATCTACCTGGGCTCTTGGCAGACTGAACATCTCTGGTGACCAGCAGAATGACTCCTGCAGCGACAGGAGCCATAACCAGAACAAAACGCTCCAGTGCCAGTTCTGCAAGCGGCTGCGTTTCACGCTCCTTTTTCCTCCCTGTCCTTTGTCCCACTACCAGCAGGGAGCTGATAGTCACCACTATCTTTTAAGGGCGGCCACTGGTGAGTTTAAAAAAGCCCAATATGCTCTGCTTTATTTATGACAGCTCTGTTTCAAGCACAGCACCCTTTGCCTCCAGCAGCCTCTCTCATCAGTTAACACTCCCTCCATTATAATGAATACGGCTCCACAAAGAGACTACACTGAGGTGAAATCATGAGTTTTCGGGTTGTGCTACCACAGAGAAGAAACTACACTTCAGCTGAAAACTAGCGCTGTGTTTGGGGTGGGAGGAAATAGCAGGTGAATGACGCCACAGTTTCACAAAGGCTTTAGGCCAGTATACACCTGCACTGCTGCCAGAAGAAGTGGTTTTCCCCCACTCCCCCCCACCCATTCCCTCCTTATTTTGGCACAATTTGCAAGCACACAGCAGAACAGATCGAGGAACTACCTCAAGCTGAATTTTACTGGAAGAAGGGTATTTTTAACCATTCCTGACAGTTCAAGAGAGGGGGAAAGTCTCATGCTGGACATGCAGGTTTATGCCAGCTCCAGGGGAGTAGGAAGTAACAGCCTGGAAAATGGCAGGCAGAACTTTTCCTTTCATACTACAGATTCAAACTAAGCCAAGCACAACAAAGAAAAGCTGCTTCTGATAGCCTTTTGATTACCCCAGTGATACTGAATTTGATGCATTTCAAACCCCACTGGACAGGAATTTACCCTACACTTTGCTTCCCTTCTGGCAGGTTCAGCAGGGCCCTGGCAGAGAAATGACCCACGCATGACAAAGGAATCGCACTTTAAAGACGAGCATTCACAATATGATAATGGAGGAGAAACACCCAGTGGTCCACTTGCCCTCCTGCACAGAGATCACAAGACCAGCCATACAGAGAGCTCCGCAAACACTGAAATTCATCTACAGAACTACGCCAGAAATGTCAAGCTGCCTATTCTAAACTTTATGAGCTATATGGTGTGAAGAGGCAGGAAAATGCACCGTGGGTTATGCCTCTGCGGGGCAGGAGTGACACCATGTGGCAATTTGCTTTAACAGGAGCAGTAAGCTCCTAACGAGTGTCAAACTAATTCAGCCAAAAGCTATTAATCCTGTTTAAACTAGGCAGTGTAGGATATTACCTGCTCTGGACTGCTAATGTTTTATTAGACAAAAAAGGTCCAGGATAGTACATATATCCATTTGAAACTTAAAAATGCATTTACAAATACTTTTTTTAAATTGTGACATGTGACTATTAAGTGGCTGAGGCAGGTATAATCCTGATGTCAGACATCCTACAACCTGAGTTGCTAAAACTCCACTCAGCCCAATGTGGTAAAACATGAAGGAAGGAGATGAAATGGGGACCAAACACCGCAAGGAATGCTAATGTTTCATCCCCAGCTTCTCCAAAAAGTTTTTCATTTGCTACGTGACAAGCAAGAGGTTCACAGCAGAACAGAAGCAACAAGAAAGTTAGCTCACCAGCAGTAAATCTGTCTGTTTTCTAAAAACAACCATGCACCTCATCCCTCTTATTACAGGCACAATTCATGTAGAAGTCTCTGAAACTGCATGCACACATGGCCTTTTCATGCCACCAGGCAGAGTGTCTCAATTTTCAGGCTCATTCTGCACTGTCTTTCTAGACTTTTATGGCATGCTTCTTTGAAAAGGGAGTAGAATGGTCCTCCTCAAGAAACCAGGCCCAAAGTCACACTTTTCTTCTATGCAAAAAGAAGCAGGTGGCATCCAGCAGTGCAGGTGGGCAGGCCTCAGAGCCAGTATCGGTGTTTATCCATCCCTAACTATACCCAAATGACATATGCCAAAGTAAGAAAACGCAAACATTGCACTAAATACGGTTTTGGGCTCACTCATCTACCAAATTCAGCTGATCTGCACACAGGCTCTTAGAGCACAGCAGAACCTGTTCATCGGGCTCACTTGGCTCTCTATGAAGTACCCACAGTAACTCAGTTCATGATTACCTCTTGGCCATAATGTACCTATATCACCAAAAAACTGGCACACACAGGAACTAAATTCTCTGTCTCTTTCTACATTTGCATCAGCTTCAAAATCTTTCCGCCCATAATCTCCCTAGATTTTATTTCAGGCCTTTGAAATAAAGCATGACAATGGCACCACTTTTGAGTCTCACACAGCCAATGCCGTGATGCTACCACATGCTTTCTGTTTAGTGACCCACGATGTGGGAGACACAGACTTTACCTGGGATTTCCACCCATGATCTATCATCTCCCCCAGCAGGGAAGACAGGAGCCTATGTGGAAGTCCCAGATCACTGGCACGATTACCAAACTGAACAAATAATATTCATTCCATCTGTGAGTATTTGACTCATTTTAAATTCCCATTCAAAAAGGGACTGCCAAATTTGATTTGAGAGAGATTATCTAAATCCACACTTGAAAACAAGAGCAGACTCAAAACTTTTAAAGTGATAAAAGCTTTCCAAATTTATCTGCTGTGAGCAATTCTTGAATCGACAGATTCCAAATCCAGTATACGTGCTTGTAGGATTCATGTTGTACAATTCTGCAAATACCAGTAGATGTGCCAAGACATTGCCTGAGAAAGTTTGTGGAATATATTGTAATATTACTGGAGCATTCTCTTCTGAAACATCTGCAAAAAAACATGATTTCACACTGGAATATCTTATTCATGTTTATCCATTCTTGAACTGAATACTTTCCAGAAGACTGAACTCGGTGTGGAAAAGCTGGGACATGCCTTTTTTATTATTCTTATTAGAATCTTAATTAACTTCTTTCGAGATATTTGCATTAACAAAAGCAGTGGGATTTTGGAAGCGATAGTTTGTAGCCACACTATTTTGCAGCATCACAACGGGAGGCTGCCCTTGCTAAAGGCTCACAGTACAATGAAGAATGTACTCCAAAAAGCGTGCATTTAGGAAGCTAGTAAAGGAAAGCAGCAAAGTGGATCTGATACTGGCCCAAGTCTGCCAGGTGAAACATGCAAATTGAATTTGATTAATGTACTGTTTGTTAAACAATGAACCAATAACCAACTTCTACACTGATATGAGACTCAAAGATTTTATCAAGACTCTTTCAAGGCTATCTGGGCCAGAATTTATCACAGCTGCCCCACTTCAGGAAAATTAAAACATTATATCCATACACACACACCCCTAAGAGTCCTATGCACCCACATCTAGAGCAACATCCAGCAGCAGTCAGTTTAAGATTTGAGAGGCCTGTTGCATGGTGGAAAATAAACAAAAAAGACTATCAGCAACTTACTTCTTTTGCATGGTAAATATATCAAAACAGCCGTTAGCCAACATTTGGTCCAGCATTGTCAGGAGAGGTACAGACACCCTGATGAAAGAAAATAATTTAACAACGTAAATACACTTCTTAGCATACATATATACACTACTTTTAATTAGAAGCAAAGAAAAAAACTTCCTATCTTCCTACACATATTTAAATTAGAACTCTAATTTACACAGAGGAGGGTTGCTCGGTAACTTCTGTGTCTTGGCTAAATCATCCTTGTTGGCTGACAGGGGGACATTCCATTACAGCCAAAAGGAAAAAACCTAATTAACAACACGCCTGGTTTAAACTTGCAGGGTCCTGAAAACACAATTAACAGTAGTAGAAAATATTAATTTATTTTCTCGTATATAAACAACGTATTCCACAAAATGTATCAGAAGTTACAACGTCTTCCCACTGCAGGTAATTACCAAACAAACGGACAACTTGTGAACTGGAATAACTATGGTCATGTTTTCTATTTCAACAGCTGAGGTAAGAAACAAAATAAAAATTAAAACTGAAAATTCTATTAATAGTTGTGGGGGGTTTTCCCCTAGGGAATATTTTCTGTTTTGCACATTTCATAAGTGAGGCTTAGAGAAACTAATCTTATTATGCAGAATGAGTCACCTTTAAAAAAATATCTTCACAAGAAAATTATACTTCGAGTATTTGTGAAAAAACACTACCTAAACGAAATGCAGACTGGACTACACTGAAAAGTGTGCAGCAATATACAATCCCCGATACTGCATTATATATAAATACTGGTGCTTATCATATTATGTGCAATATTAAACTATAGTAATTGCAAAATATTCTACCATCACTCCTTTGTTATACATTTTACCAAAGGTACCAAACAGCTGTGTTAAAGCAAATTTACATGGCACAGGCAAACTTCATCTAGGCTTATTAAAAAAAATGTGCCATACATCTGGCTTCAAATAGTTCTGCTGTTAAAGATAAAAAAGCAAAAGAAAAACATTACCGGTCATTGCGCAGGTTGTCTTCAAAGACCTTTAGCAACGTCTCACAAAAACTCCCCATAGCGCTGGAATCATCCTGCATTTTCTTCATGTAGTCAAAAAGGCTCTGGGCAGAGTATCTGAGCTACAACGGAAGGAACCTCAAATGAAGGCACAGGGAATAAACCCCACTGCAACACACACAAACACCAACTACACAGCATTAGCCTTATCCCTCACTACCCGAGGTGTACACCTGTACTGCGAACACGTTCTTCCAACAGCAGCCGAGTGTACAAATTCAATATCAACATTTGACAGGAAGATAGCTATTTTACTTTCATTACTCCTTTTTCAAGGAAGGGTTTTTTTTCCTTTTTAAGTTCTGCCATTGTAGGAAAAAAGACCACATTAAAGGTTCATTATTTTCTTTCTCTCAAAATAAAACATCCCCAAACCGCTATGATTATCCTGTTTTACTTCAAATAATAATATTGTTATGGCTCTGAAAGTTAAAGAGTACACAAGAAGTTCAAGAGGTAATATTTATAAAACAAGCTGATGTAATTGAAAAATGCAGGCAAGCTCTTGGGCACATGGTGCAGGCCACACAACCCAGCAGTAAACTTGGGTTAAAAATTAAAAACAACTCAGAAATAATGACTCTTGGTTTAACTTTATTATGTTAATCAGCTAGTTTAGAAAGATGGCAGAAGGAAGTTTTAGTGCTTATGTTCAAGGCTCAGCTGGAAGCAGTCCATTTGGGTCACGCCAGCTGTTCAGTATCACAGGCTACAGCTTTCACTCCACAGCTCCCTGCTGTCGTGGTCCCGGCTCTGCAGGAGCCACAGCACCCATGAGCACAAGCCAGGCCAGCTTCTCCTCTCCCATCCCTGCTCAGGCTTCAGCCTGGAAACCTGGACCTGCAGTGCGGGAGGGGAGAAGGCAGAGACTCTGTGGGATCCCCCTTTCCTGCGGGATCTGTGCCCCCAGGCAGCTAATGGTACACCCTCGAGCAGCAGCACAAGGACTGCAGCAGGCTATATGAACATCGCCACTAATGCTAAGATTTTCCATTTCTGGGAGAGGTAGGAATTTTAGGCTCACCTTTTAAAATATTGGCTTCCCTTGAGGATGAGATGAAACATTTGGGATTTTTTGTTACAGAAACTACCTCGAAGGAAAATACCTCATCAAGGATGAGCATAATCAGATTTCTGACTTCTCCTGACTGATGTGAAGGATTATCAGTCCTGCTGGGGCTTGGTCAAATTGCTTAGGGAAGGCAGGGGGTGCTTTGGCGGTGTCCCCCTATAAGAAACTGACTTGCAATGAAGGGGGCTGTGGGAAGGGTACATGGGGCAGATCAGTTTGGAAGCACAAACTTCTTTCCGTTTTGGTCGCAAGTGTTAAATAATTTTCTGCTGAGTCAAGAGGGGGCTGTAAGAAATAAGTAAGTTCATTCGGTCAGTGGAGGTTTTCTTTCTGAAGCTCATACACAGCATTTTGATAGCTCATTCAAAGGTGCAATCAGCTCCCTCAGAAGACTAACTCTTTTATCCAGAAAAGAAAAAAAACAATATTAGATCAGTATGAGAAGTGTCACAAGTGTCTTCCTGAAAACAAAAAGAGAGGAATCTCTATCTGAACATTTTATCTAATTAAATTTTATATCAGTAACGTTTATGGGTGCAGCAGCACAGAAGAACAAGAAACATTTTAGCCTTGAATTAAAACTCTGAACTAGTCTTCAGAAGCTTTAGCCTACTTATAAACAACACAGCACAGCAATCCATACTACCTGGAAAGGAGCACAGTCTGCTATTTTAACAATTCATTCTATAATGAAACATACTGGGCAACACAAAAGCAGAAATAGTTATTTAAAAGGGTCAAAGAATTTAAAGAAATTATTCAGTTATTCTACATTTCAAAATGATAGTCAAATTGCAGTGAAAGTTGTTTAAACATTTGTAAAAGCCAGTTATACTAAACTGAAATACTGAATTGAACCGAGTGTGGTTCTTTCGTATGCCAAAAGTAATGTTTGTATGTCTCCCTGTATGCTGAGTACAGACTGAAAGGTCTTCAGAGGATATACAATTGTAAGGAAGAAAGATTTCTTGAAAATTTAAAACCTGCTTAATTATTGTATACTACCCTTTAAAACAACCTGTGCATATAAGACTATTACGAGTAAAGAAGAAATATTTTGTCTTAATACCTTACACTAGCAGAGATCAATTATAAGCAGAAGAAAGATTACATCTGAGTCAAGTCTCAGGAAAAGATCTTACAATGTGTATGGTTAACCATCTAATTTTCTCTCCTATTTCTTTTGTCTTTTAAACTACCTTGCAGATCTCGTACCATTTTTTGAAGAAACCTTAATTACTCAATGCTTTTCCTCCAGATTCAAATGATTGAAAAGACAAGAATGGGCACGAAAGAAAAGCGCAAGCATAGCTACCCATAGGATGTTCCAAAGCTGTGTAAAACCAAGACAGAGCAGCAGGATAATCAGCAAAACTGCATAATGAAGACAGCATTTCTTCATTAGCAAGTAATTAAACAATACAAAAGTACAGGTGTGGATAAACCATCACATAACTGCTTGGGAGATTTAAAAATGGGACATTTTCCAAATAGTCAGCACAGACCAGACAAACTCTACTGGAAGAAACTCCAACATAACAAGATAACATTACACCAACAAGTTAAATCCATCTTTCCTCCTCAGGTGAGCACTCCTTTTTTCCCAGATAACCTATGAGGACAATATCTGAGCTATAACCTTAACTGCTCACAAATATTTGCAGAGAAAAGCATTTCCAAATGTCTTCCTCATCTATGCAGAACACAGAATTCACACTATATCAAATGTGTGACATTTACCTTTCCCTAGGGTTGCACAAGGACTGGGAAAGGAAATTAGGAGGTTAATGGGTTGGAACTGGTACAACTTTGGATAAGAATTTAAGAGGAAGCCTGTGAATGACCTTGTTCCTATTAAATGTAGTAAAAACAGGGTTTGCCAAGGCTTGGCTCTCCCATCATTTAAGCCAATAGTAGATACTTCAGTGATAGACAATACACGATAAGGCGAACAGCGTTCAAAGGGACCATTCATCTGATGATAAAATTAAAGTCCTAAGGATTTTACCTCCTGAACCAGGGGAAAAGTATGAGGAAGTGTAGCTACAGCAAGGGGAGAAGGCAATTAACAGCTCTGGTCAGGTGCCTGGTGTATAAATAAGGTGTCTACACAAAACTTCATGAAATTGCTTCCTAGTCAGCTTGTTGCACAACTGAAGTACAATACTTATGAAGAGTTTTGAGGCAACAAGTGGGACTGATATGGCCAAACAAAAACTAGCTTAGGCATCCCATTCTGTAACAGAGTATTCAAAATCTCAGCTACACATCAGCTATAGAGATGCCAAATCCACTTAAGGGCTCTGATTCTTACTTTGCAGTACTCTCGTGGACAGACCAGATAAAAAAAGCCAGTGGGGCATGATGAGAAAGGATGCATGCTTCTTCTACTGAAGATGTTCAGTAGATCGACATGCCTTAATGGTTGTCAGCCTCCCATCTAACAATGGTCTCCTTGGAGCCCCAAGTATCCTAAGAGAATTCAGTCTTCTGAGCTAACACGCCACAAATGAAAGTCAAGTGAATAACTACTGGAAAGGCCTGGACAAAAATCAGAGTTTTTATATACAGATAATTGCTAAAGGCTGCAGTTTTCATAGAAGCGTTTCAACAGAGAAAGACCTACTCACAGAGTCAGAACATTCCTGTAAAATGTGCAGTAGAAACCATGTCACGCTCAATAAATAACACTGGGTTTGGATCATTTCTAATCCCGACAAATTTACAGCACTGAAGTGGCAGTAGCCTATTTTCCCAGTAACTTCAGAAAAAATTGCATATCATTTAAATTTTAGCACAAGTGAAACCATGTCTCCCTTGTTTTCCTTGCAGCACTCCTTTTAATATATCAGATTTTGGAGGCTAGTGACTCTAAGACTCAAGCCAGTGATATTTTACGAGAAGTAGGGATATAATAATTCACACATTTTTTCTTTAGAAAAAGAATGACAGAAATTATTCTCAAATGTATTTTGCTCTAGAATTGTCAACCAAGAAAACTGGATTTGGGGCCTGTTCCTTCAACCCAAATATGCATTAATTTGCATATAATTCATCACAGTAACCAGATGTTTTAGAACATCATCTACGAACGTCCCAACATTTTCATTTGTAAGAACTAACACAGCTGTTCAAAGCCCAGTATTTTCTCCAAACGGTACATACAGTCATAAACATAACTAGCAAACAGAATCCATTTTGAGGAAAGTAAAACATAAGTTGTATAATGTATTTGGCACATACATAATATTAACATCCGTATGCCATAGACGAGCTTTAACTTTTGTCAGGCGCTTTAGCATACGTTTCCATTCATCAGACAGTTTTGGAACTGGCTACTCCAATTGTTACAGGTCTTTGGCATCTCATGCTGGAATCCTGGTATTGGCCTGGGAAAAAAACTTTTAATTTTCAAAACAGGCCGCTTCTTTTTTTTTTTTTAAGGTTTTACTTACAATTTCTACAACATTTTAAAATGTAATTTGCCCTCTTTATGGGGGGAGGGGAATCGCAGGACATTCTGTGCTTTAACAAAATTTTAAATGTAGTGTAATTCAACAATAATGAAATTATATCAAAATTATATCCCGACCCCTGAAACTACAGGGTTTGTGAACTGGAGAAAGAACACCATTGTATAGTTCTGCTGTCCATATACTGAGAGGATTTTTTTATGCAGCCATAAGAAATATGCATCATTGTGGGGCAGATATATAATTAGAAGATTCTTTTACACAGAGAAAGTGCCCTTTGAACCAAGGCAATGTTGCAGAATGCCAAATCCCAAAGGGAATGACATCTTCTGTTTTTCCAGATTACTTCAAAGGCTCGAGCTACAATTCTTTCAGCAACCACGCTGCCACCAAAATGTTTCTGAGATACCCCACACAGCTCATTTCAGAAAATCTCTTTAAAAAGCAAAACAAAGAACTACTCTTGCTAAATATACTGCAGAGCAATTTTAACTACGGAAAAACAGCCACTGACCACTGAATTACAATGCAGCCTTTCTCCTACTAATTCCCCAAGATGATTTAAAGACAAACTGACATTTGAACTCAGATTATCTTGCAGTATGAGAATCTTCTAACTTTCTAATGTCTGTGTCCACATGTGTATGTGCATATGTATTTTTTAAGTAGGAGAAGGAAAAAAAAGAGAGAGATCACAAGAACACACACAGGTTACTGCAAGAACACATACTTGAATAATCCTTTTCTTTTATCCAAGATTTTAAAAATCTTCTTCTTTCACATGTATTTAACAGGAACAGTTCTTAAAATTTTCTATTAATGTTTTAAATCAGTCCCTGGATATTCAGCAAAGAACACTACAGGCTTTGACGGAATAGTTTGAAACACAAGTTATAAGACACATCAATTCCAATTTATATATCACTTTTTAAATATTAAATGTAATTAACCACACACTGTGTAATCCCAAGAGTAAGTACCCTATACTTTAAGCCTCCCCTGCACTTCTATCTGGCTCAAAAGAGAATTAGGTCATCTTCTTTCTAAAGCCAAAGCCGTTGAGAGTATTTTAACCGGAACAAGCCTTTAGCGTTAAAGAAAAATGCAGGGTCACAGAAAGTTAACATTTCAAAATCATATTTTGAAAACAGTACAGAAGGTTTCCTTAAATATACTGGCAGATGGTAACAAGGGAAGGGAGGTAGAAGTAACTGAACTGTTTACACTTTTCAAAACCAAGCACAACCAGAAATTTAAAACAAAAAAAAAGAAAAAAGGTATTAAAATGTTGAATAAGAATTTTCCCCTGACCTCGGTTAGCAGTCAGAATGTCTGTTTCTCCACAACTTTCCTCTATTTCTATACTTATACAAATAACTTTGGTTTTGGTGGAGCCTCCTATAATTAACTGTTTGACTAAAAGCTGAATTTCATGTGCATGTCTGCTACTAAAAAAAAAAAATCTGTTAAGGATTGCATTGTCTATCCAATAATTATTGTCACAAACCAATAAGCATATGTTTTCAAAGTTTTAAAATAGCCATTGCTATATAATTAGTTGCCATTTTAGAAACATTAAAATTCTCAAAATTGGTTTAAATACATGAGACTGCACAGACACCAAATTCTCAGCTACATGAAACCCAAAGGCATATGGGCATCTCTTGGTTGCAAGCACAGAACCCATGGCACCTGGCAAAAACCACCATTTGGGCATATTCTGAACAGCTCACGGTAAGACTGAGAAGTGGAAGCCACGGGAAACAAGCTCAAAATGATTACCTCCTTCCTTCTGTGAACCCAGCAGGAGCTTTTCTCTCTCCACAAAAACTATATTGCCTGACACCTACCACTTTTCTACCAGCTTTCTTAATTAGAGACGGCAATCTTAATTAGAAACACTCTTAAACACTGTTGGAGTGCTGACTCATGACCTCCTGCTTCTGTTACAGGGCCACTGCAATTTAAAGATTTAACTGACAGTCCAGAATATTCTGCTACTGGTCTTCCTCTGCAGTGTCATTTTGAATCTCATATTGAACCATGTCCTTACCCCAATAGTTGTTTTCATATATGTTATGTCTTTGGCTATATCAAATAACAAAAAAGTTCTAAGCCAAATACCTTGAAATTAAGAATTCTGAAACCAGCAAGACAAGCTGTAATAGAAGGACAGAAGGATACACTAAAATTATAATAGTGTTGAAGATGCTGGTAGCATAACAGACTACCAAAACCAGTGATAAAGATACTGTTCATGCCCAGAAGAATGAAATAGAGATTGCAAAGCTCAGAAGTTTCAGACAGACATCTGAATTATATTTCTTTGATAATGCAACTTTTGGTATCTCTTTGGCACTTTTCAAGAAAGCATATCAAATTAACAAAAAAAACCTCCTGAACATAGTGTTAACACATATTGACAACTACTAATTAACACCTTGTATCACTTCAAAAAAAAAAAAAAAAAAGAGAGAGAGAGAGAACACAGGGATTCGCCTCATTTAAAAAGAGCGATCACCTTGCATTTAGCCACAACATTTAGCAAGATGAACGGCTCTTCCTCTGTTAACAGCTTTGAAAGGTGAGCAAATAAACATAAGAGTTGATTGACCCAACAAGCTGTAACACTCAGCTTCTTTCAGGACAGGAAATGAGAAAAAAAAAAAGTCTTTGTTTCCTGCATACTCAGTAGCTTAAGGAAATACTTTTAAATATGAAAAATATAAAGCCCATCAGGTTTATGACTTGATTTCTTTTAAAAATCTTACATCTGAAATTCTCATAGAAATAACTATCTGCAATATTCACTGTAAAAGACTAAATGCTTAGTCAACACTTTTATCAAGTAAATGCATTCTCCTACCAAACAGGAAAGCCACTCTGCTTGCTTACCGTTGTCTCCGTTAATCCTCCAACAGACACTGAGAGACCCAAAAGCACATAGTATTGGTATGTTGGCAAACCCAAAAGCTGGGTGATTCGAGGAAAAGCTTCTGATGCAGCATTCCAGTTTAGAGTCTCTTTCTCTGACCTGGGGAAAGGGGAAGGAAACACCAAGAAAACAAGGTCTCCTTCTTGCATTCCATTCCCAGTTCTCTCCCACCAACAACTGATACAAAAAGACAGACTTATCCCAGGAAAGGCTGGCACACGTACACCCCACCACAGATCAGTCAGCAGCCTAGCAGACTGAGGACTTTTTGAGTTACAGGAGGTTTAGATTCTGCTGTAGCAGAACAGGGACACAAAGTTGGATCTTCTTCATCCCAATCAGGTATTGTAATCGGCATTCAGGAATGAGTTCCTCTCACTCTTGCTTTAACTAGAAATCACATCTTGGAAAACTACTGCAACTACAGCTTGGTTAAAATAATAAAATTCATTAAAAATTATCATTATGATCAATCAGTGTTTTCCAGTCGGGGGAAAAAAAAAATTCAGGAAAGGGGACTGCCAATAAATTCCAGCTCTCACATTATGAAGAGAAAATGAGATTATAAACCAGCCATTTCATAAACACCAGGATTACCAAAACACAGCTCCCAGCAGATCTGTTTTACCAATGGTCTCCCAACTATCTACTACTGACATGATCTCTACCATCCACCATGAAACTGGCCAATGGGTTTAGAAATTAATTGGGATTGATCCAGAGAAAGACTTATGCAGCATGACCATATAAGACCTATCTCCTTCAGAAACTATGGTTTTTAACACACACTCAATACTATAAGAAGTTCTATTTTATATGTTTATGCATATTCATTGTACACTTCAATGAAATTCCAACAAATAGCACTAAATATTCCTCAATACACATAGTAGGCATTTGGGCACAGAAATTACATCAGGTTGCTTGTGTTAGGTGCAACTGTGTGCATGCATCTTTTTATTTTCACCGGTTTAGGATACCTTCTTCAATATATTACCTTGGAAATATCCTCTCTAGCTCTTCTCGATGAGGTATGTGTGGAACGGGAGGACGGTCAAAATGTAAAAGAGTAAGGAACACAGATCCTGCATGAGCTCGAAATTTATCTATTTTTTCAGCTGACTGTTGAGCCAGCCAGCACATAATCTGTTTGCAGCTACAAAGAAGAAAACAATCAATCACATAATTTAATCAGTAGAATGTGTATTTAAATTTAAATTGTTTCAACAATATCAAAAATATCCTGCTATGAAAGTATTCTGGTTTAACTCTTCATAATGAATGCACAAGGGATTTAAGACATCAACATGATGACAGAATCTTTAAAGTTTTGTCATCGACAGATCAAAAAACGTCATTATGTTAATATTACAAAGTATTTGATATTCACGTACCATCTTTCATCCAAAAAGATTCAAAGGTGCTTTATGATTTGGATGAACTGCTACATTTCAGATGAAAACAGAGCAGGAACCTTGAGAAAAGCACATTTTCAAGTAGAAAATTGCACATGTAGCAGAGGACAAGGTCTGTCCTAAATCTCATATATCCCAAATTACCAGTTCTGCAGCTCTGGCTAGTTTTTAACCATATCCTATTTTGCCTACATTCGTAACTAAACTCTCAGCTAGAATAATATGTTCCACAAGGGCCTTTACACCTTCAGAAAGGACAACTAATGATAGTAAAAGCAGCTACAATTCCTTCAGTTACAGCAAGACCCAGAATATTTACAAAATGTGATCCAGCTGGTAGGAATGCTTTTCTATGTTTCATCGGAATAACCTATGTCTGCAACAGACCAGGAGGAGGAAGCCTCTAGACAACGAGCACTGGTTGAGTAGTGTATTCGTACAGAATCCAGTATTTTCTTTCAAAGTCTCCTTCAAAGTTTGGGTTTTTTTAAATTAAAAAAGAAATCATATATATATATTCAGCTAACCATTGGGCATGCTCTGTCCATAAACCAACACCATTACTAGGAAAGTTCTGCTGCAGCTCAAGCAATGCTTAAAGATTAGTAAGGTTTTTTTTTTGTTTGTTGGTTTTTGGTTTTTTTTTTTTACTATTAGGAGTATTGTATCATGAAATTAAAAATCAGAAGCTCAGTGTAAATTATGTTTTTCTGCATTTCCTTACTAATAATTCTGCAAAGAAGACAGAAATGAATACAAACTCATCTCCACATTTTATCACATTCCAAATTAGTGACGTGATGCTCTGGATAAGCTGGCAAGTTTGCTTTCTATTTAAGTGAACAATACTGGCAAGCTCCACAGATGTGGCAAGTATAGACCAAATCTCACAGATGCACTGTATTTCAAAGGTGGGACTGCCACCCAGTTTCTCTCAACAAGCTTAGTGTCTCTGAAAAACAGATACAATATTCTCAGCAACTGTATGGGTGTAAGCTTGGTGCACTTCTATCAAAAGTTCTGTCACACTCAATAAAGGAGTAAGTATATAGTATGTAAGCACCGCTTTCTTGTATGGACTGGAATGTAGTTATAAGAGATAAGATACAAAAATAGTAGAGGTAGCATACATGTTGGCATTAATTAACTCGGCCTCATTCTGAACCAGGAGAAGCGTCACTTCCATTAAACTTGTCATAGCAGCTTCACGTACCCTGTTGAAACAGACATATATCAGAGTAGTTACATCACTATTTATTTAAATAAATACATGGGCAGTTAAGTTAAACAGACACTGGCAAAAAATTCAAAACAAAGTGTTGACCCCTGAGAGCAGCTATCACATTTCTGGGAGGAAGAGCACTGTGTACAGCTGCACCTCCAGGCCTCATTCTGTGAAGTGAAGCCCACATTTGCACAGAGGGTACAACAGTCATCCTAGTTTCCAGGCAAGCCCCCTGCCTCACCATCTTATTTTTTATTCCAGCCAGATGTTGTCAGGTTTATTCTTTATTTTAAGAAGGTTAGGATTCATAACTATTTAGTTACATTAGTGTAGTAATATTTAGTGTGCAAGTAGATGTATTTAAACCTAAGTGCTTCGTCTGCTTCAAATCATCTTCTAAAAAGGCCAACCCACATTTTGACAAGATATTTAAGCATTATTAAAAGTGTCATATTCTTGTAAATTTTCAAGCTTAATACTTCCAATATTAAAAAAAGTGTTTCAGAATGGCTTAAGTGGCTAAATAATAATTAGTTTTATGAAAAAAGATTAGCTAAACTAACACTAGTTTGTTCTTGAAGTGCATATTATCTATATGATGAAGATTTTCTGCCTTCAAAATGTCTAAATATAGTATTAATATAAAAGAAAGATGAAGAGTGTAATTTGAATTAAAAAACAAAATCAATACACTTGTTTTAAACCACGTGCCTTGTCAATACATGAGTTGTTAAAAGTAGTTTCTTTCTTAAGATATGGGCAACACTATGGCAGATCCTCAATTAGTTGCATGATCCTGCAGAAGACCAGGACCAGCACATGCATCACATTAGTCACTCAAGGTAATGTCATCCTTTCTCAGTAATAATAATTAAAAAAAAAAAAATTGAAATATTTGAAAAGGTACACCTGCCTACTGTGAAAAGAAATACTCCTGTTTCTGATTTCCAAAACAAGCTGAAAACAGTTGCCTATGCAATCTAAGCCTGGGTGGGACATTTGTTATAATGGTCAAAAAGGTAAATTACATCATTTTTTCCTAAGTAGCTTAATACAAGTTTGCCAATCTTTCATCAAAGGATGTTTTCCTACTTTTTCATATAGTATCTGACTATTAGATATTCATGTTGAACACCTGTAGACAGATTGGACAAGTCCCAGCAAACAATCTGTCAAAAGAAATGTAAAGTTTGCATATGGAAAGTAAAGTTTGTTAAACTTTCCCACGATTCCATTAAAGAAGGACAAAAATTACACACCAAAGACAAGGTCTCTCCAGAGAAATGTCAATTCTCCCTATATCTCTTCATCTTAGTCAATGATTTAGAAGAAACAGAATGAGAAAGCAATCGTATTTGAGAGGCCACAAAAGTATTTAGCAGCCAACAGTTTGCTATGAGAAAGGATTCCCCTTCCCCCTTTAATTTACACGTTTCTTGACTTGATTTTGGCTGGCATTGCCAAAGAAGCTTTAAAAGAATCTGGTGTTCAAAGCACATTTGAATTTTAATGGGTGTTAGGAATTTAATTTCCTCAGGATTTCTTTGAAAATTTCCACTTTGTAGAGTTTTGTTTTGTTTTTAAATTTAGACATAGACAGAAAGATACACAATAGGTATGGGGAACTGAAGTGAGAGCTGCTAGATGTGGAAGTTAACCTGAAAAACTAATTACACTTAATCAGGTTCTTATCTACTTCAGTATCTCGCCTAATTTGAAAGCAAAAAGCTTTGTATCACTTCCCTTTCTCTGACTCCCTACACCCTATATGGTTGCTCTTACATTTTCTTTCAGCTATACCTGTGTCACTCGTGTACTGCATTTTCTGAACAAGAGACCTGTTCACCTCCCTCTTGCTTCTTTGAGGGCCGAGAAAGGAGGAGAAGGAAAGCCAAGCTCCTTCTTCCCTTGTGCAAGGTGGAATGACCTGCTCTTGATCCTTACTAGTTTGCATCCTTGTTTCCTCTTCTAAGTTTGAGATGTCAAACACACCTACTTTCCTCTGATTTCTTGTCCTGTGTTGTTCTTTCTCTGTCATATGATAATTATAACAACGAGTACTGAAGGCTGAGGAGCTGGGTATCATTATACAAAACAAGAAAAACACAAACACACAAATATTAACTCAGGCTGATAAGAGTAGTCTGGATTATTTGACCTGTGTACTTTTCCAACACATTTGTAAATATTGTAGTGAAGTACCCTAAAGAAACATGGCTAGTCAGTTAAAAAATGTGTCCAGTACTAACATGGCACAAAGTATCTTTCTTCTACTTTGTGCTGTAGAACTTACACTTCACTTTCTGTTCAAAGACAGAGTAGTCATAAATAACTATTGCAACTCACGCTGGAACTTACGAGCTTTCAGTGACTGACAATTACTTGGTAGAGTACCAGCATTAAAGTTTGACAGCAGTATAAACTACCCGATGATTGCTGGCAATGAAAAACTCTAGCATGATACATATTGCACAAAAAAAGCACAATCACAACTTTTCTTCCTACATAAGACAATAGTAAGTTATAGGGTGTGTTATAGTTGTTCCCATTCCTCATGGTAATTACAAATGTACTTTACAGCACCTGCCCCTGTGTTCAGGCTATCTAATAAACAATCCTAAAGGGGAGAATGCCACTGTAATTAACTTTTTTTCTTTTTTTAAAGCAAACCCGGGCTACCAAATAGAATAACGATGCTAAAGTCAAGAGTGAGTAGGACAGAATTCTAAAACATACATAACCAGAAATTTGAGCCTAAACAAAAAGTTCCCAAACTCACACAATGCATACTTGGCACCATGTATTATTATACTGGATTTGAACGGGGATCAGCATGCTATGCATGGCTGCTGAAGCTGAACACAGCCAATGCTCCAGAACTGGACTGTTTTGCTTGCAGCAGGGAGGAGGGAGCAAGCGACTGGGGCTGTTTTGGCCACAGAAGGAAGTACGACAACCAAGGAGGAGTGCACACCCTCCCCTGCAAGGCACAGCTAACTTCGCTCCCATTGCAGCCTTCCCAAGTCAGCAATTATCATCGCAGGTCACAACCATCATCTGTGAGCAATGCCAGCTTTGCTAGAGCCACAACATACCTAGTTTGGAGCCCTTCATTTCAGTAGTCCTCTACCCCTCCTCACCTGTTGAGTCTCAGCTGCCAGTTACAATATCGTAGATGACACTCAATTAAATTAAAAGGAAATTATGTTTCATGTGCATATACTACTGTTGAAAACACCCTTCAAAGGAGAGGAGAGTGACTGAAAAACTGTGTAAAACTGTTACTTCGTACAAACACTGCGCAAGGATATGACTGAAAATAAACACCAAAGCCCTTCACGTGACTCAGCACTGTTAGACAAGAGCTTCTTCAATAAACTGGGAAAATAAGGAAATCTTTTCAACCAACAAAACTATTTCATACCAGTACTTTCCAGGCACTCCCCCTTTCCTGCCTGGAATGCAATAAAAGCATAACCAGATACTATATCTAAACAATCAACAGGTTGTGAATTTGCAATCCTGAACATGCATCTCTGTACCCTGAGATGCTTCATATAGTTGCCAGACAGGTCAAATATGTATTACTAAGATATTACCATACCATACAAACAGTATTACCCATACTGTTACACAGGGCTGATACTTTATGTATAGAATTGTATCTAAAAGCAACATATATCTGCATATTTTCAGATTAAAATTATGGATTAAGACAATAAAATTACTAAGTCTTTCTCAAAAAGAGCATTTTACTCAAGATCAACTTCCAACAACTGACAGACAACTAAAATTAATTTATGACTGATTTTCTTAAGTTTATGGCTTCTCTATACAAGGATTAAGTGTTACTGCTCTGAGCCTTCTACATATCAGCAGAATTGTCATAGATTTTAAATCTGCGGATACTGGATTTATTCCTGAATTCTGATAATTTAATACTTTTTGTTAACAAGTACTATTTCAGACCGGGCATATTTGTGCTCATAAACACATGCAGAAAAGTACCCTGCCAAGAGGGCCTGTACATTTCCTTAGCACTTATTTGATCTCTAAGAGCCATATTTCACATGGTTTCTCACCCTGTAATTACCCGTGTGGAATGCTACAGGATGAAGCGAATATCACAAAATCATCATTGCTGCTCTGTCTACCACATTCAAAGATTGCAAGAACCTCCAATCAGTAAGTGATGTTACATCCCCCATCACAGCTTCATTAAACACAAACCCAAAGGACATAAGCCTTTATAGTGCTTTGCAATAATAGATATATTCCTCCAGTGTTATCATTTAATTGTTCTTGCAATCTAAAGGCTGAAATCATTGAACACCTAAACTTACAAAAGAGTCAGTAATACCACAGCACAATTTATAAAGTTTTTATCCATCTCAGTTAGGCTGGAAATTTTGTCACTAACACATTATGCAACTGCTCCCTCTCCTGGCAAAAAATCCCCACAACACAAATGTACAATAGGAGAGTTCACTAAGTAGGAGTAAATGTATTATTTCAAAAAACAGAAGTAACAGCTTAAATCTCCGTACTTTTTACAACTAAATACTTTCCAGATATTCACTAAATGAAAGAATGCCATCCAGAATAAGGCTGAACTTCAGTTTAAAACACAATAGTCTGCATCTTCCAAATTTCCAAGGTAAGGGACAAATTCTTGTCAGCCTTTCCTTTCACTTTCTACTCCTCTTCCTCCAGTGTATTTCTACCTATATTCAAATCTCCAAAAGCTTGGAGCTATCTATTTCTAACAGGTTTTGAAAAGACATCCATTTCAAACACAACAGCTAAGTTTAAGTCTCCATTTGTAAGGCATCTTACCATCCTCCAACATCTCCTCGGCTGTCTGTGGTGTAGTCAGTCACACCAGTAAGTAGCGTAGCATAAATCTGAGTAACGTTGTCTTTGCAGACATATTCTTCCTGGGATCCTTCTGCCTTTACACCTACTGTCTGGCAAACCCTTTAAAAAGAGAAGGGGGGGGGAGAAATACCACACTAGCAAGGAGAAACATGACGCTCATAGCTTTGTTCTGCTGCTTAATCAAATTCCCCAGACATACAATATTCCAAACACCTATAACATCTGCTACAAACAGTATGAAGAATATTTCTGAGCCTACTGTAATGTATTTGACCTGAGGATTTCTGATCAGTGTTCAGGTTTAAAGGAACACTGCCAACAAATAACCAGACTGTTTTTATGTCTATAATACTACAAAAAGGAACATGCTTAAAAAGTACCTGCCAGTTTCTGAACTCTCCTTAAAATGAAGTAAAAGCAAGGAGAGCAAAGGACTAATATACTGTGCGTTGAATTTGATATCAACAAACTTCTTTAGGCTGGAGGCATGGTTAACACGAGAAAGAGATTTTTTTTTTTTTGCATTGTAACAGTTTAAGAGCATATACACTAGATACTGTTAACACTAACCACACTGTGGCACATCAACAAAGAAAATATTCCTTTAGAGAAGAAGTACAATTTCTTTAAACCAATTCAATCTTCTTATTAAGAAAAAACATATATTCTTCCTCCTCACTAAAGCTCATTAAAATGCAGCCCATGAGAAAGGTGAACTTTAAAATATACTCCAACTATTCAGTTAATTGATTTAAAAAACCACAACACCATCAGAGTTGTACTCCATCAGATGTGTGATAATCCTCTGAATCAAAGATATATTGAATAATGGAGATGCACACAGTCCCACGCTAAATATGCATATGTCATAGCATAACTGATTTCAAGAACCATGCTATAACAGAAAGCAGAATGAACAGAAGAAAACGTCTAGAGAAAGAATTAAAATTAGACAAAAATAAACATGATTAACATACTTTGCAATTGCTATTAGGGCATCTCTTCTGGATTCTGCAAAGCTCACGTCTGCAGGGGAAATTAAGGTAACTTTTTTCAAACCTTCCAAAACCTGAAAAAATATAAAAATTGAGATATTTAAATCCAATGCATTATTTATGATAAATGTTAAATTTAGATATAATATTAAAATGAGCTCAATCACATATGAGAGAACCAAGCAGTCAACAGTATTTGGTTTCTCATCATGACCTGTCAGCATGCCTCACTTTTCCCTTTGGACAAATGTTCCATAGCAAAGGGATAATTCAATTTCTTGCTTTTCCATTAACACTACTAAAGTAGGACTAAACTTTAATTATCAGAATCTATGGCAAGCTAAATTAATGACGATTTTCTGGAGTTACTGTACATTACAATCCAAACCCCTTTCACAAAGACCTTTAATTACGATCATTATTATTTGTTTGATTACGATCATAGGTTTCATTCAAAATACTGTGTGCCCTCTTCTCATTGTAATGATCATATTTTCTCACCTGTTGGAGCCTGCCCTTTAGCAGAAATCTTGGGAGGGCCCCAAGAGCTCGTGAAAAGCCACAACGAATCATTTCCTCTGTGTTTTGTAGTTCTGAAACGTACTGTGTCACCAGCTCATCTAGCAAAAATACAATTGCAGAGTGAAAAGCAACTACTACACCATTACCATTACATATTTGGCTAACAAAAAAATAAAACAGAAAAAGATCCCCCAAGCAAAGCAGCTAGAAAATTTTATAATTCATTAAACTGAAATACAGAATACCTTTAATTTCCTACAGAAAAAATAATAAAAATTTTAGGATGTTCACTGTTAAAAGAATGAATTTTTATTTTCTATATACGAAGTCAGATTTTTGACAGACTAATCCTAGTAATTCAGAGAAATAAAAGACAAAGGTCTAAATTTTAAAAAGTTGTCATTTTTTAAAAATCCAAAGAATAAGTCTAAGCATGAATTTAAATGTAAACACAGGAAGACAAGTTCTCTTACATTTACAGGTCATTATTTTGCAGAATTAGACAAGTACCCTGTGTTAGGAAAGAGATGTCTCTGGATTCATGAAGGGCTGTTATTCAACAGTTTTCCCCCAAAAAAGTCTTAAATGGACTGAGGATTTAAACACACACATGGATCATACCTAGCAATAAGATCACATCATGTCACTTTTTATGTAGAGACAAAACCAAAAGTTGGGCTTTTTGCAGGAGAAAGCTCAAAAAGAAGCGACCACTTTGAAATAGAGATGCTGTGCTCAGATTCTGTGCATTGTTACATGACAAAATATGGACAATGGCTCTACAAACAATAGCACAGAGAAAAGGAACAAGAATAAACTGAATTGGGCATGAAAAAAGGAGGCTCGATGAAGTAAGGTGATACGAAGAGGAAAATGAGGATGAATAAAAAAACAAAAAAGAAAGAAAAAAGTCAGGAAGCTGTCTACGTATTTCTACTGTAGTCTTTATCATAGACTTAACAGACAATACTTCCTTTACCAGATTTTTCAGCTACTATATTAAACTCTTCTGTAAAATGCAGAAAAGAAAAAGGTACTCCAGAAAAGCTTCTAAGAACAACAAAGATAGCTGCAATAAACACAATTCTGGTTCAAAAAGGAGAAAGGTGGTCTGAATATGCACTTTTTAATCCTCAAAGAAAAAGAATCAGAGACCCTAGGAAGATTACATAATTGTGCCATTGCTTACTGTCATCTAAGATTTAAATGATGGAGCAATATTTGCTAGAGGAAGAAGGTAGAGTCACCCGAAGAAACTACACATTAATCATAACTCATGACTGACTTTTTTTTTTTTAAATCCCTATGCAATCGGCAAGCCTGAACTAGTTCCTCACATCAGGGAACTAGTTCCCTGTCCAGAGGTTAGCAATACCTTCATATAAGTACATCTATTATTTCAAAATTTCCAAACCACTGGAGCATAAGATAGAGTCTTGAGGCCATAGGAAGATGCAATGCTTGCTTAGACAGCAAGATGATCTTAGACAGTAAGGCTATGACAGTATTCCCTTTGATTGATGTAAATTTAAGATTGACATTTTAGCCAAATGACATAAAATTAAGACATGACAACTAGCAAACGAGCCACTCTTTACTTATAACTACTTAGTAATTACGCTAGCAAGGGTAATGCAAATGTTAATATTCTTCTAAGAGCCTTTAGCTTCATAAAACAACATGGCCTATGAAGTGTCTACAATATTAATTCAAGACAAACCCATCCTGAAAGAATATTAGAAGAGAAAGTCATCAAAACCAAACCAGAACACATTAAGACAGAAGACATAAAACAAAGAAAAGGTGAAAACAAACAGAGGCAAAAGAAGTGATTCAATAAAACTGCAGTCTTATAGGGACAGATTCAGAATGCCAAATAGCTGAAGTATCTTTGATTTGTGTTTTCATTTTAATCTGTCAAGCCATAGTGGATCACTGGTTAAAATTTACCAAAAACTTTTTTTTTTTTTCTTATCCCCTAAATCATGTTTAGGCCTGCTTTAACAGACTTATCTAAGGCACCTGCATTGTCACTGAATGTTTTCTGCACTGTAGCTTCCACACATACATGCATATATCAGACATCATGGGGATAACTTTTCGTAGTGGATTTCAATCCCACAACATACAGATTTTAATGGTCATGAAATATATAGTTTTTACTGGCACAGAGATGAAAATACACAATTCTTTTTTTCTTTTAAAAGATGGTTGCATGTATAATGGCACTTTTCTTATTGTAGAAGAGGCTTTAGAGCAGTACAAGGCCAAATAAAAGCATAATCAAGACAGAGCTGACTAGAGATTTTTTAGAACAGAAAAATTTCCAACTTACAATTCTATTCTCTAAATCATTCTAGAAAGTCTGATGAAAAATTTTGCCTTGTGCTACAAATCTGACTGTAATTATGTCCCTAGACCATCATAGCTACATCGCCATGATTTCTTCAAGCACAAGCCAGATGAAAAGTTAACCTAGAATCCAGGAAAAGGCACTTTCAGAGATCTAAACAGGCATCTAAAAGAGTACAGCATCAGAACAGCTGCAGCCATCTACTGCATGTTCTTCCAGCAGATCCTCTCTTCCTCTTGATTTTGACATATGGCTGAGTTTTCCAGTCCACTTTTACAGAAGCTTGAGACTTCATCCTTACCTAAAATGTGACCTACTAAAGTTTCAACTAATTTTTAGCTTGCTTTCTTTGATTCAGCATTGTCTCCTCCTGCCCAAAATGTTCTGTTTTTACAAAACATTACCCTTTCCTGAGGTTGGTTTTTTTAATCTGCCTCAGTACCACAGCACATCTTCCCATGCTGCTCACAAAAAATTAGGCATGCAGTGCCAACCTGCATGAAGGAAAGGCCTATTTTTGGATTTTTTTTAACAGAAATATAGGGATTTAGCAATGCAGAAAAGATTTAAAAATCAAGATAGGCTGCTCTTATATATCAGCCATAACTTCTTTGGGGCATAGGCTGCATCTTACTGTATATGTGACAGGTATGAGGTTCATTCTGGGAACTACCATAAGAGAAATAAATAATAAGGTATTCTGATACCTGATTTAGGAATGACAGTAATGGCAAAAACCAGGAAAATAAATGATTATTTTGTTAAGCAATTTCACTGTCATATTTAGAAAAACAAGAACATAAATGTTATTCTTAAAATATCTATCTATACAATCCAGCAATCGATCTCTCATGGACATGACATAATTTGATACTTGAAAGAAAGAAAGGTCCAAGAAAACTAGTATAAAAAAAGATGTTGATTCAATATGCCCGTAACAAAAGTTTAAGCCTACTCCTATACTACTGATCCAAATCCAAAGAGATGAGGTTTCACGTGCACATTTACAAGAACTCTGGGTGTCCTTGCTATTCTTCTCTTCTTATCCCCAAGCAATTCTTCTTTAAGTCAGCCATAATCTCCGGCATACAGGTTATCAAAATATGATGTGAAAATGTCTCATTTTGTTAAAATTTAGGATTTGCCACAAACACATATTCTTTGCTTCTTTGTTTTACAGTATGGAATAGAAAAGCAATCTGTTTTTCCTAATATTCATTATTATGGTACCTTGTATTCATCTCCAGTCTAAAGAAAGCAAAACCCCTGAGACATTTCCTAGAGTTTCAGTTGGTTTTATCATTCTTTTCTGAAGCATTTTAAGGTACTTTAAAATTCGTGATGCTCCTCCCCATTCTATCCAATACCTCCAAAGTGCAAGTTAGGTCCAGCCCAATATATTCTGCCTCTACTGTAAACATGAGTCATTACCCTGTAGAGCTGGATCAGCTTCTCCCTTTTCATTGATGTAATATTCATTACACAGCGCAGCCAGTGCAGAGACTGCAGACTCCTGTAACAAAAGCAAAACCATGAACTTGATATATTTACTAAGGTCATACATTACGATAACTGTGCTTAGAATTAAAAGGTTAAGGAAAAAGAGAGTGGATTTTTTTTAACAGATCATTCCCTTCAGCTACTGACGTTTACTTTCTTTTTATTTCTTCCCAATACTGGTTTAGGAACAGTTGAACAGGAAACCTATGTAAGAAAAAAAAACAGATTCTACTCTCATTCCTTCAAAAGCACCAGTAAGCTAAATTACTATTTAAGACATTAATAGTAACGTATCAACTGTATTTTCAGTTCAGTGAAAAGACCTCCAGGATGACACAGTATTAGAAAATACAGAAGTCATTATTTCATCTTCAATATACTGAAGCCAGATTGAGAAGAAACAAACCATATTTCCCCAGAAAGCTACAGAAAGGAAACATGGGGGGGGGAACCAACCACATGGACTGAAGGTTATAAACAAAACCCCAAAATATCCAGTATCACAATCCTTGTGTCTCAATCTTAATTGGCTTAGAGAAGGATCAAAGGTTGTATATTATGCCTGAAACTCCTCATCTTTAGAGTGGTTTCAGTCACCAATATAGAACACAAAACTAATACAGCTGCTATTTCAAAAAGCATGTAACAAGTTTTTCTCATAAAATTCATGGCTTAATAATGCTTTTTAGCTAATAATATAATGCTGACCAAAATTATAATAAATTTGAGAGCATACAAAAACTATGTACTGTTCTCTCCCTCTTAATAGCAATGATCCTTATTCATACTCATGTTCTCCAGGTACAAGATATCTTAAATGATAGCACAGGAATCCTGTACAGCTTATTAATTCTGCGCTCAAAAGACACCTCAGACTTGCCCTCTATGCAAAATCAAGGACTTGAAAGAATACCAGTATTCATCTAAATAATATTCTAACTACCACAGGCATTACAGTAGCAAAACATACAGAATTATCTAATTGCTGTAGAACATAGTATCATAGAATGGTTTGGGTTGGAAGGGACCTTTAACGGTCATCAAGTCCAACCCATCCACAATGAGCGGTGACATCTTCAACTTGAGCAGGTTGCTCAGATCCTTCACTTTCTAAAAAGAACGGTTTTCACCTTAAATACATGAAGTTATATTGGAAGAGTATACTGTAGGTCAAAAAAACCCCAATTACTTCTCAATGCCTTAAGCATTGTCCTTAAAATTATTTCTCTCTAAAATATATAGAGAAATCAAGTGAAAATTGGCATTTACTAAACATACTTTGCTCAACATTAATGTTAACCAAACAAGTCAAAATTCTCTGAAGTCTATAATTAATTCTTCTAAGCTTGGTTTAGAAGTTCCAGTTATAAGACATACAAACTTTGAATAAATTGCTAATGCCAAAAGAATATTCCAAGAATTCAAATTTCATCTTTTAATTTTCTTCAGTGATTTGGATACATTCTAGTCTACTCTGTCTTCCAAGGAAGACTTTAAAAGATGAGCTACCAGATACTTGCAATGGCTTTTTATCTTATTTTTAAAAACTAACAACATGAACACAATAAGTTATATTCACATTGTCTCTCTGAGGCTATAAGCTTTAAAAGGGCAGAAAAAATTGTCTTTATAATTTGGTAGAACCTTTAAGAGCACAAGATCAAACTGTCATGGTATTACTCAGGAAAATTATGGCAAAAAAATGGAGGTGTTAAGATCATGTACATAAAAAAGCATGAAAAATATCCATCAATGGATTTAATATGCAGAATTAGAGTAGCTTGAGCGCACAGTAAAAGGATTTACAACAGAGTTTAACGGAAAATTTAAGCATGTTTTCCTGAATAACTCCGGCTGATCACATTAACAATGTTCTCATTGTTAACAAACACATCCCCAGTACATCAGGCCCGAGCACATCATCCAGAGATTCTTTTTAATTCTCACAAAAGTTCTCTGAAACTACCAAAATCAACATATCTTACACATATTACAGGTACACCAAAACAGAAGCAAAATGTCATATCAATGTAACCATATAGCCAAGTAGCTTCAAGCAACCATCAGCGACTACGCAACACCAGCCCACTGTCAGTGCCAGCGCCTGCCAATTACTTTGTCCAAATGTACACACAAGAGCCACCCTTGTGATAGCTGTTCAAGTATTAAACACAAAGGGCCCTTTGAATTTTGAGGAATTTATTTTTTTTTTTTTAAATAACCCTTCTTACCAATCTAACAAACAAACTTTTGAGGACCAATTAGATTCCATGGAAAATAATCCACCAACGGAAAGCAAAAATATTTCTAATTCTGTATTTAATGTGATCACATGAAGAAGGAGGAACTATTGTACCTTTATATGCTGTCGTGCAGCGCTTGAAACAAGAGGGAGACTTCTTAGACTGTCATTTATCAACCACTGCCAGCCACCTGAAGTAGTAAGGAACATAACTGATATTAATTTTTCTTACTTTCTGAACTTCAGCATTCTCTGTTTTATTTTTCACAAAGACCAGCAATTATACATATTGACGTATTTCCTTGGTTTTTGAAAATAAACAAGGTTGTGATTTGCAATTAGTATAGCTATTCTGGTTTGCTTTACATAGTGCAAAACACTGCATCTGGTAATGCTGAAAACTTGACAGGAAGAAAAATATATTAATAAACAGCTACAAAACAAATCTTCAAATAACATCACCATCTGTTGCTGTATTTGTGTATCTTTTTGATTTTTTTTCTTTGTTAGGCCACCCAACCTTGCTTCTTTGAAAAACATCATTCGCTTAATGAAAAACTACTAAGATAATGGAAGGTTATTTAAAATATGACATACCGATTATTGGATCTCCTCTAAATGGCATTTTTGATAGTGACAACTTTTCAATTAAAGTGCAGACTGTAAGAAAATAAATTTTATAACTGGATAAATTAAAAAAAAAGAGAAATTGCAGCAATTCTGAAGATACAACTACATCAAGTTACATTAGCATTAATTTTAAATTGAAGAAAATTTGCAATTAGAAGTCCAAAATATTTGAAATTAGAAATTGGAAGGAAATTACACTTGTGATTCTTACATACTAAAAAAGCTACTATGCAGTAACTGTTCTCTGACATGCGCCAGTCCCATTATTCATGCAAATCCGTTGTTTGGTGGTATGTTTTTCCCCCTCTGACATTTAAGGTGCATATGTACATACTGGCCACCTTTCTCTTTCTATCCCAGTGTGACAATGGCTATGTAGTATCGTTGATAGTAAACCAACCTGGACGAGGATAGTACTACAGCCACTAAAAAACTTTTCAAATATATATGAAAGGCTTTTCTACTTCTTATTAGCATTTTTTTGGACCTTCAAGGAGTGGCATCTGTTCACTGTGCAGAACTAGGAGCTATAAAACTGGATGCAGTTTTATTTCCTTTGATACTCAGAATATGAGAAAATGTCATTTTAATAATTAGTCTTATTATTTTAAATCTATAAACTTAAATGAGTTCTGAGCTTACAAAACCACTTTCAGAATAGTATTTTTTTTAGTGTTTCAAGGCTGTTTTGGGGACTAGAGATGAACCCAGTAAACATTGCAAACTTCTACTATACAATAAATTGACTGCATTGCTCAAATGAAAACTCAGCACCTAGGGTACATAGTATCTTTCACCTCCTGGTGATCAGTTCAAATAAAACAGCTCGGTATACATCCATACTCAATATCTGACTGCTTTAGAGTTGGTGGAGGGCTGGTGGAGAGGAGGGAGAGGACAGAACAAGCTACTATACAATACTACCTTTTTGTTTTCCTCTCCTCCCACAACTTAATCTTTGGTTCTCACTCCAGGCTCTGTATACAGTTCATCCTCTTCTTCATTTATAGCCAACTTACTGGGCTCCAAATCTGCTCTTGAATTCAGTCCTCGCTACGGTAATGTCACACAGTCAGGCTCCCTGTGCTCAAACTCCATTCAATATTGTACGTCAGCTTCCTTGTTCTAATATTTATTCACAGACAAGGTTAAGTACAATGTGACTAAACCCAAGTCTCTTAGTGTTCCTCCTTAGTTCTCCACACTTCTTTTATGCTCTATTGTGGTTGAGACCATCATCTTCATTAGACATGCAGGCAATCTGTGGAATATTTTCAATTCTTCTCTTATTCCACCTACACAGTTGTATCATGCCAAAATACTGTCATTTGTACTTCTCCAATACTATGAAATACTCAGCTGCTTAAAAGCTAAAACATGTTAAAAAAACCTCCCTATTCTTTCAGCCTGCATTATCACATCACAAGACTGTAAACTCATTTAAAAGCCTGCAGAAATCCCCTTGCCCCCTTCAGCCCTTCTATTTGATCACCCTTCCATCTTGGTACTGAAACTCCTTTACCCAGTAAGTTTGGATGGCTTCGCATCTTCAAAGCCAGAATCTGCTATGTAGCACTTCCTTTGTCCAACCCATGAGCAGGAAACTCAAGTTGGCATAATTTCCTTATCCACCCAGGCTACCTGGATGGATACTTTTTCCTGCAATGCCTTTTTATAACAATCTTCAAAATCCATGTGAACAACCCCTCCTCTTTTCTGTGATACCTCCCTTTCCACAAACTGTTTTTTCTATGGTCTTTATTCTTCACCTTTGTGCACATACGTATTATGATACCACAAGGTTGGTGAAGGGTTTAGAGGGGAAGCCGTATGAGGAGTAGCTGAAGTCACTTGGTTTGTTCAGCCTGGAGAAGAGGAGGCTGAGGACAGACCTCATGGCGGTCTGCAGCTTCCTCACAAGGGGAGGAGGAGGGGCAGGGCTGATCTCTTCTCTCTGGTGACCAGCGACAGGACCCGAGGGAATGGCAGGAAGGTGTGCCGGGGAGGTTTAGGTTGGGTATTAGGAGAAGGTTCTTCCCCCAGAGGGTGGTGGAGCACTGGAACAGGCTCCCCGGGAGGCAGTCACGGCGCCAAGGCTGGCGATATTCAGGAAGCACTTGGACAAGGCCCTCACAGAAATGGTGTGAATTTGGGGTTGACCGGTGCAGGGACAGGAGTTGGACTTGATGATCCTTGTGGGTCCCTTCCAACCCAGAACATTCTATGATTCTATGAATTAGTTACATGATGACATCTGTCTTAATGGACAGATCGCATCTCTTCTGGAGAGGAATCTGAGTAAATCAATGAGGGAAGCTAGGTCAACCCTGAAGAAAGTTCACTGTGTGCAACAAGGGAAGGAGAGATTGTGTGACATAAACCCAAGAACTATCTCCAACTCTTACACAAACAGGGTTATTCACAATTGTGCTGGCACCCAATGTTTGGCGTAACTCTCTTCTGATTGGCCTCCAACCTTTGTATTTTTTTAATTACTGTGCATACTTTATTTACGCATTCAACACAATATATGCAAAACAAACTGGAAAAAAGTAAACAGAAGAATTCTTTACTGCACATTTTCTACTTTTACACCACAGCTGTGATACTTACCAGCTGGTCTCATCAGTTCTCCACCTAAACCCCTGCAAAGCAGAAACAGAGCCTTTAGAGAATAACCTCCCACAAGCGATCTGAGTGCATTGCCTAGTGAGGAAAACTCAAAACCATTTCAATATGAAAGCAGATCACAAAATACCTACAGCTTTGTATTTGACTAACTCTACAATACTCCTTTTTAGATCAACTGTTGTCTTGTCTTCAGCATGATTTATACAAAACCTTCCTGAACATTTAACTTTCTTCTTACAAAAATGCAGTCCCAGTCTTTCTAATTTTTAATGTGAATAATAAAAGACTGTGAAGTTCATTCTGCTTTTCTTTTCACTTGCTTCAGAAGCATTCCAAACCTGTGGGACTTGCCACAGGACTTTAAAGTCATACAGCCTCTCCCAGCTTCTGATTTCCACAACTGAAAAGCAATTACATGCAATTTTTTAACGAAATCTTCATCTCTGGAACATTAAATAGAAACTTCACTTACCAGTTCCCATTTTCACAAATGTTAACTGACTTACTTTACCGGTGAAGTTTCTCAGCCTTCTCCCTTCACCGTTTCCTGCTAAAGCCCCCTCCCAAGTGATTTTGCAGTCATCACCACAAGCAAGGGGATAAAAAACTTCCAATGCATCAGAAAAAGGAGAGAAACAAATGGCTCAGTATGCTTCAGACCCTCCTGAAGTAAGTGTGTGCTACATACGGATGGTCTCACCAGCTCAGACCTCATGCTTATCCAGCCCAGTCTTCCTGTCTGAACATTAGCCTGGCCACTGACAGCACTAGGAGGAGAAAGTCTGAACTGGGCAGAAAGTGGGGAGAGGGAGAAGCGTCCTGGAAATGGCAGGGCCTGTTTCCATTCTTTAGCCTCCCATGTGTCTAGGCAGAGAGCCGTCTCCTCACTCTCCTGAGCAATGCCTGCCAGTTACATGGATATCCCCAAGGTGCCATAAGCACTGCCTGGGGTGTTCTGCTCAGTGTCACCCTCTGTGGCTTAATTTTTCCATTTTAAGAACCTTTGACCCATGCCCTTCCTTTGGATATTTCCTCCCTCGGCTCCTTATGCTTGTCTCCGTTCGCTTCGGCTACAATATTTCCTCCCTGAGGTGTGCCAAACCCTTAATCACCTGTTTGTATGGCCATGCTCTGACAGAAACTCCCAGCAAGGGGGAGGAACAACAAAGGCTTTTTTGTTTATTTGCTTGGGGTTTTTTTTTTTTTTAAAACCTTTTCTTCCCTCCTCTCCTCCTCCCTCCCCACAATAAAATTAGTAGCTATGCTCAGAAGGCAAACTTAGCAACCCTAACAACTCTTAGAACTTTGTTCTCCAATTTATCCTTTTATATGAGCTTCAAAAGCCTAAACATTTTAAACAAGTTTTTCTATTCCATACAAGTAGGTGCCTCCTGTAACACGCACTGGGGTTTTGACTGCTCAACATTTTCATTGGTTTTTCTGGTAAGGCAGAGACGCCAACTCCACAATATTCTCATCTGCCATAGATCAGCACTTCCTTTAATTGGGAAACTTTTGCTTTGGACAATCAATATACTAAGCTCAATGTAATAATCCACAGCTCAGTTTATCATTGTAGGAAGCAAGCACAGATTCTACATCCCCATGCTGATAAGGTCTTTGTAATATCTACCTCACCTTCCTGCCATGTTGCCTGCTCTCCAGCTTCTAAAAAATTTAAATTAGAAAACAAAGAAGTGATGCAAGGAGGCGAGACAGCGGCAAAAACAGAAGAATGATGTGGCAAGGCTTGCTTCCTCTTCAATGTTTCTTTTCCCTTCATTCTGTCCTCACCCATTCCTTGCCTTTTGTCTGTTGTCTTACTGCAAATGAGTATAAAATAATGATCTTGTAAATTTGTTTGGTGTGCAACAGAGTCTGCTGATGCAAGGATTCAGATACGGACTTCTGTTCAAACTACAAAGCAAGAACTGAGTCATAAAGGCTGCTCTTCTCCACTTCTTCACACTGCCAATAAGGAAGTGAGGCCACCTAAAGCTACTCTTATGGTAATAATTTGACAGCTATCCCTTCCTTTGGCATTACATCAACTCAATTTAATTTCAGAGTTTAGAGCTTCACTGAGGGTTGTTGTCCCTGTGCAAGAATGAAGAATGGTGACAGTAATTTGCATAGTAAGTTTTCTATGTAACGCAGAAACTATAATCAAATCTATCTTTGAAGGCACTGCGATTCCATGTGTTCTTCTCTGCAAAACTTTTCAACTTATTTCTTGCCTAGACATCGCAGTATGTCCATCAATATATCTAAAATTTCTTCGCCTTTCCACAGCTCACACAGATTTCAAGAACTGAGAATTCTATCATAATCCTAGATCTTTCCTCAGTCAGTGTTTAGTTTGTCAAACACGATGGGCATCTTTCTATTAACTTTATCTTGCTCTCCAGTATTTCACTAAATTAAAAAGATACGGATCTACCTAATTCAGAGATTCTGAATTTTGCTGTACAGTCAGTATTCTCTCTTTTTTCTTCCAAAGACACATCCACAAATTGCATCACATTATTAGATGTACCTGTTTCAAGGCTTAATTATTAATTCAATTTGGAAATTGACTGATGCAGTGCCCAGGCTCCATGAGCTCCTAAGCATTCCTTCCTATGTGCAGTTCCACAGCAATGCTTCTCTCCTAGAAACATCTTAGGATGAGTCACAATTTATTTGTGGAAAATATAATCAAAATGTATAATCCTTTGTAGAACCGACGAATTAAGATTACTGACCTAAGAATGCTGGTATCTATTTTAAAATTATGTAGGGCTGAATCAGAACAAATGACAGTGCTGTTTTCAGTGCATATATAAGTTTAAAGTACTTTTGTGGATTTTTTTTTTATTAATTTGTAAAAATCTGAATCCGAAGTTAAAACTACTGGAATAGCTGAAGAGATTCAATTACAAATACTCAATTTCCAGGAAGGTAAAAACACCTGCTGAGTAAGTATTTTCATCTCCATATGAATAGTAACCAATTATTTTCCATGGAAACTCTTTGGGACAAATAGAATCGAGGTTATCGTAAAAGGTCCAGGTTGTACACTTACTGGGCTTTGGAAGTACAAAATGGCTTTATCACAAGGTACACAGAGGAGGAAGGAGATACCTTTGAGCATAGATGAAAAAGCCTTATTTATTTTAATTTTAATTTACTATTTTTATTTAATAAATAAATTTAATATTTAATAAAGCTCTTAGCATCATTGAAGATGCAGAGAATAAGCTATACTAAGCAGACAAACACCTATTTTTAGGTTACAGTAAATTCATATGCTGACCATACACGTTTGGTACTGTATTCTAACACCAGAAGACTACAAGTGAAATGCTGGCTGTATGGAAGTAAGAGTTTTCCCAGTACCTTCGGTTAGTAGCAAAAGATTTCCACCTTATAACTCTTCAGAACATAGTATAGCACAACTTCCTAGAACCATCATGCTACTGGATACAAAAAATAAACTTGGAAGAATTGTTAAGATGAGCTTTCTTGCAAGGCTGAAATTATCTGCTGACTGAGTTAATAAGCCTAAAAACCTCTTTTATGTAGGTGACTGCCAAGAAACACATTTGCCCTGAAACCATCAAGATTAGTTGCAACCTTAAAGGCCTTTGAAATGAGACGAGTTTCTCTTTTGCCTAGCACCTACGGGCTACCTAACTCTTTCGGAAAAGTTGAAACTCTGAAGATGACAGTCCAACTTACACTGGCTACTATTCTAAAAACCTAAAATTGCTCATCTCACATAGCTGACCGTGTAATACACACAGCCAGTCTCTTCATATGTTACAAGAATGAGATCAGAGCAAAACTCAGCGTGCAGCACATTGCACTGAATCATCCAGTGTGGGAGTTGCTAACAAACACTGTGTATCCTGTCATATCCAGCTCTGATGGGAACCCCAATGGCCCAATAAACAGACCATTTGCTGAAATACAAAAGTGCAGTGCAACTACCTGGAAGAAGCCCAGCATATCTATCTGCAGCGCTTCCATATCTGTCCCTAAATTATCTTGTTACCTAACTCTGTGTATTAAGACCTCCATTATCTTTATTAAGAAAGGAGGTAAAAAAGAACTCAGAACGTCTATTCAGCTGAATATTTAGTCAAGAACCTTATATCACATGATGCATTTTTAAGAATCTTAACAGAACTACTATTAAAAATAACCTTTTTCTTGAGGACTTTTCATATTAAGAAGTAGTACAAAGTCTTAGATGCACTACAGAAATACATCTGCCACAAAAAAAAGATACTAACCATGCTGGTTCAGTAGAAGCATAATTAAATCAGGCTGACCATTAACATCATGTCTAAGTGGCAGACTGGCTTCCTATGCCAAGTGAGACAGCTTAAGGCAACAGATGCCACAAGTTCTTGTCTTAGATTTTTATATACAAAAGTAATGTTTAAAGCAAATAAAATATAGCTCAATTTTTATAACTCTATAACCTATAGAGCACAAAACAGGCACAACGGACAAATACTCTGTTTAAGTGGCATGGTTTGCATATGACTTGCTATAACTAGTGCCCATTTAATACAGAAAATCAGGCTCACTGCGAAATACTCAACTGGAAGGGCACATGCAAATGCTTAAAACAACCAGCTCCTCAAGACAAACTAGTGCATCAAATGTGTCAGAATCAAGACTAATGGAAGGAAGTACATGCTGATATGCCTGGACTTGCATTCTCCTTGTTCAGCCTACTATGGTAAACCCAGAAACGGACTTATACAGGAAGACAGAAAGATACTTCCATTTTTCAAAAAATGTTAATACAGTAAAGAACAGGATTTTCTACAATTAGCATAAACAAATTTGATTGCTTCAAGTATATTCAAAATTGAGAGACTGTGCAGTATAACTCAAAACTTGGACTGTGTCCTGTCTGAAGGATAATTCATGGCCATCATTCAAAATCAGGCAAAAGACATTACAAGAGCTGCTAAACAAAGTAAGACGATTAGTTAAAGGAAGGTCACCATTACAGCACTTTGGCTTTATCTTTTTTGGCTTGAGGTACTTATGGATTTAGTAGAACCCTGAGCATTAGGCAATCAAGAAACTCATGACCCATTTTCCAGCTTAAAATTCATAAATTACAACTTAAAAAAAAAAAAATCACAGCATTTTTACACTTCCTTTCTTACAGGCCAACGCAATTTCTGAAAACAGCTTGATCAAAGCATTAAAATCCATGTGGTCCACAAAAAGACAGATATTTTATTGCCAGAAGTGAAAGCAAAATATCTAATAAACAGTTGAGATGTGGTCTGATGGTTTTTGTTTATGCAGCTTAAAAACTAGAAACACAAATAAAACACACAGGTTTTCAACATTCCTACAAGATGTTGTTACACTGAAAATTCCCAGTAGCAATTTCTCAAATGGAAATCTTTGGAATATTATATGCAATAATTACTCATCAGAAAACAAGTTTGGCTTGTTTCACTAAATGCTTGCCCAGCAATACTTAAATTGCTGGTTTGTTTTTATAACCTAGTTTATGTTTCTTGTCCTATTTTAAAATATTTTATGCATACTGATATTTTAAAATATGGATTATAGTAGACATCTCTGTCTCAGCCTAAGTATTAAACAGCAGTGAATCAATTTTGCTTGGAGCTGAATTAGAGGTCTTATCTAGAATGAAAACATTTCTGTAGGCATCTTATAAATACCATTAAGTGCAAGAAGTGCACATTATGACAAAAACAAATTACACCCAAGCTCCACCCTGACATTAAAGAATTTATAGGAGCCAAGACAGCCACCCACAAAGACACTAATATACAGTATCAGCATTAAAACCATCCACCAGTACAAGCTAACTTTGGAGTGGAAGTTTCACATCAGTATGTACGACCCTCAAGAAGTAAATTTTAACTTTTTTCAGCAGGTTTCAGGATACAGAAACTTACATAAAAATTCTTTAAATTATAATCAATAATTACACAAAAAACTACTTAAGGTTTACTGGTTTCACTTATGTATGTGCAAAGAAGTGAACTAAACTGCCCAAAAGCTCGAAGAATTTGTCAGTTAGAGCAGAAAAAAAGCCCTTATGCGCATATACAATCATTAGGGAATACAAGTCATTAATTATGTTTTGATTTCCTTAAATTTAGGAACAAACTCTGAAGTTACCAGTTTTAATTCATATTTACTTAACAGTTACTTAGGCAAACTCCCTTTATTTCCTGGAAGCTTCAGTAAATAGGAAATGAAAAACAACTCAGTGAAAACTCATTTACATTTTCTTTGGCACAAGAGTTGAAAAATTGCATTGAACCTTTTGTAATACTCCTGGCCTGCTCATTACACAGGATGAAGAAAGTAATTCTAGAATTTAGATAGAAGCTCCTTTAAAAAAATAAATAAATAATTTTTGGACTCCTTAACTTATTAGTTAAAGGTCATTTCTATAGACCTGTTTGAACCATACAAGTACTATAGTACAGGTGAATAATGGGAAAGAAATCCATCACACACTGCTGAAGCCATGGATTAGTGAGCATATTCTGTTTCACATTCTTTCTTTTCTTTAACTGTCTCTATCACAATATTGAGACCAGTACTTACCCCTTTCCCATTAATCTGACATGCCTGTGAGTCGCAGTCTCTAAACAGCACAACCATTATAAAACGACATCAGCCTCTCTAATAGGTGGACAAAGCCAAAAGAATGCATGTGCTTGCATTCTGATGAACTGAGAGAGACTGGCAGTCTGTGGTAGGTGTAACCAACTTGTACAAACCAAAAAGCTCCCTAGGATCCTACTGTTTTCTTTACTTTGAATTGAATCTTTTCAAAATGAAAAATATTTTTTTTGCATCCATTTTCTTACCTGTACAATTGACGACTGCAAAGCTGGCGGGGGGGGGGGGGGGGGGGGGACGACACAAATAATTGATATTAGCAGAGTTTGTATGATACAAGTGTTTTCATTTTTCCTCTTCGCATGCAATATCTATATACTGTGAGCTATGCAACACTTTGGATTATTTTAAAAATAAAATTCAAAGGAAAACTTTTAAAATAAACCTCTCTATATCCATTTGAATTTTACATTCAAAGAAAATCAGTTCAACACATTCACAAAGCACTAATTTTCTGAATTCCACATCCTAGCTGCTCCTGCACATACCCTGGAAGCTAGTTTGGCTTTTTAAAATACGTTTGCTTTCCACAGTTGGCCCTTTTAAAATGATGATATACCACATTGTCTGCTTTGTTAGCTACAGAGTAAATAGAAAAAAACATAAACAAAGTTCAAACGTGACTGAAAAATATTATCTCATTGTTAACATTACAGTAGGCCATCTTCAAAAATCAGAGATCAAATTTCTATGTAGTAAAAAACCAAAAAATAGATTTTTAAAAAAAGAGTTTACACCAACTTTGCAGATTAATTTTAAGAACAGACAACAGCAGAAACTGGAAAGTATCATAACAAAATTAAGGCCATAGTAACAGCACAGATACTGCTGATCAAGCATCAGTTGAAGACTTGCAAGGTCTATAAACAGGTAAATTATGGATGCAAGGATTTAGCAATGAAATCCCAAAAAATTAAAAAGAAAAGAATGGACTCCCGAGGAGATCCCTCTTGAGCATGGTCACATTAACATCTATCTGCAAGGCCAATCAGTATGTACAGAAAGGGAGAAGAAACAGAAGGGGAAAGAAAAACAAAGCAAAGTCCCATGCAGTACTTCAGAAGAGTAACTGAGAGCATCAGTGAAAGTGGCTTAGCTAAGAAGCTGGCAGAACAAAGAGGGACCAAATACAAAATTATACTGGAGTAAGACACATGGTCAAGGACACCTAGCTACCAGACAGTCTGGAGTGTGTGCCCAAATTTGTGAGATGTTTACTTTTGGCAAGGAGGAGAGGAAGGTGGAGAACAGCTGTCTTAACTGCAAATGTTTGTTTAAAAATAATACAACATACCAGGTTAAAAGATACATTTATACTTGCTACAAACCTCTTGATGGATTTGCTTAAGTCCCTCCAATGATTTTTCATTGAAATAATATGTTATACATCTGTAAAGGTATACAACATTTTTAAGACTGGTTTCCTAATCATGCTATAAATCATTTTTCTTCCATGACTTCATTGTACTTTCAAACAGAAAAACAATCATTTGATTTCCAAATTATGCTCAAGAGAAAGACGCAATATTTAACTTTAAATAGTTCAGCAAACATAATAACATAAGTTCTTTCCTTATCGTGTAGCAAACTCATTTTTAAAGGACTATAAAAAAATCAGTGTGATTTACTAATAACCTTATAATCACTACTGCACCAATAACCCTTCTCAGCTCAGTAGTATGTTTGGACTCCAACACTTCTGTGATTTTTCCATCAATTTCAAGTGTTTCCTACTACTAAAAATGCCCTGCTACTAAAAATGCCCAGCATCTTTTTCTCTAACTTCTCAACTTACTTGAAAAGGGAACTATTAAAATTAACATAAATTCTTTTGACAGACACTGCTGGCAAATACAATTCTTACTTGTCAATAATTAAAGCCATGAAAATCAGTGAACACTTTTCATATCTATTATTTGAATTCATCTCAGTATACTTAGCTTGTACAAACAATGACAACATTGAATTTGTTAGATGTCACCACTTTAGATATCTTTGTATGACTGCATAAAATGTTGTCAGAAGTAAAATAAAAAAGGTTAATCAAAGAGTAATTGTCCAACTTTTAGAACAAAAATTACCCAGAAAGTCTGTCTGTTTTTTTTAAATATATTTTTTTAGTGCGTACATGTCTATGGCTCCTGCAGAACTGTATTTATTTTCAGAGAAGTTTGCACACTGGAGTCTTATTTTCCACTGCCCCAATCTTAAACAGACGCTCATCCCAATTTAAGTCACGCTAGTATAAAATTCTACTGCTAATGTTAACTCCCAAATTCTAGTTTTTGCAATAAAGATTTTCAACTGTTTTTCATGTGAATCTTGTGAAAGAAAGAAAAGGGAAATGACTCATTTCTTTAATCACAGCATTAAAGCGAAGACATCTCCAAATAATTTTGTCAATTATTCTGGCTACATCACCTATATGTAATATGTGTGTGTGTACACACACATACACCCATATATATATATATACACACACACGCTTAGCAGCTACAATTAAATCTAACTCAACAAGCTGCTTGAGGAGGTATTTCTCTAACACTGAAGACGAAAGACTGTCCCCTCACCAGGAAGACAGCATACTTATGGGGAAAGGGGGTTTAATCTATATTTAAATGATAACTTTGAACTCTCCAAGTAAGGCAGCAAATGATCTCACTTTCCTGATGATGAATTTAGACTTAAGTCTATGACATCACCGAATAAAATGTGAAGGCTTGGCATGACTGATCAAAACAAACAAAAATTCAATGGAAAAGAAGTTCAGTAAGATGGGAGATTTCCATAATTATACTCAGGAAGCTTTCAATAGACCAGACATGAAAGGAAAATTTATAGTCAAGATAATCTTGCATTTATACCTATTATTCTCTTCTGCTAGTTTACACAGTGCATGGGTGATCTCAGCACAGGCAAGAATTGCCCCGTGGCGTGTGTGCAGATCCGTGCCCACTGATAAAGGTAGAAGTCTTGGCAAAACTGAAAGAGATGAAATTATTTTTTTATTTTTTTTTAAACAAAGCATAGTGACAGATCACAGTTTAAATTTAATCATGACTGCGTAGAAATAACATGGGAAAACCATTTCTGGAAATTCAGGCCAATATATCCTGGCCATTATATGAAAACCAAGTTTTAAAAATATAAGTAAATTCTGACAAAGCATAGTAAACCACACCAAGAAATTTTGTACTCACAACTACCTCCCTGTATGGAGTAAATAATATAACATACTTGCTATTAGGCATCAGGTTGGCTGAGCGGTAAGGGAAATGAGACTTGTACTTCCATGGAATTTTATTTCCATGTAAACTGCCACCTTCCTAGTCCAACTATAGAGAGCCTAGGTAAGATCTGTAACTACAGATTCACCTGGGTGTCAGGTGCTGTCTTTCAGCCCTATTAAAGTATCAGCTTGTACATCCTCAGAATATTGAGGGGACAGAGGAAAGGATCCTGAATTCATGCTAAGAAACATTTGATTACACACACAACAGTCAAAAGGAATTCTTCTGAAGATGTCAGCCTGGACAAGACAAAACAGATCCCCCCACCCTTTACGACATCAAAGCCATATCAACAAAGCAAAAGCTAGGAATTTGAGGGCTTGCTGCCTGAATTATTTCATCAGAACTACACCCATTTATTCATCTCAGAACCGGCAGAGTCCAGTGTAGCCAGATAACTAAAGTCCATTCCCCAGATAAACACAGATCTGGCAGTATTTTATAATTTTTGCAAAAAATCTTAAAACTGGTAAAGCTATTAGTGTCAGTACACTGTATTAAGTTGCACAGGAAATCTTAATTTTTATTAAGTCACGGTGCATGTTTAAATTTTCTTAATATATTTTTGCTACATAAGCTAGAACACTGGATATGGCATGCTATGCAAAACTTGTTACCTACCCACATTTGCCATGTATTCAGGAGCCCGTGGAGTAAGGTTATGCAGAGCTTTGGTTGAAAGTTCTCGAATAACACTGAAGATGTAAAAAAGCATTTTTACATTTTTTTTTTGGGGGGTTAGCAATTCAGTAGAAGTAATGTATTAAAAAAAAAAAATAATAATGTCAGGGACTCCTGTCCCCAACCAAAATAAAGACCCCAGCAATACTAAAAATTAGAGTAGTCTCTGTCCATCCTATGCTTCCCCTCTCAAAAAAAAGCCAACAAAACAAAACAGTGGACCAAACAGACAGCCTACAGCTAGCTTTTAGCTATATGAATAGAACTTATTGCTGAAAGAGACAAAGAAAAACGTAAGTGTGGATGGTAGAACCTGAGGGCTCATTCTATGCATTGGCAGGGACACTACAGTAAACTATTATTATTTCTCATGATGCAAACTATTATCAGCACTGATATAATCTCATTTGTGTTGTATGTACACATTTTAATCTTCGTGAACACTGAATATGACTAAGTACCATCTCTATGCATGAAATCTACTTTAATTATGATAATTGTATGGTGAAGGTGTTTACCCCTCATATACTATATACCATATAAATGTGTTTTATTAATCTATTAACAGATTGAGGTCATGGCAAAAAGACAAAATTCATAAGCATGTTTTAAGTGATAATATGCTAGGAAGGTACAGATGACATCAGCTACTACTTGTCCAGTTTCCTTCAGTCAAATGCTATTGCAAACTCTTGTATAAGTAAAATTTACAAAAATAATCTAGGAAAGCATGATACGCAGAACAGTCAATTCCTGGATATTAATAATTAGACTTTATGAACTTACCTATCCCAGTGGTTAATCTTCATGTGAACTAAATGATCGATCATTGGCTGTGTGTACTCAGGAAAGCCAGCGATATACACACTGAAAAAGAAACGTCCATACAGAGAGAATACAGAATCAAATCTGTATGCATTTTAACACAAACTCCAAAGATTTAAATCCTCTAGTTTTAAAGCAACCAAAAAAATCAAGCATGTCTTCTCCTAAATGACATGCAGCTGAAGGAAATAATACAATAGGAAATATTTTACAATACCTGAAAAAAATTAAAATCACTTTTGTAAAACTTTCAGATTCTTTACAAAAACTCCTATACATACAAAAAGCTTGACAGCAACAAAAAGCGTAAATAAACATTCAATTCTCATTGTTACATTCCAGAAAATCTAGATGTGTATATTAACTCATACAATTATTTCAGATTGGAGAAATGTATTAATGATGTAATCCACAGTACACAGTAAAATTAAGTTACAGAAATGTGCTACATCTTCATAAATACAATGGTCTAAAATTGAATATGGGTTTTCATTTTGTCCTTTTTAAAAAATCATACCCAAAAAGTCAATTCTGTCAAAAAATGTTAAAGCTGCAAAATCAAGACCTAAGATGTAAGGGAACACCAGAATTAATTACCTAGGTAGCCTGGATAATTACCTAACTTTACAGCCACACTTGCTTTCCAATCTTCAGAAGCATCAACTATTGAAAGCTAAGGTCAACAGAAGTTAAGTGAAATGTTTGTTCAGTACAGCTGATGTCTGTTAAATAATCTTGGAAAGCTAAACAATCAGTAGAATGTGTTTGTGTCAAAACGGCATGCACAAAGGGACGAAATTAAGGACACATGGATTACCTTAATTTCACCTTTTCATATCTTTTGAATGATTAACTTTGCAACCATAATAGTGTTCCATTAATATACGTGTGTGTAATTAGAAACAAAACAAAGACAAAAACCAAATGCTGTTGCATGTTACCATACTGATATCTATGTAATACATCAGAGGAGTAGGAATCCTTAAATCCACAGCACAGACCTCAGTCACTTGAGCCAATACAGGATACAGAAGTGCTATCTACTACTGCTATGAGCCCTAGAGGGGGATTAGACAGTTGGTTTAACTGGTTGTTGATGCCAGCAGAGAAATTATAAAATTCGTTACTCTTTAGTTCCTTTCCCTGTTCTGGAAGAACATACAGTAACAGACAGACTTCCACTGCCATATTTGAGTTCTCCTCTCTTCTTCGTAGTTGCTTTTTGGGTCCTGGTTTCAGCACTCACCATTCTTTCCAACCATTTTAATCTGAACTTCTTTGCCCAGCTCATCTAAGTTGATCTCTTGGGCCACGTCTGTAGCCCAATCCCATTTTCAGTTTTAGTTTATACCTATCTTTAACTACAGTCCTCATCTTTTGTACCCCACTGAGTATTTAATGCAAGTAGCCTTGGATACAAGTCTAGCCTTCCTGATAATGTTGCTCGTAAGACTTTTTGTATCCCACTCTGCTTAGATTAAGAAGCTCCTTCCTTAACTCTGCTTTTACCAAGCGCCCAGAACTCCTGGAATCACACAATCTCTTTACTATTTACAAAATGGGTTTCCTCTACCTCCCATCCTCAGAAATAGATTATAATATTTGAGCTGAATCCTCTGAACATCATCAGCAAAAAGTTTCAAAAGGGCACCCAGCATGAAAAACTTGCATAAAATATATTTAGGTCTGAAAGGATATAAGCAAATATTTATACGCACACACATATATATCAGATATATATTAAAAAAAGGTATATGACACTGCCTTTCTACAAGAGTTGATCTCTTTGGCCATGTCTGTAGCCCAACCCCATTTTATCATCATTTATTAACCAAAACCAAATTCAGCTGTAGAAACTGACAAATTTTTCTGGGCTTTTACTGCTCAAAGGAATCCGGTAGTACCAACCTTCACACCTGCACAGCCTCCTTTCACATAGTGGCATTACACCGGCATACAAAGAGTCCCAGGATTGTTTGATCTGGGTGGGGGAAGGACAGCTAAAGATTCTAGATCTGGAATATGGACCTCAAGCAGCTTTTTCCAGCTACATAAACAATTACACCCCCTCAAGGCATACCGATCAGAAAGGTCCATTCTTCCTACCACATCATAATGATACTTGTTTTCTGTGCAGCCAAATATATGCTTATGTACTTTTCCTTTGATGTTACTCAGACAAAAATAAGGAAATAATTAAGTATTGACCCAAATAATTACACCCTGCTTGCAGAGCAAAGTGGTGAAGATTTTTGAAAGTAATATAATGAGATGACAAATACTTTACAAAGAAGAGTTGGGTTAATAACACTAAACATGGTTTCAAGGAATCATGCTACTAACTGCATAAGATTATTTATAAAGAATTTACAAATTTGTTCTGTTGCACAATTTAAAGAAAGGCACAAGAGTGGAAGAAAGAAACCAACAGTAAAAATATTTTCACTTGGATAAGTAGCACTCCTACAAAAACCCTGGAAATCACAATGAAAGGATAAATCAATGAGCATTTGAAAAAACAAAACAAAACAAAACAAAAAAACAAACCAACAATTCAGCTCTCAAAAAGTAAGGAAAACATAATTAGTCTCCAAGCCAAAATTATTAAAGACAGAAAATAAAACCTGATTTGTCAATTTTGAATATTTTCAATTTTCTACTAGTACAAAAAGCCAGAGTTTCAAAAATCCCATTGACGCTATACGGCTTTAGAGCAGCACCCAATACCAAGTCACTGCATTTCCCCATCTCAGCTCAGTAGGCAGGAGCTCTGGAGAACAGAGGCTCTGGGGAAGAGTGTAGGAGGAGGGTGTGGACCCCAGAAGGAACGACAGTAGGTAAAAGGTGAAGATATGTACAGACTGAAATGATTGTGTACAAAAAGGACAATATGGAGGCAGACAGACTAATAAAAAAAAAAAATTGTCGAGGAGAGGATAGAGGGTTCCAGTGCAAATTATCTTAAAAAACTGCTTACTGGAAGTCACAAAGCTGGCAATGGAGCATAAACCACCATATACCTGTTTGCTATTTCTGTTCCCCAAGAATATAATATCTTCAAGCCTTTCTAACCTGTTGGCTTCTGAGCAACATGCAACTCCATAGGGCAATTTATCTGACCTATCTTAAATGGTCTGAATCACCTTCTGTAGGTGCCTGTCTCTTTGCATTGGCTATGGAGAGAGGCTAGACACCTAGGCTAGACTGTCTGTCTCAGACAACTAAAGCTAGAACCCAGCCCTCAGTCTTTTTCATCTTCTCATGAGGAAATGCAATCTTGTGTTCATTTTAGTCATCCTGTGCACCCAGCTTGCCCCTGAATTCCCCTGACTTCAGCTTTATTGTATTTTCAGATAGCTGACCAGAACAGGACACAGTATTCCAAGACATAAAGACGCTGATTTATAACAGCACCACACCAGTTTCGGCATTTTCCGTTACATTCTTTGCAGACTCCATACTGCAGTGATCAGTTTGTGTTTTCAAACACTACTGCATACTGTGGTTAGATTTTGACTGACCTACCTTTGAAAAATATAAGCATTCAAGTTAAAGGTCTATAAACAAACCACAAATTCAACAACTTGTGCAAAGTAATATTTTAAATGGGTATTAGTTTATTTTTTTTTACCCACATCAGAGTCTATCTGCCATCATAACAACCTCTCCTTTTACTATAACTCTTCAAAATCCCCTAGCCTACTCTAATCTTGACCAGCTTAGACAGTTTTGTGACACCTGCAAATATTGCCTCTTGGCTGCTTCCTCCACATAGACAAGAAAATCATGGGCACATTTTCACCATGTCTCATGCATAATAAGCAGTTTGATGCAGAAATAAGAAAAATCAAATCTTAATTTATTCAAAAACAACAATAAAAAAACAGTGTTCAGTAAGGTGAAACAATCAGACAAAAAATTCATCCTGTAGAAGTCATCCCTCATGTTTAGGAAAACTAATGCTTACCTTATAGTCAGATAACAGTTAACTCTGTTACCAACAGCAAAATAATCAGCTGCAGTTAGAATGTCTATGCCATGTGGAAAAGTGCCCTACAAACATCATAGGGAAGAGGGTAAAAAATAAGAATATATTATTTGAAAATGTAAAATATTTTCCAAAGTGACAACATTATTGAAAACAAATCTACTACTACCCTCCAAGCACTGAAAAAATACAATTTAATTTCTAATTTATAGTAAAATCACTTGTACTAAAGATATAAAGGATATCGCCTATATAAACAGCAAAATACCTAACTTCACTTGTGAGTCAATGATAAACAGTCAAAGTAAATAGCAGCAGGTAATAAACTATGCAATAGCTATCTTAACACCTTCAAGTCATATCCAAATATATATTTGGTGAATGCATGACTATGTACGTACACAAAAAATGATTTATCTAAAAGACCATTGAGATAAATGTAAACATGTTTTCAGGTTATGTGAAGGAACAAGGATCTGCTGTGAGTTTTATGAAGTATATTAGAGATTTAGGCACCAAGAAATGCATCATATGTAGAATACATGGGAGTTCAATTACTTCTGTTTGCTTCTACTTACACATGTATTCTATGATTTATTTATTAATGAACTAAAAAACTGGGGTTAGTTTGTTTGTTTTGAAAAAGAAGACTAGTTCCCAGCAAAGCCTGAAACATTGAATCCTACAGAAGTATCACAGTTCTGACATCGCTGCTCAAAAAATTCTGGTTTCGGAGGATAAATTATCTTTCTAAATATGCAATTGCCACCTAAAAATTTGCCTTTTTACATAAGCAATACAATTCAGATATTCAGCATTTTGATTGGCTATGACTGATTTAATACAGTATTATGCAGCAAGGCTGTGTTTTGGAATGGAGGAGGCAGCATAGCCTCCACAAGCCATAATTAAGTACAAATGGAAAACAGCCAACTGAAAGACACCATGCTCACTTACAAAAGGGACAATCATATGATATTTAAGCAATAAGGCTATGTGGAAGTACAGGTTCTGGATATGATACAGTTTTGTTTGTTTACAGCTCACTCATCGCTTCCACATTAGGATACCGCCATGCAAAAACAGGAGAAAATATCTCTAGATCTAAGCCTGAATAACTGAAGAAGTATATATTGCAAGCAGTGGGAAGCTGTCAGCTACTGTGGAGGTCTTATTCTGGGAAGCGTAATGCCAACAGTCCGAAATAACAAGGGCTGGAATCTGACTGAATCAAGAAAGATAGAATATTTATGTCAAGCCCTAATAATGTTGAAATTAATGTACTCTCCAAAAGCCTACTGAAACACTGATTAGGGAGAAAAATGCACGCATGAGAAATACCTCAGTATGATTTGTAGCCAAACAAGACAACATACAATTAAATATATAAGAATGCATGTAATACTGTACCTAAGGAAAATCACAGCTAAACAATTTCAGTTCTAGCTCCTGGTTGGAGCTTGCTATTTATTACTTGGCTGTAAGTGTGCCAATTTGATGCCATCTCACCAAAGGTCACCGTGCCACAGTGCATGTCAGTGAGACAGCAAAATTCCTGCAACCAAGTTCAAGAGTACAGAGGTCACGGCTGATGGGAGAGCCAGACTTCAGAGGAAAAGCTAACAGTGTCTATTCCGTCAAAACACTTAAAACTTACTTCTTCAATATAAAAGTTTGTCTTATTAGAAGTATGTGCATTTCCCATAATTTACGCTTAAAAAAAAATTCTTCAAATTTTTCAAAGTTTTCGTTTACATGAAGTGTAAGTCACAGTGGCTTCTTTTTCTGAGGCCATAAAAGCAAGCTCTTGGATTCAGGACATGTTGAATTGCAAAGGTGAAGCAGGCAGAAACCAGGAAGTGAGGTCAACTTTTTTCTCCAACTGTTTGGTATCAGCATTGTTACTTTTGATAGAGAATATGTTTTAGTTCCTTCCAATTCAGAGAAAGGGTGTCTCTTTCAACACATTACATCCAGGTAAAGAACTACAGAGGGTGTATCCAGTGATTAAGTAACCATTTTCCTAGGCAGTAAGGAATGGCAGCAAGTAAAACTTCTGAAGTTCTACAGGAACCAACTGGAGACTGATGGCATTCTTCACACCATGAAAACTTACTATTTCACTGCAAACTCCCCCTTAACATGCTGGCATAAAAGCTGAAATTGTTGTGTGTTCTACCAACGCTGACAAATTTGAATCTCGCGTCAAAGCAGAATCAATAAGCAAACTTTCTGGTTGTAAACTAACTTAAGACTGCACCCCTCTGATTCAGAAATAAAAAACTCCACAGGACTTTTGCTACATGGAAGCATTTCTAAGCCTGCAGCACCCAGGAGCCCTATCTCACCTGGAACTGAAGTCACAGTAAGGTGTTTACTTCATTCAGTACCTCATGAAATGGCATCAGGCTGAATTGATGTGATGACTAACCTCTCCAGGGCAGTAACTATAGACCCAGGGAAGAATCACACTGGCTTCTACTTATCACAGACCTAGTAGGATCAGGTCACCAAAAATACCTACCCTCTTGTTCCCAGTCTTCTTGCACCCTTTCTCTGCTATTAACCTAATTCTATCTAGAAATACACACACCAGCTATGGACACATTGCTTAATATCTGTAGCTCTAAAGGAATAATATCCTGGCTGGTAACAGAGAGATCTTCAGGAGTGATACCAGGGAAAGCTGGACAGCATTTTAGCAAAGATCCCTTAAAGAATAGCTTATTGATAACAAAATTTGCTTTAACCATGCTCACATGCCCTGCTCTGTCACAAGAACCACTGAACCATCCCCCCCCCCCCTCCTTTTTTTCCCCTCTAAGCTGTATAATCACCTTTATTAGTTCCTGAAGAGAAACCAGGAAACTTTGAAATCCAAGTCTTTATCCTATACGCTTCTTCTCCAAGGTTGCAAATCAAAGCTGTCTGAGCATTTTAACTACTTATATGTTGCTGTTACATAGGAACCTATCACAATAGTTTTTTTCAAAGCACTTCGGTACCTCCAAAAGTAACAAATTTCTCAAAATATCTAGGTGGTAGCATTACAGTACAACAGGCAAAACCAAGTATTGAGTTGAAGACTCTTAAGCCTAGTTCATTGTTGTATCACCAACCACAGAAGACTGCAGCACACTTCAGCTGTCCCACTTCTGCTGAAAACTAGAAAGTCAATGAAACAAAAGAATAACCAAAAAAAATTGCGCTTTTCCTGCTTTAAGAGCATTGCAGTTTGCAAGGTGTATAATGGCCATCGTACATGCTGATTTTGCTTTTCAGAATGACTTAAAATTACCAGAAAGCTCATTTTCTTCCAAAACGAGAACACTAGAATAGAACTCACATCTCAGAAAAATATTCCACAAGAACCTGTTTGCTGATAACAAAAATAATTATTTTGTGACATCCTTTTACTCAATTTCTCTGAAGCCACAGCATCTAATTTTGATTTGAGGTACTACACGTTTACAGCAACCTCCAAGGCACTAATGAATGAAGATTCAGGAAAGTTACCATACCTGTCTCCCAACATTCTCCTGGAAGGCAGCCTAAGGAACAGAGAACAAACATACCAAAACGAGTCAGGTTTGCTTTTTGATAAACACCAGATGATGAATTCAAAACACACAACACTATAAATGACCCATGGCTTTTCTTTTTTAAATAAAGTAAGCTTTGTCAGTAGAACAAGCCCACAGGGCTTTTCTGTTTCTGCGTCTCTGTGTTCTGGTGTTCTTAAAGCTGTATGTTGCATGACAGCAGTTTAAGAATGCAAGTTTATTAAACTAGTCACACCCACAAGAGTGCTTTTGAGTAGTGACACAAGGCTTCACACTGGAATTGAAAGTCAATACCTGTAGACCACAGAAATTGAGACAGCTCACTTTTGCCTGACTACTTCAACATAATTTGCTAATAGTAAGCAAAGTTTGATCCTTTGTCAATGAAAACTTCAGGCAAAAAGTACTGAGAATGCGATACTTATTTGAAAGATTTTTCTCTGAAAGCATGCTGAAACACTGAAATTGTAAAAGCTGAAGACAAAATTAATGTATGTTTATTGTGTTTTGCATTAAATAAACTCAAAATCTTGCAAAATGCAAGGAATACAACCATAAAGCTAATCTCTATTTGTATGGTATACAAAATAAAACCTATTTCACTCCCTAGTCCCTACTTGAATTTTCTCCCTCTCTCAAAAGGGCCAATTATTTTTTGTCTCTTAAAAGGTTATACAATCATAAGTACTAATAAAAACTTCTGTAAATTTTAACTCTTTTCAGAGAGGATAGATCATCATTATCTGGACACTTTTCTGAGGGAATGTCACTCTATCTACAAACACAAATCTCCAGCAATGGACAGCGCTTGTCACCTGACAGTTAAGTGATATTTAACATACAGGGGGAAGTCCCAATCTTTACTGAAAATGCCACAAGAACTTTGACAGAGCTTTTGTATTTCCTACATAAATACAGCACGCATGTGGTAATCCACCTGTAAAAACAAAAGGTTAAGTTAGCTCACCAAGGTATCACACTCTACAGATGGAGCAAGCACTCAGAGAACACAGATGAAGCAAGCCCTAATGAAGCCAGAGTCCCTTAGTGCATTTCTGAGGTTATGTCTGTTTAGGATAATGACTGCAGTTCCTGTAGACTTGCCCAGGCTAGTTCAGCTCCTGCTCACGGTGTATCCACTGCAGGACACGTAGCACAGGCTGACTCTAAACCGCTTACCCACCACCGAGGCAGGTTTTGGAGCCCACCTTAGCCTGCTCGCAGTTGCCACCATGCTGCCAGCGATGGCCCCGAGCTAACCAGTTTAGGATTGCCTCAGGTAGAACTGCATGGGCTATCCTCCGCAGTGGCAGCAGCGCAGATACACCCTTGGGCAACACATAAAGCAGCCTTCCAGAACAGGAACATGAGCTGTAGCAATGCCATACACTTGCTCTTTATTGTATGCTGTAGCCCAGCTTCTGACATGGGTTTTTTTTCACTCCTTACCTCTCTACCAACATACGCTCCCAGCCAGCATTTGCCAGGACATCGTTTCATGACGCACTGCATCATTTATTTCTTTTTATTTACATGTTAGCTTTAGATCCCTTTTATATGCTCTTGAGACTCTTTTACTCAGCATAGGGACGTTTCAGCAAGGATGACGCTCTCAACTACCATATCCAAGGCATTTAACAGTTTAATCATTGCATGACAATTTCTTTCAGAAATGTACTACTCAGACAAGTGCCTTACTGACAGAAAATCTGTAAAGCTTTTTTTTTTTTGGTTTTTTTTTTTTTTCCTTTTTGAATCAGAAACTTCGATATCCAAACAATGTAAACATAGTCTCAATCCAGTGGAAGTTTTATTCTACTTAAAATACATCCATAGGCCCAGGACTGAAATATACTGTGGCAAAATCATTGGAAAAAGAGGTACAGGGGCCTATAGAAAATGTTGCAGCAAAACAGCTGTCATATATAAGGATTTCACATGGTTTGTTTACTTAATGTAGGAATTTTAAAATTCCACCGCTATATCACCATTTCATTTTTTAACTTACTTAAAAAATAATCATGAAGACCTAAGAAACAGTCTAACAGCATGGCAAAAATACTTAGCATTCATCTGATGTATTCTAAACATCTAATTCATATGTCAATTTATACCTAATGATTAGGTTATCTATAAAAACCATACAACTTTAACCACTGCTTAGAAAGACAGACATTAGTATTGCCTTACTATAAATACATTTGTCAACTATTTCATTTTAATAGCCTTGGAGAAAAATAATCAGTTTCTCATAGATTCTCACACTTCTGTTATGAATTTACAATTCATAAAAGTATGTAGAGAAATATGGTAGCTAGCAAATTCCTGTATACATAGCTCAGTAGCTAGAAAATTTTCCAGTTGCAGACTAAAACTGCACAGCAACTTGTTTCACAGCTGGTTGCTTAGGTTGAGGGAGGTTCATATGCATTGCCACAAACCTCTCTTAGCTTCAGCAAGACCTTCTGGTCGACGGCAAGTTGAACATGAGCCAAGTGTGCCCTGGCAGCCAAGAGGGCCAACCGTGCCCTGGGGTGCATCAAGCACTGCATTGCAGCCGGTCAAGGGAGGTGATTGTCCCGCTCTGCTCTGCGCTGGGGCGGCCTCACCTCGAGGGCTGTGTGCAGTTTTGGGCACCACAGTACATCAGGGATATAAAGCTACTAGAGAGTGTCCAGAGGAGGGCCACGAGGTTGGTGAAGGGTTTGGAGGGGAAGCTGTGTAAGGAACAGCTAAAGTCACTTGGTTTGTTCAGCCTGGAGAAGAGGAGGCTGAGGGCAGACCTCATGGCGGTCTGCAGCTTCCTCACAAGGGGAGGAGGAGGGGCAGGCGCTGATCTCTTCTCTCTGGTGACCAATGACAGGACCCGAGGGAATGGCAGGAAGATGTGTCGGGGAGGTTTAGGTTGGATATTAGGAAAAGATTCTTCCCCCAGAGGGTGGTGGAGCACTGGAACAGGCTCCCAGGGAGGCAGTCACGGCGCCAAGGCTGGCGCTATTCAAGGAGCACTTGGACATCGCCCTCAGGGACACGGTGTGAATTTGGGGTTGTCTGGTGCAGGGACAGGAGTTGGACTTGATGATCCTTGTGGGTCCCTTCCAACTCAGGACATTCTATGATTCTATGATTTTTCCTGGGTGTGAAGGAGTACGTTGCACAGAAAATGTTACAAGGAAAACCATTACCACAATATTATTTTGTTAAAGCTTTGTGAGAAAACGTAAAATAGAAATATGAAAAAAATGAAACATATTGTTCATCCAAGTGAAAAGACAATTTTCTAGAGCTCATTTCATGTTGACAGAATTCCCTCCTTGTTCCTTTAGCACTTTTTTATTGTTTCACAGAAGACTTTTCTTCATAATACTTAGGGGATTTTCAATAACTGAAAATGTTACCATTTCAATCATACTTTCAAACAACTGCAAATTCCTAAAACAGGCCAAATATTTCAATTGGTTTATAATAATTTAATTTTTTGTTTTTCATACAGTCCCCTTCTGGAGATGGAAAAGCTGGATGGAAAGATCTTAATTTAAAGATTCCATGATATCAGAACCAAGACGACCAACTAGCCTTGTAACCTGAATACTTTGCTGTTCCCACAAAAACTGAAAAAATTTCAAAACACCCTCTAAATCATGATTTTAAAAACTATCAGCCAACCAAGAGGAAAAAAAACGCCCTCTCTTTAACATGTCAGAGCTGAATGGAGCCCAACCGAGATCACTTATTCATGTGATTACTCCTTAGAATGATTATTCATGAAAGAGTTGCACAAGTCAGCTCAGAATGCTTTTGGAGCTTCAAAAGAACTGTCTTGCTCTATTCTCTCTAACCTCAGGGTTCAAAATAACTCTATATGCTATTTTGTTTTATTGGTGCTCTGCATTATAATATATTGCATATTGTAATAGATGGAAAATCTAGTAAAACATGTTGTTTATTTAAATATGTATTTAAGTGTAGTAATGATTGGAAATAATTAGGACTCCCAGGTATTTCTCTTCAAAATTGTAGTAATGCCTGGTAAGCATAAACTATTTCTTTGTCCACCTTTCTAAAATAAGAAAAAAGGTTTCAGTACTTTCATAACTATCCACCAAAACAGCAATTCCAAATTTTGACCAGCTCTAAATTAGAATGTATTAATGAAGAAATTACTTTGACTGGAGATAACTGAATTGCAGAATGCTCGATAGCTTGGTTTAAAGTAGAGGAAAGTGAGAAGAAAATGTACTGTATTTTGTACTTATTTGAAGTATGGAAGCACAACCTGGACTAAGCTTATAACATTAGTAAACGTATCTGGTTTAGCACCATATTTCACGGTCAAACTATTGTTTTATGTTTAAGCGTAGAAACATAATGAAGATAATGCAAAACGATTAGATCAAGCCACTAAAGGTAAGCGGTACCCTTGTAGTGGCAATCATATTAAAAAGAATTCTCCTCTTTATATATAATTAACACTGATTCCTAGGAAACATCCTATAGAACAAATAAATGATTCAGTTTTCACCATCTACACTCCTTATTGTTTTATGCAGTTCTCAGGAAAGCAAAGCTACCTTTGTTTTCCTCTAAGGATTTTATTTTAATAAAGTGACTTAAATTAGCCAAGAATAGCAAATTCTACAGTTTCTAAAATTTAGGAATTGAAGTTTGGGGGAAAGTAGTATTGCTCATATTCATTAGCTGTACAGTGTGCAAAGAATATGTTGTATCAGTATTCAGCAATCTACAGCATCTTAGCTTCCATGCTTTGGTTTTAACCTATTTAGACACAGTGATTTGTGATATGATTACACAAGCAACTGACTCACTTCCCCAGCAATTATGCTGCAGCTTCATTCAACAGCTTGAACTCTCAAGCAGAGGTGTGGCTAGAAAAAATAAGGATGCTATCCAGGTATCCCTGAGAAATCCTTCTTATGTTATAAATACATTAGCTTTCAAAATTTCAGTCAAAAAATAAGACAGACTTGTTAATTAATTTGCATGTTGCAAAGAATGCCTGTTTTTTGTTTTTTTTTTTGAAATGCATTCACAGGGAAGTTTATTCTTTGGAATAGAGACACCTGGTTCTTAGACAGACATTGTTTGGTCCTGTGTTTGAGTTAATACACTTACAGAGTGGGGTTTTTTTATATTTTCGTAAGTTATTCTGTTTTATCTGTTGAAACAGACAACTCAATACTTCTTTATTTTTTTTAAGAAAGCAAGTTCAATATATACAACACCCTGACTTAAATTCTCAAAGATAAGACATCCATTCTTTCTTCTCAAATTCTATAGCCTCTCCTCCATAAATTCCCTTCTCTTAGGAACAATCACACATTCTTTTCAATTCTCAAGAGCATAAATATTTTCTACAGAAAGGTTCCACAGAATATACTTTGGTGTCACTCCTATTAACTGGATAACAATATCTGTCTAATGGGTTTATCACTTTATTTTTAAAATCCCCAGTCCTACGGAAAGAGTTTTGTACAATAACTGAAAATATGTTTAAAGGGGAGATACTCTAGAAATTTTAAACTCACCACAATTACAGAGTAACAGCTGATGAACAATTAGAAAACTATAACTTCACAAAACTTACCAGCTTGGTGACTTGAAAAAGATACAGTGTTTGTATATTATGAATGACCCTTTTGTCTTCGATATTGAGACTAGAAAATGCTAAATAGTTCTTTCTTAGACACTTTATCTTCTCCATCACGACAACAATACAGCAGACTGTGAACTGTGGCCATAAATCAAGATGTGGATCTGTGGATTCCATCATTTAAAATCTAAATTCACACCATACTTCTAAGGATTTAAAAAAGCACTTTTTTTGCTCACAACACAATATATTGCTTATATACTGTAGTTCTACATAGCCAAGTCTACAAATTATTAAATTAAATGAAAACAAAAAGTAACAGAAACATATAAGCTAGAATGTGATAACTTACAGAAGCAGCTCTTCTGCAATTAACATCACGATCAAATACTGCAGCAATAACCAATGCACTGAGAAAATAAAATATTGAGTATTAGTACCAAAAATATGAGAAGAAATGCTTAATACCATCATTCCAACATTTAGACTTCTAAGCAGAACACAGAGCATTTCCTCTAAGGAGCTTATTATTTATAAATACAAGCCTAAACTAAAATTTGAGTTGAAATAACCATGTACTTCCTTGTTTCTCTAGTTTGCTGTGGACTTTCCATAGCATAAACAGACAACTGCCATCCTACTGTATCAAAGCAATTTAAGGAGTACGCAAATATGTTTAACTGCATAGAAAGCTTTTCTATTTTAAATATAGCAGGAGTTTAAAACTTGGACATAACTATGATTTCTAATGCGAGACTCCTACAGTGCAATTTTAAATGAAAAATTGGAAATACAGTTTCTTAATAGCCAAACGCACAGCAGGTCTTCTGTAAGGCTTAAGCAAAACTAAAAGCTAAGCAATAGAATCTTGCAGCTATCTCTACAAGAACAAACACATCCTCTAAGTAACAAAAAATCAGAAAACAATATGCAAATCCTACTAAAAAGTGACCTGCAAGAAATATTGCAAAGCAGATTTTTTAAAAAGGTGACCTGTAGATACAGAGGCATGATTCTATGAAACTATTTGTGGCATGAAGTCTGGTAACCCTGCACAGTTTAATTCTTCTATCTCAAAAGAACTGCTTTTAAAAGATGTGCCACACAACAGAAGAGAATATATCCCAGGACACGAAGTCTACAGCTTTAGAAATCCACCTCCAGCATTCAATTAACTTCAGTGACAAATAAACATCACTTCAAGAGAATCATTTAAGCAGAAAATTATTCCTTTCGAACTCTGAAACTCTTCATTACATTATTTATTGACTCCAGGCAAAACAGGAAATAAATACTGGCTGAAAAGTAAATCCACAATAACTTTGCTTTAGCATAAAGATATTAATTACACTGATAATATCAAACTTCCCTGGGTAGTGGCTATCGGTTTCCTAGTTAAGAATACTGTGTTGTTAAAATTCACCGAAATGCACAATCAATGTTGCCTCTGTAATTTAAGTTTATCTCCATTATGGAAAACAAGAGACAGAAAGCAAGAATGAAATGAGAAAAAAAAAAAACCACCACCAATAAATTGTTCTAAAGACAGTTAATGCTTTCTTATTGCTACTTGCACAAGCAATTCTTCTCTCTGCCACAAAAGCATTAGGTGATTATAAGACAAAGGGAGGTCATCCAAACGATAGTGATAGGAAGAGCAAATGTTTAGGAAGCATTCCATTAGGAAGTAGCATACATGGCTAACTTGAAAAAGTGCTGGGTCAAATACATCATCTTCATACCATGTTTGATAATTTTCTTCTCTGGCATATATCGAAACTTAAAAATAATTTTAAAAGGACATTTAAAAGTATATCATTTTAATTACATGAATACGTCCCATAAACCTTTTGATTATAGAAGAGAACATTGAAAACTAAGGAACTGGATGAAAATCATCCTGGAAAGCAAAAAGAAGCAAATTTCTGCCTGACGTTTCCAATTATATGGACTATAAGAGAAAACATTATTTTGTCAGTTATGCAATATTTCAATATTGTTCTCTTCTGAGAAAAACAAAAAAAAACCAAACACCAAAAAAACCCTCATCAAGCCAGGAAGCTCAGAATCCAGAGTGTTGCCCTTACTGTGTCAAAGGTACCCTGAAGTTAAGTGTTATAGGGTATTTCAGAGGAGCTGTGCTGGGTCGGACCAAAAACCTTCCAAGTCATTGTCTTTCCTCTGACAGTGGCTCAAAAGGGACACTTAGGGATGAGTGTAAGGACATACATATTAAATATTAACATACTTTTCTGAAAGATTATGCAGTCTTTTCAAACTGGAAATGTTAAAAGACCATCACTGGATAATACATACTGCTCTTTGAATTTCATATTTAGACTTAAAATGTGGTTTATTGAATATAATGGAAAAGTTTCAGATCATTACACACAAATGTTCAGCTTACAATCAAATTGTACTTTTCCATTTTTTCTTATTCTTCTGTTACCTTAAGACAAACCTGTATAAGTAAAACCAGCAAAACAACATACTGTCTATGTGATGCCACCTAAGTTATTCAGTGCTGCAACTGAATACCATCTTCAAGAAAAATACAACAAAAAGGAATTTTGACATTGCCCCCGTATCCCCATTATGTTCATAAAGCATACCGCAGTCACTGTTTTAAGTTAATCCTTTTAATAGAAGTATTTTAAACTTATCAAACCATGCAAATAATTTTTTCAGGTTAATTCCTATTTGAAAATGCAGGCACAGTCTGCCGTAACACAGGGATTAGCAAGGAAAGCAACATGCCTAAGATGAAACATGTCTACAGTGTCTTCACCTGTCTGCTTTGTCGTGGGAGTTTATGTGATACTCCACCAGGATTTCCTAACATAAAGAAACTGTTTATGTCAAACAAAGTGGGATATTTTTTTTAAGCTAGTTAAAGAATCATGTCTTGACTTGCCTGAAATGTACCACACCTGACTACTAACAGGTAGAGCAAAGAATGGCTTTGCATCTTGCAGTCTCTATGAAACACCTTTTGTAGTTCCTTAAGGTATATTTAGCCTGTATGCACGACAAGCAGTTAAGTGTGTAATAAACACAAATGGACTTTTAAAAGCAAGTTGCAACTCTATCAGTCAACTAAAAATTCTCCCTTTCTTCCCTATCCCTTCCCATCTCTCCCAAGTACTCACTTAACTGGCTTCAGGAAAGTTAAAAGGACCCAAAGTATGTTAGCAGCTCGCTTCCTCAGCCCAACACTGATCTCATTACCTTCCCCCAACAACACAGAAAGAATCAGAGAGCAGAGGCCAGCCAGGTGATAGACATCAGAACCCAGAAATATCAGAAATATCAGGTTACCCTCTCCTTATAAGCACCAGATGTACCAGACAATAAATCTGAATTTCCTTTATCCCCTGTAGCAGACACTTCTAGTCTATACTAGTCACAAACAGCAAGAAGCTTATCCTATTGCTAACCTCTGAGCATTTGTTACTATTAGTTCAAGCATACCACCCTGAAGCTGAGGGAAGGCAAAAAAAAAAAAAAAAAAAAAAAAAAACCCACACAAAAACCAAACTCTCAAGCCTCTTGCCAATTTGGCACAAACCCAAAATCTCATTCCTGAGCCCAAAAAGGGAAAAGTCTAACTTGTAACAGGACAGAAAACTCTCCTCCCTACTATACATTAGGGAAAGGAAGGCATAATAATCATCACAAGCAAAACAGTTTTGAACAACCCAAACAAGTTAAAAGAAGTGGGCGAGAGCAGAGTCAGACCCAAGTCTGTGGAGAGCTGCTGCTGCAAACAGCCTTTTTCACACCTCTTCAGTCATGCCAGGACCCCAACTGGAATGGCTACAGTGAGCTGGACGATGAAAACAGATCTAGGCGCAATTAATTTTTCTTCTGCTATGTTGTTGGGGTTTTTGGGGGGTTTTTTTGTTTTGTGGTTTTTTGTTTGTTTGTTTGTTTTTTAAACCAGAGAAGCTCCCCCATTCACTTTATCACATGCAGCTGTTCTGCACTCAACTGCAGGAGCAACACAGGTGAAGGAGCAAGCAAAAGAGCCTGCTTCAGCCAGCACTCCTAGGGAAAAAAGCCCGTCAGACTACAGTCTCAGATTTAATTCCTCCTGTTTATCTGTGCACAGAGAAGGTCTGAAGAAAAGGAGAAATGCAGCGACCATTCCCACTTCTACACTGCATACTCTCACAGGCCCTCTAACCCAGCTCACAGTGAGCTCTTACACTTTCTGCTAGCCACCCAATGTCCAACGCTGTTCAGTGTGTTACTCCAATACCAAAGTTTTGGGGCAAAATTATGAAAGTAAAATAAATACACATGTAAAAAAAAGCAATAAGAAAAATGCTTAGAACAGGAGTTAAAAATGATGCTATCCAAAAAAAAAGAAAAAAGACATATAATGCCCCTGCAGGAAATAACTTTACACAAGTGCAAGACACAGTAGGCACACAACTCTCTTCTGAAGGCAACATTCAAATATACAAAAGAAGAAAGCTATTCTCAATATTTCATCATGGTACAAGATGTAGCTCAAAGCAATGCTTCAGATTTCCCCAATTCTGCAGGACAATCTTGCCCTGGAGCAAGCTACATCATTCATCCATAGCCACACCTTTTTTTTTTTTTTCCCCTCTTCAAAAACAACGCACCACCGCAGGGAAGACAAAGCCGCCCGCACTCCTACACTGTACGCACTATTTGTATTAGTATGCTGCCGAATGGGAGACAGCAATTAGATCTTTCTAAATAATGATTCATTTATTGATTACCTACACCATCGAATGACAGATAAATGAAACTACATTCTGACTATGCAACAGTTCCAAATAATTAAGATAACCAGCAACAATTTAATCACTATAATTGTATAATAGAGTAGAAGTATGTTTTCCTTTTTATTTTTTGTTTAGGTTTTAAACAAAACAGCTCAGCTTCTTAGTGTGCACCTGCCACTTTACAGACAGTAACTTCCACACCCAAGGGGGCAGGAATCAAATTACCCGTATTTCCAAGTTATTAAGTTATGTTTAACTTCCCTCATAAGTAAGCTTAAAAAGAGAGCATGCATGTAGAGACTGGGAGAGAAAAAAAATCTCAGTCAAGTAGTGCTTTTGTAAAGATGTGCTTAAATAGCAATTTCGGTACATGCATTGCAAAATGCAATAAAAGTGAAGTTTCATCTACTTGGCCAAGATTTTTCTTTTTGTGGTCCTGTAGTTTGAATAGATCAAGCAAGGTTTTAGAAACCAGTTCAACTAGACTTTAAAAAATAAATAAGCAAATGTGAGTAAGTATATCTTGTTGAAATACGGATGGGGAAAAAATAACCAACATGTAAAAATACAAGCAAGTACTCTTAGAAATAGTCTCAGCCAAGTATTTCTAGTAAGTGTTCTCTAACTTTTTTCTTTAAAGAAAAGTGGTAAGGTCAGGAAGGAAAAGGGCTGATCTATGATCTACAGCAATCTAAGTTTGTAACTTCAATATTCTGACAATTTCATCACTTAACAGAACATTCATAAGAGAAGAAACAGCTATCACTGAATATGGAGACAGACAATTCTTTTAAAACACTGTCACAAATTTTACTGAAAAATATGATTTTATGCAGTTTAAGGTCATTTTCACTAGTCAAAGTGAAATATTTATGTCCCTTGACTACTGAAAACACAGAAGATGTCTTTCCATTACATGATGATACAACTTTGCAGGCAAGGGAAAAAAAAAAAAAAAACACACCACCAAATTACCCCTCTGCTTTAATTTATAACTACTGTACCACAGTCTGCACAGTCTGAATGAGTTGTGGGGTAGGACCCAGTTTAAAGTAGCATACTTCTGTATTTTGGTACCCAGGTGAGCTTCCTGACAAGATACACTAACACATGCCAAAGGCCATGACATGAAGTAGGAAGACATGAAGCACCTCACCGTGTAACTCAACAACTTCTAGTTACCCCTAGTGCGCTTACTCTACCACAACAGCCTTGCCTTTCGAGTCTGACTGTAGCAACCAGCTGCTTATGCTCCAAGGTCAGCATTATCTGTGCTCCTCCAGCCAGGTAAAGAGCAGTGTTAAAGACTGCGAATGAAGGATAAACCATTGGCAATTTCTAGCACCAAGACAAAGCAAACGGTTCAGGATCGCAATCACTCATTACGCTTTTTCAGGAGGTAGTGTTTTCCTTTCAGGTAATTGATTTATTATTTTTCTTTAAGAATCTAATAGCTTGTATTCTTATATAGGCAGATGTGTTTGCTGTGTAATTCTGCTCACAATGGATATTATGTACTTTGTTTCAAGATGCTGAGTTCTGCATTTTTTAAGGGTAGCAACAATTTGCTTGTGGCTAGAAGTATGACTCTTCTTTAAGTAAAACAGTGACACACCTAAGGCTAGATTTAAAAAAAAAGCTGTATGTAATTATCGGCTTGCTGACACAATAGGTGAAACTGTGTGTCATACTTTATTTGAATATTTTTTTTCACCGTTTCTCTTTGGAGTGGCAATTCTACCTTCAAGAGCTGATTATATTTAGACAAGGTATGGCCAACATAACTACAAAGATTTTTAAGTAAAGCCTTAATATAGCGTTAATACTTGCTAAAATACTGTGCAGCTTTGTTAGAAAACTAAGTATATACAACCACACCACGTTACAACTGATCATAAGCAATTTTCAGCTTTCCCCTTGCCATCCACCCTGTGTTTCTCTCCGCTCCCCCAACTTATTCCAAACAATTGAAGTTGTCATAGCTGGCATAGCCAGAGTGTTAACTGGTATTACTACCACCGGTAGAAGATATATCAGCAGATATTTTCACTTGTCATTTTCCTAAAAATAAAAGAAGAATTTGTTTCCAGAACAGTCTGAAAGCTAAAAGACAGGAGCTTCTCCAGAAACATAACCTCCTTCATACCTGTCCACAAGTTCCCACTAACAGCTTTGTGACAGTGAAAAAAAACACCACAAACCACAAAAAATCAAAATGGTGAGCTTGCACCTAACATATGGAGAACAACATTGTTTTGCACTGTGGTACAGTGAAAGGAGTAAAAGAAATATATTGCTCAAAGCATCGTGAACAGAAGAAAAATTCTGATAAACAGATCAGAATTCTGATAAATAGAAGGCTTACACACTCACATTTAATGCTTTTTTTAAGTTTCACAAGGAACAAGCTTGCCAGACCTTAAAAGACACCTTAAATTGTTCAACTAAGTCAGAGGATGGAAGCAGAGGACTTATTTTCCTCAGGCTGCTGACCAAATCTACAAAAAGCACCAGTTTTGAACCAGACTTTAGTATTGGCATGGCTAGACTCATCCTGAAGATTTGCTCACAGCGAGAATATAAATGTATTCCTGCAAGTTTAAAGATAGCAGTAAATAACCCTGCACAGCTGATAACAGCCTGCTGGAAACATTTGTTAACGTTCTGGTCATGGGTGTCACTGTGTCTTCATTGTTACCATTACCTGTGCCGGTTAGATTAAAAACAGGAACAGAACCCTAGATGTAACCACATGATTATTTCACTGTGCAAACACATCTTTAGGTACCTTCATGTTAAGAATTTCATACCATATATAATTTACCATGAACTCTGCTAGAAGAGAATTAAATATGACCCTTCAAAATAAAATATTTCCTTAATAACTTAGTACGGCAAACCACTATTTCTAGCACGCTTAACTGAAGCGGGTCTATTCTGGAGCACCACATTCTCTTTCTGAAACTCCTCCAGAAACAGCGGACGGCATCATGTTCTAAGCACAGCTTGGTGTTACAAGACAAGACTCCTCTCCTTTAGCACCTACATTATTGTAGATGAAACATTATCAAAACAACAAGAAACTGCTTTATCAGAGACACAAGGCTAAGATGTCTTAGAATTTTCTGTCTTCTCGCTTTGGAGAAAAGATGTGACAGCTTAAAAGAAGAAGAAAAACAGCGTTTGGCCTTAAGAAATTTGACAGCAGGTTCTTAGACAGAAAGGTTTTATCACGGTCTCAAAAAACCCCAGGAGCAAGTACCACACAGGTAAGAGACACTGGTGTGTGACCCTACATTAAAGACCAGCACTGGAAAGTGAGGGTACAAGGATGAGGAACAGCAGAGACCAGCAAGGGCACAGTGCACCTGAATCAAGGAATAAAAATGGATATGTAGGGCTTACAGACTGTCCCAAAGAACTTAAAAACTAAAACCTTTAAAGAAGAAAGAAGTCACATATTCTTTGGGAACCTGCTGAGCTGAGTAAGTAATCCTGTGTTTCCAAACAAGGCTTTTTGGATGAGATTGCTGACAGAACTATTTCAATCTGGAAGCAAGGCAGCCCCTAGAAATTGAACCAGATATCCAGGACCACAAATCACTGTATGGTCCAAACTTTTTTTTTTTTTCTTTTTAAAAAGATAATACTAAATGACTACTGATCAAAACCCCTCCAATGGAGACAAAGATGCCTGACTTGCTGCTATCAATGGTTGTACTAAAAGTTTGCCAAGAAACTGTTAGAAGCTACCTCTTTGTGTTTGCAGTGCAAATCACCCATTAAAGACACCTTGAAATGTCAGTCAGTGTGCTGCCAACTAAAAGGCTAAATGCTAAAAGAGAGAATCCCACAAGCAAGCAGGAGGAAAAGCACGAGATGAAAGAAAAAAGGTAAAAACAATTTGTATCTGCAAAAATACCATCAGTATTAAGTGAAAAGCTGCACTAAGTTCTAGCCCACCATTGCAGTATCACAGATTTTGATTTGGAAATGTTTTGCAAATTTTACTTTTGAAAGTCTTTTGAAACAGAAACCAGAGACTGAAAAAGAAGTACATGCATGTGTTTCCATTCAACTGTAAGTAGAGTTTAGTACTGTGGTCATCCTGGACTGGGGTACTCTATAAAAACAGAAGGTATCAAGAGAAAAAAAATTCTCTTATGTATTTGTTAACTTTAACTAAAATGTCTTGAATCTTCTTACAGTGAATTTCTTTGGATTTTAATTTGGTTTTCTTATGACAGATAAACAGAAGGAAATGAAGTCATCACACCTGATAAGAAAATACTTAGATGCATTCCAATCCAAAAAGTTAAACTGCATCATACTGCAACAGGAAGAAATTTTAGACTTCAACAACTACATGGAAAGGCAACAGTATTGTCTACATCATCATCATCCCACCCATATTAATTTCTTTATTTTTAAGATATTCAGCATATCTGTTAGCATGAATCAATGAACTTTATTAAAAAATTATCACAGCAAAACAAAAATATCCATTTCTTGGCGAACAATATCCAGAGATCAATGAATTTCATTCATGTTATATAGGACACACCAGCTTCTTTTTAAGCATAAGGGTATTTCCCCTAAATGGATGTATCAGTGTTGGTCAGTATCTAATTTTCAATGTCTTGAAGACAGAGCATTATACACCTATATTATTAACTTCTAGAAGATACAGAATTAGATTATTAGATGAACTTCTAGCTCCTTCCTAATTTTGACTAGATTTTAAAAATTAACTGTAAATAGCTCAGTTTCTTATTGCCACAACTTACCTTGAAATCTGATTAATAAATGGTATCAGCTCTGCAGGTTCATAAGCACGAGCAAAGGCCCAGCACACATAGCACGCTGCATCTCTCACGTTGGAACCCACGCTGCACGCCCCCCTCTTCTCGTCATATGTTAGTGCTTTCAAAATGACAGGAACAACTGTTAAATTAAAAAAAATGTACAAAATCAACAATTAGGACCATACAGTGAACCACAAAAAAAAAGGTATAAGAGCATTCAGTGCTCATTAGAGAAGAGACACAGGGTGGAGTTGTGTGTTCTGAAAGAAAAGAAAGCATGGCTCTTATACATGCTAATTTTGAAGTTGATTAGAAAGAAGAGTTGGTTTTCTAATACACTATTTTGTTTCTTTGTCAGTAGCAGTTTATTTTTTTATTTTCTTCACATATAATTTGATGAGGATGAAAGCAAGTGGGTTACATAAGAAGTAACACTGATATCATTTATTATTCAGTGATACATGTTCAGAAGTCAAAGTAATTTCAAAAATGCAAAATTCTTAAGTGTCCACTTTTTAAAGTGCTGGACTTTAAGTATTACAGTAGCATCTACCACTAGAAAAAATACTTCTTAAGAAATACAGTATTGTAACTACCATAAAATAAAAGAACCAGTATCCATCTGTTAACAGGCAACATTTATCATGGAAGAAGTCCTAATATGAGAAATTCTTCTTAATTAATGATGCTTGTGAATCATCAACCTACCAGTCTTGAAAGAGACTTAAAGACAGTTTTTGCGTAATCTTAAAGCAAAGTGACATCATTCTTGCTTTAAGCAAGTAAGCAGTGATATCTTATTCCCTGTAGAGCTGTTATTTTGAGTGACTTCAATGCAGTGTTTTAAGCTTGAACCTACCAGCACTGCAAAACTGCAGAGATGATAAAGACAGTGTATGTATAAAACTACAATGTAACCTAGAAATGCAAACAGGTGGGCTTTACTCTAATTTCTGCTTAGACATCCAAAACAACAGTGTCGACTACATGCCTCTTCACCAGCACAAAAAGATTTAATGCAAAACTGGAAGCCTTTGATGAAGGAAAACAATATTAAAAAAAAAAGTCAATGTCTTTTTCTTCCTCCTATCAGTCACGTTAATGGTATTGATTTCACCAAGATACCAGTTTTTGTTAAACAGTAAGAAAACAAGATGGAGATATTTGCATCCTAAACAGCAATATGGAATCATGCACTGCACTTCAGAATGTACTCAAAATGCACTTAAATTGACTCTAATGCCCAAATTTGCAAATGCAGTCTCATGAGGCTCAGTAGAGAGATTCAAGACAAAAGCAGCTCACAGCTGTCCTGGAAGGTGCCTTTTATTTCTCAAGCACGCTTATTTGGGATGGTGAGGACAGGAAGGGACGCTGAAGCACAGGATGATATTTAACAGAAACTAAACTATAACCCAGACTATTAATGTTACACTTGATGAATCCAACTAGTTACAGGAGTTGGAGAAAATCAGCAGGAGGAATACACTGTGTTTCCAAATGGAAATGATGCACTGTGTATTCTTGAGCATATTCTGTTTCTCTTTTCTCTTGCCCCAGAAAATCATCCCGGACTGACAGTGTCAGTACATCTTTCACGACATATGTACCCCAGAACACAGAGCTTCTTTCTGGGAGAAGAGTGGCATTACCTGTGTTCATGAAACAAATCACGATCCAAAAATCAGCTGATACGATAGCTATCTTATCCAAGGCAGCTCTTAGAAATGCATGTATCAAGCATTGTTTCCTGATTTAATGGACAACCTGAGAAACTTTGGCTTGAGTATGTTTCAGCCAAGAAAGGCCTAAAAGCTACAGAGCTCAATATAACATGTGTCTCTGCCACATTTTACTGAGGGAGCTCCAGAGGAAATGCTGTTGCATAGAGCATAAGCCCAGGCTGAGCACCAGAACCACATGATACCGTTGCAGTGGGATGGCAGTAGAACACAGCTCCTTTTTTTTTTTTTTTAATCATATTGGGAAAAACAGAGAAAGCAGAGTAGTAAAACAGAAGTAAAGGCAAATGAAGATACCAGAATCTTGTCACAAAGGCCTTATAACATAGGTACTACTGTAAGGAAGTGACAAAAATAAGCTTGGGAAAACAAGCAGATTAAGCATTTCACTTACATGCTTAAATCCCTATCAAAAGCGCAGAAGTCAATAACATTTTTCTACAGATAACAGAGCTTCCAAAAACTTAAAGAAGAATTCCTTTACACAGTTCTAGTAACATACTGCCACAGTTTAAGAAATACCATAGGTATGCAAGGCTCCCCAGAGGGCTTCCTTTTGGTATCTGCAAATCCAGATACATAATTTGAATACATCTCTCTCTAGATGGCATGTCTTTAATAAATGAATAATGTCTGTAGAAACAAACAGCCTCTAGAAAAAGAAAGAAACAATTTCTCTCTCAATTTTCTTTCTTGTATCAAATTCATCAAATGTACCTTTTTTCCTTAGAAAATACTTGTCAAAAGGTAATCCCATTGAACAAGAAATGGGATCACTGAACTGTATTTCATTAGCAAACTGTGCCTTGATATACTTGAGTGGATATAATCACAAAATAATTAAAATTCAACGTACAGTTTATCACTGTATGCCTGCTACTTTAAACAAAAAAAAAATATGCACCACAACTGGAGAAGGGAAGTGTTAAAATGCCATTTAAATTTATTTTAATCTACTAAAGAAAATAAAGCAGTACTCAGAGGGATGGACAAGATATGAGTATTAGGAGCACAAACACTACATGGGAAAAGAAGCAATTCCCATTCAGGAACAATGATATAGCAAAGATGGAGGGATATTTGGGCACTTCCCAGTTCCGAAAGAAACCACAATAAAAATCTTTAAAAATGTTGACTAGCTTGTTTTGAAAAATGCTGCATCAACTGATGAAAAAAAAATGGAATTAGCTGGTTCTACAGGAACACTAAAACAGATGCCAAAGGCAATTTTGCAAAGCTGCTACAAATTTCCTTCAGCACAGGGTGATTACTCCAGCTACTTTAGACAGCTGTGAGTACATTCTCCTCTCTCTGTGCACTGAAGGAAATGTGGAAGAAGGACCCACAAGCAGCTCCTGATGTCTGTATCATCTGTATGAAAGAAAAAACACAAGTTCTTTTCAATTCAGGGCATTCATTTCCCAAATAGTAGGGTCAGTACCAAATGGCACCTGGCTTATTAGGGTCAAAGACAGAGGCGATGCTGCCAGGAGTCTGTAACAGCAGAAACTAAGGAAAGGCCAGGAACAACAGCACTATTACTCTGAGGAGCTCAGGCAAGCTTTCCCCATTATCTCGCAGCAGGCCTTCGGGCTCACACCTCTTTAACGTCCTGTGTCTGGGACTCAGAGCATTGACGCTGCAAGAGAAACAACAAGACTGCAAGTCTGGAGAGCAAAGGAGTATAATGCAAAGGAAGGATACAGAAGTGGACACTTAGAAGGTGGGAAGAACAGGCAAAACAAGGTGAAGTATGCAGTGGTAAGGGCTTAGTAAATACAAATACAACAATAACAAGGGAAATAAGGATCTAGGGGACAGCTGTTAAAAGTTTCATGCTATCACTGGTAGAATATTTACTGGTTAACTGTGGACTATGGTAAATACGACAGAAAAATTGCTCCTGACAAATGTTTGTGTGTTTGAAAAAGGGAGTCCATCATTACATTTCCTGTTGGCATTTAAAAGTCACAAAAAAACCCAAAAGAAACACTACTGAAAATTCCAGGTTTCACTTCATTCTTCACCCTAGAGTTCTTCAAACACAATGCAGGTTTGGTTTTTGCTGTGGCTTCCTGCAGTATCAGGAGACCCTGGCTGAAGGAAGTCATGAAGGAGCAATATAGGCAAAACCATCTGTACTGTTTAGTTTGCTGTAACTGAAATATCTTATAAAAGACCTTCCTAATCCATAGTTTGGAAGACTCCATGTTCATGTTATCTCACGTACACAACTTTTCATCTTCAGTCTAAACACAAAATACTAAGTTTAATTTTAATTAACATTTTTCTCTGATTTAAACTCTTCACATTCATACTCTTCCAGAGCTTTGTTTGACACACAAAGCAGCAATGAAGTTCAAAGCTTTGTAGTCAGCTTCTGATTTTGTATCTGTTATCCAATTTGAATTCACCATTCTAACCACCTCTCAAATATTCAGTGTGGTCACAGCGTTCTACTGTTCTGCTCTACATTATCTCAATTTTTCAGATTTAAGATCATGTCAAATTCATACTTAAAAATCAATAAAAACACAAATAATAAAACTTCAGAAAAAACTTCCAGAAGAAACTTATTTTAACTTGGAAGAGCAGAGACAAATTTTTACTTTTGAAATTATGAACATGCCTTTTTTTATTTAAAAGTAGGGGGATGGGAGATACAACAAGGAGAAGACCTGAACTGTTGCTTAAATTTTGAAGTTACCATTTCTTTCACAGATCTACATTAAAATGTTTGCCATTAAAAACAGAGGATAAATAGTGTCCACTCTCAACCTAACTATTAAAACAATATCCACCTGTTTAGGTCTGTGAATGCTCAAGAAAATACAGTCACCTTTACCTGTAGCCTAGAGGTATTAATAAGCACCTGTTACACTCCACCCTGCCTTACCTAACAACATAACTGCAGGTTGCAACACAGCTCTTTGCCCAAGCCTTGTGAAAATAAAGAAACAACTTCTGGCTTCAAAGTATTACAAACAACAGATTTTTTCCTCATACTGGAGACAGCTTGCACAGATATTTTGCTTTTTAAGGACAGATTTTAAACAATCGGATGCTTAACACCTTTCAGGTGTAGGTGCTAAACGCTAAACAATTAGTTATGAAAACTTATGGAAGACATTGTATGATAAGAGGTCACATGTATGTAAATAAAAAATGCCTCATACTATTCCTTTAAAAAAGTGCCTTTAAAAACATACTTTACACAAACCTAGACTGTAACACATGCCATCAGGAGCCCTATGCTACTTTAACCTCAGATTGTAACTTTTTTTTTTTTAATTTATTGCTATATTTATCATATAAAACATACAAATACAGCAATTAAACAAACAACAAAAACCTGTTCCTTAGCCTTGGGTCTTGTCTCCACAAGAAAATAGCAAAATTTCATGTCAACCCTATTTCATTTAGAACAGATTTGTTCACTGGATCTCAAGTTAATTAAGAATTGTCAAAATTTAGTTTAAAACTAAAATATGCCACTCCTAAAACATATTAAGCTAATGTTACCTCTTAGATAAGTCTTATGTTTTGATATGGACCATTTATGCAGAGAAGCCTTCTCAATTCATAAGTAATATATCGCAAAACCTGCTATTTTAGAATTATAAGAAAAAATACTACAAAAAAATGGATGTCTGCTATTACTGAAGGAAGTATTGTACACAATGTCACTCTAGGAGCAGCTAAGAACATTACAATTAATGAATCATGAAGTTTAAACACAGTTGTAAGTATCAATACAAAGAATAACAATTTTATTCTTCAAATTTTTCTTCAACGAAACTAACTCACTGCAGAAGTGTCCATCGGTAGGTTCATCCTCTTTGTGAGCCTCAGGCATAAAAACAAAAGTGTAAACATCCATATCTACAGTATGTCAGCTTCCCATGTTTTAAATAGCATACCTATCACTAGCATTCATTTGCTAAAAAAAGAACTCTGGCTTTTCAATGTGAAGTTCAGATTTGAGACCACATGCTCTTACATAGCACTCTAACATCTTCTAGAAAAAGAGGCAGGTCCTAACTGTAACTTCATTAGGGCTGTTATACTAATATTTCAGATATCAACACAGATGCAAACAGGTAATTTCAGGTTAGGCCCATTATCAGAAATAAATATTTGTTTAAAGTTCTGCCAAATATTTATGATTTGTTCTCATTTTTCTATACAAGCTGTCTACTTCAGAATTTACTCTTAAAGGACTATTTCATCAGAGGATAAATTCTCCAATGACGGTCAGAAAATGCATGTGCTGCTTTGTCTGTCAAAAAATTCTCAAGTGTTTCTGTGATATGCTCTAACATTGCACCCTGGAGGGCAAGTGCCTAAAAACTGTCAACAGGTGGCCTGTCTTCTCTCACTCCTGCACCCAAGTGTGACCCAGTTAGGAGTTTGCCAGGGAAGAAGGGGAGAGTATCACAATTCATGCATGTTCAGAAGGCATGTGAGAATTTAACAGCTGAAGTCTCTTAAGCTGCCATAACTTTCTCACAATTCTTAACACTGACCCACAAATATAAGGCTGTATATATGCATATCCACAAACCAAATAAGCATTTTCTAACCCGTGACTATGAAGGGCTGTGTCTGTCTGGTTGCAATCTCAGTTTAGTCTCTCACTACGTAATGAATTAAGAGAGTCTTTAATTATATGATCACGTGATATTTTTTTCCATGGACCTATCTCAGTCAGCACACAGGAAAGACCTGCTCTAGTGATGATTCACAGCTGGGCAGCAAAGGAGATTGTTGTCTGCCTCGCTGCTCAGGGAGGAAAATATGTAAGGCAAAGACGGGCTTTCAGTCAGAGAGAAGGGATTGTTGGTGAAGTTCGATGTTGCCCTAAAGACCTACATTCTAACTGCATCTCTGCCAAAGACTTACTGTTTGATACCAGTCATATTACTTAAATACAGTATTTAAAAGAAATGGATGCTGGCTTTCATTTCCCAGGTATCTGCTTCAATAAACTCATGGCAGGTTTGCAGAAGTGCTACAACACTGAAATTAGTCTGAGCGTTTGAGTATGGCAAGGGGCCAAAGAGGAAGCAGACAGATCTGGATTCTGGCCAGTCTATCGCAACATCGTTAAATGCAGCCATAAACCTCAAAATCTTTAAGGACCCCTTCCTGGCTACATTGAAAGGCCTGCAGCTGACCTAACACAGTATCGATCTACCTTCTCTGAAACACAGAACGCTGAATATTTTGGGGATTCATCTACCCACTCATGCCCAAGGCCATACTAGAGACCTTCATACAGGTTTACAGCTAACCGAGCTCTTCCTTTAACTTAACCAGTAGCAAACTACAGTTTAAGGACATCAGGAAACAGGCTCATGAAGGAATCCTACTAAGCAAATAAATTACTTACTCTGAAGGAGTATAAAAATTTTGTAAACTTATAACACTGCGTGTCAGAAAAGAAAAATCACCAAAGAAACCCCAACCTTTAGGCTAACGTTGTGCAATACTGAGATAAACCCTACAGTGAAAAAGCTAGAAGCAATTCATTGTCATTTATTCCCTGCTTAGTATTTATACCATTTCCCAGTGGCGCTGGGGGAGGGACCTTTCCTGCTACGGCTTCAGCTATGGCATTTTTTCTTGCTCATACCTGCTGGCTAATGAAAAAAAAAATCTGCACTACTTATAATGCTTCCTTGCTAATTTGAAAACTATTATGGTGACATATGCATTATAACTTTTTAAAATACTACTTTCAAGACCATGCATCATTTTTAAAGTTCACCTGGGTGTTAGAGAAAAGGAATTCTTCTGTAACCAGCCTTTCAGGTTTGGGTGTTCTCTATTTTCTAAGAGTCCACCTAAGACAGGTAGATCTTTTTTTTTTCATTTCTTCCTGTATCTATGATGAAAAGTACCTGGAATCTCGCCAACAGCCTCACAATTAACCACCACTACAGAACAGACTAACACATTTCAGAAGCCTGACTTCCTGATGCGTCCTCCTCCAAAAACCCTGCTGCAAATCAGTATCAAACAACTTATTCTGGAATATGAAAACACAGAAGGTAATCCTTAAAAACAGAGTATGTAAACAAGTTTAAGAAGTTACGTAATAGATTTCTATAAGACTATTTAAATTTTAGTCTAAGTTAAACCTCTTTCTACGGCACACTTGAAAGCAGTATTGTTCTTTTTGTTAGGGTTTTTTTATTTTAATAAATGGCACAGTGAAATTGGACATGCAAAAATGCTCCTTTTTTCATTGTATGTAGAGTTTTTCAGACTTAAGTATATGGAGCTATATATAAGTATCAGGAAGCACCATTCTCTACTCTCAGATAAAACACACAGGAATCCAATCTCTTATCAATACTAGCAAATATGCAAGTGTTCTCTGTACCAGGAGCACAGAAAATCCGGTACTACCACAGAGCACACCACAGACCTCTAACCAAATTAATAAAATATTTGCAACAAAAGCTGAGGGAATTTTAAAGTTGCAGACACAAAAGTCATGCATACACAGCTACTCCTTCAAAGCCGTAGCATCTGTTATTGAGATTAGCTGCACCTATTTGAAACCTTCTGTCAGAACGAGAGACTTCATTTCATACCAACTTTTCACAAAAAATATACTTGACAGTGGGACATTTTTAAAACAGAGAAATGTCATCTGAAATAACCAGTGTTTCCTATTTAAACAACATGCTTACCATTCAGCAGAAATAATACACAAAATATTTCCCTAAGCCAGGATCTTTTGGAATACTGGTAGCATTGTATCTGACCTCTTTGAAAAGGTAAAAAGCATACTGATTTTGTCATTGAATCCCAAGACCTCATATCCTGCCAAGTCCCCTCTCAAATCTATCTCAGCCCCCTCACTAACAGTACTTAACTGCAGACTTCAATGCTCCCTACTTTCTTCTTACACTTTTCTGTTTATCCTTTTATTCTGAAGGTAATTTATAAACAGAAGAAATAAAGCCTGGTTCTTCACGAGTTGGTTTTTCCCACTCTCTCTAATTCTATCCTTTCCATTTATTCTGAGATTTAAAAAAATTAAATTCAAGATTTGGATCACTTGCACTGACCCACTAGTACCGGACTTCCAAATTAGCCATTATCTGTGTATCTCATCAGCATTATTGCCTTCTGTTTAAATGTTGCTTTCATTGTTGCCACAGTTAAAAAAGGAGAGAGGGATTGTTGGATTGTTTCAGGCTATTCACTGTGAAAGGGTAAGGGTATATAAGAAGGCAGGCAGATCAAAACCAACGGCTTTCCAGCTGGAATCCTCCCAAAATAAGCACCAATTCATTGCAAGTGTAACCACACAGCTCTTCCAATCTTCTTTCCCTGGGTTCCTTTTCTCACTCTTCAGAGATACAAATGTTTCTATCCTTACTTTAAATGTATCTGGTTTTATAGCAAAAATAGGGTCACATAATGCACAACAAACAAAAAAAAAAGAGCAAGTTATCTTTGCGAAACACTAATAGTTCTACCACTGATTTCATTTAAGAGGCTTTCTCTGGCTTTAAGTAGGGAAAGTTTAGGCCCCTAGCCATTTTGTAGCTACAGCTGCGACTATCCAGCGGTCAGCAAGCCATTGAGAGAGTTTAACACCAGAACACTTTTAATCTCACCACTGACATATTAAGAACGCCTAGGAAGTTTCATGTTCCTATATATGACACACCTTATTAGGTAGAAAGTTTATACTATGCTGTCATCAAGAGAAATTTTAATAACGTCCTTTCACAAGCAAACCAGAAATTCAAGTAAACTAGGATTCTCTTGTTTGTTTAGTATTTATCCCCACCCAATTAAATAAAAAACCCCTATAAATAATAGTCTGAAGCCTACAAAACCACAAATACAGCACAAAACAAAAGATGTGAAATCATACTGAAACCACACTGAAATATAAGTTTTTGGCCCTAACACATGCTGTACAGTAAGAAATGTTTCATTTAGGACTGCTGCAATTCCAGATGTAGAAATTCACACAAATACATCATCAGATCATAAGATTTTAAATGAATTCTGGCCATTTTGCTAAAAGAAAAAAATAAATTAAAAAAAAATAGTTCTCCCTACATGCAAATTTAGCTGCATGATCCATTCTAAAAACAACTGAAATTTTACAGCTAAATGGTAACATGTAACTTTGAATTCAAAAACGTAACAGACAAACTGCAGTTCAAGAACTGCAGCGTTAGTATTTTTTAAATGGAATAAAATAAAGCAGCAGATTTCGTTTGCTGGTTTATATTCCCCACTTCTAAAATTATTTAAATAGTAAACAACATAGAATAATCATACAAACCTTTATAAAATCTGACACGTTTCAAAGAATAACTGAAAGCTAAAAATATTTTGAGTATAGCAGTATTCGTTATATGCCTCACTGCTCTCTTCATGAGAGTTGCATCACAGCAGCACAACACCAATTATGCCTCAAAGAAAAGTGTGGGACTGACTTCATATATACGAGAACTGCACATGGCATAACTCAGGTCCTACTACTGGGTTCTCCGAGAAAAACCTTCATCTAGGTGAGAGAACTGTCTCAGAATCTCTGGCATAAGTCTTGAAATCAAAGCAGAAAAGGAAAAATCATTCTGCATGAAAAACACTCTAAAATAATAAATTTTAAAAGGGAATTACAACCAGAGGACCAAGGAGAAACTGAAGAAAGGTATATTTTACATCTCTGTTGGAATGACTGGCAGTGAGAAGAATGACTATTAAAAACCCCTTCATATAAACAGTTCTTAGTTTTGCCTACAGTCTCAATTTCTGATGTTACTTCCCCCAAGATGTTTCACTGCCCAAGGGTGAGGAAGATCATCCTAGTTCCAGGCCAAACACTAACAGTACAGGCCACAGTAAATATCTAAAAATATGATCTGCAGTTGCTATTAACTGCTGAGCTTTTATTCTTTTCCCATACAAATAATTTGCTCGAGCATAAGTGGCTCACAAACATCAGCAAGGTAATCTGCCCAGACATATCTCTCAAGTCAGGGACTGGAATCATTATGAAAAACAAAGGCACATTTCAAAGGTGTTATTCGAAAAGCATTAAGGCTAATAACTATTCATATGGGATAGAAGAAAATAATTATGAGAATATTGTACAAGAATCATGTAATGTTTTGGGGCACAACATGAGTTACAGCAATTATATTCAAATACATTTGCCCCCTCCTGGGAATGGTGTGGAATAACCTAGTCCAAACATGCTAATACAGATAGCAAAATCTGTCGATAACTTCAGTTCAGGTGATCAAAGAAAGAAAAAAGTACTTCATTAAATGTTTAGCTCAAAGCCACACATCATAGCCACACACAAAGCCATACATAACTAAGATGACAAAGATAGAAGTGAATATTGCCAGCCACACAATTCTGAGATGTTTCCTTTACATGGCAAGCTAAGCTTCCCTAGCTCCATGTCTATCTGTTCAACAACATGAGATTATTCACATTTACCTATAATCATTCTTCTTTCTTGGAATAACTAACTAGTTCACGAATTTGTAAGGCATCTCTAGAAAGATATGGAAACATTGTTGATGACTGACAACCAGTGGACATCCTTTGAAAGTGGTATCAGAGTTCTGACTGATAGGAGGTGAAGTCAAAACAGCAGAACAACTCAGCCACCAGGGCCATTCTTTGCATTAGAGCAGAAAGTTAAGAACTACCTGATCAACGGAGGGGTTCATAACTGACCAGAGCAACACTTGGCACTACTCCATAGATTTAGGGCATGGAATTTTGAAGTGCAAGGGGAAAATGAAAATTAGGTAAAGAGTATATCAAGAATAGGTGAAGTTCATCCCATTTGTTATGTATGGTTTCTGCTAGTGACATTTTGTTTTCTGTTCAGTGCTAAAGCCGAGCCAAAAAATTCATATAAAAACATGAAGAAGGAAGTTTGTAACATTTATAGAATCGCAGTTTTAGGCTACAGTAATTAAACCTATGAAATTCAACTACAGCTAAATAACATTTATTTGCTTTAGCCCTCCAGAGATACAAAAATAATCATATTTTTAAAAAAGCAACTTGGGAGAAAAATATCAATAAATCCAACTTTTACTATGTCAATCCTGGTTCTTTTAATTAATCTGACTTGTACTCAGGTAAACTAAAAAGGGTGTTACCAAGAGGTGATCGGGTTCAGTTTATCTAGTACTCAGGGTGCAAGTAAAATGAGTTAACAAAAACAAGCGATGAAACATCAGTGCAATCAAGATTTATTAATTCTAGAAGTACACACAAACAGGAGCTATCACGTTCCTTTTCTGGGGACCACCAATGAACCTTCTCCCCCAGATTTGGATTTTTAATACCATCCAAGCACCAAGAAAAGGAGCATTTACCTTAGCTGTTCTTTTTTTTTTCCAGTTCTACTTTGTTCACAGCTGATTTCAGCTGACCTGACTAATAATTGCAACTTTCAGGAAGCATAATTTTTAAAAATTATTTTTCTTGGGTCAAGGCAGCAACTGGACATCATGTCTCCCCTCCACATACTAGATCAGGGAAGAGGGACAGGGGGAAGGGGGAAAAAAAAAATCAAATAAAGTTCAAATACTGACTGCCTCTTACTCCAGTTCAGTCACCTATATTAAAGGAGTCCTTCAATAGTTTCCTCTAGATGCCAGAAATTGCAGTTTTCTTTCAAAACAAAATATCTGACCTGATTCTATACAAGGAAACCTACCTCCACTCCATCACATGCAAAAAAAGAAACCTGATGGTACCTTCCTTCAGCTACAGACAACATAAAATGATCCACATTTGCAGAAGAAAAATGAGGACAGTTATGTAGATGGACATGGCACACAAACTTATTGACATGAAGGAAAGGCTATTCACTACTGAGTGAGGACTACTGAATAACGTCTGCTGTTGAGAAAGCAAAGGACCTTCCTCCCTAGGTGTTTTCAGAGATGTTTCTGAACGCAGATGTTACAAGATCTTTCTCTGCAGGTAGAATTTACTAATATACTACTTCTCTTCAAAACATTTTGCAACTAAATGGAAGAATGATGAACTACAAACACTCTTGTTATTCCATCTGAAGCCAAAGGATTTACAAACATCTAGACAGTAATATGATATCTTTTTACACTGCTAAGCTGCCTTGTAGGAACATAATTTTAAATGAATAATTTAAATTTAAATTTAAAACTAATTTAAAAAAACCCAAGAGCCATCTTTCTACCTTAAAATTAGCGATTGCTTACATTCAGAAAAACTTTCCAGAAAACTACATTGGCATAGCAAGGGGAAGGATGGTGATCTGCATACCTAGATAGGAAAGTAGATGTCCATAAGTCATTCCATCAAGACAAAGGCCACACCTTTAAAATTATTTTTAAGACACTGCTTTAGAGACTGAAACAACTTTTACCCACTGCCTAAACAGGTTTTGTAGTGACAATTTCCTTAATAATTTTCATTCAAAAGACCATATTTTTGCCAAGTATAAAATTCACCATAGTTCTATATTTAAAAGTTTCAATAATCTGCAACTGTTTAATCTATAGAGGAGTGGGTGAAACAAGAGGGTTATCATGTTAATACAGCTGAATTTAACAGTTATGACCAGAAATTTTAATGTCTCAATAACATTAGAATTAGTAGCCAAAAACCCCTTTAACATTCAGTCACAGGAATGTTTTTTAGAGAGAGCCAGAACTATCAAAAGATTTTACCTTTTAACAACCAGTTATTATTTCACTAAACACTCAGCAATGTCACTAGATGACTGGCAAATACACTAATAAATTTATCATTTATAAACTCTAACAAATGCAACTAAAAGCAAGTACTAGTACTAATCAGTGGATCATCGGTTGCCTTTCTCCTGTCACCATTCAGCCTCACAGCTCCTAAGCAAGCGTATGTACGTGATAATCAATTTCTTACTGAGGTGACTCCTTTCCATTTACAGGATCTGTACATTTGACTGTTGATTATAGACAAGCTTTGGCAGGTTCCTGTGGCAAGCAAGCTTGGAGTTAGTTCAGTCCCGCCTTCAGAAAGGAGACTCATGAAGGACAAAAAGATTTAAATAAAAATGGAGGGGGGGAGGAAAGAAAGAGCAAAAATATTAAAGGTACAAAGGCATTCAATGCAAAATGTCAATCTCTAATAAAAGAGTAAAATTATTATTTTTAAGCTTTGCTACCCCCTGTGTACAGTCAATTCTGCTGCTCGCAAGTCACTTCTACGGACGTTAAATGTATTAAAAGCTCAGTATATTACCTAAGCCATTTTTGACCCCACATTGCAGACTGCTGCTCGGAGGAACAGACAATACAGTTTAGAGTAAAACTTGGTTGTTGGAGGGCACAAAAGTGACAAGAGCTCTCTTCGATAGCTTAGATGCTGAGGTAATGCTGAATGAAAGCAGTGGACGCAAACAAATGAATTGTAGCTTCAGGCTGGAGTAATATCAGGTGCATCTCTACACCCCGAGGGCTCAACTCCTACACTTCTTAAGTCCCTCCCCCTGAAACAACCTCCTGCAGTTTCACTTAGAGATCAAGCAGAGAACAGGTACTTCTCTCTCAGCAGTGACAGCTACAGCTTACTACCAGTGATCACCTTGAAGGTTTCAGACACCTATGTATCTGGTGAGTACATTTCTTTAGAGCATTTTTTTCAAATAAAGTGTGTTCATATTAACATCTAAAAAGTAAATCAGAGGTGTTCATTTTTCAGCTGTCTCAAAAGCCTAGGTTACTCCTAGCAGGTGCATTTACTGCACCAGTTTAAGCTTTCAGCAGAAAGTTTCAACAGGAGAGGGAAATAATTTGAGAGAAGAACTAACTCTTGTAAGTTTTTACAATAATTAACTCTTGTTGGTAAAAAGTGTTTTAAGCACCTTTTTTCATAAAGGAAGGTAATGTATTATATTGAAGAATGACAAAAAGCTGCGTTGCTTAAAATTGCTATGTTTAGTCTGCCAACTATTCTTCATACAGTAGTGTCAGGTTAATCTGAAAAGCTTGTATGAAAATAAGGTGCTCCACTTCAGTTTTGATTTATTATTTTTTCCAGCTTCTGGGAATTTAGCACAGAAAATTGGATTGTTTTGAGTTATTCTCTCTCGAGTCAATTAAAGTCTACCAAGACACTGAATTATTAACTTAATATTTAAGAAGATTTTTATTTCTTATCCACACTGCCTAACCAACTTATTTAATCTCTGTTTCTGTACTTCCTCCCACACGCACGCACACACACAGATACATGGGCGTACTCACACAGAAGCACGCAGCCCTCTTTGGTCGGTGCCTTCAACACACGCTTCCTTTCCCGTCCTCACCAACCCACTCCTCTCACCCATGTTTCCTCCTAATTAACAAACAGTTGCGTTAAAATTTATCTTTCAGTTTAAAGGAACTGGAAGTTTAGAAGGGAGTGGTAGTTAATCACTGGAAAATCTCAGCTAGAATAAAAACTCACAAATCTTGTTCTTGCAACACTCTAGGTAGGTGACAATGGCATGTCCTTGAGTTATGCAATAACGCCACATCACAATATTTTAATTATAGCATGTCCTTCAAATTGTTCCACCCGAGTGAGTACTCCTGGTCAGAGAGATCAACATCACCAAAAGGATACTGCAATAATAATGGAGTGTGCATGACAAACTGTTACGTAGTTTGCTAAAGCAGTGTCCTAAAAAGAAATATAATTACCATCCCTGCTTGTAATAAAAGACATTTTGAAATTTCCTCTTTGATCAACTGGGCATCTTAAACAATTTAGACTACTTAAAAACCTAAAAAACAACATGCACATATATATATGTGTGTCTATATATATGTTTGTGTATGCGTGTGTATGAATACATATGTGCATATATGTGTGTATATACTTATACCCACGTACATTTTTGTTTATATATTTATACACACACACATGCACACAATGTTAAATGATATTCTTGTTTTCTGAACTTGCTAATAATATATTAAAGGCAAGGAGGTAGCAAGAACATACTTTTAAAATGAGAAGGAAGAAAACTTGCAGCTATCAGTCTCAGGTTGGAAAGGGCTACCGATTAGAAAGCCGTGAGGAGGTATACTATTGACAAGAAACAAACAACTAAGACAACCTCAAGTTTAACCAATATTATCTGCATAACCTGTTCTCAGTTGAAATATAAATACATAATACTACTACATTTCAAAACTAGAAAATTATAATAATATATTACTATGTGCATTTCTAAAATCAGGTATACAGGAAATATATTCTCAATTTAAAAAAATGACATTAAAATTATCATCCTGGTACTGAAGAATTTTTTTTCCTATTTTTAAAGGATATCACAAGTTACCGCATTCAAGTTTAAGGAAAAAGCAACTACTTATTTTGATTTTTCTTTCTAATACTAAATTTTAATTTTTGGTAGCACAAAAGCATACATTGTACAACTGTAAGTAACTAACATTATTTATATAGATACAGTTTTAATTGGTTACACCTATTTTAAACCATTAATGTCTTTTCCAGCTCTATGTGTGGGATTAAATAGTTTTAATTTTTTTTAATTATGAAATATGTACCTCTGCCAGATACTCCTGTGTTTTACTTAGAGATTGGAGGAGAAATTATCCTTCTTGTCTGGGATTAGAAATATTTCATTACTGGCATTTTTAAAGCATGAGAAAAAAAGCGATTAAATAGTAAAAGAGAGAAACAGAACATCCATCTGGCTGACACTAGCCTAAGTTTATGAAAGGGTAAACACCCTTTAAAATAAGCTACTCGCTCTACTCCTCTCAAGTCAGAGCAGCAGGTTCTGGGAGCACTACTGTCTGGAGGCTGAGCATGCCATCAAAATAATTTAAAAAAAAAAAAAAGCCATTGTAATTCTCTCCTGCTGTACACATGGCAAAGAAGCTCCAATGCTCTAAATTTCTAATATTAAAACTGCAACAATGCATTTTATCTTATTAAGAAATGATAGTTAATACTCTGTTGAACAGGAATAACTTGAATCAAAGTTTAAATACCAAGTACAAAGTCGGGGTGGGGGGGAACAAGACACACAGGAATTTTCATTATTAAGCAAAGGAAAGCTAGCAGAACAAGAAAATCTAATTAACATCTCTTTATTATAAGTGCTGCACCTGAATGCAAATTCAGACTGTTATCATAAATGGTTCAGCTAAGAATGCAGTGGAGTTTTGACAACAATATCTTTTTTTCAAGAATAATTAGTACAAGTACTTCCAAGAAGATATAAAGAACAACAGGTACAAACTGACTTGACCGAGTCCATTACAAACTGTCCACGTTAGTTATACATCATTAGTGAAAAATAAATGCAACAAGCTCACTTAAGGCAGACAGAAAAAGACCAGTTCCCTATCTGGACCTCCCCTCCTACACCTCAATATATATATATTTTTTTTAATGTAAAAGCATTATTCTTAATCTTTCAAAGGAATTCTGGCTATCATTATTTAAAATACTTTTTAAATATGATATGATTTTTTTAAAATTATTGAACTACCTTTTTAACCAGACTCCAATGACAAGACTTTAACATGCTGCTATATAATTCAATTTTTTTTCATTGTTACAGTACCAGTATCCAACTCAAACAACCAAAAAAGCCTTGCTAAAACCTGAAAATAAAAAGCTACTTCTCTACACATTCCTTTTTCTTTAGGCTATCACACATTTAATCATTTGTTAATTTTAAAAAAAAGCTCGATTGTTTTTTCTACTTACAGAGCAGCTTTGCATTTTTCAGGGTGCCTTCAAAATTACTATTTTAACAAAACTAACATTTCTATGACATCAGAAACAACATTTAATACAATTTGCTAGAATTACTATACCTGATGAAACAAGCAGCAATTCTGTAGCTTTGCCTTCAGTTTTCATAACGTGTTGCATGTCATTTTCTATTAAATAATCTCTGATTTAAGAAATGCAAAACATCTCTAACTAAAATCTCACAGCACGTAATTACCAGCAATCCTTTTCATAAACTTAGTATTTTAATACTACTAATTTAAACTTCCATGTAAAAAGCTTTTTTTTAAAAATATATATATATATCAAGCTATCTAGTCACGCTTACAATTAGTATTCCTGTAGTTTCGGGTAACACAATAGATACAGTACGTGGTTTTGCAACAGTCATCATTTTGATAATGATGCTTATAGTTCATGATGAAATCATCAGGTTTTAGATCTCTGCCATAACACATCCTATAAAATCATGAGAACTTGACTCTGAGAGTTTCTCACGCCTTCAGAATCAGTGAACATAATGGAACAAGCTGATACAAGCCCTCCCGACTTATCTACTGAGCAAATCATTAGGCTGTATAAAGTATCCACAACCTTAGTTTTTCTGAAGAAAGGCAGATAGATCATTCTCTTATAAATCAATTGCTGTCAGACACTTTTTTACCTGAATTAATGTACTTGTGTGTCCGTGTTAACTATATGCAACATGTAAAGCGCTACCCAGCAGAAGAATGTGAAATGTGTTTATCAAGCAGAAGATTCTATTAGTCAGATATTGCAGTACTCATTTCTCTTAATTGAATTAGGAAGAGGAAGAAAATTGGTGTGGTTTTATCCTTCGAGAGATTGGCCACTTTTGAGGTATCCGTTGAGATTAGGCTGTTAGGAAATGCCATGCCAGGTAAAAGAGGGGGTTGGTCAGTCTCTGAAAGAGCCAAGTCAGCTACCCAAGTCCAACCAATCCACTCCACCCTCATTTCACCAAAGCAGGAAATTCCCTCCTCTCTCTCCCCAACCGGCCAGACAGGCTTGCCCCATATCCAGCTGCTGCCAGGACCTGCCTCTTCTCATCCTACCCACCTCCACTTCTCTCTCAACAGCTCCACCTAGATTTCTACTTTCATCTTCTGAATGAATGTGCCTTCAGTTTTCAAAGAAAACTCCTTCAAGCCAGGAGCAGTGGTGGATGACTAGCACTGCTGAAAATTAGGCCGCTTCTGTGACTATGTTTAGGTGCGGAAGGATGTCAAAGTCTAATTCATGTCTATCTCAACTCTGGCATCTAGCATTTTTGTTTTGTTTAAAAAAAAACCACAACACACCATATGTAATATTAGGGGGAATACAGTTAAAAGAATGTATTTCTTTGTATTTAGTTCCAATGTTCCACTACAGCTAATTTTAAACTTTGTGTTACAGTTCCTGCACTACCAGTTGCAAAAGTGTTGTTTTCCGGCACCCCTTCTTCCCTGAGACACCACAGGAGTTGGCTTCCTCTCTTCACCTGGGAAGGATTCTAGAAACCTGAAAAACTGGAAACATCAAGAGGCTAAAACAGAGGAAAGATAACCACAAGAAAGTTTTTATAAAGAATCATTACATTTAATTGTATAAAGCAGAAAAAAAATGAGTCTCCTCAAAGAACGTAAACCAAAGAAGCCTCACTACATCCCAAGACCACCAGGAAAGCCATTTAAGTATAAGTGCTTTCAGTGCCCCTTTACTTGCAATGAGAAATCCCATCTTTTTAACCATATGAAGTATGGCCTCTGCAAAAACTCAATTACTTTAGTATCGGAGCAAGATCGCGTTATTAAGTGTCCAAAGACCAGTTCCTTGGAGCCCAAACAGATCAATCAGCTTGAATCTACAGTCAAACCAACTTCTTCTAAATCTGTCACAAATGGACTGTCAACTCTCGATTCAAAGCCTCAATATCCTTTTGCAAAAGAAGATGCCAAGGAAAATGTTGAATTACAAAACCAGGCAACAAACACAGCAATTCAAGGACAAAAATCTGCCATTCAGAAGGAATTAACCCCTGCCAGTTCTACAACAGAAAGCGCTATGAGCATGCAGCCCCTTTTGGACAGCATTGTAAGGCCCTCGGCTTTCGTTCCTGTAGGAGAACACAGAGATAGTAAAGGCCCAGAAACTAGTGAAGTATCTGAAATTATATCGCTCTCTAACAAAAGTTCATCTTTCCACACTAAGTCTGCATTTCATGCACCAAGCCACCCATGGAAAGCAGGTTCTCCTTTCCTCCCAGAGTTTCCACATAAAGTTGCTCCCACAAAAGGCTTTGGTTCCATTTCACCTTACATGCAACCAATGATTCCTGAGTACTCACCCCATTTTTATGAGCATAGGCTGGCTATCTACACACCTTACTTGCTTCCAGGTAATTCAGAGTGTGAAAGCTCTGCTCTGTCTGTCTACGGCACACAAGATCAAAGACACTTTCTTCCCCACCCTGGGCCACTTCCAAAACCCATAAATCCATCAGCGTATGAACACTATCGATTGTTCCAACAATATCATTCTGCTCCTCCGATACCGTATGGATTTTGTAGGCCAACAGATCCTCCATTTTACAGATTTTCACACGTAGCTGGTATTAACAGAGATCAAAATTCTCATCTAATGGAAGAAACTACCTTGCTATATCCAGCTTCTTTAAGTCCATCCCAACAATACCCTTTAAGTTCACATAAAAAACAAGCAGATTACGAAAAAGAAATGACATTATTGCATGCCAAAAGTCATTCCAAAGATGACCAAAATGAAAGAGAGAATGCTAAAATGAGCCCTCTCGCGGGAAGTGCGGCAACGGGCTCCCCTGGCAGACCCAGCCCAACCAACTTCACTCAGACAAGCCATGCATGTGAAGGCTTATTTGACCTCTCTAACAAGTCATCTTCCACATCACTGGGCAAGTATGATCAACCAGAAGAAAACTTCACAGCTTTCAGACCTGTGAGAAAAAGCACTGATCAACCCACTCTACTTCAAAGTGTGCAGACACAGCAAGATAGAGGAGATTCACCCACCAGGTAAAATAATAAAATCACTTTTCAAATTCTTGTCAGATGTACTAGGGACACACTAAGATAGATACATTTCATGCAGTGCCCCTAATATATATTTAAATTTATAGCACTGAGATAATTTGTTCAACATTAACTGTGCAAAACACAGTACAACTCACAGTTGCTACAGTGAGTAGACCACTCATTCTCCTTAAGTGTATCAGGTATTTCCAATGCCGTTACTATGCATGTGTCTGTACAGTTCAGGCAGTTACCTGTATTACAGCAGTGTGCATGGTGAAAGGGACTTGGGGGAGTTACAGTAGAAACAACAAAACTGGCAGCCTTCTAGCCAGAGTTTTTTCTCTTCTTCCTGCCCAGTTCCTCAACCCCAATTTAAAAGAGCAACTGATAGTGAATTCTCTTTTCTCCTCATTTCTTTCAGCATTAACGTCACTGATGAAGATTCACATACACAGAACGAATGCCATAACAATGAAGGCTCACTGTCCAACACAGAAGACGACACAGGGATAGTTCCCCTTAATCTTTCAAAAAAGGCTGACACAAACACAGGACCTATTCATGAGCATGCATACAAAACCACATCCAAAACAGAAAGTCAGAACTTTCTAGAATTGCAAGACATGCCTCTGAACCTCTCGGTAAAAGATTCCTGTAACACAGTAAGCCTGAAAACATCATTCCACAGTCCATCTCATGATAATGGTGCTGCTACTTCTTCAAACACTGAAAACGAAACCTCCGGAGCAGATGCATGTAACCCCAAGAACCCTATTAACAGTGCCTGCGACAAATCGTCTTTCACAGCTCACCGTAATGAGGCTCAAGACTTAAGAATAATTGACAGCTGTGATGAACAGAAACAAACAGCAGCTGTAGCTCTCTGTCAGCTAGCTGCATACAGCCCTAGCAAAGTCAGAATGGACAACGAAGGGCAGAGTCCTCAGGACAGTAATGCTTCGTGTACAGAAGCTACTCTTAATTCTTCTGATACTCAGGATACCCCGTGCAATCAAAAAGTAAAAGGACAAAAAAGGACAAATCAAAAAGAATCAGCAAAATCACAGCAAGGCACTAAAAGAGTAAGGCCAAATGACTGTAGCAGAGTCTTCACTTTAAGGAAGAGAACAAGAGTATCTTAATACTTCACTTTCCAATGAGTTTCTGGTCACAGAAGCCAGTTACCAGCAACATCATAAAATTTCTACAAACCGCCTCTTATTGGGTTTGATCCATGACAAGATACATTCAATCTCTCCCATGTAAATAATGTTCATAATTTTATATCAATATTTTTAAGTAACTGAACTTTCCCTTGTATAAGCTCAGATTTTGATGAGTGAATTTTTGCATTCATTACTAAAGCCAAAGTACATTAGATGAATCTTTAAGGTTTTTTGCAATTGTATTAATGTAAAATAACTTTTACAACTTCTTTTCTTAAAATATGTTTAAGCTCTAGAAACAATATTGTTCTATAGCATACTGTCATAGTCTTCTTCAGGCTTTATTTCATTTAATAGGGTTTTTGTGTCTTTTCTCTTTGAAAAACTTTATTTCACTGTGCAGTAGTTTAAATAAGCTTAAGATTAAACATGGCTATTTAGAATTTACTGTAAAAACTGATTTGTGTATGAATGCACTTTGCCATTACGCCATAATACAAAACAACAGACCAAATCTTGTTACTCAGAGGCAGACGCCAGTTTAAACAAACATCCAAATCTTGTGTAAGCAAGCTTTTATGTCAACTAAGAACACGATTCAAGTTAAACCAAAGAAAGCCTGCGTCAATTTAACAAATGCAGTTTATGTTCACCTTTAACTGAATCACTATGAAAACAATACTGAAAATTTGAAGATCTAAACAATTTAGGTGCCTAATCCTCTGAGGTTGGAGAGACACTGGGCAACCTTCAAACTCCAAGCCTAAAAGGTTATTTATATAATTTATTTCACCTGAGGCAAACTGTCCTGGTGAAGGTCTTATTTCAGCATATACGTATCACTATCAGTTTCGGTGGGCTTCTACATACATCCTAAAACTAGTTTCTGCTTCTATAACTGTGTATATAAACTTGCAATTTTTCAAATAAATCTGTGGCCTGTACTTAAAACATATGGAAAGTCATTAATGAAAACAAATACATTCACTACACTATCTGTAACACATATTTTGAAGAAAAATTACAAAGAAATTGCTAACGAAATTTTCAATTTACACGTAGAATTTGGCACGGAGTACCAATGAACTCCAAAAAAGGAACTTCTTTCAGTGAAAGAAGTTCATTAGGCAGATCAATTCACCCGTACTTCAGCGCTGTATGACAAACCTCAGAATTCTCTCTGCCTTAAAGCTTCTGTCGAGCTTATCCAAACTTCTACAAAAGGTTTAACTAAAATAAGGCTGTTCTACTGTATAAACACCTCACATAAATTTGCACAGTATGCACTACCCCACACTAAGTATTATTCACTTAAAACTATGGGTATACATTTCTCATAGGTTCATTGTTCAGATAAGAGACATCCTCACCTGCCTAAACATTACTAGTAGGTATAAACCTATGAAAGGAAGCAGAGCTGCATGCAATGCAATGTAGAGCTCTCAGAGTTTTTCTTCTAGTTTTTTGTGCTATGGTGTTTTGAGCTAACAGCTTAGCCTGAGCATTCTAAGAAGTTGACCATTAAAGTAAATTACAGGGGTTAAGTTTCTGAGTTAAGAAACAAAAAAAAGGGTAACAACATTGATCTTTAATTTAATCTTTCATAGAAAAAAGCTTTTCCTGTATTATCAAAAGACAAGAATATCAATCTGAGTTTGAACATAGGGAATATGGCAACAGAAAAAGTCCAATTAACTCAAATTACAACAGCAAGGCGTTACGAAAGTATAATGTATCAAGTTGTACATCAGTACGTGCTGAAACAAGGAGAAAGAGCTTCTTTTCAGGCCAAGTTTAAAGCTTCAAGCTTAGGGATGTATGCTATCAAATCCATAGTTTCCAAACACAAAATTACAGAGTCTAGTGTCGCCGCTGCTGGTTTTTAAACTACATTAAGCTATTCGCCACACTAATTTCTGGAAGCAGAAAGTTTCATAGTTCCACTTATCCATAATTTTAAAAAAATCTCATGTATCGCTTTTGTAGTTAATTTGAATTTCTTTAAGTCAACAAGGAAAAACTTTTTTGTGGTTTTCCACACAATTCAAGGATTTATTCTTCACCACCTCTATACAAATATTATTCATAAAAACAAGCTCCACTGGGGAAGTCTACCTCATCTCCATTCCTTGAATTAAATAAAAACTGGGCTGAAGGGAACGATGAAGGTTAACTACTCAAACAGCTCTCCATACCTTGATTAATTTGATTTCTGTCCTTCCTAACAGAAATCTTTCTAACTCTACATCCTTAAAAAAATTATTCTAGGGCTCCAGTTCTTTTAGAATAAGAAAATCAGTCCTAATGCTTATCTAACTATTCTCTTGCTGCAAATTATACCCGTTACCTGTAGTCTTGTTCTGGTCACTGAAAATGGTTGTCAAAAGTAAAGGTTTTCTTTTAAGAGGAAGAGAATAAGCTTTCAGCTTTGTCTTCTCTCAACCAAATAATCTTTGTTCTTTCAGTCTTTCCCTGTCAGTCATCTTTTCTGTTCTTCTCATGATGCCTGCTGCTTTAGGCTACCTTTCTTTAAATAATCTTTCATGTCCTAAGATGAGTACCCTATGTGTCATAATTTTAGTACCAAGTGAGATGGAAGGATGAACTCTTAAGTCCTTTCCTGTGTAACAGCTGCCTAGAAGTGACTCCCTATATCTTGACTTGTGTAGTTACTTATTCCTAACTAGGAATACTAGTTTGCACTTGTCCTAATTTTTTAAATAATTTTGTTAAGGACAGTTTGAACATAACTCCGTCTTTCAAAGTACAACACAGTTCCTCTTAACATCACTGTGTTAGCTTTTCTTCCAACTTCCAGAGTTCAATCCTGTTTCTTTCTCCGAATTATTATCATCGACTTTGAATTTATTATTTATTTATTAATAGTGGATTGGATAACTTCTATAAAGCAAAACTGAACAAGGCAGACTTGCAAATTAAACTAGAATATACTATATTTAACATAATTATTTTTTCAAATTAATTTAAATGGAAAACAAGGTCCATTAAAGCAAAAGGAAAAAAAACAGAGAAGGGGCGATGTCAAGTGTAACATGGCTATTCTGCAGCCTAGATCTGCTCAGCAATAATAAAGGTTTGACTCTGATGAAGATATAACATGGTTTGTCATTACCAGTTATATTCTTCATTAGCTGCATTCCATTTTATGTCCCAGTCTTTCCAAATTCTATCCCTACAAATTCAGACTCTTCCTCATCCTTCATAATATCATACATTTCTGCCTTCTGTATATCATCCTCGAATACCAGATAACCAAAGGAGTTGCAGTTTAGTCAAGATAACCTCTGATTAGGTTTCTTACTCATCATCTTATATAACGACTGTTGGAATTCTTAGCACCATTTTGTTAACAAACTTCCAATTCCTATAAAATAATTTTTCCTTAGGCCTTTATGCCCATCTCTTTCCCAGACCTTGCTGCCATGATTGTGTTCCCTCCTTCCCTTCCTCCCCTATCTTAGCTTTATATTCTTCCACCCCAGTAATAGAAGGCTACATCTTATGCAATCTGACAAAAAATTTGTGTATAAACCTATGTATATTAAAATCACCTTCATAGGCAGCAATGTATTTTTCACTGCACCTCTGCAGAAAAAGAACGGTGTGAAGGATACAACTATCATCCCCGTTCCACATATACAAAAACTCAACCCAGAAAGTGAAGAGATGGTTTCACAGCACAGGTCAAGCACTGGCAGAGCTAGGATTCTCTCCTGTCTTTTGCAGTCCTCTACAACATCAAACTTGCATGAAAATTCCAGTTTAGATTTAAAAAAAAAAATCTATTACATGAGGCTATCCTGATACCTTGGACAGAGATGTACAGTTTCACTTTTGTTAGAACTAAAATAGAGCCTTACCTTTGGATGACTTCCCATTCTTAAAGTTGTTTGTTTTTTTTTTACCTGTTTCATCTTTATCATACAAGGGCAAAAGTAATTAGAAAAGGGAAACCATCTAAGGGAAACTGGTTGGGAAACCAACTTTTTGTGCTAGCTGCACAAAAATTCTCACATGCAAAACAGACACTATACTGGCATGAACTCTTTTCATGGAGACAGATTAATAAACTGTATTAAATATCATATTTTACAGTTTCTTCTAGAAAAAGTCAACAGATCTTCAGAATAGAAAAGATCTGGCAACTGAATTTACTAGCATGAAACACCAGCTTTGAAACATTTTTGAAAATTAGTGCTGAAGTTCTGTGTTCAACACTGGAGTACCAGATGAGATCAAAAGAACCATCTAGCCCAAGATATTGCTGTAAAACTGCCCAGTAGTGGATGTGTACTACTACATTATGCTTTTGTCCTTTCAACTCTATGAAAAACTGACCAAAATCACAAAACAGAGAACTATTACTTTCACGTTAATATCGTTGTGCTTCAATAGATGTTGATACATACAGAACACACAAAGAAACAATTCCTCTGCCCTGTTATTTTTCTTTCCATCCTGATATTTCAAAAACCCATTAAAAACTTAAACAGTTCATTGTATAAATTATGCAAAATTGGCCTCTGAAATTTAATCAGAATCATAAGCTACTAGCTTTAAAGTGCAAGTTAGTCATCAATTATTTAATATAACCTATTTAAATAATGACACTGACACAATATAGAGGCATACAGAACTATTTTTATACAACTGTACAAAGAAACATGGGAGGGAGGAAGAAAGAAGAAAACCCCAAGAAACTAATTTCATTTTGGAACAAAAAATTTATTAACTATAAAAAAGGCACACCCACGACAATGCTTTTGACAGAACTACCTTAAATATCCCCATAGGCGTACTTTTTACTCTAGAATTCAATACTACAGTCATTATTCAGCACACTCACATCAGCAAATTCCAGTCTACTGCCACACATTCAATCTCTAATACTATAAATTGTTAATTCATTAACTTTCTAACATTCAGCAACTACAACTCACCATCTGAAATTCGGGAAGGGAGTAACAATCCTCTTCTGCCTAATTCAGCCAGAGCCAGGCATCCACCATGCCATGCGTTGTCTGTTTCCTGGAAACTAATTTTAGAACAAAGACAAGTTTTGTTAAGACTAGCCTTCCCTTTTTGGACTTCATTTTCCATGGTGAATTCTGACATTTTAGAAGACACGTAATCCAAACCAGCATGTATTTATTGTGTTATTAATCCTGTTAGACTTCTAAAATATAAGAATGACAAGTTGAACATGTTTTCTTTCCCATTTTGTGCACCATAAATACTGCTATAAAGTTATAGTGGAACTTATAAAATAAGCAAAAATCCCACTTATCAATATAAATGTAACCTCAATACAGAAGAGTACAATACCTGAAACTCATCCAGAAAAGGAAAACAACTTTCTAGCACACTGGCAAAAGATGCAGATTTACAGAACATACCCAGAATAACTAATGAATTTAGTACCAAACACAGTCCCGAACTAACAAAAGAAGTTCAAGCGATAGTTTCCAATAAACCCATTATACGAGCTTATGCAGTGAGCAAACAGTGGTGTTTATCCAACCTTTAAAAAAACATAAAACAAAACTGAGCAATTTGTAGTGAACGCAGCAAAAAATATCAAAATGGCTACGCTATTTTTGGTGGACTGGCATATAAAGGACTGAAAAGGGGAAAGGTTGCATGCTACATGACTAAACATGCAAAAAGTTCATTTTTTATTAAACTAGGAATAGGAATCTAAGAATAAAACATTGAACAGACAGACTAGGTCATATCAAAGCTTCATCCATGTCTCTGACATGGATCAATAGCAGATGCTTAGCCAAAGACAAAGCATAAAGGATCATTCCCTTATTAGCTTCCTCCTAGCTTTGGCAATCAGCAGTATGGAGACTTCTCAAGCCAGAGGTTGCAGCCAGAATGTCATATTTAATAACCTCTGATGGGACTCTCTTCCATTAATTTGTATAATCCCTTTTTGAACTCCCTTTACACTTTTGGCTTCCATAACATCCTGTGGCAATGACTTCCATGGTTTAATTATAACTGCCTGAAAATGTACTTCCTGATGCTTCCCAGCTCTCACATTATGAGAGAGTGAATAGTAAACAATTACTCGCTTTCCCTCTTTCTTTCATATTTGTGATTTTATATATCTCCATTATATCCCTCTACTTTTTCTTTCCACTTGGAAGAATCCCCATCAGTTAAATCACTTTTCAGTGATTCAGTTTTGTTATCCTTTCCTTTCCTAATAATATCTAACACTCCATTTGCCTTCTTTTTTCTGACAGCTGCTGAGCACGCCACTGACATTCTGACAGAACTATCAGTGACTTCAAGACCTCTTTCCTGAGTAGCAATAACTCTTTTATAGCTAGCTGCATTTTCCCTAAGTGCATTAGTTTGCATTCATTAGACATTATATTTCATATGTCATTTACTGTCTAGTTATTTAACCTAGGCTTATATAACATTTTCTTTTCTGTCACCTTTAGTTTTCACTACATAAGCTAATTTTAAATAACCAACTGATTTCCTCAGCCCATTGTTCACCTTTTTTCCAGGATCCCTTATGAGTATGTTGAACAGCACAGGGCTCATACAGACCCCTGCAGGACTGTGCTGATAATCTTACTACGTTGTGAAAAATGATCACTTATTTCTTCCCTGTCTCCTGTCTTTTAAACTATCTACATAAAAGAAATCCTTTCTTCTTCCCAAGAGATATAACTTAAAGTGCCTCTGATGAGCAACTGACTGATTTTTATTTTGGGCACTAGATATTTAGTGCAAAGAATACAGAAGAGAATCCCTTTGTCTACATTTGTTCCCAGGTGTTTCTGAAGAAAGCAGGTCATTCAATTACTAGTTGGATTACTCATCCCTATGACTTGAAAAACAAAGAAAGAAAACACAGTGAGTACAGGTCTTGGAAGCTCCAGGGATAATTGAGATCAGGAGCACCTCTTAAATTAATCACAGCAACACAGTGGAAGTATCAGCTAAGTAGATACTTTCCTTGCAAGTTTTTAAGACCTTATACCTTCTTTTTTTAATGTGTTATCCTTTGAGCTGGTATTTTCATTTTATACTCACAACCAATATGAGAAGATTTTTTTAAAACTGAGTTTATCTGAGTGACAAAACTGAACAGTACCAATATTTTTTGCCAATAAAGAAGTTATTTTTATTATTAGCTTAGTCCAAAACACTAGTTTAGATCTTTAAGCTCAAGTACTCAAGGTAGACCTGATGAGCAATTTGATATTTAAAAAAACATGATACTTGTTTAATAATTGAGTCCTTTACATGCTCTACACCAATGCAGAAACAAGGCTTCCAACAATAAAGCGCATCAAAAGAACATCCTCGCAGCAATCTGTGATCAAACCAGAGTTTTAGCTCACCGAAAAGCCTCTCTCTGACATGGCTAACAGTACATGCCCTAGGTATAGTACAAGAACAAGCATATTGCAGCACTCTCCCCCTCTCCAAAACACTTCCAAACTCTGGCAGATCGTGGACAAGTTTGCAAGAAAGAAAAACTTTTTTTGTTCAGGTATACACTCTTAGCATCCATAACATCCTGCAGCAAGAAGTTTTTACAGTTTAACTATGTGCTGTGTGAATAACCACCACCTTTTCCTTATTCCAAACCTGCCACCTGACACTTGAGTTTGTTTCTAATAATATAAAATCTAGAGGCCAATCATTTCCACGCCATTCATGATTTCATGAACCTCTATTATACCCCATTTATTCCTCATTCTTCCTAGATGTTTTACCCTCCCCTCACACAGAGATTGCTTCATATCTCTGGTGATCCTCAGAACCCTTTTGAACTTCCACACAACACTCAAGACATGAGCACACCAGAATTTTTAAAGCAGCAAGTTAAGGAGCTTTTTTTAATTTTATTTTCCCAAAGTTGAAGTTTAGTCCTTCCATATTACTGTAGCATGGGGTCAAGATGAAGGATTAGGAAAAATTTCTTTATTCAACATCCTTAGCACATCTGTGCCTTAGAAGATTTTGAAATCCGGGAGAAGGGCAACAAAATTTACAGATTTTTAGACCTGTCTTCCTAACTGCTGTCCTCCTGTTTCATAAGCAGACATGTTTCAGAGGCATGTAAAGCGTAAACTAAGATTTTTACCTAAAACAGTCCAACAGGGACCCAATCACGTCATCTGCTAATTCTTTTGGAAGTCTTCCAGTTACTCTACCAATTCTACAGAAGTGAAAAGAAAAAAAAAACATACAGTCATTCATTAGTACTGCATTTGATGAATAAGTCCTATAAAAATTGTTACTGGAAACTTACAATGAGATGACTGACTTGAAGAGGACAATGCACTACTATCCTTACACCATTACCCTAAAACAACAATCTCAAACTAGAAGCAAAAGCTACACAGTAGTGAACTCCACACAGAAATACATTTTTTAAAGTGGAAGAGAAAAAAGCATTTTAAAGAAACGGTATTTTACATCCTTCAAATCAAGTTTTATCCAGTATGTTTATTTCCAAACCTATCTGAAATTTTCCTGAAGACTAGCCCAATTTCCTATCAGAAAAAGATACAAACACGGCTTTATACCATAAGCTGTGCTAAAGCCATCTGAAGTAACTGTGAATATTGACAATACACACAAATTATCAATCATCAGACTGCATTTCTATGTTGTTTACTTTAGTTTATTAGTTTAGAGTAACCATAAGAAACCTACCCTTTTGCTGCAGACCACCTGACAATAGTGTCTTTGTCTTTCAGTCCAACCAACAATTGCTCTGCAGATAATTTTATTTAAACAAAACAGATTATTCTCATTTAACAACAGAAACATTTCTTAAAATGTTCAAAATTCATTTTCCTCTTAACATAACTGCCTCTCAGTTTAAATAAAAATATTTGTACCTAGATTTCTTCTATTTGTCACAAAAGTACAACTTGAAATCAAATAAACAAGACAGATGTCAAAATCATTTTCTAAAAGAGCAAATTGGTTTGAATTTTAAGTATTGTGGAAGATTCAAAATGGACGTCATGGTGGGCTTTTTTTCAGTGGTTCATTAGATTATTCAGTTAAAAAAGTCTTCTGATGCAATTTTTGCCTATTTATTGACAGCATGTCCACCAGCAAGCTAGCAGAAGACCCGCTGTGTGACTGCATACTAATAAAAAAATGCTGTTCCTTTGATACCACAGCTTAAAAATTTCCGACATAATTCTTTAGCTTTCACATAACATAAGTTTTTGTTTTTCATTATGAATTTTAATTCATCCTTCCATCTGTGAAAGGGTCATGACATCTCTTTGATACTGCTGGATAAAATTGGTAAAGTGTATTTCAGTAACTCCATCCCCCAACCCCACAATAAATGCTACAGTATTGAGTTTCTGCTTGAGATGCTGAAATCAAAATAATCTGACAAAATATAGTATATTTTAATCAGTTGCGTAGACTGAAATTTTATAGTCTTTCCAATTATTCACATTAGCATAGAAACCCACATGACTTTCTCAGCCCTAAGCAGGTTGTTTTCCAATGTATGTTTAATTTGCAGGCTTTACAATAGTTTCTGCCCAGTTTTAACACACCTACAACATTTTCAGTTTCTCCTGGAATGTCATATTCCTCTTCATCATCAGCTTCATTAGCAGCAACTGTTATCATTTGATTCTGCACAACTGAACCCTGAGCTTGCAGATTGGCAGCCAGAGATCGACAGCCACGCTGGTATCTGCACAAGGAACAGACAGAGTTAATTTATTTTTCTGATTTAAGTTCCAACTGCAATAGGTACATACTGTCAAAAAGCCTGCTTGTCAAATTACTACACCTCTCAGTGTACAGCTCTCCAGTTATTTAGTGGTTGCTTTAAAGGAAAGGGAAAAGTATCCCATTCTCCCTCCTCCTGACCCAGTTGTCTCTTTTCCAAGGTGAGAAAAGCTAGACTATTTAAATGGTCCCTTTTCATTATCTCTCCCTTTCCTGCTTCAGTATAACCTACTTTCCACTGCTGACAATAAAGAGAGGCAAAATTCCCATGCCCTAAAAACCTCTCCAAAACCTAAAAAAGAAAAAAAAAATAATAAAATCAACTTATTAAAAATTGCTTTTTAAATGTTAAAACTAGCTTAGTACTTTCTGACCAAGCTGTACTCAGATATTTAGCCCGTGGTGTAGATACATTCTTACAAAAGATATACTTTACATGCTAAACTGACTTTTGCCATTGGGCAAGGTACACTCTCCACCTAAAAGGAATTTTCTATGCCTAAGGACGTTCTCAAAAGTTGGTAAAAGAAATACAATAAAAATAGTCACCAAGGGAGCCTGCAATTTTAAAATATCAGTGCGAGAAATCTAGAAAAGAGTTTGCCCTCTGGCAGTAAGTAAAACCAGACACCAAAACCTGACTAATATGCAAAACGAAAGTGGGATTGCAAGCTACGTTTTCCCCTGTGAACTTTCTATTGAATCAGGGTAGAACTATGTAATGGAAAAAGTTATGTTCACTCTTACAAAATTGTACTAAATCAGCTTCAGTAACAAAGGTCACTGTCTTCCCATCTTTACCAAATTATGCATTATATAGGAACAGGCTTCTGCTTGTGTAATGTGCAACATGAAAAGTCAAAAGATTTGGCTTGTCACTCCACTAGTTTACTATACCAAAACTGAAAAAAATTACAGGAAACCAAATACAGCGGAAGAAATCTACTTCTTCCAAATAGCGCAAATGAAGAACGTGTTCATTCCCAAGTAACACGGGGATTTCTTTCTTTCTCTTTTAGGGGAGGTCAGTAGTCAAATGTATGGATTTAGGTATTTTTAAGTTTTTTGAGTGCTTTTGGATTTTTTTTTTAAACTAACCTCCATTTTGCTACCTTCGGTTTCACAAATGTTAGTCCAAGTCGTTGAACGAGTTTCATCCCTAGCTTGCGAAGAACCATCTGATTACTTTCTGACAGCTTGCAGTTATCAAGACACTCAAGTACAGTAGCAGCTGTAAAAGAAAATAAACACACTAGAAAAACTGTTTTTAAAAAAAATCTCAGTAAGAAAATACTGTAAAGTTTTGAAAGTTCTTTAGAAGATTTAGATTTTTAAAGGTACTAATGAAATGCAAATGCCCTATTACCTACTTTGCAGTAGCTTTGACACTGGTCAAATAGTGGTAATAGCCTTCACCTACCAAACAGGAAGGATTGCTTTACGGATTACTTTTGACTATGAAAATTATAATGAATCTAGATTCTGAGAATATTTATGCCTCTAATTCTCATTAGAAGTAACACATTCAAGTACCTTTCAGGGTCTAAGAATTTTCAGTAGTCTAACAGAACCAGGAGTCATAAAATCTAATTCATTTACTCTGTAGACAGTTTCTGCATACTAAGAAAGTGTTCCCTTTCCTCATTTATTATTTTCAGACAGCACCAACTTAACTCCTCTGGCACAGAAATTTTTATGATGATGAATGTCCATAAATATTTAGACATGAGAAATACTGTGTATGTGTAAACAATCAGCAACAAAACCTTTCATTTGGGCACATCAAAGGTAACAAAGTTATTTGTCCAGCAAAGTAAAAAAAAAAACATAGACGAAAGGAGAATCTTTGATTAATGCGTATAAAGTTCCAGGATTCAATATTTTCACAAGGAACACATTCCTTTTACAAATAAAATAGTCCTTTCACATTTTCAGCCTGAAACAACTAAGGATTGTTTTGAAGGCTGATCATTTGTTAATAGAGGCTAACAACTTGGGCTCTGAAAGACCCATCATTCTTGCTATCAGCACTGCAAATACGGAATCATACTGGCAAAATACTCTGCAACCTCTTATTCCAGTCTTCTATCAGGGTTTTCAAAATACTAAAAAGATCGAAGATATAACAATTGTTTCAAAGTCTGAGAAATTGTAGGATGTGACTTAAAAATCTTCTCTGTTCTTAAAAAGGCTTATGATTTATCCTGATGTACTAAAATGTTAATAAAATAATACACGCAGACAAAAAGGTAAAGCCAGAACAACTATTACTTCGATACCTTCCAGCAACCTGGATTTTTCTGCAGTCGTAAAAGCTAGAGAGACTAATGGTTTAGGAGGAAGGGACTGCAGAAACATCAACACTCACAGATAGAAAAAAATTAAGAATATATAAATACAAGCCTCTTCCAAGTCCTGTCAACTCTTGAATCGCTAAAATATCTACGCACCCATGCAAATGGCTTCAGGACTAGTGCTTATTTTTAAATCAAGGTCTATGTTGCATAAGATTTCAAATAGTATCTTTCATTGACATTCGTCTATTTTTTTCCTATTTGATCCTCAGATCTGTTATAACCTGTAATAATTAAAAATCTTTGATTCTCTTGTCTCTCACATTTTGTTATCCCCAACAGTTTCTGTCTGAATATCTGCTTCTTAGTTGTGAGCATTCTATCTTTCTATGGTAAGTTTATTCATCGGTATATGCCCCTGATTTTTCTCTTATTACCAGACTCATAACTACTTAATATTCTTTCTCTGTGCTACAGGCCAAAACATCTAATTTTACCAGCAAGTTTACTGTTGTGAGCCAAATATCTTCTTTTCATATCAGTTATGACTATTGTGTTGTACAGTTGCATCTTTTAAATTACATAATATTGTGTTATACCATATTTTATCTACCCCGTTTATTATTATGCTTATCTGGCAGTCTTATTACTCTTTCAGCTTCCGCAGTGCCATCTGCTATTTCTATGCTATGACATTCCTCAATATTTTCTGTTTGTTCCTGACCAGCTGTACAGCACATCTGTCATTCTGTTCTGTTTGTCTTCACTATCTTATTTCCATCTTTATCCATATCTCGGGCATTTTCTAAAGATGCATCTGCATCTCAGACTCAATAACTGGGAGAATGAAACTTTTTCCAGCACTAGATCTACAAAGTTTCTTCTGAGAAGTCAAAATAATTCCATTAAGTGAAACCATAAGAATTCTACAATGAGTTCACATCATTGTTTGATTCCCATGAATAGCACAAACCATGTTTCTGGCGCTTTGATAAGCTCCAGAAAACTTACAAGGTCTTTTGTAGTGTTTTCTAATTAGCCATCACCTTTCCCTACCTCTCTTTACTGCGGTCAATAAAAAACAAGCTACTATTTTGCAGTCAATTCTGACCATATTCCAGCATTCACCATGAGATGAGAATAATTCCAACATGCAGCTACACTGTTCAGAAAATTCTGTGCTGTCCTTTCAGGTACCTGTCTATCCCTAATTGCATCCATTATAATCTCTTTTCACTAAAAACTTTTTCTCATTTCAACAGTATCACTACATGATTCCAGCTGGGCCCTGTACATAGCAAGTTCTTTAAACCTGAGTTTTCTGAAATCCTCTGCAAAATTTTCAGCAGGAATATGTATAAAACCAGTTATGTTCTAATGATTTTTTTAAAAATATTTTCCACATCTTATAGTTTATACGTTCTGTGTCCAGCTCCTGTTTTATAGCAATGGCCAACATGATCACCTGCCAAATTCTTTAATGAGCTGTTCCAACATAACTTTGCCCAACTGCATCTGCTCCTCCCTCACTTTGTCATCTCTTCTTTTTTTCCACTCGTTTTGCATGCTTTATGAACTTCCCTGTTGATTTCACTCTTTACAGCACCACTTGTTATCAGTTTAATCTTTTTTTCTTTTTTTATTGGAACAGCTTTAAAAAGAAAAATCAGGATATTACAAACTTACCGTACGGTAAACAATCCTCTCTTTTGCCATGCTTAAATAACTGTGCCTACAATTAAAATAGGGAAAATAGACATAAGAATATAAGATTCTAAAGCACAATCTAGCAAGCATGTAGTTCTAAAATTCTTTTTAATGTTCTTGCAATAATCTGTAGTGTTTACTAATTTAAATAGCATAAAAGGAAGAGAGTCTCGGGGCACAGTTTTACTTCTTTGTAAGTCAATGCAAGTCAAGGATACTTTAAGCCCAGCCCTCCCCTCCCAATCACACAGGAAGCCAACTCAGGGCGCTGAGTAGGCCAAAAAACACTCAAGAAAGGAAAAAAGAAAGAAAGGAAAAAAAGCCACTAGTTTTCAGCCAGCTCAGCTCTCTGAACCATCCAGCTCAGTGCTTGGTCAATCGAGCTCAATGCAGGTGCAGCCACAGCACCTATTATCTCAAACAGCTCATGTTGCTTTGAACCTCTGAAAAGTGAAGCAGAATTTGTAGAACATGAATAAAGGCAGAAGAACTAGGGTAACTCTATATCCTGTTTGGGACTTCCTGACGATTAATGTCTCCAAACTGAACAAGCCTCGCTTATGATTTAGATGACACAGCACACAGTACAGATCAACGCTTTGGTCACTGCTAAGAAGCAGGCCAGGTGGACACATGTGCGCAAGCTTAGTTATTAGTAGCAACCACACTCGGCCAGACAGGATGCAGTACAGGCTAAACGGCTGAGGATTTCACCCTGTTTCTCCAACAGCTTTTGAGAACACCCTGTTAAACTAAACACAACCAGGTAGGGAAATCTCTGACTGCAAGCCTGCTACAAATATACCTCCAACAGGCAAACTTTAATTCCTGTGCCAAGGGATTTAAAGAAGCAAGGAGTTTACAAAATAATTTTATATACAATTAAATATCCCATAAGATTAAGCCCCAGCACTACAGTGAGATGAATGGACTATTAACACCGAACAAAAACATGTTACACATGTAAAGTTTCCTCAGTTCACTTAGCATGCATCAAAACTGCTGTGTTCAGTCACTTATTTTTCCTTGCTTTGTCATTCACCAGAAGAAAAATCTTCCTCAATAAATATGCCTAGGAGTTAAACAAGAACAGACTTACCTTAAAAATATGTACTTTCTCACACATACCAAATGCACACATGCCTCCCATACTGCAGGTGTGGTTAAGAGTAACCAAGGCAATAAAAACACCTTTAGGCTATGTACCCATTCTATTTTGTTTCGTTACTAAATTGCATTTTAGGATCCTAAATTAGCACTTTATGATCAGCTCTACTACAAGCTATATAGGGGAATTTGATAATATATATTGAATTATTTAAGATTTTTAACGTTTTCACGAGTAACTAGGCAATTGTAAGGCATCCTTTAAAACCTGCATTTACAAAGCAGAAATGCTACAGAACTACTTCAGGCCCATAAGAACGGCTACCAGAAATAACTACCAACACAAATGGTATAAACATAGCATAGCTTTTATGAGTATACCATATCAGTATCCAAAAAAAAAAAAAAAAAAATTCCCACTGAAATACAATACTCTGCTTGTATTAAAAAGCCTAAAGAAAAGTTGACAGAAAATCTGTAAATCTTTGGTATAATTAACAAATCTAGAGCGCCTCTAAAATTTTTCTACCTCTCTGCTGAAACATGCAAAAGCTCATTGCTTCATCACTTTGTTCCTGTGTTCTGCTTTTAAAACCCATCAGATGGTTTCTTCACAAGGTTAGCAAGTTTGCAGCTAGGAGATATTGCAGTATTTCTGCAGCACCATATCCTCACAACTACTTTTCCTTTCTGTATAAAAGCCCAGTTAAGATCAGATAATGTTTTTAAGACACACACACGCTGCCTCCAAATTATTAGGATTATATTCAAGCATATTCAAACAAAAAACAATATAATTCCTGAAGTAGTGATAATGTAAAGAAACAGCTTTTTAATCCAGCCTTGGGAATGCTCCTGGACAAACGCATTTGGATGTCTACCCTGACGCTTCTCAGCATACTGACTGGGAGCTCCTGGATGGAGCAACATGGAATAGAATCCTCAAAACATCCACACATTTTCAGTCTTACGTAGTTCCTAAATTCTGCCACATTTCTACAAGTTTCTCCGTGAGTTTTCACATCCTCAAGGCCAACTTTGAATTCAGTTCTGACTCCTCAGGAAAAGCATAACTAGAAGGTATCACCTCTAAGCAAGATGTGGGAAGAAATTAACAAATACACAAGCAGGAAATGAGAAAACTCTGCAAATATTTCAAATACTGTACAAGAAATTTTTTAATGCTTTTCTGAAAAAAAGAAAACAGCCTCGCAAGCCTATGAGTCAATTTAGAACGGTGAACAAGGCAGATTCCATTTCACAACCATTTCTATTATTTTCTGAACAAAACAGTGAAACATACATTGTTTCCCTATAACAGTTTAACTACATACTTAAACAAATTATTTTCAAATCTAATTTTCAAGACAGAACATCTAATCTCAAACAAAATTCTGCAAGAATTTATAATATACTTTCAGATGTTAAAATCATCACAGCAACCTCTGTAAATCAACTGAGATATGGATTAAAGGATTTTATTTTATCAACGCAAGTTTTTAGGGGAAGTAAAAATTAACCAAAGAACATCATAGCTACTGTGTTTAAATTAATAACTAAACTTTAAAAAATGGGACTTAGTATTTACATGATTTTGTTCAATAGAACATGTTGCCTACTGATTTTGGAGTAAACACAGCTGAAAATGCCAAATGACTGAAAGGAAAAAAAGTTCTGTTTGCACCCACTGATGTACATTGCAGGTCAGATATAACCTTCTACCAGATTCTTGATGTTTCAGCAAGTGATCAGGTACTTCTCTGTATCAGAGAAAAGTTTAACAACCATTTTTACCAAAAAAAAAAAAATTTTTATAGAAGTAAATAGATAATAACCAAGCTGTCGAGAACTACTCTTCAGATATTCAACACAGCAGGAATTCCAGTGTCTGGGGGATTTTTCTGATTGTAGAAATGTCAAGAAAAGTTTTCATTACTTCTTTATGAGTCAAAGCATGCAAAAGCATTCACAAGCCCAAATTTCCAAACTGTTTGAGCTTACTAAATATGTTTTCCAGGGAAAATAAAAGAGCACTTTAACTGATGTTGGCCAGGGGGGTAAAAAGGGTACATATTTTCTTCTGGCATGTGCTACAAACAGTCATGCATGTAAGGCAAAGTTACCATCTCAGGAAAATCCCGCAAACCTAGAGCTTACAGGAGTTATACTAAAAAGAAGAGTACATGACGCATGAACAGAAAACGTAAAAAAAAAAAAAAAAAAAGACAAATCAGCATTACAGTATTCAGCTTAAACTTCCTGCCTTGAAGGAAGAAAAACATCCAAGGCACACCATTTCAAAAAATCTGATACAAACAAAATAATTAATAAGCTTGGTTTGCCACCTGCACAGACATTTTAGTGTCAGCAACTAACAATACTGAAAGTAAGGAACCTGCCTATTGGAGTATCCAGGCAAAGTTACGCCATGGTCTCTTCAGTTTAATGAGGACATACAGCACACACCAACTTACCCAACCTGTTGAACTGTTGAAAAGTATGTAACTCCCTCTCTTATAAATAATTAAGCCACCTACAAATTAGAGAAAATCAGTGGTGTGCAAGCAATGATGACTGTCAAGTCTGGTTTTGCTTTAGAAATAGCATGGTGCAAGGAAAACAAAACCTAGTTTCTTAGTAATCACAGAAGAAACACGCCACACCTTCCAATTGTCTGCATAACCCACTTTAGGCCCGACCTTCATGAGATATATCAATCGGGATCATCTCCAGGACATGTTCCCCAAGCTATACAAATCACCATTAAGGGTGGCCTGACTGTTTGGTAGCAAGTATATCTTCCTGCCGAGCAGGAGACACAAGTCTGAATCTACCCTCTAGTTGTAACCAACCAAGTCAAGGACTGGGAGGATAATTTCAGCCTCTATGGGAAGAGAAGAAAATGATATCTTTCATTACTCTGGAGCACCCCCTAGTAGTCACACAACATCCAGGTCCAGGGAAAGCTATCAGCCATCCTTGCCTCCAGGCCAGATGTGGGGAGGTAAACAAGGTGAGGGAGGACATGCTGACAGAATAGTAAGTCCGCTTGAAAGTAGAGAACATTTAATAAATTATATGTGCAGCTAATGGTAAAACAGATTAGTTAAAGCCCTTGTTCTTACTATGCCTTCAACACAAATAGTACTCCTTCTGTAGGTCACGTATTTGTCAGGGTATTGACAATATCATCATCAACGTGGCAATTAAGCTGACAAACATCAATCCAGAGCCCAGTTAAATGGGCGGCAAAAGGACGTCAGTTTTCATAGGACCTTAATTATTTATCAGTTCAAAGCCTGAAAGTTTAGACTAACACATGGAGAGCTAACAGAATAGTTCCTTTCCATCTTAACAAGACTATCCAAAAACACAGATTTGAAATACTTGGAAGAAAAAAAAAAATTAGCAGCTTGAGACAGTACTGTATACTAAGAGGAAAAAGACAGTCTTATGATAACAGAACTTCTGAACCTTGAACTATCCACAATACTTCTACTGAGAAGGGAAAAACTCAGAAGTATCAGACAAGGCCACATTAGAATACTCTGTGCCATTGAAAAAAGAGAGGAGATACAGTATTACCAGAAAGAGGTCAGTGCCCTTGATATCTGCAGACATAAGAATTTTTTTCTTCTCCTTATATCAACACTGCTTTTTGTACACCTTTATCACCAAACCACTAAGCAACAACAGCTTTTTAAAAAAATAACGCCAATAGACAATCCTAGCATTGCTAATTCATTGAGAATGCCAAAAATATAGAGACTTGGGAAACATTCTATTTGGAAATATTCTATTTTTGTGCCTCTGGGTCTGAAAGAATGGAGTTAGAGAGTTCTTTCTTCCCTGGAGCAAAATTTACATAAGCATGTAGCTATTGCTAAATAACTTTTGCATTAGAGACAGCTCAGGGAAATGCCCTGTTCTTAAGACTCTCGAGTTTCATCAGATCACTGTGTAGGGCGTTTTATTTTTTTTAATTATTACTCACACTTGTATACTGAATCACTTATAAAACAAATAAGGTTTAATAAGTTTCAGTGCCCAAGGCTACCTCAACATGATGACATCTCTGTCACGCAAGAACTGGGAGTGCTACACCCTGCAGCAATAACTAAAAAGCTGTTTGATATAATGGCAGGTTTAAAAGCAAACCTCCAGACCAAGAGAATTTAAAATGCAGATTCTTGAAACAGGTTAGAAGTTTCCATCAAGTAAACAAATGTTATAAAAAAAAGTAGCGATTTCTTATTAATCCAACATTTATAATCCTTCAAATATACAAAGTATCCAAGCAAAAAGTGAATTTAATTCAATACTGCAATGTTAGTTTCAACAAAAGAGGGCAGTTTTAAAAACTGAATCTGAAATACTGCAAGGAAAGATTCCTGCTAGTGCACACCTGTTGTGAAATGATATATTACCGACGACAGGTGTAAGGAAAAAAAAAAAAAAGAAAAAAGCATCAGTGGAATTAAAATGTGTAATGCAGTCTGCATGTTTCAACAGGAATCATGAAACAGTAGTACTTGTTCTACGCATAATGCTGAGTTAGATTAAACAGTAGCATACCTAATCACCAAGACTTAAGGCCACGAAGAGGCAGATCAAAGTGCAGCAACGTCGAACTACTCATTGCATACCTAACTTGCAGTTTCAGTTCATTGAAATGCAAGAGTTTCATGTCTTTTTAAAACAGTTTTGCCATGCCAATCTCACTACAAGCTACTTCCTAAATGCAGATCCTAAACAGCATAGTATCATAATCCGACTGAAATCCACCCTGTTAGGAGCTACCCTAAACTGGTCTGATGAAGAGAGAGAAAAACTTTTTATCCCCACCCTGGTGGGTTACATTCCCAAAACCTGCCTTGCTGTGCTGACCAGAAACTGAAAAATGGTCTTTTTTCTCTTGCTTGTTCAGATAGAAATGCCCAGGCAACTACAGTTACTGTACTCTTAAAGTAACAAACTGCCAGAGGAATCCAAGGGCAAAGAATTTTGAAGCTTGTTGACACAAGTTTTAGTCGTCCCTCATGAGGATGTGTTCTGCTTTACACACTTAGCAATTACTTATTATGTTTCGGTACAGACTGTTAGAATCTTGTATGTTTAAGAGAAAAGGTTTACTTAAACACTGCTTTTATTTTCAGCTGATATTTTCAGCTTGACAACATGCTATTGTTACAAGTGCATTACAAAATTCTCAATATTAAATTATTTAAATAAATATTTCCTACTCCACTTAAGCATGTCTGCTTACACACATACCTGCATACATATCGTTCTGAAAACCTTTATCCCCTCATGAGATAATTCATGCTTACACTGTAGTAACTGAAATTAAAAATTGAAGACTGAATGCAAGAAAAGGCTTTAAAAATTCAGTCTGCTTGAACCTACCAACTGGAACAGGAGTTATGAGCTGCAGGACACAAATAAAACTGGCCTGATAAATACTTTCTCCTATCCCAGAGAGAAAGAAAAAAATCATATAAATGCAAGAAGGCAGGCTTCTGCTTCCAGGTATATTGTATCACATTCTAGTTTCGATTCTACTTGTTAAGTATTCACCTGTTTCGCTTAGTATGCACTAATGAACAGGTGGATAGAGCCAAAGCCAAACTCAAAGGAATTATGACAAAACACTAATGTATTATACATCCTACAGGTCTCATCATGCACCTAGAACAGCAAACAGTCAGTCTCCCTTTCCAGATCTGACAATAAAATGATGAAACATCATTCTGTCTTTTGAAACACACTGCAATGCATACAAATCATGCTTCCTCCTGCTTAAGCAGCAAGTCCTAAGTTATTCTAAATATAGATCATTTCTTGTATCTTCTGATTTGGAAGAGCTGCTGGTGGGGGGGGGGGAACCACACACGAAAAACACACACCACACACTTGTTCCAGAAGTTCGCTTTGATGTTTAGTAACATACTGCATACAAGTCCTCATAGCAATTATTTAAAAAGAGCTGCAAAATTATGCAAATTATAGAAACTCGTACAAACACCAGCAAATCCTTAAACCTGTACAAAGACTGTACAAGAGCATGTCATCGGACTTTCCTTGTGCTACCTTGACTTTGGTCAACGACAAAAACACGAAGGGACAACTCCACCCACACAAACTGTTCCATTCCACCCAAATATATTCAGACATCAAAACTGGAACGGATACCAGAACTGTTCTTCAAGTATTTCAAAAGGCACACCAACACTTTTAAGAGTGTAAAACTACAAGCAAGCTTTTATAAAAAGATATTCTTAGAATGTACAAGAGGATTGTTATCATATAGTAGTGGTTCAGGTATTGCCAATTTTTTCCCATGTGTAGTATATAAATTTTAAAACCCAAACTAAGAATTCAGCTCTTTAAGTCATAAACTATCAAAGAGCATTAAACAAAAAACTTGTTCAGCTGAGCAAGCAAAAACACAGGACATAGTACATTTTTTCAGACTACTCAAGGACCCTTTCTAACAAGTTTAGTACATTTGATTAAAATTATTGAGAACAGTATTTTAGTTGAAGAAGAATGGATGCAACTTTCAAGAATCACTTGCATTTTGATTACTATTCTGAAAAGTCTAGGAGGGACCCCTACTAGTGGTCCTAGAAGCCTAACCTCTTCATTTTTTACAGTTCCAATTATTTATTTCAAAGGTTTTGCTCAAAGCAAAACAAAACAAGAAAAAAATCAAACAACCTTAACTGAATTATGAAATGACTACTAATATACAATCAGGTATTTAAAAGCATTTTTGAGAGTTATTTATCAGTATCTATACAGGTAACTTCACTCTCATTTGGTGATGACAAGAATACTTAAAGAAAATATACATACATGGAAAGTTACATCTTTAAAACTGCTGTGGAGAAAATTCTAGCTGTATGTTATCTTATCCTTTTTTAATAAATGGGAACCTCTCTGTGCATTTGCTATTAAGTGCTACCATAGCAATACTGTATAATCATAAATACAATCATCTATCTTTTAAAGGAAAAAAACATACTTACCAGGGCCTGGAGCATGCCATTCATAACAACAGTCCCCTCCATGGTCTGGAAGGAGGATTTAGATAACATGGAAAGTGTCCAGTCCAGGAAGTCTGCCATCCTTTTTTGCCTGACATCAGGGCGGACAATAAATCTGTCACAGAAAAAAACCAAAATGCTGCAGTTACTAACTTTATGACTCTCAATGAAAAATAATTTTTCCTGCTATCCAAACTAGTTGCAGTTCCTAAAAACAATTCTCCAATAGATATTTTCCTAAATAGTTGAGGGTGGGAACACTCTAAACCATCGTATTTTTAGCCCTTCCGTTTCTGAGCAAGGCTCTGACCCAGTATTTCACTTTCACTTCAAACCAACCTATAAATTTGGATCCTAGAGATTTCTCATCTTAATTGTAAACCAACAAACTTTCCAAAGGTCCTACATTAGTGAAATAGTGAAAAGCTGAAACAAATATGAGGGTTCTCCACCATTCTCACCAAGAACAGCTATTCTGCAAATCTGAAAATTGGTGCAAATCAACAATTGGTCCATACTGTGCTGTTTTCAGCCAGGCCCATAAAGAGTAATCACCAGTGCTATATTTGTTTTTTCAGGTATTTGAAAAGGTCAAGCACCTGTTATTTAACACACTGGATGGGTCAAGAGATGCATTTTTACCTATTTTACAGGGAGCGAAAGAGGTTCATCATGGTTAAACCACTTCCCTAAACCTACACTCAGTCATCATCAGTGCCAGCCAAGCTACAGTTAGGGCATCTGCTTCAGTTATCTAATTTAGTATTCTTAGCACCTAAAAATTAGGGTCCTGTTCCAGCAGAGATTCAGACAAAGGTAAGAAACTTTGTTCTCAATGCAATTAAAGGAAACAAGGTACATGGGAAAGCCCACAAAGTACAATCCGTAGCACTTAAAGAAGGATGTATGCAGAGCCTGTATCTGGTTACTTTACACACCTACAAATTAAATGGGGAGCTGCACCACGAGCTAACTAACGGGGAATATTAAATGCAGGGAACACAGGGAACAGTGAGCAGGCAGGTGATCACTTGAGTTGTCTTCCAAGTCAGTATCTATTGTGTTCAACAACAGAACAATGAGGATTCAGGGGAGGGGTTAGTTGAGGGGGGGTGGTTTGTTCTAGAGCAGCAAGGACAAAGCCTTCTTTTGCACAATAGCACAGCTAACAGAAGTAACCTGTAAAGTAGATGAACTGGTTCCTAGACCCTCTTTCAGCCCAAACGAGTTTAAATCTTTATTTCTCAAAGGACTGCCCTAACCTCCAGACTAGAAGCAAGATAGAAATAAGCCTCATCTCCTCCTACTGCAACCAGGTCACTGAGCAGACAGAAAAGAGAATTCATGAAACAAACTCCAGCTCCTTTGCCCTATGAAAAGCAAATTACTTCGGAAAACAGGAAGTCTTGGATCCTTATGTTTCTAAACTTCACTTGAAACTCATAGACTTGTTGGAGCAGGAACCAGAACCCAGACTTCCCCTTCCTCCCCAAGGAGTTTCCTACTCAGTGTGTTACAGAGTTAGACTCCTGTATCTTATCTCCCTGTCCATCCTAGGACTTTTGTATTGCTGCCTACCTAACAGTCTAACTTCAATAAGATGAAACAGTGATCTCATCTCAGAGTAACTACGCCCGCTCATTAAAGAACTGTTTTGGGATGTGAATGCAGTGAATTCAAGTGCCAAAAGGCCTTGGACCCGGGTCTTCTAATTCCTGGTGAAGTATATTAATCATTAGACTATTTTGAAAATGGTGTTTTCATAATAAACTAAATAATTATAAGTACACTAAATAGTAATTTTGCTCCTATTACAGTCTTACACACCTTGATGGAGCTGGTACTAGAACAAGCTTAATGTATTCTATCACCTTATTTGTTATGAATATATACATTTAATAAAAATTCATTCAGCCAATAAAATGGAGATGAAGAGAACATAAGACAACTGCTAATAACATGCCTGCACACTACCCTGCATTAGGATGCAAGGCACTTACGAAATCCCCCTGAAATCCAGGGTTGAGCACAGCATGAACATAAAGTTTTGCTGAATGTAATGCTGTAATCGATCACATTACTATATGTATGCTTCCACTAGTAATTCATTTTTACTGACACCCTGGAGTGCAAAAGAAGTGCAAATTCAATTCGTATAATGTGATGAAAGAATATTTTTAAGTTACTGTCATCCTTACTTGAGAAGGCTTCCAAATATTGGAGGTACCTTCAAGAGTCTACCACAGTTGGTTGATTTGGGTTTTTTTCTGGGTTTTTAGGAAGTGAAGAAGATAAAGGGCAGATTCAGGCACATATGAATGCTCAAGAATAATTCACTCTATGTCATACTTTCACCTCAAATCCTCTGCTTCTGTCAACTTGTGACAAGACAGTTTACCAATGCAGATAGATAAAAATCCTAGAAAAGAAACTTCCAATTACCACTTCCAAAAGCTAATTAGGATAAGGAGACAAACCTACATTCTGTCACGTGGAAATAAGTATGTAACAGACAAGATTATTTATTAGAGACTATTTAAATGATTCATGCTTTCACTTAAATTTTGCTCTGAAATATTTCAGAGTGAATCAGAATAGTACAGGACTAGTCACCAGAGAGCTATGATTCTGGTCTCAACTCCATCATGAATTTTCCACAGGACACTGTCAGTTCTAAAACCAAAAAAATGTTTTGTCATCAGATTCAGAACTGTAGCATTATACTCACTAAATACAAATTTCGAAAGCACTGAGACCCGTGACTGAAGTTCAGAATAAATTTCAAGTAAGTATATGGACAGTTATTTCCCAAAAAGACAGTTCGGATCTGCTCTACTAAATGTTCCATTTAACAACTATTTTGACATAATTAATCCCACAAATTTTATGACTCTCAGTCCAGAGAAAAACGTTAACACAGGTTTTCTTGTTCAGACTAGCTACCCGCATCTACTACCATCATTTCACCTCGTTCACCCTACAAAGTCTCTGCTCCTACAGCTACGCTGGCAAAACTATGTTGGCAGAGCCCCCTAGCGTAGAGAGAGTATATGCTAGCAGAAAGATCCGGGTTTTGCTTGCTTTAAAAAGAAAGAAGAAAAGAAAAGAAAAACCAAAGAACAAACTGAGCTGACTAAAGTCCTCTTCCACTAGAATATACTGGAATATGTACTGCGATATATACTGGAAAAAAGATACATGTGCGCTAGCACAGTTTATGGTCTTCGTAATTTATTTTCATATGCATCACAAATGAAACCAATTTCCACTAATGCACTAGGAGAGCAAAGAAGAGACACAGAAGTTAATTATTTCAAATTTATAAACAAACCTAGCATCAGTATTACTGAAGTGATGCAAAAAATAGTCAGAACCTCTGTCAAAAATTGTTCCAAATCTGAACACCAACCATATAAAACAATGGGATTTAGAAAGTTCCATTATCCTGTTTCATTTGATCAATCGTTTGACAACAGTAAACCTAAGAAAACAGAAGAATTGTCTTCTAGATCAGAGAATGAAGAAGGTCACAAGAGGGATATTAAGAAAAAAATTCTAGCATTACTGTTTCCTTTTACATAACTTAAGTTCTTCTAGGAAACTTCAAGCCAGTAATATGAGATACCAATTCCCTATTTTCCATGCAACATACTGCAAAAATCAGCAGCAACACAGAGTACTTGTATCCTTCTGAAACCCTGTAGCACAAACCAGTCCCTAGAAGGCAATTTGAACTGTATCCTGTTAGTTAGTATCACTTATGATAGATCCCCATTCCTCTGGTAAGCGGAAGAAAACTCAGCATTTCCAATAATAAACACACTATTGGATCTGACTTAAGCAAGTTTAACGTCCCACATACAGCTGCAACTCCCAGTCCTCCCAACACTGTCATTAGTAGCACGTCAGACTGAAAAATGGCAGGAGAAATGGAACCTAGCTTTTTTCATTTCTGCCAAGAACCACAAACGAGACTTACTTTGAAACCAGTACAGCAGCTGCATCTCGAGCCTTATCACTGACAACCAAGTAACACTAAAGGTAAAAGAAAACTAATTGTAAAAGAATTCATACATGTAGATTTAATAACAACTACATAACAACTTTGTACATTAATATACTACTCAATACTTATGATTACAAACATTATTATGATTACATATATTATGTAATTATCACAATTACAAATTGAGGTTAAGATCATAAAAAATTAAATTTCCCATTTACCAGACCATATCTCAGACAACAAAGTCTCCCTTCTAGTGTCTTTCAAAGTAAGTTTATCTTTACTGAAACCTTAACTTACAGTCATATTTGTGCTACTACATGCCTACAAGTGATAAGCCACTTAAGTCCTGCAAGTGTCAAAAGCATAAGCTGTTCAGGCATTTGTGGGGAGGAGGTTGTTCATTTTTATCTCAAAGGAACGAAAAGTTAGCCACTTTGGTTTACGCCTAGTGAAACTTTATTATCTTGCTGAAAATTCTTCATGCAGTCATAGCTTCCAACGTTACTCATCCTGATCGAATGCTAATTTCCCATATAAATCATCAAACTTGGCTTTCAGAAAAAGTTAGCTAGTATTTTCAAGCACTAAAAGCTGTTAACATAATCAAAGGCATGCATTCATATCAGACAGTCATAAAATAAGATAGTTCTAGGGAAAATAAGTTAATAGTCTCATCTGACACTAAAGCAGCAAAGAACATACTGAAGATTCCAAAACTACAGAGAAATTCTTTACAGATTAGATACAGAAAATATGGGCTTAAATAATATTCTGAAAAGACAATAATTTATCACATATTGAAGACTAAGCCTAAGAAAACTATGACCGGTTTGAAAGCATTACAAGATGTATTATACCTACCTTTGCTATTTTAAGTATGCGATCCATTGTTGGCATACGAGCATGCCCTTCCTCAGAAGCAATATTTCCATCAAAACGGGCCAGATCAAAAGGAATCAAGCATATCATGGAGAGCCATAATAAAAGCATATAACGAGTTTCCCAAGTCTGGAAAAGAATGGTAAGGCAAAATATGCACCCCATTTTCTGAAACATAGTCCAACAAAGTGCCTGGAGCACAATCTATCCACTAGCTCCAAGGAACTTCCAAAGTAAGATGACGAAGAAAAGACTCCAAATCTGAATAATCTGAGACACCGAAGGAGACAGAACTACAAGAGATTCCAAACCGGAAAACTGTAACAAAAAGTAATGGACCCTCCCCTCTGAATCTGAAATATAAACAAGTTTATTTCCTTCCCAAAGGAAAACTGCATGTTGCCATTTTCCTCTTTTCTCCTTCCCTCAGCCCATTTGTGCTTCAGTCCCAAATATGAAAGAAATATGCTCTTCTTCCTAATTTCTTATGTATCGCTCTCCTGGGTTTACTGAAACAACTTTAGATGTGTTTTGAGAGACAGACAAGAAGGAACTTTTACAAGCTTTAAAGCTGTACAACTACATCAACAACAGCAGCAAAGTGGTCAGAAATGATAAGGTTTATTAAAAAATCATGTGAATTTAGTGCAGCAATACAATTATTGTCTTCATATCCATGATTTTTGTTAGTTATAATAGATGATGACCTCTCTTAAAATTCATCTATCTTAATAAGCCCTCTGGAATTCTTATTTTTCCTTATTCAAAAATATAAGAATATGAACTACAGTATCTTGGAGTTGGACTCAATGGTCCTTATCAGTCCCTTCCAACTCGAGACATTCTACGCTTCCATGATCTCAATCCATGCTTAAAAATTCCTTGCTTAAATATTTTTTTGAATCAGAATTCTTGCCCAGAACATTCCCAGCCAAAAAAAACTTTAAATCAGGACACATAATGAAGTGGTGTCGCACTGTTTTTCAAATTGCAAAGAGGTAGAAAAAAAATCTGAAATTCTGTGTTATTTTTCCACACCCAGGAATATATTACCAAAAGGGAAAAATCCAGGAGATTCATGCCTCGTGCCATAATTGTGCAACCTTCTCCAATCTTCACCTCCCTCCTTTCAAAAGAAAAAGAAAAAAAAAAAAACAAACCCACCCTCACAGATCTGAAGATAGATATTGGGGGTTGGGGAATAATAAAACATTTTATGAAATTAAACAAGGAAAATTAACTATCTTCTTCATTTCCTCATCAAAATAGAAGTTCTCATACCAACTCTGACAAAACCCAAAGGTTTAAAAAAAGCCTGTTTATATTAAGAAACAGGAATAAATACATAAAACCTAAAATACTCAGTTTCCTGTGATTTTACTTTCATGACTTCAAGCTAAATTAGGATGACCATTAATGATAGGCATAGCAGGAAAAGGATTTTTCAGTTACTCCTTTTAGAAGTTCAATATCTTTCACTGCCTTTCTATTACTGTTGTTTCAATTAATTTGTCCCCTTATAAGAGTAGTTAGAGATCTTACTTGCACCTCAGCCACCATCGCTTCTACATCCTTAGAACATATCCCATGAAAGAAAAACACAAGACCTCTCCTTCAATAAGACATTTCTCTTCTGACAAGATGACTTCCATACTAAATCCAGATGTTCTGTTAACACCTGACAGGGTGTATCACTGCTTTATACACTTTTTTCCAGATTTTTCTCTTACACTGTTCACCAGCTTTTTCTGTATGAGACACAGAAGTTAAACAAAAAGAACAGCAAGTTCTCACCTCAGAGTCTTTCGGATTCTGGTCTACAAGCATATCCAAAACAGGCTGTAGATCGCCTACTTCATGAGGAAACAGTCGGAGGAAAAGTTTGTACCCTCTCACCTATAACGGAAAGTTTCAAAATTTAGTAAGCCATCTGGCATTGTCAAGTACCGAGGAAAAAGAAAAGACCCTTTGAGGAACTTCTTGTGTATGATCCTCATCTAGTAAGAACAGTAAGGATGTGAATTAGGGTCTTAAATACTTGAGATTTTTGCGTTTTTATGAACTTATTAAGAACTAATAGCATGGTAATTCTTTACAACAAGGAACCTCTGGAGATTGTCTAGTCCAACTCTCCTGCTAAAGCACGATCACCTCAGCAGGCTGCCCAGGACTGTGTCCAGTAGGGCGTTCAGTATCTCCAGGGATGGAGACTCCACAGCCTCTCTGTGCAACCTATTCCAGTGTTCAGCCCTCACAGTCAAAAAACGTTTTCTTATGCTCAGATGGAAATTCCACAATCCATCTCATTCTTCATCATACTTTACTCTTCTTTCTAAAATTATGACTCTTGTTTTATCACTCAGCATCTCAACATCTGCATTTTTTTTTTTTTTGCATTGATTTTTACTACTCTGGACCATTAAATAACATAAGCTACCATGAAAACCATGGAAGAGAGAACTCATCTTTCACAGTACAGTTTAAAACATTTCACTGCATTACTTAAGCAATTATTTATTTAACTATTTTTGAAAATGTGAAATTTTTTAAAGCTATTTAAACAACAAAGAAAATATTGGAAACTTACACATTTCACTTACAGAATGTTAAATTTGGGGTGTTTTACCTTTGTAATGATGTAAAGAAATTTAAAAGCCAGGTGAACTAGCGGGGGAGGAGATCCATTGTCCCGTACTATATCCAACAATGAATTCATCATCCATTCTAATGAAATGAGAGAAAAAACAATGAGACTACATGCTTACAGTTAGCTTAGTTTCTCATACTTCTAATAATAAAAAGGGAGATAGCAGTCATATAAGGTAAGTAATATCAACCACAGCAAACATGGACCTTTCAGTTTAACAGATTTTCAAGTATATATACAAAAAACATCTAAAGATGACATTCCTACCTAAGTGACGATCCAACAAGTGAGGTTGCTCCTGGTACTTGTCCATTATACCTGAAAAGGAAAAGATATCTGTAATAACCTATTCAAATTAAAGGCTCTTACAGGCATTAATTGTGAGATACATGCCTGATCCCAGGCAGCTTCAGCTTAAGATTTCAGTAACTTCGAGCTAAGTGCTGCCACCACCTGTAAGCAAGGTCAAAAAGTAAGAATACAGAGAAGTAACTGTAAAAATACAGTCTGTCCACTTCTGTAGTGCAATCATTTAGCTGCACTGAACCATAAACTCCCTTCCAGGAGTCTCTCAAATTACTGTGGACAAATCCCAGAGCTAGATGAAACAAACAATCGTGCAGTTTGTTGCTGCCCTTCACTGCAGAGCTCTTTGTGGCTCTCCCTTCCTAAGTGCAACTTACCAGCACACCATTTCTGATGGAACTCTGCAAACAGAGAACATTAAACAACTATAGACTGTAGCTGCTCCAGGTGTACCACCTTTACACTCCACTCTTACCCACACAGCAACCAGAATGCTGCTTTACACCTTCCAGCTTTGCTGTTCACAACTTCATTAACATAGGGAATCCCACTTAATTTTTCACGTTGTATTTGTTACCATGTCAAATTACAGATTGTCTTTAAAAACACACACACCAAGATATCTCAACATCAAGAAATGTAGTAGTAGCATGATGCTTTTCCAACCCTGAGGCTAATACAGCCATGGGGAAATTCTCCCTACACATGCTGGGTTTCACCACAAGGCTATCTTCCTTCCCATGCCTGGAACATATCTAAAGATACAGTTCCACCACTGAGGATCTGGAACGAAACAGGGTAGAGGCATTGCAAAATTCTTATCTCTTTGTTTTGAGCTACCTTACTATAGCAGCAGAAAAAACAACATAGTACTAATTTGTAAGTGAAGGCACTCTTCACAATTCTCAGAGCTAGTTTTTTATTTTGAAATAGAACACAGGAATTATTCAGTAAAAAACAAAGAATCCTTGACAAGTTTTAAATTGGACAAATACAAGCTGTAGCTATTACTATCTGTGCTCCTCTAAACTTTTCACTTTATTTTACCTTGCTGCCAGCAATATGTTAACTTCCTTTCAGGAACTGACTTGAGGAAAGACAAATTGAATTTGAATATTGAAAAAAAAACTAAGAACAACTTGCCAGAGGTTTTGGAAACAAAAGCATTTCAATTTAAACCTGGAATCAATGAAAAGCAGCTACAGAAATGAAAGCTGGATTGCAGAAGAGATCATCAAGCGGTCCCGTACTGCTCTGGAGATCACCTGGGCCATTTCAGATATATGGCCAGAAAACAACTTTTTAATGAGAAAACTAAAATATCTTCTTTACCTCTCCTTTACCTGCATTTGGTTCTCTCTCAAACAATTTTGCTCTCTATCGCCTTTCTCTGCTTGTCACATCAACACTTAGATTCAAGACATAACTTCAACAGTGCTGCAGCACAACCGCTTTCAAGACAGCAGCCAGTCCAACAGTAACGTTGCCGTAACTGGTACAGTTCCATTGGGATACCATAGTGCTGCCTACTGCCGGGAGGGAAGCCTGAGCTCCTAATCATCACTACCTTCCCATTGTAATTAATGATACCTTAAGCTGTGTATAAATAACCGAACTAGTGAAAAGAAGAAATTCCATCAACACTCAAAGCAACAGCTCTCAAGCAGAAGTGGAATTTAACAGCAAATTCCTTATCTTGCCAAATTGCCTTCCCAGATCGTGGTCTGGCAATCTAAAGTAAAACCCCAAGTCCAAATGCTGAAGAAATGAACTGGGAAAAAAGTTCTTCCAATGCTATTATTTCAAAACAAAATCTTCCTAAATTTTCCTACAAACTTATAGTTGCAGATTAAACTGTCTTCCAAACTTCTGTTTCTAAGAGTTCACCAAAAAAAAGAGCATCACATGTTTTTGTGAATGCTTTGGAGATCTGTGTTAAAATCCACTCTAACTGATCCTTAGTGGGTTACCTGCATACAGATTGAAGGTATTCCCTAAGCTTCAACGTGATATCCCACACATTTAGCCTATTACCATGTTTGGGACATTTTGCCCAAGAAGGATCAAATGATACCTTATGACACTAAATATTATAACCAAATATTGAACAAGATGTACACTGCCTATCAGTTTTAAGTATATTAACACTATATTTACTGGGCGATGATACACTCTTCTGATACTTATTATACAGCAATATCCCCCTATCGTCAAAGGGCCTGCTCCCAAGAAGTGCAAAAGCCACAGGTTTTGAGGGGTAACAAAGCAGTTTTTCTCGTAAGAACTTACATGATAGAGTGGAGATGCATGCAGAAAGTTCAAAAATACAATTTAAATACACAAAGACAGTATATATGATACAAAAGACAACAAAGCATAGCAAGATGATTGGTTGGAGGAGATAATGGCCTTTCAGCCACTGACATTTTTTCAGTAATTGCTTTTCTATCCCATCAAATTCTGCCACTTCACCTGTGATACTGAACAATCAACACAAATATGAGTGCTCTTGCTACTTCTTTCTCAACATGTTCATCATTAACCTCCTCAGATGGAACAGTCAGTTAAATCAATTGAGCATAATTCTACTGAGTAACTTCTGCAGCATCAGATTTCCAAATTTTGGGTTTTCTGGTTTGTTGTTTACCTATCTAGTTTCTAGGAGATTAATATTTTTCTTGTAAGTTTTTGCAATTTCACCATTTTTGCAAAAGTACTTGCAAAATGCTAGTCCACTTGATTCGTAAATACATTAAACTTTGAATTAACTTTTGCAAATCATCTGGTCAGAATATTGGATCCAATACACAGATGTGCACTATACCTGGCTAATTACCTAGGACACTGCTACACGCACGTAATTATACCACTTCTATATCCAGCTGAGGTCTAGAAGCAGAATAGCTTTCATTATATGGCACAAAAGCTCAGCTACTAAGTCAGATCGAAGCTGCCTCCACTCAGAAACAATTACACGATCTGTATGGAATCAGCTGCCCTTCATATTTCCTATGAAATATCAAAGTAAAAATATGAGATTACCAGTTTAAAGCTCAAAATGTATGTATTTTTTAACAAGTAATTAGGTACAAAAATGGCTTTATTTGACAGACATATAAGCTTTAACTAAATTATTGTCTGCATTTTAATAAGAAACTGGAGGTGGGGCAGATTTCAGATTTCTTAAATCCAAGACCTGGGGTTTTACTTACAGTAGTTAAATACCACATAATAATAGAATATATATATCTGGAAAACAAAACTAGTAAAAAAATAAATCCAAACTACCTGTTGATAAAGTCCCAGTATTATCACTAATCCAAAATTAGCGTTTTAGTCCTTTGTGGGTCATAAATTCCTTTAAGCCATATAAGAACGCACTCCCTTTGGATGATGTGCTTACCTATGAATTTTTCCACGGTCATTTCTCGAGCCACCAGGTCCCCAAAGACTCCCTCCAGGTTCCCGATGAGCGCCCTGACCTCCTGACTCTCCGTGAAACTCTCCAGGATGCTTCTCGCGGTGCCGACGCCCGGCTCCCGGCTCCCGTCTTCCTCGGGCTCCGGCCCCGCTCCGTCCATCTCGCCCCAAGCCATGCCCCCCGCGGGCGGCGCTCCCTCGAACAGCTGGGCAGAGCAGCGCCCGGTCACCCAGGCCGTCCCTCGGCGGCGCGGAGCGGAGGCCAGCCCTCCCCGCCGCGCTCCTCACGCACGGCCCGGCCCGGCCCGGCCCCGCCCGCCGCCATGCGGCCCACCGCGCCCCTACCCGCCAGGCGCCGCGGCCCGGCCCGGCCCGGCCCTCCCCGGCCGCGCCACACGGCGGCTGGCTGCCGGAGGTGGCGGAGGCGCCGGCGACAGCACCGGGGTCGGGGCGCGACGCCCTCACACACACCCCGCTCGCCTCACCGCGCCCCGCCCCGCCCGCCCGGGCCGGCAGCTCCCGCGCCCATTACCCCGGCAACCGCCGCGCCGCTCCCCGCCGCCTGCCCCGCGCGCGCCGCCGGCCGCAACCTCCCTCCTACGGGGCGTCGCGCGGGCCCAAAGGCTGCAGGGACGGCGACGCTCCCGCGCGCGGCCCCGCCCCTCCCGCCGCACGGCGGAGGGCGGCGGCTGAGGGGCGGCGGGTCCTCCGGCGGAGGGGCGGAGGGCGGCACCGGCACCGGCCCCGGCACCGGCCCGGGGGTTCCGTTCCCTCAGCGACCGCTCTCACCTGGGCCCTGGCGCGGGCTCTGCCCAGCGCAGAAACGCCCTCAGGCCGGGAAGAGCTGTCCGCGATCTGCCTCCGCAGTCATCGTGCAGAGGCGGCAAAACGCCTCTGGAAGGCCACTGGGCTACACCGTTATCCATGACCTTCTCCATTTGTCACACTTATCCACGCCAAAACATTGAATTACATGGTTAATATAATAACTCATTATCTAAATCTCATAAAATTCTGGAAACAAAGTTTGAATGCTGAAAGCTACAACTACAGAAAAGGAGGGAAGGGAAGCAAGTGGGCAGACTCAAACAGATGTCTGCCCCCTAACAGCAGTTACTATCTCTCCTGCCAGATTCTTTCCCATTAGCTTTCTCAGGAAGACATTTTGTTATATTTCAGCCCAAGACATGCCACATTCCATCCACTCTTCCTTTCCCACACACTTCCCCCCCCTTAGCTACTGAATATTTTACCAGATAACAACACTACTTTTCCACTTCTCTCTTGACACATCACCAACACTAGAAAACCAAAGTCGGGGTCTAAAGTAGACATTTACTAAGTCACCTCGGGTTATCTTTCTGCCTGATAGAAAATAAACTTGAAGGATCAGACCAGCTGACAAACGAAAATGGGTGCTTGGGGTGAGACAGGTCTCCTTCAGAGGTGCTCGTTTCGCTCTGTTGATTATAAAGGAAATTCAGGGAGACACTTAATTTTGGTCAGGACGTTAGGACAGGTAACTTGTCTTTCCCAGTATCCAGCAACTCCATCCATACCCAAATACCTTATCTTCAGGCTCAAATTCTTTAACACAAACCACAATCACAAAATGCAGGTACGCCAGAGGCCTAGTTTCTGCAAGGCAAGTATTTTATTTGAGAGAAGGAGAAATCTTAAGTTCACGTATACTTTCTGATGTAATACACATTTTTGTTAACATTAATAAATAGTAGTACGCATGCACTTTGCTGTTTCCTCAGACCTGGCTCTTCTAGCTGTCAGCTACGATTTCAACTGTATTCTATATTATTCCACTTTTCCATTGTTATATTAAGCGTTATAACCACACCATTACAACTTCCCCTAATTGTAGCCCAAATTCAAAGGAAATAAAAATTTTTAACTAGTTGTATTATGTTTACAGAGAATGAAATGCATTTTTTTAAGTAGTATAAATTACAACATCTAACTTTAAAGTTTATGAAGTCTTTATAGCACAGCCATTTAAAGCCGAAAAAAAAGCCTAAACATATTTGAGCATTTTTGAATATAACATTTTAGGTATTAGTCATGACAACCGTCCGAAGCCTAAATACCCAAGTTCAGTCATTCAAATTTTCTGATTCACATCTGCACAGATGCACTTACATCTACTTTCTTTACCACTTTCTTCCATTAAAAAAACATGGATTTGTTAATGTACGCTAGCTCACATTGTATGCCAATATCTTTGTTGCACAGTTTTCTCCCCAAATTCTCATTGCCTATGTTTTCTGTAAAAATAAAGCAGTACGGAATATTAAAAAAGCATTATAAAGCCATCTAATTTGACACTATTCCTTCAATAATCCAGCAGTGGCAGAAGAGAGTAGCTTTGCCTACTGTACATTATTTTATAAAATTAAAAATACATCAAGCACCAACCAACACAACAGCAACAGATGCTTTCTTGTCATCAAAACACTAAGCCTCCCTCCCACTTTTTGCTATCTTTTTACAAAGTTATTTAAATATGTTACTATCATAGTACAACACACTGAAATTACATACTAAAACTATGATACGTTATTATCAAACTCGTGTGGTCTGACCATACCGTTAATTACAAAGGAACTACAGAGACATCCTTTTTACTAAATAACACTGTAATTAAATTTCTTCTAGTGAGAAAAACAAAAGCATGTAATTAAATTACACTAAATTAAAATAAATATTAGAAATGTTATTAATTTTATACGCTTACCAAGTGCAGTCCAAAGGGCCTTGTCTACTCTTTAAATCAAAAAGAGGATGTTTTCATTTTCAGATTCATAGAATCTGATTTAAATTTTGGATCAGGACACATAACATGGGAAAGGAAAGATGACAGAAATATAAATGGGAAAACGGATGGAAACAGAGAAAACTAAAACAGAACAAAAAGGGGACAGGTAAGGAACCCCTTATTACTGCCAGCACCACAATCCCACAACAGTAGCTCTCAGTAATTAACTGCTGATGGAGCAGCAGCAGAAGTGGCAAGATGCAAACAACTGTGGAAACGCAGCAGCTGTGAAGTGAGCCTCCCTGCAGAGAGCAAGGTTAGGCTGACTGTCAAGCTACTTTTCCAACCTAGTGGAGTCTTCACAATGCAGTCTTTTCCTTCAACAGGGAATGAATCTGTGCTAGTAAACTAGTGTGTAAGTTAAAAATTACACAATCGCTCGTTAGTGAGCCTCAAAAAGCCTACTAAGCCTTTTACGTGTCAGGTGTTTTATCATCAACATTAATTCCTAGTTTGTGTTACTTCCAATAAGCAGGGGCTGTTCATTACTACGGGACTATGTCAGAATTTCCCAAGCCTTTCTGGTTACTTTAGAAGTTTTCTCATTACATTTAAGGTAGATCCCCTGTACCCTGTCCCAAAATGGTTCCAGTGGTTTATGTAATTAAAGAGCTGATACAATTTGTTTCGTTTCTCAAATCCTGGAGCTTTGGGTATTTTACTGTGATAGGCAGAGAAAAAACAGCTGCTAAACCCACCAAACATTCCGGCAATGGCCAGTTCAAATTCTGAATGGCCATAGAAGGAAGCAGGGTCAAAGATAATTGGCCCAGAGTCGTCCTCAGCCACGTTTCCTGCCCACAGGTCCCCATGCAGGAGAGCAGGAACAATTTCTACATCACAGAACATTTCAGGAATCTTTAGCTGAAAAAGCACAAAAAAATACGTAACAATTAAAGAGTTTTGAAGAAAATATTCAATAAAATGAAGTACTGTAGTATATAAGAAACTAAGTTGGTCAAATACTGCCTGTTCTCAGTCGTCGTGGAGTGCTTTTGAAGTTGATGGCTACAAGCATAAACCTAAACTGTAAGCCATTAATAAGTGTTCTTGATTGTTCTTGACAGAGCTTAGCAAATCACTTAATTCACAGTCTAGTATCAACATCTAGTATAAATGTATTGTTTCTAGACATGGATAGTACTGGCTGTCACAAGGAATATAAAACAAACTTCATTTAAATTAAAAGGTTTCAGTGGTAAAAAGGGCAGCAGTAAACATCTGTACCAATTAACCAGAATTAAGGAACAAATTTGTGATGTAGAGCTTGCAGAGGAATTCATTCCTGGCCGTTTCCTAAGTGCTGCATGGAGTGTGACCTGAACCACAGCCTCAGCTGCGAGCCTGGACCAATTAAAAAGAAAAATCCGCCTGGGCAGCAGAATCTTACCTACTTTTTAACACCAAGTTCTTAGGTAGGATTTACCATCTTACTACTATTAGCTGTATTCTAAGAAGTAAATGTCAGTGCTGAATTGCAGGGTTTTTTCACTATCTGTTAAAAAACTGAAAGAGCAACATGAATTCTTTTCAGCTGACAATGTTGTTGGACCAGCTGTGAAGCTAGTCCAGTTACTGCTGTTCATTAAAAGCTGTGTAAATCTCTTCTAAAATACCATTAAAATTCCACTGATACGTATTTTCTAACATTCTTTAAAAAACAGATTTAAGGCATGGTTCATACTTTTAGCTGCGACCAGAGTTCTCTGGCTTCTCTGTCTCCATAATCTTTTTCAATCAAATCCAATTGAGCTTGGAGTCGGTGACGAATAAAGAAGGAGGGCCAATCACTCTGCCATTCATTCACCTAGAAAATATGATACAGGGGTTTGTAATAAACAATTTTAACATGTACATAGTCAGTATTACTAATACATAGATATCAAGTTAAAATGTTCGATGCTGACACAATGGCCTAGACAATGTTAGTATGACCTATGGACAATGTTATTAGACATTTTGTTGATTGTTCTTTTGGGAGTGATGCTTTCTTCCATGCTTATGTGGGGCTGACTTTAACATCAGATATAAATTCAGGTTCTGGCTATTTTAATTCATTCAGCTTTTCCTAAGGTATTTTAGAGGGAGAGTTTCTGGTGAGATCATTTCAGTCGTTCCAGAGTATAGTCCAAAATCTTTCTGGAAATGCAAAAGCATTCGTTCATTTTTATTGGGTAATGCGTTTCTAATTTGGTGAAAAGTTGTACTTAGCAAAGAGTTTGAGATATTGAAAGTTCATTCAGTTAAACAGCAGAATGAAATTCCACCCTGTGCAGAGCCAGCAAATGACTGATTTGTCTCTGAGAGCCCTTTCCAGTGTCTTATGTCATGTGTTACATGATAAGGCTCCCTAAAAGCAGTGGATTTTGCCATTTGAGATCCATATAGTAGGGGTTTAGAAAAAACAAAACCAAGACATGGTATGTGAAGGGATACATATTTTATTAAGTATCACCAAGCTAAAGAACCACCACATAATTTCAAATTCTTATTCAACCCACTGTGTGCGGCTTGCTACATGCATTGTAGCAAGCCGCACACATTGAACAGCCATCACATTCCCTTCCCTGTCAGGTCAGAATGAAACAGTGAAAGCAAAACTGTGATCATAAAGCTGAAGGCCAATGAAACAAGCTTTTGTATAAGGACTTTATAGAGCTATGCAAGTACTCATTAGCTTTCACAGGCATGGGGCATACCTGTGGTATATAGCCACAGCAAGTGGCTGTATGGAATCCAAACTTATCCACATACTGAGACTCAGAGTGGCCTGCTCCTTTACCTAAGAAACAGAATAAATATTGGGAGTTTTGAGATCCTTACACAGTAAAGTTTGCAAACACAGAACTAAATTTCAGAGAACAGGCATACAAAATAATTTTAAGCAATAAGTTACACTTATTTCATGGACACAACCTTCTCTAAAGAGGGAGAGAACTCTCTTAAACTTGAAGATACTGAATGGAAATTGAGGCAGAATTAATCAAAGTTATTGATTTTTCTTTGCAAAAATGAGTTAGACATTCAGGAACAGAGTCCAGGTACCAGATTCACAATCTACTGTTCCAACACTTGAACATGTTGTGATTAAACATGGCTTATTTTTGATTCACAGATTATTTGTGGCCTGCCAGTAATTTGGCCTTCACTCAAAAAGAATAGATTATAATATGTCCACCATTGAGAGTTGAACCCGGTCCATCCCTGAAGTCATGGGAAAGACACAGATACAGACTGGTGGTTCAGATTTTAATACTAACAACTCTAAAAGAATAATTCTTTGTATAGCTTCCTTTTTTTTTTTTCCATTTACACCTTAATCCACTTTTCAAACAATGAGGGAAGGTGTTTTCATTGAAGTGAAGCTGGCTCATGACCTTAAACTGCTGAACTACAGTTGTCTTCAGCAGCAACTGTTGTATATTTTGCTACATATTTGAGTTCAAAAATGTAATCCCCAACATCTTTAAAGGGAACTTAATTATGTGTTTACTATCTGGGACCATATTCTGTAATAAGTCACTTGTCTAAATCAACAGTAAACAAAAAAAGAGGATGTCTGTAAGGTCAAGTACATTTTAAGAGATTGATGGTACATGAGGCTGAAAGGTTTAACTGAAAAAGACAACTAGTCCAAATTTTCAGTTTGAAATGTTGAAAGCTCTAACTATCAAATATTAGCACTATTCCTTACTAAATTTCAGTATCCATGTGATTTTATACAACAAAGTACATACAAAATGAAGAATTAAAAATTAATTAATTTAGTTTGGTCAAGGTTAAAGTGATATGTTTAAAAATTATAATAGTAATTATAGCTCCTGTATACATAATGTACATCTTGAGAAGTGCGGCATAGGGCCAGGAGGGACATATCTCATGAAACAGTCTCCCAGTATTGACTTTAATTATCATTAAAATTATAATACAATACACAGCCAAATGAGTTATTTTTGGTTTAGTACACAATAACAATACACTACCAACTGTGTTTCCCTCCTTTCTCAATTTCTCTCCAAGTTTCTGGTTATAAAGATGAAGATCTGCTATCTGCTCTCCAAGCATTGAAGAATATCTGTAGGATTTAAAAAACAAAATGAAACTGAAAGAAGACCAGTGAACAAAATATTAGGGGGATGGGGGGGAGGGAATCTCAATTACATATGACCAAGTGTATTTTTGGCAAATATAGAACCTTAATCAACTTCACAAATACATGACAGGGAGCAAATGACTAGACAACAACTCTGAAGAAACAGGTTGTAATAGATAATAAAATGAACATAAGTCAAGGTAAACAGAACACAAGGTTGTGTAAACAGGAGCACAGAGTGCAGGAGGATCAAGTCATCCTCCTTATCAGCTCTACATTAATAAGCAGAGAACAGGACATGGTATCTACTTTTGGTCTAAAAAGAAGACATAGGAAAGGATTGAGGTTGCTTAATGCAGAAGACAGACAACTAAAAAACAGTTAAAATATTGCACAAATATCTGAAAAGGAGCTGTAAGGACAGAAACTAATTTCTTCTTCATGCCCAGAATGGGTAGAAAATAATGGCTTTAAAATTGCAACCCAGCAGACTGAGATCAGACATTAGAAAAATCTTTCCTAAGAACAGTGGGAGGGATTGGAATGAATGAATTGAATCGGAATGATTGAATTGAACAGGAGCCTATGACTCCTGAATTCCATGTTCAGGTTGGTTGACGGACGAAATGGAACCTCATGTTATCTATCCATTTAGCTCTTCCTCACCATAGTGCCTTTGACTTTGTTGACTGGCTTCAAGCATACTTGAAGATTATACTTAGAGAAGCAGAGGTTTCAAAGACATGAGAAGCCTTTAAGTTTAAAGAAAACTGATAGGCTGGGAAAAGAAACTCAAATGAAAAATCTCATGAGGGAAAGATGGGCTAAACTCAGCCATTATCACATTCACTTTAGTAGCATCTCAGCACACATGGACCAGCACACAAAGGTCTAGGCTAGCAATAGCATGCCATCTCTATTGCAGGTAGAGGGTCAGGGAAGAACAAAACGTGGGGAAGGAGTGCATACACACACATATATGTAGATATGAATATATATATTTTAATATGTACCCATAAACACACACAAACATGGACCTTGACAGATATAAGCTCGAGCTCTGAGAGAATAGAGAGGTTTTTCTCATTAAGTTTTCTGACTGACTATAAGATATAATATGCCCCAAAACACAGTAAAAAGAAAAAGATGTACAGACATACTTGTTGAGGTGCTTCATCTTTAGGTACTCCATGACAAACATTGCTCCTCCTCCAGGTAGGTCAATTACTTTAATAGGCTGAGGCACCCTCACAGTATTGGTTTTCTGGATAGCTTCCAAACTTGCCATTTCCCCTTCAAACATTTTTCTAGCCTGTCAAGGAATAAAAATATTCTTGGGCTAAACTATGGATGTCTGCAACAAGTACTTTGGAAAAAATAGCCTTGTTTACAAAGTTACAAGGAGTTAATTCATCTTGATAGAAGAATGTAGCTACAGCAAGGCTTCAGTCCATGCAGGGAGACTTGAGTACCTTAATTCTAACTTCTTTTTTTCTCCAAAATTCATTCCAGGGTAGTAGGATATGTCACTTTTCACTGTGATTTCCAGCTGCTTATGCAGATACCAAACTACTCAGATGTAACAGTATCTCTGAGGATAATACCCAAGACCTCCTTCCTTCAAAACCACAGATGACCTAGACTACCAAATGAAGTAAAAGATTGAATCCTTTGAACTGGTTCTTTCCATGCAGGTCAATGGCCACCAGATGGAGATGACAGTATAAATATTAAGCCTGAACACTACATTTCTGAAGTAAAGATGCTGTTCTTCCCAGCAGTTTTAGGATGTTTTTGATATTGATAAAACAAATTTCTGATGCACTGTGGTGTTACAAAAAGCCATTGAGTACTGTATGCATTTATTAATGGAAAAGTCAAGAACTTGGCCTGAAAAATTTCAAGAATCTTACTGCTAGAAATACAAAAAGCAATGGGGAAGTTTGAAACCTCTGTAGTTTTAAAAGTAATACATGAGTTTTAGCACTGGCACCCTGTTTCCTCCCTCCCTTCCACTATTCTATCCTCCCAACTGAAACATGAAAAAGAATACAACGAATGCAAATTCAGCTTTAGACTTTTCCACACACTAAGTACTACAATAACAGCTCTGTACTTAGCCTTTTTTTTATGTATTGCAATGCTAGTTCTTGTTGTTGAGGGATATCACATTGCATTACACCTCATTTGCATCAACCAAACCTGCTGCATTAATACTTGATATAAAATAGACTACACCTTTTAAAAGAAAACTGAAAACTGGAATAATTAAGTCAGCCTCAAAATGCAGAACAGTACATTATTAACAATCGGGTGATTTTAAAATAAGAAGCTCTGTACATGCAACAGTATTAGTAGTTAAATATCTGCTAGCATTAACCTGAGGTTTGTGGTTGATTTTAACAAATACTCGTCCACTGTCTGTTTCATAACCTTGGCCTTGACTAATGTATCCTCCTCCCGAGCTTCCAAATGCCTTCAGGACGGAAGTTTTCAATTCTGTTTTCAGGATTTTTTCCATGGTGATTTGCAGGCTGCTGCAGCTGCTTTCTGCTAAATCCACTGCAAAACAAGATTAAAGGTTTGGGTCCTTCATTCACTGTCACTCTGCTATGAGGTAGAAAAGGCCACCCACAAAATAAAAAAATAAGCAGCCAAAAAAAATTTTAAAAGGCAGGCAAATCAAGAGATAATGTTTCAAAATGCTTTGTTTCCCAGGGGCTTCTATAGCCATACATGAAAAATAAAAATATTTAGAAATATTTGCTAGAATAAAATTGGGAGGTGTGTCATGGGTCCTCTCTCAGCTGTGCTGGGAGCTGCTGGTATTTGTAGTTTGGACCCGTTTTTCTTTTTTAAGCTCTGTGATCGCATTGGTAGACGTCATTTTTAAACCCACCCACTAGAGGGAGTTTAAATGCAACAATACAAATTGCGCAGATGTAGCGTGGTTATTTAAGATACGAAAAACAAAGTTGCAGTCCACAAGGATCTAATCAAATCATGCTGCTGTCCATAAGTCAGCCGCCAGAAATATGTGGAAAGGTTGGTGAGTTTTTTCTCTGCTTTGTGTGGACTGGAGTTCTGTTGTCATCACTGAGATCTTTAGAACGCTTTCCCTTCTTGGGACATAATTCAGTCTCTTGTAAGAGACAGTCAAAAGATTTTTGTTGCTTGAAAGTGTCCTCAAGTCAGTGAGGTAGTAAGGTGCTCAGGGCTGGACACTATCAAGTGAAAATTCATAGTAAAAGCATCAGGCTGGTAATAAATTTGGGATACTGTTCCTATATGCTTCTCCAGATTTAATGTGATTTTTAGGACGTCATTTCAGCTTTTTATCTCCTTTCACAATCTGTAACACACAGAAAGAAGATCCCTTGGGTACTACCAAATTCAATCACTTCACACTTGCAAAGTGCACTGACACCCTCAGGTATAAAGTGTTAAACCTTTAAAACATGTTATCGTAACCCAGACCCTACAATATTTGTTTGAATAACGTCTGTATAAAGATAACATATTTGGTTAGGCGGCCATGACCGATTTCTAGCACAGTACAACCCGTGGAAAAGGCTGCAGTTCTTGTTCTCACTTGGAGCAGCAATGCCTACCGTCTCCCCAGGGAACTTCGGGACTCTGTTGCCACCGTTGCACTTTGCTTTCATGATTTTCTCTTTTTATTACTATTTATTTGCATTGATTCATATAAGCTATTTGGTTCTGACAGAGAAAGGAATGATTACTGGACAAATACTGGCTTCATTTAGGTAGGCTTTTCACTACATTCACAAATGGTTCCAGTCCTACACGGACTGAAAAATATTGGTATAATACAAGTTATTTCTCAAACAAGTAGTTTCTCAGAACACAGCTCCTTATGGTACATGGATTAGCTGCAACATAACAGACCTCCGACGGACAAACTGGCTAAGGAGGAACTCTTCTAACATCCAGGTTTATCTGAGCAGGACATTGCTTATAGAGTAAAAGCACAAGCTGGACAAGTGCAGGTCATGACCTGGACTCAAGAAACAGTGATTCAAATATAGAAGAGTACGCAAAAACAGCAAGAAGCCACATATCTTGGTTGGACCTTTGCATTACATATCCAAAGTAACCAGTGACTGCTTTGGCAATCCTTCTACAAAGTCCAGCTGTAATATTTTCTAACTGTCACATCACTGATATACTAATTGTAAAATAAATTATTCACAAAATAGGGCTACAGAAAGTAATGTTGGGGAGAGGTGGAGAAGAGTCAGCACTTATTGTAGGAGTCTGAAGTAATTTGTCCATACACACTCATGGAGCATTTCTACCCAGAAAGTGAGCCACAGCTGCTAAAGCAAACAACTATGCCTGGACCAAAGAAAGCTTAAAGCATAAGGGTTCAGTATGTACATTAAAACACAGTAAACCAGTGCACATGCACTCAAAGCAACTTGATTACGGCTGTAGATCTTGGACAGTTTGAGGCAGTTAGTTAATATGACTCATATGACTGATTTCTAGATAGTGAAAATGCCAAGCAATTTGAATTTCAGGATATAAGAAGCCCTAAAGAGTCCCCTACTATCAGAACAGTGGTCTCCAACTGCTGCTGAAAGGAGGGAATCATACCCTAGGTCAGAGTGGAGCACCCAGGGAAAGGAATAAAGTTTTTTGGCAGCAAAATAAATGACAATGAGCAGGGACCCTTATTTCTGCCTAGTGAAAGATACCCTAATTAATTTTTCTATTTACCTGTTAAGGAAAAGAAAACCCAAAAGCCCCCAAAAATCCAAAACAAACCACAATACTCATCCACAATATCACTACTGAACCCAAAATTTCTGCAGTCTAGTATGCCATGGACTTCTCTCCTACAATTTGTAGTGAAGATGCCAATAGTTACTGACTGTAACACTTCTTTCAGCATTCTGACATTTTATTTTTGGTTAAACCAGAAGCAGGACTGTGTTAATCCAAATATATTGCGTCACTTATAGAGCAGCCAAGAGGTAGGTTGCTTCCACGCTGGATCAATATTTAACTAGTAATGCAGAGGTGAAAGGCCTGGTTTCCTAACATTTTTGTTCACGTTATTTCTGGTCAAGCAGCTTTGAACAGCATCATTTCAAACACTGGAAGTAAAACAACTCAAAAGCATCCCAGATGGGCTCACAGGCCAGGAGTGCTTGAGAAAACCCACTGGTAGGTCAAGGAAACCTCCTCCCACAAACCATTCAGCACCACGGCCAGGTCACGAAGGAAACCACTAATTGAGTCCAGGAGATGGGCGAGGACAGTGAGGAGTTACAAAGGACTATTTATGAGCATTGTTGGGCTCTTGGTTTAAGACCTATCCTCAGGGTTATGCCTGTAGTGGAGTTTGTTCAGTTGCCCAACTATTTTCTTCTTGTTTTGCTCACAACTGCTTCTAATATGTTTGTTTTCAAAGACTGTCCAGAAGACAGATATCCCCATGCATATCAATGAGAAAAAGATTGTTTACTTCTCCTTTGAGGGTAACAGTATCTAAAGAATCATAGAAACAAAGAAGCTATATAGAACAGTGTAAGCCAAGAGCACTAAAAGACTTTCCGTCATAAAAATCTCCCTTCCTTTGACAGAACTTACAGTTTCTCAGTAAAGAACTATGAGGACAAATAATTCAGAGCTCCTTTAATCCTATGGATCTGATCTTCAGTATAATTGCACAGGCTGTAGCTCTGTATACAATATCAACCACATCTTGGGATATTTCAGTGAATTCTTGGGAGATTTCATTGAAAAATGTGTTGAAAAGTAATTGAGTATTATTTTACAAAGAAAAATAATACAGCTATTGTGATTCTGGTGTGGCTTAGTTACCAGAAATATATTTTCCCCTTAAATCTCCGTCACAAACAGCGCCTATAAGACAAGCTAATTATATACCACTTCCCACCTGCTTTCACTTCTGCTAGAACAGTCCAGCATCAGTTAAAATCACCAGATCTACTTTGGAACAACAGCGAGGACGAAAAGCAGGAAGAAAAACAGTACTAGAGTGCAACATTCGTATTCGTTTTTGCAGATGGCAGCAGTCTGTGAGAATGAAAACAAAAAGTCACAATGAAATGTAGGGTACATATGAACTATAAGCAATTCAGCAGAAATACAGGTTCTCGCAGAGATTCAAAATTGATGTATTTTCACAATGAGGACAGGCAAGCCATGAAACCAGTAGCCCAGAGAGGTTGTGCAGCCTCCATCCTTAGAGGCTTCCAAGACCAGACCAGATAAAGACCTAAGGAACCTGGCCTATCCTTATAGCTCATCCTGTGTTAAGCAGGAGATTGAATTAAGTGACCTCCTGACGTCTCTCCCAACCTGAATTTTCCTATGAACCTAACCATCGAGTCCAGATTTCCAAGTTTCCCTTCCTCTAACTCCTCTTCTAGGCAGAAGCTGATGTTATTAAAATTATGCACAATCATATCCCAACTACTAATTTAAATTAAGAAAAAAGATACAGAGATCTGGTTTTCAAAGTATTAAAAATAAATGCCTTGAGATGCTTTAGCCTACATATGTCATATATGTATTGTGATACACCTTGACAAAAGACTTAAAAACATCATGAGAGGATATTACAATTTTTTTTACAATATACAAAAATATGTACACTGTGTATTTAAGAAAAATTCAGTGATTCTTTTACCCTTTTTCTTTGTACAAATAGGAATGGAAAGTCAGCAGAATTATGATACAAAACCAGGAAATACAGAATGAGAGTGTGGGCACAAGGAAACATGCTCGCCAGATTTAGAATACACAGAGGGAGCCAAGAGAAAGGAATACATGACAAGGAAAAGCAGAACACCTTAGCTTTATAGGATGACAGAAAGAGATAAAGAATAGCAAAGGCACACCTGGCACAGAGAATGCAACAAAATGATCAAAGAGAATTCTAAGATCAGTGCAGGACTATATAATAAGGAAAAAAAATTACCTTACAGAACTGCAACATTTTCTTCTTAAGGGTCCACCAGCAGCCTGCCTTCAGAAGAGAAGATTTCATCCCCTTCTCCATCCTCTGAATCAACTGCCGTCTATAAAAACTCAAAACCAAGGGATCCATGGTACAGTAGAGCTTGCTGTTACAATCCATTTGTATTCCTCTTTACACCCCTTCCATTTTTAATTGTAGCACAAAATGGCTTTGAAAAAGTGAGCATAATATCCCTTAAATTAAAACTCTGAATACAATTGTTTCTATTTACACAACCTGCATACAACACAATTTTCCTTCAATCATAAAAGTACTTTGATTCAATTCCATTGGGAAAGGTGATCTTTGAAGACTTACTGTTTATCACTCCGGTCTATGACTGACAGAAAATCCACCTCCATTATCACTTTTCACCTTGTAATTACAAGAAGTATTTAGGTATTTTAGCAAAATAAACACACTGATTTGTTGAAGATTTGTAAACAGAATGACCTTGTTAAATAATTTCTAACTTTATTATGAAGGTATAGGAATATGAACAATTAAAGGATCTAACCAGACTGACTGCTGGCTAAAATTCCACAGCGTTCCTTCAATCAGCTGCACTACGCAGTGTTCAGTTTGGGTGAATGGGGTAAGGATATGGGCACGGACATAACATTTCATCAACAACACCCAAACAGCTGGTACAATACATAAAGTTTGAAGGCATAGCTAGGACCCCAAATGAATCTGTAACCAAACAGCAAGTAAATTTTCTTCAGTGACACACTGCTCCAGATTAAAATCCATGACCACAGTCCCATCAACACCTTTGTTGACCATAATTGTCTAACCAGGGACCTTTAACAGGTTAGAGCAAGGAGCTCCCCAAGAATGGACGCAAGCTGTAAGGTTTTAATTCAGAAAACAGACAACAATAATCAACTGGGAAACTTTTTATTTAAGCAACAAGGTAAAAGTAAAAGCTATTCTACCAAGCAAGGCTTTAAAACTTTTTGTAGCAAAAGTTAAACAGCCAGTGAGAATAGTAGTAGAATTAAGGAGAGAAGGTTATATCAAGTGATAGTCTTCTCTAAACTTGCTTCCAATTCTCGTAAGTGCAAAATCAGCAACTAAAAAGCCCTCAGTGATCTGCCGATATCCAGTGAAAAACATTTTTAATTAATTAAAGTCATTCCCAAACACTCAAAATGCATGTTAGGAATCATGCGTCTCTCTCACCTACCTGGTACACTTGCACTGAAATATTACCAGCCTACATCAAAAAGAGTACAATTTTAGTATTATCATCTTGCAGGTACAAGAAATAGCTAGTCCGCAAAGCCATCCTTAAAAAACTTCTGACACTGGTGTAGAGCTGCTGTTTTGGGAGTTACATTTTAACTTCCTTTGGTTTCATGTCTCATCCCAAGAGCTACAAAGTGCACTTAGTGGGGACTGAAAAAAAATGTCAGCTTATGCAGTCTAAACTACAGAAAATTTATGTGAAGCCTATACCACAACTAGATGGCGTTATCCTGTGGGCAATGACAACAGTCATCTTCTGTTTGTATTAGTGAGACACGTCTTCACAGGATGTGTGCATGTAAAGTCTTACGATAAAAGATCTTTAAGAATGCACACTATCAGACAAAAGTATAATCCAAAAAAGAAGAGAGACCTAGTTCTGGTGAAAACAAAATTGCTATAGGTAAGAGCCCACGGACCGGCAAGCACAGAACAGCCTACAAGAATGCCGTGAGGCACCAAAATGCACATGCCAGAAAAAATTGTATTTTCACACAGCTTTGTAACAGAAGAGGAAGCAGTCTCCATCCAACAGAATCATATTAGCATAATGAACAGCAAGTCCAAATAATTTTTCACAGTTCCCATCACATAATTTTCTCACTGACGGTCAAAATATTTTGTTAACATTGTTTTCATGCACATAATTGGACACGAAGAGCTGAAAGAGTCTGAGTAATCTATCATAAAGGTTGGGGGGGGTGAAAAGCAAAAAAGCAATGAGCAACTTTTTTAGCCATCTCCTCAGTAACTGAGAAGAGCAATTTTCCATTTCACAAAGACTTCTCTAATGTTTTCCATTAGGGTGCAAATGCAAACCCTGGTATTTCTCTACTCTGAAGCACAACTGGTCCCTAAGAGAGAACTTCTTCCAAATAATATACACTCAAGTGCTTGATTGGTATTAACTTGCCTAGTCTCTAGCATACAATGCTTTCTTGACACCAACAGATCTTTTGTGCAACTGAATAAACTCCTTCCTTAGATATTTCCCTCATAAAGGTATTGCCAATTATCCTAAAAAGGGATGACTATGTCACACTTGGTATTCAGCAGGACTCACTAGTTCTAGGTCTTTAGCTGTGCAACAAGGTCAAGGGTCTAGTAGCTTTTTTTAACATTACTACTCCTGTAGTTGCACCACAAGTATGAGGTTTTCCAAGCAACATAGGAAGTATTCTGCTTAAGCAGAGAGTCACTTTATAAGGTTTCTCATAATGTTTAGAGAAGACCCTCTGTACCCTGTGCCAAAATGGTTCCAATGGTTCATGTAGTGAAAAAGCTGATAAAGCTTTAGGCGTTTCTCAAACCCTGCAGCTTTGGGAATTTTACTGTGATAAGCAGAGTAAAAAGAACTGCTGAAGCCACCAAACATCCCAGCTATTGCAAGCTCATACTCTGAATGGCCGTAAAAAGAAGCTGGATCGAAGATAATTGGACCAGAATCATCCTCAGCTACATTTCCTCCCCAGAGGTCTCCATGCAGGAGAGCAGGAACAATTTGTATGTCACAGAACAAACTGGGTATCTTCAGCTGCAGGGGGAAAAAAAAGCAAGATGTGTAAGTATTACATTTTAAGGTGAATGATTATAGAGTTTTATCTGCATACATGCAGAGCATGAATTGAAACTTCTTGAAAGTTCGTTAAAAAAACCATAACCTGAAACAGCATAGGACCTAGTCAACAGAGATGCTTAGAAAATCAAGAGCATTTCTGTTTTTCATAAAAGCCAGCAGCTGAAGAGTAGTCATCCAAATGTTTTTTAGCACTATGAATATAAAAAATTAAAACTGCATTCGGTGCTGCAATATTGACCAGCTTTAATAATAACAATAACCACAACCACCCACTTCAGCATTAGAAGGCTCAGGAATCTCTCACCAACCTTGAAGGGATTTCTACAAAGTAGTACCCAAGTAGGTAATACTGCAGTCACTTAATAAGATGCAAACCTTATATGAATAGATAATATGCAGAACAGTACTCCTTATATACATTTCTCATCACAAACATGTTACAGGGAATGAGAAATGTGAACTTGATTTACTATTTCCCAAACAATAAGGCAAAGTGCTATTTGACACACATGCACTTTGGAATACTAGCATAGGGTGATATGGCAAAAGCCATTATACCTTAGAATAAGGAGCATTTTAATCCCTAAAAGCTGGAGTCTTTTACCAACAGAACCTGGAGCACACCAACAAACAGGAACTTTGTTTTATGAAAAGCAAATCTAAACAACTGATACCTAGCTACCACTATAATGTGAGAATTTCTCCTACCTGAAGTTGTGCCCAAAGTTCTCTTGCTTCCCTGTCTCCTGAATTCTTTTCGATCATGTCCATCTGGGGCTGGATTCTTTGCTTGGCAAAGAAAGTCACCCAGTCATTCTGCCAGTCATTCACCTGAAGGAACAGGATTGTAGATATTAGTTCTGCACCACACAAAAGACAGATTTTCTTTTTCAAATAAAACTTTGGAGGATGATATAGCCTTTCTGCTGATACCATGCGGGACAGTAAATGTTACCATTTAATAGACTGTTATCTTAAAACATTAAATTAGGGGAATAAATAATTTTCTCTAAGTGATGAAAACCCAGCAATTGAAGAGCTATGAATGTCCAATGCAGCTGTAAGTGCTTTCAAAGCACTGCTTTCCTTAGCAGGCTGAACAACGTTTTGGCTTTTTATGACTCCACAGAAACAAATTAATTTCCATTATGATAATTTTGGCCCTTTGCGTCACTGAAGGGAAAATAAGATAAACTTAAAATTCTATCAGTCTGATGAAGTACAACCTACCTGTGGAAGATAGCCACAGCAGGTAACTGTATGAAAGCCAAATTGATCCACAAACTGGACTTCCATTTGCCCTTGACCTTTACCTTTCAAACCAAAGACAAAAATCCAATACTAATGACAAGATTCTAAGTATCTACAATGCAAATGGACCTTAACAACTATGCAAGGGTACAATGCTGCTTCTACTGAGAATAAAAAAAATTGCACCTTAATACTTTTTGTTACAACGGTTGTTGCTGTTGGGTTTTAAGTTTAAAGCTTGATGTAAAGCAGCTATATTATAATCTTCATAATCATATTTTGAGGTAGCGTAGCTCCTCTGATACCATGTCCTTGCAGAAACTGTGGTTCAGGATCCCAAGGGTCCCAAAGTGAATAAACATTTTGCTTACAGGGATCCAAACAGAGCAAACAAAAGCAAAAAGATGACCCCCTGCCTGGGTGTTTCATCCAACCTATGTTCATAATATCTTTAGTGGAAGACCGCCAACTTATCCTGAAATAACAAAAGCTATTTTAACTATTTTGTAGATTATTATTAACTAGGTTAAATTTGCAAACAGCTGTGTACTGTACCAACTGTGCTCCCTTCTTTCTTCAGCTTCTCCCCAAGTTGCTGGTTATGAAGATGGAGATCAGCCAGTTGTGTTCCAAGCTTTGCTGAATGTCTAAGAAACAAAAGTATTCTTAGCAACACTGACACATGAGTCAATCCAGTTCTTGATATTCAAGGAGTTACATGAAAAGATTTATCAAGCAAGTAAAAGAAGTTCGGCATCTCTAACAAAGTACATTTTCAAAATATTCCAGTCATAAATACCTCCTCTTCCTATAAAGCTTAGGTATTAACATAAAACAAAATGTACTTACATGGTTGTTTCTGACAATACTATTAAAAGTAAGCAGCAATCATGAATTTAGTAACAATGAGAAACTATTCATTCTAATTTCTGTGTGATATCACTTCTATAGGAACTTTCACTAAGATATCTTTAAGAAAAGCATGCACAACATGTTATGCTTTTTTTTTGGGGTGGGGGGTGGGGGGAGGGGGGCAAACCATCTTTGGGAGACAGAGCCAAATGAGACTCATCCTCTTCTTTATATCTCTCTCTCTGTCTCCGGCTTCTCCTCTCTAAAAGGCCTAGAAGCTGGAAGTGTCAGGTGGGCCTTATTTATATACCTATTTTTAATAAAAGCTTATCCTCTACACAGTTCAGAATTGTTTTGCATTAATTACAAACAACTCTGACAGCCAGTTGCCTCCCACGTTAACAAAAGTGTGTTCTTTTTCCTGTCTTTGACCTCTCACATCTTTCCCTGTTCTCAAGGCACTGTCATTTAAGGCGAAGTTATTTCTTCATTTTGTTCCTGTTAACATAGATTGTAGCTATCCCCTGAAATTTGTATGCCAAAGGTTGCAATTGCACATTTTCCTTACTGTAAAAAGGAATCTTACTGTAAAAGTCACTAATTACCTAAAAAACAAACAAACAAACAAAACCCAAACAAATGCAAAACTAAACAAAAAACACACTCAGTTCTTAATGTATGACCAATTTGCTAGGTGAAGCATTATGAAGTATTTACACAGTTCTGTGCTGTATAACTTCCCAAATGTATCTTGACTTGCTTTAAAAAAAAATTTAAAACAAGTTTCCCCACTGAAAACAAGTGACCTAACTGACATAATAGTCAAAACTTCTGGTTAAAGGATACAAAGATAATACCGTGGTTTACCTGTTTAAGCCTCTCATTTCCAAATGTTCCATCACAAACAGAGTACTGCCCCCAGGCAGGTCTATAACTTTGATGGGTTTAGGCACTTTTATTGTCTGCGTTTTCAAGATGGCTTCCAAACTTGCCATTTCTCCCTCAAACATTCTTCTGGCCTACCAAACATTAAAGGAGAGCATTAGTCTCTATGAACACCAGTCACAGGTAAACAAAGCTCTTGCACAAAACCAATCAAGGCTGTAAATGTTAAAGAAAAAGCTTGGAGCAAGTGGTTACTGCACATACAAGATCAGATCGATCCATACCACCAGACTCAACAGTAATTTTACTTACAGATATTTCACTTCATAAACCAACTCTGTGGAAGTGACTTAGGATCTAGCATTCTCTGTAACCGGAAACATAACTTAGAAAGTCTGTTTACAACTGAAGGAGTGCAAACTGCATATATATAAAATGTAAGCAGTATTTTATTAAGGGATTATGCAGCAAATGTCTACAAAGCTATGGGCAATTTACATCATCAGTTGAGAGACTAGAAGAATGGTGCTGACATTCACAGTCTTCATGACTTTCCTGACACAGACTGCTTAGTAATAGACGATCTTCAAAACAGTCTAATTTGCAGTCACAGAATTATTTTCCTGGCCTGTTTCTTTTGCCAGGGGTGGGGGGGGGAGGGGGTATATCAATGATAGCAGCCAAATGCCCCTTACTGCATTTGCACATAGAAGCCCTTAGAACCCAAGCCACTACCAACTGCATTTGCTTTGAAGACATTCTGAATTTAGGACCTATTTCTGCCACTGTTATCCATGCCAAGTGAAATCTATTCTCTTGAGTTGCTCCACTGACATCAGTGGCACTAGTCACTTGAAGAAATGCTACTCCAGAAGAGTTAGGCAGAGGTTGCAGGAAAAGGGTACATGGGAAATCTACAGTATCTGCTAAAAGCAAAAGCAAGGAAATACAATGAATAAAATAGAAACAGAATACTAGCCCTTTAGTAGTGATACCTGAAACATGGTCAAAGCACAATTTGCAATAGACATTGCCTAAAAATTCCAAAGCGTACAGGACATCAAGAATGAAGAACTGCTGAATTACTGAGCCATGAGATAGCTTTGTTCAGAGGAAATCAGTAAATACTGTACCTCTGTCTAAAGCATCATACTAGGTTAAAGTCAGCTTTTAACTTTAATAGAGTAAAATCGACAGTGTTTTCTAAAGAACTTTGTTTTTCTAAAGAAACTGCTGATATATACCCACTGCTGCACACATAGCACAGCAGTCTCATACAGTTTGGCAAAGTTTGCTTTAATCAGCACTCAGAATCCAGACACAGGCAAAAGCATAGAAAATTAAATGATTGCTGAATAGAAAATCTATCCAGATCTTTTTTTTCCAAGCCCTATCTTGTAGCTAGCTGGATTGTATACCTAGATACACAATTAACACAGGCCTAAGTGGAATGGCTATACTGCTATCAATTCAAACTATTTTCAGTCTAACGTAAAGCAGTATTTTCCCATGTTACCACCTCAGTGCATCCATCCAGCTCCCTGATATGATCAGAAAGCATAGACAAATTTGGAATAGGCATAGTTGCATACCTGCATTCAAAAATATCTGTTTGGTGTTAAAGACAAATACAAGTGCTGACTTTTGTTCTTCCAGTGAAGCTATTCATTTGACAGACACAAGTGTAGACTACCTTTAAAGTAAATTCCACCTGATCTCTGCTTTTGCAAATAAGAATGCCATACAGGTATGTTGCCTTATACTCATCTCTGTCAAATGCAGATATCTACCTTCTACAGTAGCTAGTACCAGGTATTGAAAGGACAAAGCAGAAAATCCTGAACAACAATTGTGGAAAAATATAATTTATTGAGAAAAGCTCCTTCTTACATGCAGGGAATTGCTGGTTTTGTTGCAACAAAGAAATATGCATACGCTCAGAAGATAGTTTCATACCTTCTAGGTATAAAATACCTTCTTTTATGCTTTCTAGGTTGCTCCAGACACTTTCACAGCATACACAGCCACAGTGACACCGCCATTACCGCAGCCATAACTGACAACAGCATGCCATTGCACTGCGTGCCCTGGATAAATAGCACCGATACCGCAACAAGCATCCCACCCGAAACACTGCTCCCCATCCCCGTGCCCACCCCCGGGCACCCCCGCCGCAAACCAGGCCCACAGCAGCCGCCACAGCCGGACCCTCACAAGGCAGCAGCCGCCCCCTGACCCCGGCGGCAGGCTGCCTCCCTGGCACCAGCCGCCGTAGAATCACAGAATGTCCTGGGTTGGAAGGGACCCACAGGGATCACCGAGCCCAGCTCCTGTCCCTGCACCGGACAACCCCAAATTCACACCGTGTCCCTGAGGGCGATGTCCAAGTGCTCCTTGAATAGCGCCAGGCTTGGCGCCATGACTGCCTCCCTGGGAGCCTGTTCCAGTGCTCCACCTCCCTCTGGGGGAAGAACCTTCTCCTAATACCCAACCTAAACCCCCCCGGCCCATCTTCCTGCCATTCCCTCGGGTCCTGTCGCTGGTCACCAGAAAGAAGAGATCAGCCCTGCCCCTCCTCCTCCCCTTGTGAGGAAGCTGCAGACCGCCATGAGGTCTGCCCTCACCCAGTCGCGGTGTTACTGAGACCAGCCCGCCGCCCATCTCCTCAGCGCGACCGCCCTCACGGCTGCCTCCCCGCCCGCGGGTCCGCCACGCGCACCCCACCCTCGACCCCCACCCCCCCACACACCTCCGCCTTGGAGTTGCTCTTCACGTACACCCGGCCGCGGTCGGTGTCGTAGCTCTGGCCCTGGCTGATGCAGCCGCCGCCCAGGTGCCCCGTCGGCCGGAGCACGGCGGTGCCCAGCTCCCGCCTCAGCGCCTCCTCCATGCCGCCTGCCGGGCCCGCGCGGCTGCGCGCCTGCGCGGGGCGGAGAGGGAGAGCCCGGCTGGCGGGCCGGGCGCTGCCGCGGGTGCGGCCGGCCCCAGGGGCCGGCCGGGGCTGGGTCGTAGGCGCTGGGGCGGGACGCGGCGGAGCCGCTTCTTCTCGGCTGGGAGAGGGAGAAGCGTAAAATCGCTTCTCAGAGCCGGACGGGGAGGAGCGGGGCGGCCTGGCCCCGGGGGAGCCGAGCGGCGGCGGCTCGGGGGCGCTGCCTCCCGCTGCCGCCCCCGCGGAGTCCCTCGGCCCGCTCGGGCGGGGCGGGGCGCCAGCCCTCCCGGGACCGGGTCGTGCGGCGGGGAGCCCGCACCTGCGCTCTCCTTTGGTCTCACTTCCCCTGGGCGTGTGGTGAATTCTTCCCTACTATAGCTGCGGAGGATGCACGTGTCAAGGGAAATGTGCTGCAGTAGGGCAATATATATAACAAAGGCAAGGGATAGTAATTTTAAGATATTTGGATTTAATGTGCTTTCTGAACATTATAAAGGTACATGCTCAGATTCATTCTGTTCTTCAACAGTAACAGCTTGCCAGTATTGAATGCTAGCCAGTGTAGGTCTGAAGTAAATTAATACGTTCTTTCCCATTAGACTCTGTTATTTAGCAAGTAACTTATTATTTAAAAATTTCTAAGTGTAGAAGCTGGAAACGTTCCTGCTGATCTTTTATTCGTTTCTTTGTTAGTGCAAGAGTCAGTATTTTCATTTTCTACTATTTCCTTAAACGTCTGTCATCTCTCTGGTTACAATCACTAATTCATCTTTAGTTATTCCTGACTACCTCCCCATTCGCTACACTGATTTGTCTTCCTTGGAGTTTTTAAGAGTATTACTGTGCTACCTGAGCAACTTAGACACCTATGGATATACATCTGTTTTTATGTAGTAGTTTATGCGAACAGCAGTTGAGGTTAATTTAGAGTTACTGATGTGTAGTCTCAAATTTTAAACTGGATTTTGCTTTGGAAGTTTTCTTTTTGGGGTTTCGTGCAGGAGGATTACAGCGCAGAGTCCCCTAATAATTGCTGTGCAGCAGCAAAATAGCAAGTGGTGAAAGGACTGAAGTTCTCTACTTCCAGAAGTCTATATACCTTTCCTTTTCAACAAGTTCCATACAGCTTTAAATTTTTTATTTATTTATTTATTAATAGTCTGGATTTTGTTCATGTAGGAACTGGTATTTTGAATTTGGCAGGATTTCTGGATCTATAGCAATCCAGGCAGACTTACCATGACTATTTTTGCTAGGCCTCTATGTATCTGGCCATTTCGACAGAGCCTGAACAAATCATCAGTGTGGTGTGTTTGCTCCAATTCCACAACTTTTGAGATATATTAGACTTATGAGATGTGTCGCACAAGCCTTGTGTGTGTGCACGCGATGTATTTACTTTCTTGGAAAGCTCCTGATGGGATCATACTGTCAGGAGCCAATGAGCTACACGTTTTGTGCCCAAGAAATTTCACATCTCGGATTTGTCAGGTTTAGTGCGTGTACCAAGACCATTCGTGTAGCGGATTTGTAACAGAATCAGTGCTTATTAGAAGCGTGCATTTGCTGTCAGTCTCAAAAATCCTGAACTGACACGAGAGCTGCAGCTTGGGCTTTTAGCAGCTCCAGATATGTCATGAGCATGCTAAATCTTGGTTGCAGAAGGTTGGTTGGACGGTATGTATTATCTTGCCTTTTTATGTAGCAGAGCACGTATCTCACTTAACACTGTTGGCTGTAGAGGACTTTATAATATATGGATGTGACAGTGATAGCCTAAAACACAAGAACCTTTGGCTTATTGAGAACGGGGGATAAATTAGTAGCACAAGAGTACGGAAACACAAGTGAGAATATGTTTTTGTATGCTGGAATCTGTTTTCTGCCACATATTGGCTCCCCTGACTCCTTGTGTAAAATTAGCCTTAAACCCATGTTGCAAAGGTTGGATTCAGCTGTCTGCAATGGTTGGTGAAGAATGATTGAGATTATGCTGAGGGAGACTTTAATTCTCTATTTGGAGTGTAGGAATCAGCAGCAGGTGCTATGGAAAAAAATGCTGTGAGTTTTCTTTGAACCTTCTTTCTTATTCAGAGAGCAAAGGAGTAATGTCCATTCTGAGATCAAGGAGAGTTGCTTTCTTGTTTTGTAGTTTTTAAAGAACTATGAGATTAGGAAGAATTCAAAACCCACATTTTTATTAAATGACACTTCTACAACTCTTGGAAAATACCTGCTGTGTCTGATTTTTTGTTATTTATTTATTCTTTTGACAAAGCAATTAGAAACCAATTAGAATTTGTTAAATAGATTTAATGGAGTTCGAATAGAATGAAATGTGTGGTTAGTCTTCAAATACGAAGTTGTAGTAGAATATTCCATACTATCAGTAAAGAAGTTTTTCACGCTGCACTGAAGAACAGCATAGCGAATGTTGCAGTAGAGAGCAATTGCCCTTCATTCCCTAGAATTTAATTGGATTGTACTTCTTTCTGATTGTATCCGATCAGATAGGAAGTAACAGAAATTTGGCCAAAATTGTAATGTCAAGCTCATTAATTACATGGTGGACATAATCTGAAGGAGGAACTGTCAGCTTGCTTTCCAAATTAGAGGTTAAGTGTTCTGGAAGAAACTCAGCGAGACCCACAAGATATTGCATTCCTAAAGAGGCTACAGAGCATCTGTTTGCAGGAGACCCGGGCTCCCAACTCCTGCAGACATCGGAGTTTAGTGAGAGCCAGGATTTGGGAGCTGCTTCTTCACAGATACCCTTTTCAGCGCAAGTTCAAGCTCCAAGCCCTCCCTAAGCCTGCTGTGTGCCATCTTTGGCCTCTATGCCACAGATTACTGTTCCCCATTTGAAATAAACTATTGAGTCAGGCCCCAAACATACTTACAGAGGACTACAGAAAAAAACATAGCCATATTCTGAAGTTGTTCATGCAGTGCAGGTCTTGCCTGCTGTGTGAAGGCAGCATGTACCACAAAAGGCCATGTGGCAGTGTGGGTTGACTTTGCGATAATCCTTTCTTCCCTGCCTCCGCTCTTAAGCCCCATGTATTATTTATTCCTATTTGAGTATTTTAAAAAGCTTGCAGTATGCTCTTGGAACCACCCCCTTTCCTCTGCCCCGTTGGGGTTCACCAGCAATATTTATCTTGTTCTGATGCATGCTGGCTTGCCTGAAAGATCCACAGTGGTTAACTTTCTGTTTAAAATAGTGTTTCTTTCTGTGGAGGAGAAGACAACTGGCATGCTGGGCTGCAAATTATTTGGTGAGTCATCGGTTAATATACACATCCTGAATAAAAAAGCACTGCAGCTGCTAATTTCTGTTTACTGCTTGACAGTATGTACAAGAAGGGAAAAGGTAATTGGTATGTGTAGCCTTTTATTGGTTGGTTTATATATATAAATGGAAAATATGCATTAGGGCTTTTCGGGCTCCAAGCCTCTATTTGTGTGAACGTATGAGAAACACGCTGTGGGCTCTTTGTCTTTTTTCCTCTCCCACACCCATGGATAGGCCGAGAGGGTGGATCAGGAAGGATGTAGGACTTTCCATTATGGAAAGAGATGATTTGTAAGACACTCATCGAGATTTGGTGTGAGTGCTTGTTTTTCTCTCTTTCCTTAAACATAACTTGCCTAAGAGAGAGAAATATGTTTTTAAAAAAATTCCTCTGGTCAGCTGTATGAGCAGATAAATGGAATGAAAAGTTCCATTATCAAAATAACAGACTGAGATAGACCTTTGGAGCAGAGTTTGGCCTTTATTCTGATTACGCAGAGACATTGGGATCAGAGTCATTGATGCGTCTGTTTGCAGAGTTAATGCCTTCATGGATTAGTTTTCAGCGGTTTCCGTAGTGATTTCGGGGGCATGATTTGGGGCAGAATCTGAATGAAAATGTGACTGAAGGCAGAGGACTTGTTCTTGCTTCTGCAGAAACAGAAATCAGGGAACGTTTTTTCCAGAGTTTACTGGTTTTACTTCCTCTCTTTTTGATACAGACTATGCCAGGTTGCCAATGGGTTTTGTTGTTCACAAATTTCTGCCCATTGACAAGAAGTTCAGGGAGAATGTTTGGGTTTTCGGATCATTGTAGTAATAATGAATAAGAAGCTGTGCTCTTTGTGAGGCTAAAAAAGAGGGGCTTTTTCCATAAATATAGCTGTTTGAGAGTAATTTTTTTTCCTGATCAAGGGAAAATTATTATTATTTGCAGTTCTGACTTTTCTTTTGCCTAGTTCTGTATGGCACAGTAAAAGAGCAATATACATGTCATTATTCCTCTGTTCAGGTGCCCCTAACCAGGTTATCTTAGTGCTTGAAAGTGGGTTAGCAAATGCATTTTCTTTTATACTATTCAGACGGGTGATGGATTAAAGATTTGTGGGTGTATTCTAGCTCACTAGTTCCTGTATAAAGTATAACCATGAGCTGCCCTCAAAATAAACCTGGGCTTGGCATAGATTGATTTTCTAAACATGATTACACGGAAATGTCAGATAAGTGGAAATACTCAGGTAAGTGGAAACATTCCAGAATTCTGCTATTTATGGCATCAAAACAGACATTTGAAAAGCAATAGTTCTTAATTTTCAGCAACTGAAAAGCTCTTCATAGTTTTTAATTTAAAAATAAGGGCAAATGACCTTTAGTTGTCAAGTTCATTGTTATGAAAATGCTTGAGTTTTTTCTTCACTCTTCCTTAGTGAACTTTGGGAAAAATCAAACACATACAATTTCAATAAAGCGAGATATAATGATTAGTTTGTACTTCAACATTTTTCTTAGAGCACCTCAAAGCACTCCATTGAAATTTGTACTTAAAATCCCATGAGGCTCCTTTGTAATAGATGCAGCAAATAGCTTTGATAGGTCTGGAAACCTGAGGCAGAAAGAATTTGAGTAAGCTGGCCAAGTTCGTAAAGGAAATCTGTGTTAGAACTGGGATTAGAGCACCAGTTTCCTGGTGCCCAGGGCTCTACTCCAGCTGTCTAGAAGCAGCTTCCACAGGAAAAGTACAAATGACGGCTATGACTGCATTTAGCCTATCTCAAATTAAAAACTGAAACAAAAGCTCTGACAGATGATGTATCTGGAAGGAGACCACGTCTCTATCTTTCTATATGTAGATCGGCAGTAAAACACTGGAGCCTGTGAAACTCTGGTTTACTGCTGCAAATTTATTATTCCATCTCCAACAGGACTTTGATTCCATGAAGCGATGACTTGATTATAAAGAGGTGCAATTACTGGATGCGTGAGTATGCTAGAGGGAAAACGGCCTGTCTGACGCTGGGAATGTGGTGCTTTGATGCCCACAGGTGAATGCTGCAGGACCCTGTTTACTCTTCTGTTTGCACCAGATTAAAATTACCGAGGAATGATACAAGGATACTAATGAGTTCACATCTTTCTTTGCAATCCTGAAAAAAAATAAGCATGTTAAGACTTTTTTTTTTTTTTAAGAGACCAGTAAATTGACTTTGTGTCATACCCATACAAACAGACTTTATTAGTCAAGCACTTCTTTGGGGTTTTTTTGAGTAGAAATATAAGGTATAGGCATATGTCTTTCAATGTAGGTCTTATGTTTGGCTGCAGATAATGCAGAGTAAGTCCTATGCGTATGGTGTATTTATTTCCTCTGAATTAGATGTGCTTTGGGCAAAGTGTGTCCATGGGGTGGGGTCCAGTAAAACAAGGACATAAAGACCTTTCACAAAGTTGTGATTTTTATGTGGAGTTGATACTTTGTGCATACAGTGCTATTTTTGATGTTTGTTTCTGTTCATCTTTGTACAAATGTATATTTATAGCTATTTCACACTACTAAATTTTCTCTTCATATTTGGGAATTATTCAGTGTTAACAAGATTTTCTTGAAGAATTGTTTTTTTAAATGATATTTGCTGGCAGATGTGCTACAAGCAAAGGACAAGGAGGTCATAAAGGGCCTAGTGTAGAGCTTACGCAGTAAATATGTGCATTAGGGTAAGATTTAAGAAATGAGACGTTCCTGTAAATCTTTGTTCAGTGACTTGCAGTTTTTCTCACTGGCCCGACACCTGGTGTCGGAGGCGTTGCACCGATGCACCTTGTTTTAGAAACCTGCTGAATTTAACGGCACGTGAAGAGCGAGCATTTACTCCAAAGATGACCCCATTCCCTCAGCTCCCTGCATACTGCTTTGTAGTATATGTTTGGCGGAATTGATAAGGGTATGCCTATGGGTTTAGGTGCTTGTGTTGTCAGGCTGGATTGCGGGGCCGGGAGGAAATCTCAGGCTTGCTGCTGTCTCGTCCGAGCCTCATCCCCATTCTGCACACATACACAGTGATATCTGAACGGGGGTAGCGAGAGGGCGAAGCCAGCCAATGCTGGTGTGGGTATGATGAAAAAAGAACGTGTCTTCCAGCTGTGAGTGACTTCCCAGTCAGTCCCACAGCTACAGCTGGGCCCTCCCTTCTGCAGGACGGTTGTTGGTTCCCTGCCGGAGGTGGGTGCTGGTGCAAGGTCCAGAAACGTTCCTTGTCCAGAAACTGCTATTACTTCGCACAGGCCCTGCCCGAGTCCTAGGGTCGTTCGTCTGCTTGCACACGCCGCTGTTACTGCAAACCCGGGAGGGGAACCCGCCGCAGCCCTGGCTGCGGGGCGCCGGCCCCGGTCCGGCCGGCGGGGCTGGGGCTCGAACCCGCGGCCTCGCTGCTCGGTTCGGGCGGAGGGCTCCCCTACGGCGGGGAGGTGCGACTGAGTGCGATTGACGGGGGAAAGAGCCAATGGTCACCTGGGAGCACCCTAGCAACTGAGCCGCAGTGTCCCGCGGGGAACACGAGGGAAGGGGCGGTCGAGGTTTGCCTTCCCCCAATGGAAGCCGAGGAGGGCGGGGCTAGTGCTTTTCGGTTCACCAATAGGCGAGTGCGGGAGGGGGTGTTACAGCCCCTGCATAGAAGCTGGGGCGGGGCGGGGCTACCGTTTCGCGCACCAATGAATGCTGAGGAGGGCGGGGGCGGAAAGGAACCGCCCAATAGCAGGGTTCGGGGGCGGGGCTCGGTGTCCTGTCAGAGCGCCGCGGCGGCGGGCGGGCTGAGCAGCGGCGTGAGGCGGCGGCGCGGTGACAGCGCGGTGACAACGCGGTGACAACGCGGTGACAACGCGGTGACAGCCGGCGGCGGCAGGTGGAGGAGCCGCCCCGCTGCTTCTTCGCGCTCCCGGGCGGCGAGAGGGTCGGGCGCTCCGTCGGAAGAGACGGTCGCCTTCGTTCTGTCGCGACATGACGCGCGCCGCCGCCGTCCCCCGCCGCTGACACCGCCGCCCGCCGCCGCTGCAGGAGGCGCCCCCCGAGAGCCTCCCCGCTCCGGCCGCGGCATCCGCGGGATGGCGCGGCGGGCGCTGCCCCCGCTGCCGTGACGGGACGGCGCCGCCGCCGCCTCCCGCCGCTCCCCCGCCAGCCCCGGGCATGCCGCTGCCTGCCCGCCCCGCCGCCCGCCGCCCTGACCCGGCCCCCCCGGGCCCCGGGATGGGCCGCGGGAGCTGAGCCGCCGCGGGGATCGACGGGGAGGATGAGCCAGGTGGGAAGCCCGGTGAAAGCCTACGACTTCCTGCTGAAATTCCTGCTGGTGGGGGACAGCGACGTGGGCAAGGGGGAGATCCTGGCCAGCCTGCAGGACGGAGCCACCGAGTCGCCCTACGGGTACAACATGGGTAAGCCGCACCCCGCTGCGAGGGGCGTCCCTGCCCGCTGCTCCCCTTGCCGCCCAGCCCGCGCACACGCGGCCCGCCGGGCTCCCGGGACCCAGGCCCGCGGGGAGGCGAAGGCCGCCGGGCAGCGCTGCCAACTTCTCGGGCCGGGAAGGGAGCGCGGCTGGGCCGACAGGTGGAATGCGACGGCCTCTGCCCGTTCCTGCCGATCCGCGGAGCTGCCAGGTAGTGCCAAAGGAGAAAAAGGGCGCAGGCGAAGGCGTGCGGAATGAGGTTTCGCTGTATGCGGTTTTCAGAAAGGCGGTGGAATTGTCGGGGCTTAAAATCCCGTGGAGGTGGTCTCGTGCGCAAAGCTGCTTCTGGAGCGCACGTTTAAGAGGAGCCTCTGAGTGCACAGAAAGTATTGATCAAGGTGATAGGATTTATCTTCCTAAGCAGTTATTTTTCTGTTGTTATCAGTGAGTAAAGGGAAACACTAATAAAAATGTTTTTCCAGTAAAGGATCTTTGTTGAACAGCGGAAGTATTTGCTGTGAAACTGCTTTCACTGAAAAAGCAGAAAAGGAGATTTTTGTTTCTCGTTTTTTCACTGTCATGTTCTTAATATCAGAATAGTAGCCCTTTAAGATCAAGGTTCATGTTTGTAGTATATTCTTGCACTTCAGCTTTTTAAAGGGCAAGACTGAAGAGCCTCATCCGTGCCAGATATATTCTGCCTGCAGAATAGGGAGTTGCGAACATCGCAGGCTGATTTAAACCTAATTGCTAATAAACTAAAACTAATTGCTCAGGGGAAAGGGGATTTCTATTTGCCTTCCCTGCCTTTCTCCTCTTTCCATTCTCCCAATCTTGTTTGCCTAGAACATACTCTAGTTTCACTTCTTTTTTTCCCCTCATGCAAATCTATCATGCGGCATATTAAAAAGCAAATTTTCTTGTCAAATTACCCATTGCTCTAATTTACTGCCAGTATAAGTCTGTGACTAGATAATTCACTGGAAGGCTCTACATTGACTTAGGATCTGTTATGTTGAGTTCATAGTACTGACTCACGGCAAAGAACTGGAGGGAGGGAGGAGAGTTCTCTGTACCATTGCTCATGAGTCAGACTGTACCTTCAAGGCATCAATGTACGTTTTTCAGATGTTTGCTTAATAGTTTTGCTAAATTAGTCCTTGGGCTGTTGCAGTGTGGTTTACTCTTCATGCTCCTCAGGTGGCTGAAGAAACGGGACAGGAGGCTTGGGGAGAGTGTGCCGAGTCTGGCCCTGTTCTGTACGCACAATGTAGTTTATAAATTCTTATGCTGAAGGAGCACTTTAGTCTCCAGTGTATCTTGACGTAACTGAGAGAGAATGTCTGACCAGCTCCTGAGCTTATCGGTCTTACTTCAGACTTTTGCATGTAAACCTTGTGATGCTTGTGGTTTTGCTCTGAAAAAATACTTAAATTGTGTGGCTAGCACTACAGCTCTGTGAATAGATTTATTGACAGCTAAGAAATACAAATATTCTTTTAGAATTATTTTGCAAGTACTTAACATGCAGCTTGGAAATTCTTCATCGCTGCTAATAACTTCAAAATGTATACATACAGTGTTGTAAGTTTTAAGCGCTCTTTGATAGTTTGTAGTCTCTTCACCAGGATATTTATCAATCTGAACTATACAGGGCTAGGCAAATACGGTATTTCAGGACCTCATAAACTCTGCTATGCAAAGGTCACTGTTTCACATTGCCCGAAAGATGTCCTTAGCCCCGAGAAGATGAGCATGTCTGAAGAGAGGGGTATGACTTACAAGAGGAGGGCAGATATAACAGACGGCAAGGTAGTAAAATGTGGAAGGAATATAATGTGATTTTTCATTTTACGCAACTAGTGTTGTAGTTAGGAATCTTTGTACGTACGGAGCCTCAGTGTTTACACAATCATATCATACTGTCTAGTCTCACTTAAGGAAGGATTTTTACTCATAACAGTATTTTCTCACTCTTCAATTTCTGATGTTCTTGAGTGCATCAAACTTGAAATACTTTTGAACACTGCACATAAACTGCCCAGTTTCTTTGGTGGTCTGTATCTGATATCCCTTCTCTGCCTATATCCCCTCAGCCTTTCCTACCTCATTTGAGCGTGCCTGCGTAGGATGCAGCTGTGAGGAATCCGTGCAGGCTCAGGGATTATGAAAACAGAGATGCAGGGAGAGGGATAGAGCTAAACATCCTGTTGGTATTATGACTCATTTTCTAATTTAACTTGATTAAAAAGCTCAATAAACACTGACTTTTTCACCATTTTCAAGTCCTTAGTTAACTGCTAGGCTCTACCACTTCCATAACGCCAGCTAGGTCTCTGAATTGGAAAGAGAAGATCTAGTGGTATGATAGATTATGTCAAAATGTGCCACACGTATAAGATTTGAAATGACAAAACTTTGTCGTGGAGCTGGATGAAAGGGAATAGTTTTGAGACTACAATGGAAGAGGAGAGAGATGATGTGGTAAAAGACAAGAGCAGTTGAGGAGAGAGAGGAAAAGCACCAAAGGGCCTTGAAAATGAGAACAAACAAGTTAATGTGATGAAGCATGGGAATTTGGGCAGTTGTTTAAATTTGTATATGCAAGAGAGAATTTTATGTTTATTGCAACAGGAAAGTTACTCCCACTGCTGAAATTTAATAAAGTGCAGGTGGGAATATGAATGTTGAGAAGTTTGGAAAGAATGAGCTGCAGAGAGTGATTGAGATGAAGGACAGATGAGGCCTTGAATAAGACTAGCTGTTCAGAGAGCTTACCAGTTCTGAGGATAAAATGGAAAGATGACCCTGAAGTTACAGGGCTGGGTTTCAGAAAGGACAGCAGTGCATTAGAGTTGAGGAAGAAAAGTTAGATTTTAGCTTTGATACAGGGTTCATTCTTGTGCTAAACAACAGGAGGTATCACTAAGATGCACTGCAGTGCTCTAAGAAGTAGAGAGACAGATTATTTATAAAGGAAATATAGGGAAGGACAAGATGTTGAGCGGAGTGTGACCCCTGCTTTGGGAAGGAGGAGAATCTAAATGAGCCCCATGGGATATTAAGAGGGCTGGAAGAAAGGCTGAGTGCGGATGGACTCATCACCAAAGAAGGATCAAGGGGCTTTTGGTTGGTTGTTGTCTTCAGCAGCATCAAAGACAGTTAAGCAGACAAGAAAAATGAAGGTAAAATAAAACCTGGAGTTGACTAGAACAGTGTGTGTGTGGGGGGGTGTTGTTTGGGTTTTGGATGGTGGGGTTTTTTTGTTTGTTTTTTTTAGCCATCAGATTCCTGAAGGCCTTATGTGCAGCTGTGTAACTGTCTCAGCTCAACTCTATGGGATCAAACTTTAATTGTATAAACGACAAATTAATTTTTCACAGGCACTTTCTTAACTATTCAAAAACAAATCTGCCGTATTTCTCATTCCCAGGAAAATACGGCAGTCATATGTCTTACTATTTTTTGTCAGTACACAAAAATGATATGAAATCTGGAGATGGGAAGGAAAGCCAGCATATTCTGATCAGTCAAGTCCCTGCAAGCTGCTGCTGGTCCACAAGCCGTGGTTTGAAAGCATTTGGCATAGTTCAGCTATTAAGAAGGAGTACAATCTCTTGGTCTCCAAATTTTTCTTAATAACCAAAGGGCTCTGAGTTGGAAAGAAGAAGGGAAGAAGCTTTATTAACATCACAAAGTAAGGACTGCCATGGAAGATGCATTGGTGAACATGATTCATAGAGATAATTTAGAAAGCAGTTATCCTGGAGATGGGCAGGTAAACAGTAAGGTTAGTTGTCTGGGTAATCTGCCTCTATAGTTCTCCCACATCTTGCTCAAAACTGAAATTACGAACACTTGATATCTAACTTGGTAAGGAAAACTGCACAAAAATTAGCTTCTAGAGGGCTGCAGAAACTTTCCTTTTAAGCATTGTTAATTTCCCATCAGAATAAATTCAGAGGAAATAATTGCTTCTAGACTAGAATATAATGCTTTAGATGTGCTGTCACTAGGTAGACAAATATTTTGATATTTTGCGCTAATAGATTTTTATTCAGCTGGATCCTGATTTTGCTTTCACACTAACATATGCTTGCAGTGTGATTGCTTGACACAGGGACTGAAAGGAATGATTGTTCAAACCTGTGTTACTCCTATTCCTTTTCTTGCAGGAACATCAGGTTTAAACCGACAAATTGTCTCTCATCCTTTCTCACCAAGCGACATTTTCATATCCTCATAAATTCATATCACAGTTGTTTGTCTTCCCATAAATTCTGTATGCCCTTAGATTGAGAACTTCACTGGGGTATTGGTTGTCTTACCTGAATGCTTGAAAAGATGCCGGTGTGTAATAGTTGTGGGTGTTAATAAGTGGTTGTCTGGATCACTAAGTGGCTAGAACGTAGGCCTGGAGCTTGGATGGCCCGACCTTAAACAGACCTTATGGGGAGACTCAGGTTGCCGTTATACATCTTGTAGCATTTAGCCTAGAGTAGTTGTTAGCTGCTCGCATCCCAGCAGACAAACTTATAGTTCGTGGCGGCTATTCCTGATAACTTAATACACAGATCAAAGCCATCCTTTGGTGTAAAGAAGAGGGAATGGGCCCTAACTAAAATAAGGAAACAAAGGAAGTATTGTTAACATGAGAAGTTAAAAGACTTAGATTTGTGAGCTGACTGTGGTTTCTTCCCCTCACCCCCAACAAGACCAAATACAGAACTAATGGAGGTAGAAGTCTTACCACAAAGATTTGATGTTAAGTTTCTCTGTTCTGTCTTCATAAAACTGTGGTTTTGAAAATATTACTTGGCTGAAAGGAAGGAGAAATAAAATTGTTTTGTTTTCCTAGCAGTATAATAATGAATAGGATGGGTTGCTTATCACTGATTTATTCTGAAGCCATTACATTTTTCCTAAACACAACACAATCTAAAGATTGCAATAGAAACTAATGGCAACATCACTACATTTCTGTATTTCTTTGCACCTAACACCAGCTTTTAGGGGCAATTTTCAGCCCATTCTATTAGGATTTCTCCAGCAGAAGAGTTATTTGAAGTTGCTGAGCACCAGTGTCTGAGAGTAAATAAACACCTTTTGAGGTTAACTATGCTTGCCTATAAACAGACTAGACTTTATCTCACAGCACAAGGAGAGCAAAAATTGATCACTCTTAGCTGTCATGAAGTAACTTCTCCTAAAAGGTTGAATAGGCATGAATTTTTTTTCCCCCTTGAGTTTTGTTAAAATCCAGTTGTACGCCCATTGATCTCAGTTTAAAAGGATTTAAACTGCATTCTTGTACAAGGAAAAACAGGTGAGGTTTGATTTTGTGCACCAAGCTGAAGTGCCTAGAAGACATCTAGTGTCTTATCTCATTATGGTAGGCTTCCGTGGCATCGGTGGAAAGAAATAGTTGCTTCAAATAGGGCATCTAACCTATTTTGGGATGAGTCTATAAAGCAGTAATAGATCCTACTCTAAATATGTTAGTTGTAACTGCCCCTTTAATGTGGTATTGTACAAGAGCTGTGCTTACTGCTGAAAGACAACATTAATTTTAAATTGTATTATATACTGCATGTGAAGAAAGATCAGTAAACAGAAATTGTTACCTGCTCTGTATTGCTCTTCCCCTTCCACTGTGTTTAAAAGAGAAAAATGGAAATAATTTCCCCCTTTTCCACCACCTATAACAGCATTTTGTCTCTTCCGGGTGATAGCACTGTGGAGTAGCAATTCTCCTTAATAGGCAGTCAATTATGAGAGGCATATGTTAGCTGAAAATGTGGACTGTGCTTTGACCTGATTCCCTTTATTCTTGCCTTACTTACGACAGCTACTTTCCATCCTGTTAAAAAAAAAATAAAGAATGCTTATAATCTAATTCAGTTTGGTTTTGTTCTTTGCTTCCATTTGTGTGCCTTTCCCCTGTCCCCAAATCTCAAGTTTGGAGTCTCATGCAAATTTTGTCATGCTAAGAATTGCCCGCCTCGTGAGACCAGTGAGTATGTTTTCTTCCCTGATCCATGGCAGCATACTTGAGTGACACTTTTTTTACCTCTTTTTCCATATTCTTCATAAACAATGTGGTAAAGGATACTGTAGCACTTCCTGTGATGGTCAGGTCAATTGGTCAGTGTTGGGTTTTGTATTTGTTAGCTGATCTTCCACATTTTTTGAAACAATGAATATTCACCTTGCTTGATTTAATGGAGCAATAGAAATCCTAGGCCTGCTTGGTTTTTCATACGTTTCTTCAAACCTTTCATAAATTAGTTTTGCTTTATTGCACACTTTCTTCTATTTGGCCATTTTTCTTCAGTTTAATATAATATTTATTTGTTTTAATATTACAACTCGTGTCATGCAGTCATACCCAAAAAGTCATGGACAAAAAGTGTTAACTCTCTTACAGTTTCGTGAAGGTCAGAAGCTAGGTCATCTTACACTGCAGTTTGGAAACCCACTTAATCAGTAGGCTTAAATTATTTCTCTTCCTAGCTCTCTCCTCACCCAACCATATCAGAGGGAAAAAAACCCAAAACTGTGCACATGCACATGTTCAAACCAGATATTTGTGTACCTTGGTCTTTTCAATAACTGGCCTTTATGTTTCTTAGCAAGGCCTATTCAACAACAACAACAAAAGACCAAACACAGAAAACACCTACATTTTAGTCAAGCATATTATTGTACAGTTTCAGAATGAAGACGCCCTGAAATCTTAACATCATGCAAATGTTTTTCAGATTCCTGCCTAAAACCAACCTGCACACACTTGTCTGAATTTGATAGCTGCTATTGCTACAAGTAATACTTTAGATTGCTGTAGCAGAAGAGACTACAGCAATAGCCTACTTTCTTCTTTGTCTTTCTCGTGCACATTCATTCAATAGCACTATGTGCTGCCTGTCTCAGTTTCCCTTGGGCTACTGGTGTCTTCCTGCCCCCCGCCCCCGCTATTTTTTTCATATATTTGAGGGAGTGGGAAAGTGACTGTAAAAACAAAATTACCGTCAGGCTCTCAGACAGGTGTGCAACATGAAAGACAAAAGTCCAGGCTATTTTTGAAAAGTGGTCAGACTTCAAGGTAACTGAGTCCTTTTAAGCTGCTTTGGCCTAACCAAAATTGTGTCTGCCTGTGCCAGGATTAAGTTTTATCCAATATGTTGGTTAAATTACATTTACATATGGCTGTAAATTTGTTTTTGTTCTGGGAGCTAAACAAGAATGGAAAATGGGATTAAGAATAGAAATTGGCTAACTTGTATCCCATTTTATTCAGCTCTTCTGGATTTTATTTAATATGAGACTGAAAATACGAAACTAATGCAATATTTACACAAAATACTTGACATGGGCTAGTGTTTGTCATGCTGGTTTTATTTAAGGATCAACTCAAATGTAACACACCAAACATGTTTGGTTTGAGCTTGCTGAGCTTTTTTATCCACATCTAAATCTGTTGATATAGTGGAACACATCTGTACAAATAATTGTCCCTTTCTTCTATGTCTTGACATGTTGTAATATGGAACTATGAACTGGACAAGCTAAGTAGTTAAATACTCCAGTTAGACCTGCAAGTTCATAAGTAAGTGAAGATCAAACACATATTTATCAACATATACTCTGTATTTAATGTCCAGTGTTTCAGAAAGACAAGATAAAATCATCTGTCAGTATTGACTGTAATTTAGTACCTACTCAGGGCAAAGTCCACAAAAATATTGGTGTTCACAACAGCTGTTTACATATCTAAATTGTCACTCAAATCTATGGAAGGTTAGAAAGCTAATTACTACGAAGTTAGGATGTCATTTCAGCCCAGGAATGGAGGGGGTTTAAAGGTCCAGAAACTAACCTTGCTAACATCTTTACAGTAGTTTGTGGCATCTAAGAGAGTATCCTCTTCCAGCTGGGTGGGATAAGCAGAAAAGAGAAAGTATCATCAGTAATGAGCTGTGCCAAGTGACAAAGTGTGTTGAAGAACAGCTGCCTTAAAGCTTTACAGTAGTACGTACCTGCTTTTGGTATAATTACATACTTGTTTGCTAAGTTAATTAGACTGTTACTCTGACTGCATATTGGTAAAAGGTGCATATATGCTGTGTTCAGCTGAGACTTACTGGATCTGATCGGTGATTCTTTACGGGAGGCATGGGTTTTTTGAACCCTAAAGGTTCTCTAAGGAAGTGGAACATATTCCGGTTCTTACAATGTTCAGACTGGCTGAACCAAATCTCTGAACTGTGCTCAAGGCAAGGTGAGAATCCTCTCTAGGACAGAAAAGTAACTCTTCCCCAACTGGGGGAAAGACAGGCAGGACCTAGCAGTGAAAACACCCTTACATGCATACAAAAACATTTCTGTCAAGTCAGTAATTTTTCACTGCTTTGTAGGCATATAAACAGTGAAGATTAAGTATTTTGGAGCCATGTTTATTGTCAGAAGCAGAGAAAGCTATTTATTGTTCATGAGATGTAGTCTTGTGCTAAGCTGAAAGCCAATATAACAGCTTTGCTGTTTTTCTTTGTTGCGTGGGATTTGCCATTAAAGGGTGCTGATATGAAAGCACTGTGTGAAATCAGCAAGTGGTGTCAGAAGATGGAGGTGATGAAGCAATAGCTGGTGAGCATGAGGAGGCTAGAAGAGCCAAGGCTATGTTACTCCAGAGTTATCTTGGACAGTAAAATTATTTGTGCAATGTTGGATTTCAAAGTAGAAACTGGTAGTTTAATGTGCAGAGGTGGAGTAACTATGATGAGAATTTCTGGAATGGAGATTTCCAAGCATTTTAAAAAGTAACTGACTTCTAATTTAAGAACATAAGAGGTGTCATCTTGAGCTGATTTAGCCTAGCGCTCTGTTAAAAATGATAAGAGGAAGAACCTGGCTGCCTTCTGAGGTCTGCTTCCCTCATGCGCCTGCCAACCTTCCTAATGCAATATTTGGAGACTTAGAATTCTTTGCAGCTACTTCATTTATGAAAATGGGTAACCTGTCTGCTCTTTTTTAATTAAAAATTATAGTTGCAACCTTCTGTGGCCTTTTCCTGGTTTATATAAAGAAACCATTTTGCTATGCATTTCTTTTCTCTTACGCTAGAGTAAGTGGGATTCCATGACCTCCTTTGAAACCTCCAATACCAATTAGTGTAGACACACCTCTGGACTGCTACGAGCCCTCCAAAAAATGCAGCTTTAAAATAAGATGTTGGCTGATGTAAAACCAAACTATTTACAGTTTCGCCCAATAAATTATTTTTGGGTCTCAGCTTCGTGTTCTTGTAACATAAACTCCTAATGCCATAAATACCTGTTTTAATTGTTTGTTAAAATAGTGCATATTCTTTAAGTGTACTTCTGTACACAAAACTCTGGAGAAATGTTTTGTAAAAATACTTTCATTCTTGGATCAGAAGAAGATAACCTATTTATTGAAAAGTTCCAGTTATTCTTACTACATGGCTAGATAAAGTCCCATGTGTGTGCAGATGTAAATGTAGAGACTGAACATGTGACAACGTTTCAAAGTGAGCTGCAGTCCAAGAGTGACGCATTTACCCTAGATGAATTGCAGCTTATCTTTCAAAGTTTCAAATGCAGTCCAGTCACTTGTATTTAATAACCGTAATTTGTTTACCGTGTGGTGTGTTCCAGGCTTATGATTCAGATTTTACCTCTTTATTTCCCCCCAGTTTTTATATTGGGTGTGTTGAGCACATCTTGGCAGTTAGTAACTCACTGTTATGCTCCTGCCACTGCTCTCACTTCTCCTCTGAGCTACGACTTCATGCAAAGAGCCCTACGCCGAGGCTACCAACATATGTGTCCTCATAAACCCACATCAGCAAAGCTGAAATCACAAAGAATGCTTATGTGCTCTGAAAGAATATCTTGAAGGAGCAGTCATAAGTGTATTTGAGGATTGTATGTTTAATTTGCCCATTTTTATGGAGAATGAGCCATTATAGATGTTTGGATGAAACAGAAACTATTAACAACAACAAAAAACCCCAATTTAATTAAAAGAAAGAAAAAGGGGGGTAGGAGTATTTTAGTCCACAGGTTTTGAATCAAAATAATTCATCCCTTCAAAATTTTAGGGACAACGATGTGTTAATGTATCTCCTGTACCCTTATACTTTGTTTGCAAGCTGACTTTCTGCAGTGCCTTAAAATGGGATATTTAAGTGCATGAAATATGAAACTGCCAGCTGGAAAACCCAGAAGAGACCCAGCAGGTCTGGCAGCCTTTTTAATACTCTCTCAAGACTAGACTGAGGAAAAGAGGCTCATGGAGCTGATGCATTTAATGGAATGATTGAGTCAGTATACGGAGAGTCCTGTGGTGCAAAATTTTTAACATGGATATCTGGATACATCTATTTCTTTTCTGATTGTTTTAGCAATCTCTCTACACAGTGCATGATCTTAATCAGTCAGGACTCTGTTCTTCTAATCTTTCTGTATGTTTGCTTCAGTAAATATGCTAAGTGAAGTTTGTGTAAAGCACAGCCTTGACTTTTCAAACCACTTCTGAATGAATAGATTGTGGTTTAACTTGAACACACACTTTACAAGATAGAAGCGTGATAAATAGAATTTTAAACAATTAAATTCAGGCAGAAACATCATTTGAGAGTGATGTTAGTCTCAGAGCAAAAAGATTCTAGAGTGCAAGAATACATGTGGTGTAATAATTTTTTCATATAAATTCTAGTTTTTGTCTCCAAACAGGAATTTAGCCCAGTACTGTTTGAGAACTATAGTTTTACAGGCAGACTCACTTATCCATCTACACTGTGTTTGTCTTCAACATCTGTGAGACAGGCTGGTTTGATGCAGAAGACTACGTGAAAAGTAATTACATAGTTTTTAAGTGAAGAAAAGTCTGCAGTTCTAACAAATTAAGTTTGGCTGCAGACTAATGAGTCACCTCTGTGGAGGAGACCTTTGGGGAGTAACCGAAGAGCAGCCTCCTGGTACCTGTGAGGAGGTCATCAGGAGGACAGAGCGAGGCTCTGTACGTGGTGGGAGGGTAAGAGACAACTGGTGTAAGCTGAAACAAGAGAGGTTCGGAATGGTTAAGGGGAGAAATTTTTTTTACCGTGAAGACTGTCAAGCTGTGGAACAGGTTGCCCAGAGAGATTATGCAGTCTCCAGACCTCATATCTGATCCTGTTTTGAGCAGGAGGTTGATGCAGATGACCTTCTGAGATTGCTCCAACCTGAAATTTCCTTTGATTCTATTCACCTGAAGTCAGTTTCTTGGAAAACTGAAACCAGCTAAATGATGAATGGAACAAGAGCTTTGCATCAGTAATGTATAGTCTGTCTTTCTCCTTTAAATCCTAACAAAGATTTTTTGCTAGCATATTGTATTAATTTTTTTGCCCCGAAAAAGCAGTACAGTTATAACTTTGGCAACTCTTATGCTGGAATAGCTGGGGAGGAGGAGAGGGGAGAAGTGGAATCATAATCCAAGCCAGATTTTATTTCCTTCATTTTTCTAGTGGAAGTACATGTCCTGAAGATATCTCATGACTTGGGAATTCCTTGAATTAATGGTAATGTTGTCTATAAAGCCCATTTTACTGCAGCACGTGTTTCACTTGGAATTCCAAATTTAAGAAGTGCAGTTGGCTTCTGTTGCTTAGTCTGGAGGTTAGTTTGAAAGCTCTTCCTCTGCAAGTGTCTGTGCTTTGGGAATGATGCTGTACGTTTTCTGGATGATAGCTTTTAAGCTACAGTAATTTTTCAATAATGATATGAATTTTGCTCTCTGGCATCTTTAAAGCAAAATTATGGCACTTACAGCTACTTGTTGTGAATTCCCACTTTGATCTTCAGTTCGTCATAATGACAGAATTCATTACTTGTTCAGTTCAAAGAAGTATTTTTCAAGTAATCTTTTTTCCTCTTTTAACAAGCAGTGCTTTGTGGGGTGCAAAAAAATACCTGCTTTTTTTCTTTTACTACACTTGGTGACAAATACTGCTGTGACTTCTGGGGGTATTGATGGCATCCTGGAGCAGGCGTTTTGGGTTGGCTTTTGTAAACCTTGGTTATATCTTGCCATTTATTATAAGTATTACTTACATTTTCATAACATACAGCAATATGTTTATGAAAAAATTCTGATTTTTCTAATTGTTATGATATATTGATATGCTTAACTGAAAGTAGTGGTTTAATTCTTTAGAAACACTTATTTGAGACTTCATTAAAAGCCCAGGGAAGTTTGAGAGGTTTGCAGCTGTTCTCGGTGAGCTCGTAGGCCTATAGCTCAGACTAACAGTGGCTGGATGTTCTTGTGATTCTTCTCATGCCAAGTACTTTTGAAGTGGTTTACTGCTAATGAAGTGTAAAGACATAAAAGGTCATTGTTCACTTTTGGAAAATATTGTAATATGTGAAATGTTGCATCTGTTTTTAATATTTTATGGTAGGTTTGAAGCTATTCTCCCTTCCAGATTCTGGCCATATTTCAAACCTAGTGTTTAAGATGTAACTAAGGGCAAGTTCTCCATGGCTCTGTCCCATTTCTTTCCTGGTTTGTAGAATTTTAAAAGATACATAACCTGCCTTCAGGTCTTTTCCTCATGCACCAGGATGAGTTGACCCCCACTGTTAAGCTTTGTGCTAAAGAATTATTATACCACGAAGATATCCACAAGCACTGAAAACATTGGACAATCAATTGTTATATAAAACTTATTCCACTTTTTTGGGGTCAGTTGTCTTAGCCTGGCCAAGCTTCCCTTCACTGTACTTTCCATGGATATGCAGAGCACCACATCATAGCTGTTGCTTGGGATACCTGTGTATCTCGAAGATGAAACAAAGAATCACATCTGAAACTTAATTGAAATTTAAATTGAAATCTGAAATTTAATTGCAAGGAGTGTAAAGGTGGGATTGTGAATGAGAAGCTGCCCTTGAGAGCTGATGCTCTTTGAAAATAACGTAACAGAGTTTTTTAGGAAGACAGGATGCTTGCTAGCAACATGCCTGATGCATGCAAAGGAACTCTTCTTGACATCCAGCTCTTACTTGTAGTAATTGATGAACAGCAGCAGTGAGAAGATGGTATCACAGAAGAATTTTTTTTTTCCTCTGTACTTCTATTAGAGGTTAATTTCTAAATCAAGTTCACTGGTGCTAGGTTATGGTTATCTTTGCTTTGATATTAAATGGACTAAAAGTCAAGGACTATTTTTATAAAATGCAAATTTTAAGTAGAAAAGAGCTGTTTTAAAATACTGTTGCTGGTTTATAGCAATGACTATAAACTGGGAACTTCTTGACATTACTCTTTTTTATCTTGAGTTCTGTTGCAAGGAATTTGGAGAGAGAAGCAGGGAAATCGTAAAGCTAATGTTTGTCGTCTTCTGCCAAGAGATTGTTCCTTTCCCGGTGTAGGGAACTGAGTGATCCATGTTCACTCTTAACTCATAATCTGAGGTTACTGGCTTTAAATAACTACAAAAAAACCCACCTTTGGCTAATAACTGCTACCGATCAATAACGATCCTATCTCAATCCATCTCCAGAGCTGTCACTAGTTTTGGGGATCTTGTCTTTTAATGTGAATTTTCCAGTCAGAAGCCTGAGTTGCGGAGTTGTGCGTGAGCAGTTGGATCTAGATGCAAGGCACCAGAGGTGTTCTGGGATCACTAATCACTGCGGGCTGCATGTTTCACTTGATTCTTTCACGTCTGTGGAAAAAAGGTTCAAGAAAAAAATCACCTCATTTATGAGATTGATAGGATTGATATATTAATCTCTTCCCTATTTATTTCATATTTATTAATAAAGTGTGCTGAAATAAAGGAAGAACTTTTTTTTTTTCAGTAATGCTAATAATAACGTTCCCTTTTCCTGCCATGCTACTGTTTATAAACAATAACAAGTTTATATATAGCAGCTTTCATCTGAGGATGTTAGCTGCAACTTGTAGTAAACATTTGAGTTGACAAGCTTACCGTATGCCTCCAATATCCTTTTCTTTTGGAGTGGAAGAAAGGAAATGATGAGCTGAAGTGCATAGTTCCTGCTTCTTCCTGACCTGGGGGATGGGAACAGCTCTCTTTCTTCTTGTAAAATAGATTTCTAAGGCCTTAGATTGTGAAGAGGCTATTTTGTTGTGGACAAGTAAATGTTAAGACAGAGGAGAATGAAATATGATCTCAGGATCTTTATTTCCTTTCCTCTTAATATGAATGAAAATGGATTGTTCACTAGTTTTGGTGAAAAGTTGATTATTAGCTCATGTCAAATAGTTTTCTCTTCTTTCCAAACAGTCGTCTGCCTTGAATTTTTACCTTTTATTTAGCCATCTTAGCAGAAATACTGCAAGCTAAGGCATGATTAAAAAAAAAATGTACTTAAGTTGTTTGCATGTTCTCTTTGGGGAGGGTGTGAATTTAATACGCAAAGTACTGGCTGGTTTACTTACTAACGCTGATAGTAAGAGGATGAACAGAAACTTATTCAGTTACTGCTTCTGTAAATTAGCAGCCCAACTAATTAAGTTTTTGGGGTTTATATAGGTTTTGGAGTTTCAGTTGTTAATTTTGTTTTCAGGTTGGTATTGGAGGTATGCCATAAAGTTGTGTCAAACTTCTTAATCTGCTACCATTTGCTTTGGTTCTAAGGACAGCAGTCTGGACTAGAGCCAACTAGAAGTGCTCTGAGATCTTCAGATTTTAACCTGGAGCCCTAAAAAATTTGTAACTATGAAAAGTGGCTGTGTAATTGTTAAAGAGCACTTTCATTTTTTAAGGGTAGATTTCTTGTAAACTTAATTCCTCTAAACATTTAAAGAAAAAGAGGTGTACTGAAGGATAGACTGTGATATTGGCATGTGTCTGTGACCATAAACAACACTAAATTTAAAGCTGAGCTTTCTGATACAAACAGCTTCTTTTTAAAAATGGGAAGATTGCCACATCATTGAAATGGGTGAATTATCTGTGAGATTTTGTAATTGTGGTTTATGGCTTGATTAATGAGGTGAAGAATACAGTCTAGGTCTAAAATTGTAGTGTCTCTATTTCAATCTGAATAGGCAATCTGTGCTTTTCAAACAGATGGCTTTTATTGCAGTAACTAAGTGTGATGGAAAAGACTGGAATCTGGAAAGTGATGATTATTCTGAAATGGCAAGCAGAAGGCAAATGCGACTGTCACATAACCTGACCTTCGCGCTTACATATCAAAAGATATAGTCCAGTTTTATTGCAAAGAGTTTATATCTTTGCAGCATGATGTTGAAAAACATGGGGCTTAGTCTTTAAAGCTTAGTTGAATTTTGAATCAAAAGCATGCTGTGGGTCCATTTGCTGAGAACAATAAATGAATGGAGTTGTGTCACTTCTCAAATATACTTGAAACAGTTACGAATGTGTTCTGAAGAGAAAGGTTAGACCTTAATTGTAATGTGTACGTGCAAAGCTTGATAGTTGGGGAAGCTTCGAGTGGGAAGTGATGGGACCATTGAATTCTCATCATGCCTATGAGAAAATGGTTTTAAGCACTCACTGAAACCTAAAACTGTGTTTTCGAAGTGCAGTCAACAGTCTTTGAACCTGAAGGACGTTTTCAGTGAACTTTGTTAAATACAGGCCCAGAATCCCACTGAATATATATATTTATTTGTACACACTTAATTATTGGCACAGAAATCAGGCAGCGGGTAGGAGACGTTAGTATGTGTCCAAGATAACTATTATTGAACGGTTAATTTGGACAAACTGATGGAGTGAATGATTGCTGGAGAAGGTGTTTAACATTGAAATCTCTGGAAGGTGGTCAGGCCTGGAGGCAGGGAGTTGGAATGTTTTATTATTTTATTTATTATTATTTTGAAGTAGTTAGATTCTGTTTTAATTAAACCTGAAAGCTGCTTATCTGATATCAGTTATCTACAAGGAACAACATGCCTTAAACTTTGAAGAAAGGACACATTGAGACGAATAAGTAAAAACAATGAAACCAGTTCTTGTTGTATTTATGAGCTAAAAGGTAAGAGAGCACCAGGTTCAGAGATGAAGAGTCATGTATTCTTGTACTTTCTCAGGTCTAAAAAGGGTTGGTTTTAGGAGCATTTCTAAGACAAATGTGCCACTGAATAAAATCTTTCAGTGCTGAATTGATAAAGCACAGCTCTGAAGAATCTAGTCTTAAAGTTATTGGATTTTTTTTCCTGTTTTTCTTTCTCCCCCGCCTCTCCTATAACTTATAGTTGAAACACAGATCCAAAGCAAATGCAGAACAAGCTCCAAACCATTAAAATATTAGGCTAACATCCAATTCCTATGAAAAATTTTGAGGGACAAATCTGGATTTTACTCTCTGTCATATTATCAAGATACGACCAATGGTTGGTCCATGGTCCATTGCTTCAGATTTTGTTCAGGTGAGTCAGTGTGGGTTTTTTCACTGCTGCAAAGCTAAATGACTGGCTGTTAGTCACACTGTAGATCACTGAATCTCAATTATTAAACTGAAAAGATTTTTGGTGTAAATAATGTTGCCTCTGGTGGATCACAAAATGAGCAACTTAAATGACTGAAGGATTCTGCCCCAAAGAGACCCATCACAAACCCCAGAAGCTTTGAGGCACTACTCTAAGCTTTAAAAGCAGCAGAAATTCACAGGAAGCCTTGAAATAATCGGTGTTGACATGAATGCAGTGTGGTCGGTGAAGCATAAGTGACAGTGTGGTAATGGCTGCAGAGCATCGATGCAGAGAGGATGGCTTCCTATTTACTGCAGTTGTTGCCAAACAGCTGAATGCTTCTTTGGGAATCTTACTACATTCCTAGGTTCAATAATATTTCTTTCAGTTTTCTATCTGTTAATTTTGTGTTTGAGAAGAACAAACTCTACTACAAATCAATTACCTTTAAACAATCCAAACCCTTCAGCAAGGGTGGTGACTTGTTTCAGGTTCTTTAATTTCAATTTGTGGCTTTAGGTAAATAATTTTTATAAAAAAACATCCACGTGAAAGTATTAAGCACTGGGGGAGTTTTCTGGTTTACTTCAAAGTTGAGTTTTTTTGATTTAGCAGCCTTTTTCTTCCCTTTCTTGTGTAGAAATACATTTTAGTTGCCTATCCAAACAAAGCTATTCTGTCTTACTAAATGAGTGAATAATGTTCTGGAAGGACGTTTGATTTCTACAACAGCACAATCCACATCTGTTGGTCTCATTGTTACGGTTTCATGCTGTTCCTGATGATTCATGGCAAAAGGCTTTTTGTTTTGATTCTTAATCAATGGCAAATGCTAATTGCAGAGATGTTCAGGTTACATTATCAACTGCTTCTATCTGTGTAACAGCTGAAGAATAAGGAAGTTTCTGAATCCATCTCCTCCTCAAAAATCTTTTGAGAAATCCTTAAGATGCTTTCATAAACAGCAGCTGGTATTAGTATATTTTTCAGACTTGTCTTGTGCATGTCATATAAAAAAAATGTAATATTTTGCATTATGTGTGTGGCTAAGCATGAGCGACTTGCAGTAGTTTATCGTCTGTGGTGCAAAGCACAGCGCCAGGTTTATTCAGCTGTGTGTCCTCTAGCTATGCAATACTAATTTTCTGTGCTTGGTATGTCTTGTAACAGAATGATGGATGTCCATTCACTGTGTGGGATGTGTCAGTGTTTGCTAAACATGGTCTGTGCCTCTTCATTAACTTTAGATAAACTAGTGGAGGTATTTCACCCTACGGGAAATCTCAGTGGTAGCACAGGGTGCTGGAATGGGTTATATAGTCTTATGCAGTGTTCGTTCTGCACGTTTTATGTTTTCAAGAATTTCTGAAATGATGAAACTTGTTCTTTCAGTGCACAAACAGTTTCAATGTTCTAGTCTGTTCAGTGTCCCAGCACATTGTCTATAGGTTTGTTTGGGGCGGGGATTAATTTTTTTTTTTTAACTTGAGGCTTGTAGATTTGACTTATTTCCTAATACTGCTGGAGAACTGGAACACATTGGCTGATAAATGAAAATAAGTCTCCCCAAACTGATTGTAATACATTGGGTTTTTTTGTGTGTGTGTCTTTCCAAACGTACAGATAAGAGCCAGAATTAAAGGCAGAAGATGCTTGAATTCACCCTTCTGCAGTGAGCTAAGAGCTTGAAATGCCCATTTTTGCTGTCCCTGGGCTTTCAGCTTGGTGCTTATCTGGGAGCCGTGAAGTTGGCATGGCACTGAACCAGCCTCTGATTTGATTTGGAAAGATTAGAAGAATTTAGCTCCCTCTCTTTGCTGCCAGACTAGAAGGAGCTGTGTTGAGAGATTTTTTTTTTTTCCTAGTATACTCCTACTTGACAGTAGGATGTATTCATCAGTTTGTAAACGTGGGAGCAGCGAACCTGTATGTTGATGTGACTCAAGTGAACTATCCCACAGGCAATGGACATGAGATGGCATCTTTGAAATATGTTTCCTAATGACGCGTGACTTACCATTACAGTGCCTCTATCTTCCTGATCTTCCTACTTACCTGGTCTTCGTATCACAGCAAGACTGCTTCTTAAGCTTGCTTTCTATCATCTCTCTGGTCATTGCTAGCTTCTTCCTTACCAGGATCCAGTAACAGGCAATTCCTCTTGGCTTCTCATTCTTAAGAAATGCCCTCGCTCTCGGAACTGCCAATACTCATTTCTGTAGGGCTGTGGCAAGGTGACGTACCACTCCTCTGTTGTTCTTTCAAATTGGGAGGATGCTTAGCAGCTGCTGCGAGAAATGACATAAACCATGTAACAAGTCAAATAAATTCATAGATAAAAATATTTTTAATTAATAGTAATGCAGTGCAATTATCCTTCAAAATTTGTTGGGTTTAAATCTCTCTATAAAATGTAAAGCTGGTTTGACTTTACTAATATCAGCAAATAAAATACAGAAGTAAAAACGATTTGCTAATATTGCTATGAAAGTTTTTTACTACTAGCTACTTAATATATGAATGTAAGTTTTCGCATGCAAGAAGCCAGGAAATTAGAGAAGTGAAGTTATTTGTAGTAGAGATAAAGAACTTGTTTCACTGTGTGCTTTAGTATCTGTGTTACAATAGGTATCCTACGAAAAGGAATTGATGCTATTGTGCTGTGTAATAAAAGCATTCAGAGTCTCCCAGTGTCTGTTCCGGAGGAGAAACTGGTGACAGTTGTGTACAGATGAGTTGCCTTGAGACTAAAACCTGGAGACAGCCGCATTGGGTAATGGTGCACTGATCTCTGGGCAAGAAATTATCCTGGTTTATGACTAAGAGAACATTTCCTGGAGTAGCACATCCATACCTCATTTCAAAGAGTAGTGTCTTGTGATGGTAAGTTCCAAATCAAGCTTCTTGTTATTTTCATAAAAAGGGCTCAAATTTTGTGTGCCTCAGTGCCTTACACATGACAAATGCCATTTGAGCGGTTTAGTGTGGTGCAAATATTAGAAGAAGCACAAATGAAGCATCTCTTTTCTTTGCCTATGGCTACAAGGGGAGCTGTCTCAGCTGACAACCATCACCTTGCAATAACTTCTCTTTGGAAACTTAGCACCTGTTCTTTATTCCAGACCTAGTCTTACAAGTTCCTTTCCTTGTGGAAAAGGAGGTGGGTAAGGCTTCCTTTTCTGTGTCTGCTTATTTACGCCAGAGGGTTTTAAACCTATTTTTCGTTTACAAAAATGGAGGTAACTGACTATCAGTGACTGCTTTAGGGACCTCTTCATGACAACTGATAGCAGCACTTAGCGGTACTTTACTGGAGGAGCAACAGGAAATCCACTTTGTTAACTTGGTGACAAAACATGTTTTCAGGCAAAGAGAGCAGATCTCCTGCACGGTAGATGCTTCCCCAGAGTTGTGCGTGCAGCTGAGACAGGTTTTCATCTGTTCTTTATGTGCCATGCTTTTTCTTCGAGAGAGCCATACAAGTAATTGATACATTCTCTTATTAAGCTTTCAAACTTCTCTTCCCCCCTTAAATACAGTTAAAAAAATCACATTGGTAAGCATTTTTTATGTTTATCAATACAAACATTGAGATATAGATCAACATTTTTGTTCTGGATGTTGATGCCACCCGTAATAGTGAATCTAACACTTAAAGGATTATCTTCAGCACTGTCATCCCTGTTCCCCTGGTAAAGATGTGCTGAAATCTGAAGTAATAATTAGGGCACTCTTCTGCATGCCTTTGTTTTTCCGCATCAATGTGTTTTTCTCACCCCTTTGTTTTGCTTATGCTCAGAAAATAAAGCACGTCTCTCTTTTTCAAGGTACAACTCTTGTTATATTTCAGTACATTTTTCAGAGCTAGTTTCCATGCTTTCTAAACTTCATGTGGAGGACTCTCTGAACAAATGTTCAATTCAAGAAGTTAACTATGACACAGCAAAGAAAACATGAGAAAAACGCATTTACCAGTGAAACTGTGTTGCTTGGCTGCACAGCATGAATACTGAATGCACACTTTTTAAATAACATTTAATAAAAATAAAAGCCTCTCTTTCTTTTAGTGTTTATAATTCTGCAATTTGCAGATGCAGTAGTGAAGCACAGTGTTCAAAGCCATTGACCCTAGCATGGCGGTGGATATTTTCAGGGGTCAACTGCAGCTACACAACTGCTTCTGATTAGTTTTACCTAATCTAATTGAAACTAACGCACCCATTTTCCCCAAGAAAACAGTAATGCTAGACTTGAGCTTATTTTTTCATAGTTTAATTGCTTCTTGGGGCATGTGAGGTTAGCAGTAAAAAGGTAATATTATATAGCACTGAAGGTTGTTTGCAAAGACTACAAAAGGTACAATAAAGATGGGAGCTAAGTTGTATGTGTGCATGTGTATACGTGTATAAGTATGTATACATACTTCCCTTTAACACTGCAGTACTTCAGCTCATCTAAAAGAGAGATTGTAGCTCAACCACAAGGCCTGGCATGTTATGGGAAGGAATAAATGGAACCTGCTTGTGTTCTGCTGAACACTGACTGCATAGGTCTTGTGGGCAGTGAAGGCTGTTCTCAGTAGGAATGGGAAAGGCTGGAGACAAAAGGCAAGCCACTTCTTGCACCGTCTGCTGCTTTTATAAGAGGGGAGCACATGTCTCTGATATCATCTCAGACTCGTAGACAGCTCTTAAAAGGAAGGAAGAAATAATAGAGGCAGTAAAGCTAGGGAATAGAGGAGGAGAACAGCATTTAGACTGTAATGTACATATGAGAGAAATGGCAAAAATCTAGTTCCTTCTTTTCTTGAGAAGAGATAAAACTCTTTAAGCATATACACTGTCATGATTAATTAATAAAACAGATCATTTATCAACCTGAACAGAGCCTAAGACATCTGTTCTGAATGGACCAAGCTTAAGTAATATGAAAGGTCTTTGTAACTTTATATGAACAAATTGTTCTTATGTATGTGCACTTCATAAAGTACTAATGACAGATACCTTCTTTTGAGGTCATCTTCTTCGAAATCTATAACTGTCTATGTCTATATTGTACACCTGCAAGCTGCTCTAAGATTTGCATGACTGTCTTCCCCACAGGTATAGATTATAAGACTACAACGATTCTCCTGGATGGCCGGCGAATCAAGCTACAGCTCTGGTAAGTGTGTCCTTCACCTTTCCTCATAGTTTATATTTCGAAGACACAGAAATGCAACTCTTCAGGGCACAAGTTCTCCCTTATGCTTCAGAAATATTTAGTCAACTGAGGAAGAGTGAGCCAAGGCAGCTAGCCCTTTGAGTAAGTCACGCTTTCTCTTTACTTCCATTTTGCATCTATTTCCTGTTAAATGGGGGACCCCACAGTTTCTCTGTGTGAGAGATGTGTAATAAATGCAGAAGAAAGGCACAAAAGATTACAAGTGCCTTCAAAGATTATAAAATATACTGGTAATGAGAACCATGAAAGTACCTTAGAAAGCATACAGCAATTGTATAGCAGCATCCCTTTGCTCCATTTATTAGTAGTAACAGTCGACTAAATAATCACAGTATTAAAAAAAAAGCTGTGTTATTGCTCATATAATGTAAATGATATGCATTCTGATGTGATTTGATCTTTATAAAAACATGTCGAGAACAAATGAAATTATTTTACAACAACTGTTTTTCCTGTAGGGTCAAATATTTGGTCTGTCAGGGTGCTTTTGTGTTAAGGCTGTTTGAAGATGGCCATCTCCTGGTTCATTTAGAAATACTCAGCGAGTGGTACAACTTGAAAAATGCAGCAACATTACTGCTTCTTAAATACATTGTTTTCCTCTTTCCCTGAACTCATGGCATAAAAGAGGGAGAAGTAAGGTCGGTGCAGGACAGGAAGGAGATGGAGTGTGATTTTTGAGGAACCATCATCTAGATCAATCAGAGAGACAAGTTCTAGGAACAAGCAGTGTTCAGACAGAGTAGAGAACTGGAGGTGAGAATGAATTGTTACTCTGATGATATCCTTTTCCTCCTAGAGAGAGACAATCCTGAGCCATTTCCATCTTTAAAATTAATTTTGGTGTTTATTTTTGTTTGAAACTTTTTTAATTACTGGAGTTAGATGCCTTTGTGCCAAAGCTAAGTTATTTTTAATTTATTCTTCATTGGTTGTTTTTACCTTTATGATTTTCAGAATAAAGTCTCCAATGTTAAATGCAATGATGGATAATGGTACTCTGTCATGTGGTAGCTTGATTACTTGATATTTTGTTCACCTACTTTCTTTTTCTTCTTCTGTCTTCCACTTTATATAGCTTAGCAAAAATACCGCATAAAGCTTATCTGAGAAGGAGCCAGGAAGGAGACATTTTAATTCTTTTTGCGAAGGCCAAGGATGTTCTTTGGACTCCTTAAAATAACAGATTGGAAATGTTTCTGCAGTTGGCCATATATGGAAATATGTGCCTTGCATTTGAAGATCTGTAATCTACCTCAAAAGTCTTTATGGAATTTTGCTTCTTACCACGATCTTTGCTATAAATTTGATCTTTTTCCTTCCAAACACTTTATGCAGAGATTCCCCCCCTCCCCTTGGTGCATGCTTTCTAAAAATCCATGCTGTCTATGACTCTGTAGGGATGTCTTCATCACACTAGACTCACGGTGAGCTATTGCTGCTGTAATCAAGAATTTACTGTTTTTCCATTAGTTTCCTTGGGGATAGCTATTGTTTCCTCCCACTTTTCTTTTGCTGTGAAAACAGAATCTTTCTTCAAGCTGAACTAAATGCAAAGTCTAGTGACATATGTACACTTGAGTAATAGCCTTTGTTTTGCAAGGGCAATCACAAGAGTAAAGTTTGAAGTCCTTGTCCTCTTACCCCGAAAAATCTGAGAAATGTAGAGGAAAGGGCAGAACGCCAGTGGGGAAAAACTGCTGAGAGCGAGAAGAGGTCTTATGCATTAGTGACTGCTACTGCATGACTGATGGAAGAAGAGCTGATACTGATCAGTGCAGATGCGTTAATCTAGCTGAACTCTTAACATAGGAGGCCACCTACGCCTTTTAAATCTATATGTAATTTATTTCATTTAGGGATACATCAGGGCAAGGAAGATTCTGCACCATATTTCGGTCTTATTCAAGAGGTGCTCAGGTAAGCAAAGTACAACTTTCTCAGTGATGAGTAATGGTTGTACGATGAATGAAAGTAGAGTTAGCAAGCCATCGTGCTGGCTTCCGTAGCTCACTTGTAGATTGTCTGCAGATTCAGTAATAGTCTGAAAATAACATGAAACGTGGGAAATAACAAGGGGCAGGATTTTCTTTTGGGGAGGGGAAATCAATGAGGTTGAAGTTGAGTTAGGTTAAAATACAGTGATGTATATTCTTGTGCCTTCTTGTTGGTTACCTCAATAACTAAAGCATGTTATCTTACTTTGATCATGTGAAAGCTGTGCTAATAGTAGTTTTTAAAACTGTGTGGCAGGTAAGAGAAATTGATAACGTAAAACTGTCAAGAGTAATGTGAAAAATACAAACATAGTCTGAAATGTGATGAAATGTAATGACGTGTAAGGAAATTACTTCAAAAAAAAAGAAAGACAAACACTCTAGAAGTCACTATAGCTTCAGACTTTGAAGTATTGCTATAATTCATGACATATATTGGTTCTGATGAGTTGCAGCTGTTATGTTCCAGAATTGCACAGAGCATTGAATCTTCAAGCTACTGAATGTGACCGAAAAAATTTATTTGCTATGACTTGTGATGTGTGTATGATCAACCAGACTCGTCCACTATGAAAGAAATATTTACCAATACATTAGACCCTAAAATTAAGTGAGGGCTTCTGCCCCTTAGCTGGTCTGTAATCTACACAGAGAGTTGGGGCTTGGTTTCACAGGATGCTGAGGTTCTGCTCCAATGAGAAGTTGCTCAGCATCTTACAAGATTATTTCAGAATTGGGAGAATTTACAGATAGTATTCTGTGTTATGCCTCTATTAAATTCACCATTTCTTTTTTTTAATACAGGGAGTAATACTAGTGTATGATATTACAAATCGTTGGTCATTTGATGGAATCGATCGATGGATAAAAGAAATAGATGAGGTAAGGTACAATCCCAGAGTGTCACTAGTCTGTAACGGATGACTAAGACCGACTGCTTATGATATTTCTGACTGTTTTTACTGGCATTTGCAGGCAGTGCTTACTACAGAGTTATCCAAGATGCCAAGTTTCCAATCTTCTTTCTGTGTTTATAGTTCAAGGAAGTTGGAAATGTAACAGCTAGTGTCTGATTTCTTCAAAGGTGTTGATGGAAAGCATATGGAGGGCAAAGATTTCATATTGTAGTCTCACTCTTGCTATAGATTTGCCACATCATCTGGCAAGCCTGTCTTCTCCAAGGAAGGGATGTTTTTAGATCAGAGAATCGTAGAATAATTTAAGCTGGAAGGGACCTGTAGAGATCATCTGGTCCAACCTGCCACTTAGTCTTTAAATCTTGAAAATGCTTTTGTTTGTTTTAATTGAGGGAAGGGAAAAATGGAAGCCAAACTATTAATTTTTTTTTATTGCTTCTCTTTGCTCAGCATGCTCCTGGTGTACCAAAAATCCTGGTTGGAAATCGCCTTCACTTAGCCTTCAAGCGCCAAGTGTCTACTGAACAAGCACAAGCCTTTGCTGAGAGGTTGGGCATGACTTTTTTTGAAGTCAGTCCACTTTGTAATTTCAATATTACAGAGTCCTTTACTGAGCTAGCAAGAATAGTATTGCTGAGACATGGAATGGACAGGCTCTGGAGGCCGAACAAGGGTAAGCAATGTACACTGAAAATGTGTAAATCTAGTCCTAGCTAAGGTTTATCGTTCATTAATATAAAATAATTTTCAGAAACCTTAACCCTGATGCAAAAACATCAAAAAAGAAGAATCAGGAATCCTGTACAATTTGCTTTCTAAACAGAAAATATGTATCTGCAGGCATAATCTGTTCTGCTTTTGTAGGGAAAAACGTACCTTTCCTAGAACTTGCATGCTTGGTCATCTAAGTATTAAGACATAAATAGGAAACTGAAGCAGCAGATATTTTGGATAATGTATATGTGGGAAAGGGTGTGGGAGGAGAAATGAGAATTTATCCTGGAAGTACAGAGTGCATGCAGAGTGCTGGGTGTGCTGCTACCACGTGGCTGACAAAAGCATGCTATTATAATGCAAGTTTTATGTCTGTTTTTAAGTACTGAGCCTGCAAGACCTTTGTTGCCGTGCCATAGTTTCCTGTACCCCCGTGCATCTTGTTGACAAGCTCCCTCTCCCTGTTGCCTTAAGAAGCCATCTCAAATCTTTCTCCATGGCAAATGGCCTTAATGCCAGGATGATGCATGGACGCTCATACTCCCTCACATCCAGCAACATCAATAAAGGGAACAGCTTAAAGAAAGCTAAAATTATCCGTCCACCACAGAGCCCACCAAAAAACTGTACAAGAAACAGCTGTAAAATTTCTTAAGCTCCCTGTGGGAAAAAGAACCTGGATGGAATCCCCTGCTGTGAAGCGTTGAACACAAGGACTCCTTGTTTAATGGTTGAGCACACTCTATGTATGTATCACGCTACAGAGACAAAAATAAGAAAAATAAGTCTTATTTTAGAGCTTGCTCACTACAGTAATGCTGCTTTGGAATGAATGACATGTTCAGTGCAACTGAAAGGATGCGACCTTTTGCTGTTGGATTTTCACACTGCATTTTAGTTTCTGATGTGCATGATGCCATTGCTTTTACTCGTAGCTGTGTTTTTATATAGGGGATAATTGTCATTATATTCGGTTCTTAATTCCATGAAATCTGGAAAGTGACTTACTGTGTAATTGTATAAAATCCTGTCTTTTTGCAAACTATTCCAAAATATAAAAATGAGTCGTTGGTTTGCATATTCAGGCAGAGGTTTTTAAACACAATGTATCGTATACATTGTTGAATTCTACAAATAGTGTGACAAATTCTAGTAATACTGCAATTGTGCATTTGGATTTTTTGTAAATCTTCCTTGATAACTTTGAAGCACTAACTTAACTAAGCTAAAAATGTGTATATAATTATTATGCACATACACAGCAAGGTTTTGTCCCATTAGTGTATGTAATAGATTTGATAAAGTTTTTGGTATGTTATTTAATACTTTGGGGAATTAATTTGTGGTTTAAATACTTATTTTTCTGAAAAAAAAAAATATTACATTTTATACCACTCTACAAGAAAGTTCTTGGAGGAAAAAGCCAAAGACACTGTGGTAAAAGGAATATGACTTGAAGAGCTGCTTTGTAAGGGAAGAACACTATTTTAAAAAAATAAATAAATGTTTCTGGAAAAGAAATCCTATTACGCTTTCTTTAACTGGGGAAGGTTGTCTTTTATCTTCATTTCAAAGAATTTGAAGAACAATATACCTGAACTAGACACCACGAACGTGAAGTCATCCTAAAAGCATCATGTAATGCTTTTGATACAAGATATATCTTCAGTATTGTTAACTGAAATATGAAAGACTAATACATGTCGGGCCTTCCATTTGTGAAGGAATTGTGAGACTTGTTCTTCTGAGCAATAACAGTCCTTTTGAGGTGATGGTGTAGCTTCAGCCCAGTCTCTTCTAGGTGTCTTCACTATTGAGATACCATCAAGTTACGTATCTATAATATTCCTTCTGGATCAGCATAGACATCCAGAGCCTCTGTAGGCAAGTAGGGAAAACTCAAGCCAGTAAAATGCCCAAGTTATGCCAGGACCTGGACCAATCAATGCATCACTATTTAAAGAAAAGTGCAATCGAGCAAGTATTCTCCTAAAGACTAAATGGTAAATCAAAGTGCAGTGGAAGGAATTCCTGTCCGATCGCTCCCTTGGTGATGAGCAGGCTCCACCTCCTGGCCTGCCTGTGCCAATTGAGCTGCAGAGGAGTGCTGTAGGTATTGGGACGAAGCCGTTAGACTGTAGAAATTGCATCTCAACAGGTTAAGAAAATGTACATAGCAGCCTACAGCTACAAGAGGTTAAACCTGGACTAGAGACATCTGTACTTTGGGAGCAATCTGGTAAGTTTGACTAGCGGCTGTGTGCAGGATGAAGAGTTCTCTTCCATGCATGTTGCCAACTGTTTTAAGTTTCTTCCGAATTATAATCTTGGCCTCTTCACTCACCAGGTCACTAGTTTGTTTCCTTTCTGTATGTGATATGCAGTAAGAACGCGTAGCTGGAGACAGCTTTAATATGGGTGTTTGTGTCCTCAAGGTCAGCTTGTCTATTCCTCCTGTGAGTCGGTGTAAGGAGGAGAGGCTGGAGCGGCACTCCTCCCCTGTGGTAATGCCTGCAGCAATCCCACATGGAGTAAGTAAAGCCTGAGCCTGTGGTTGGAAAGAGGAAGATTTTAAAAAAGTGAAGAGCTCGTTATTTCGTATACCAAGTCTTTGACTACCTGAGGAGACAAAATCTTGTGAAGATGCAGTGTGATTTTATTTTTTATATATATGAGTGCACAAAGAATAATGCACCAACTGGTCACTGCAGATAGCTCCAACTGTAATGAGCCATTGTAAACTGAGAAGCTGTAGTGATTTCCAAACAGAAGTCCGCACTAGATAAGAGTAGGTCACAAATCTGAAATGCAACATCAAGCCGTTGACGTGGAAGGCACAGAGCAAGTACGGAAAAGGAAGTGAATGCACGTGAAGGATACAGAATAGCTGGCGTTTGTGTGAGCACGCACGAAGTGTGGGCTTTCAGCTCACCATCACTCATGAAGTAATTCAGGTTATAAGGGCCCTCAGCAGGCCATAGGGTCCATTGTCTTGCTTAAATTCACTATTGAACTCTACTCTGATCAGGTTGCTCAGGGCCTTGCGTCTTAAAAAAGGAATTTTGAGTTTTCGGGGGGGGGGGGGGGAGGGGTGTGTTGGTGTTTGGGGTTGTGGGTTGGGTTTTTTTGGTCAAGTTAGGAGATCTGCTCTTGCAGCATATTCGAACTATTTCTGCATATTCTAACTAGTAAGAATAGAAGAAATAGATTTTTCTGTTCTTACTAGTTTGATACTCAGTATGGCCTTGGTGTGAGAGCCTTCCACCAGACGGTCCTTTATGCCTGGGAGGGGGCCGCGGGGCTCACGCTGCACCAGCCCCAAGGCCGGGAGCCCTGCTTTGGCCTCTGAGGAGCCCGGGGTGCTCACCCCGCGAGGTGGGGGCTCCCCGGTGAGGAAGAGGGGGTCCCCCAGGCCCGCCAGGCCCGGGGAGGGGTGGTTGGAGGGGGTAAAGCCACCGGCCCGCGTCCCTCAGGAGCCCCAGGAGCGGGCTCCCCACGCCGGCCAGATCCCCCCGCGGCGCGGCCCTGTGCCTGCGCGGCCCTCGGGACACATCCTCTCCCCCGAGAAAATCCCTCTTCCTCAGAGACGCGTCTAGGCGGGTCAGACCCTCCTCCTCCTCCTGCCCAGCGGTACACCCGCCGCCCCGGGCCCGGGCCCCTCCCTCAGCGCCCGCCGCCATTCCCCGCCCGGCCGGCCGCGGGGGCCTGGGGCGGCGCCGCTCCACTGCTCGGCGCTCCTCAGCCTGGCGGGTGGATGGCCTCGGCGCTCGGCAGCGCTGCCTGGCAGGGTCGGAAGCAGCCGCCGGCCCGTCCGGCTCGGCTCGGCTCTGCTCGGGCGGGCTCCCGCGGCGGGGCTGAGGCGGGCGGGCGCCGCCATGGTTTAAAGGGCGGCGGGCGGAGGCGAACGGGCAGGAGCCATGAACCTGCTCCCGGCCAACCCGCACGGCAACGGGCTGCTCTACGCCGGCTTCAACCAGGACCACGGTGAGGCGGCGCGGCCCCGCCGCGCCGGGCCGGGCCGACGGGGGCCCGCGGGGTGCGGCGCCGTGAGGGGAGCGGGGGCTGGCCGGGGCCGGCCCAGGGCGGAGGCCGCTCTCTCCCGGCCCCGGCCCTGGGGAGCCGGTTGGTGCCGCAGAGGGGCGGCGGGCGGGAGCCCGGCGGGGGAGGTCCCCGCCCGGGGCCGGTGAGGGGGGTGCGGCGCTGGGCCCGGGCCCGGGCCTGCCGCGGCTCCCGGCGGCGGCGGTGAGTAACCGGGCCCCGGCCCGGGCCGCCCCTGCGGCGGGGCCTGCGGCCGAGGTCTGGGCGCTGTAGTTGCAGTGGTGGGGGTAGCTTAAAACCCTGTTTTAAACCTGCTTAAAGCCGGGAAGGCCGTGTTTGCAGAGGCCTGGTTTAACCCCTCTCCTGTCTGGTGTGTGTGTGCCCAGCCGCCTCGGAGGGAGTTGGGTGGGGGGAGAAGGGAAGGAAAGGTCGTGTTTAATGTCCATCTTCAAATACATGGGCCTCTCAGACAGTGGTTTGGTACTTGCCGCAAGTGGAGCTGCCTAAAATTGGCTGGCCTCCCTCCTGTAGTTGTATAAGTCTGTCTTAAATCCTGTGCTTAAAGGGATGTGCTCTTGAAACTGCATTGCTGAAAAGGTAATTCACAAAATGTCGCTTTTGCAGTCTAAGTACTTTGCATTCAAAATTAGCGGTGTAACTTCTTTTCTTTTGCCTGATTTGAATTTTAAAAATGGTGGTTAAAACTATCTAATCATATTGGCAGACATAGACCGCCAAAAAAAGCTTCGGGACTGTGTGCTTGGTTTATTTTTTTTTCTTTGTCAGAAAGGGGAAGGCCCTTGCTAGAAAAAGGGTGCATAGGCCTCGTCTTGCTTTTGCAATATAAAAATAGCACCAGTCTTATGAGCAAGTGTCACTTTTGTGGAATAAGGAATAGAAGGTCATCATTTTGTAACATCCTTTTGTCTTAACAAATAATGCTCTTGCCTAAGACAGTCTTGCAACTTCTGTCATTGGAGATGGTAGTTCATATACCTGTTGCTGATGCTGTTGAAGTCGTGTGTAAACATGAATTATTCTGTTGAGTCTAGTCTAACATCTTTGATGACATTTTGTTGGTAGTATATCAAGCTGTTAATGCAGTGAGCTTCTTGGTAGCTCTCTTCACGCTGTCCTGTTGACCTGAAAACAGTAGAATAGTCTGTTTTTCAGCAACTCTGTGCTTGTCTTCATAAGCATTTGCAACAGAGATGGAGAGGGGGATTTGTGAGGATGAGCTTCATTTCAAATCTGTGGGGGTCTGTAATGAAGCAGTTGTATTTGATGCTTGGCCTGTGATGGGGCTGGGTTATAAAGAGAACTGTGTAAGAAGCTAAGGTTTTGTTTTGTTTTTTTTTTTTACTGTAAAATGTCTTTAGGACATCATTTCAGCATGTAAAACTTGTTCTTTTTTGCAAAGGTTTCCTTAAATTCTGTAGCAGTGAATGCAACATCAACGCTTTTTTGAATAATGTCACATCCAAAGTATGTTAAGGAATTTGTCTTGGGAACCTGTAAGCTGAGAAACACCTTCCTAACAGTATTCAAGTCCCAGCCTACCTAGCCTGGCCAGCCAACTGAGTAACAACAAAAAACTTGAACAAAACCCGTGCGTGGCTTTCACTTGCAGGCTCCTGAAGTTCTTCCTGCTTAGGAATGATGACTTTTGAACTGTAGGTAGCGTGCTAACTTTTTAGTAATTTAGGGCCTTTTTAAAGTGTGAAAGGAAAGCTAATTCTTTGGCTGCCCAAAGAAGAGTAGATAAGAGGAAAAGCTCACTTCTGCCTTGTTGCTTCTACCAGAAATAGAAATCTGAGTCACTTGAGTGCTGAAGCTTAGTAGTGGGGGTGTCTGCATATATTGTCACAATAACCTAATTTCTGGGTAATTTAAGACTAGCCAATCCCATACTGATGGGAAGATGGGAAGAATGATCTAATAAGTCTCTCCAAGTCTTAACTTCCATGAGTGATAAGCGATAAAGCTAGCATCTGCAGTTTTTCTGAAACGTGCTTCCCTTACTCCCTTTTGAGTGATACTGTATTTTTATATTGGGTGCCTCTGCCACTTTTTGTTTTTAAATTAAAAAATAAAGAAACAACGTAACCCCAGAAAATGGAAGGCCCCTATTGCAAGGTGTTCTCAGCTGTTTTGAAACAGAATACTGTGACTTCAGGTTCTTAATTTTAAGCTGGCATACTCCTCATTTCAGGCGCTTTTCTGATGCTTTCAGAAGGACATTAAAGTGCTTTACAGAAATGAATAGACAAAACATAATCATGAATTACCATACCAGAAAGTATATGTGTAAATTGCTGATGAGTTTCTCTTTTGTCATGGTTGTAGTCTAAAGCTAGTTTGAAAACTGAGGTGTGGACTTGTTTTGGTGTTGAAACACTTGGCTTATTAATTTGATCTCATTCAGTGAACCGAAATGCTTAGCTATAGGACCCCATAAGTGTTAGTAGGATTCTGTGCTCTCTCTTATGGCTTTAGACCAAATTGATGTGGTGAGGACAACTACTGTGCTAGGAACAGCGCCTGCCATAGTCACCTCCCTAGACTTCACTGCTGCAATTTCTGGATCTTAGGCCCTAAAGCCTGCAGATTTCTTTATGTCAGCGTGCCCCCTTCAGCTTGTGGCAGCTGCTAGGATAGTCATTAATTTAACCCCTCCTTTTTCTTTGGTTTTAGAAACACAAATGAAACTCGCTGTGGCCTCACTGGGACTGTTGGCAAATAGTACTTTTACTGTAGGAACAAGCACAACTGGGTGATAATTCTGTAATAATTTTTTTAAGTATGTGAGTCATCTTCTGTCAGTGGCTCTTTGACAGCATGTCTGTCCCTTCTTAAAATGAGATGTGAACTTCCTGTGAAAGAAAGCATACCTATTATTGCAGCAATTCCCTCTTCTGGCAGCCCCTCCCCAGCTCTCTCGTACATCAGAGCTTCCAAGCTGTAGCTGAACTGTCAAATTTGTGATCCCCTGGTAAACACCGGGCTCCGAAGCTGTTCCTGTAACCTGGAGTTGAATGAGTAGCTATAATCTTCCTGTATGTTTTTTTTTTTCCCTTTTGGCTCAGGGGTTGTCATGACTGAGAACTTAATATCTCTGTCAGTAATGATTGACTGTGTGGGGAATATCACCATTGCTCACATTACCTCAGCTCCGGTGTATTGTCTCCAGTTAAAAATGTAGATATCCCCAGGACGTTAAAAGCAGCCCACATATCAGTCACGAGGTTTGCCCTGCAGAAAAGCTGTAGTGGTGCTACAGGAAATGTAATGTCTGCATTTTATTGCATTAGTAATGCTCCGTTCGGGTTTGTTATAAGCTGCTGGTATTAACACAAGTAAAGCATTACAGTGCTCTTTTAGTATAGAACAGTTTCAGCATCGCTATCCTTCATCTCTCCTGGAAATACAATACTGAGTTATAAAACTGTCGCTGGAAAAATAATTACCTGGATACACGTTACAGCTACCAGAAACAGACTAGTTCTCATTTTATACCGTATTGTTTTATATAGAGAGAAATGTTTCCATTGTAATTTGCTTTCTAGTTATCCCAGTAAAGTGTAATGCACGAGGTGGCAGCTTATTAGTGCTGGGATTTCAGGGCAGCACACTCATACATATTCAGCTGACAGAGCAAACTAAAGAACAACACACTGAGAAGGGAGGAGGTAAAATGAATATAGTTAATTGGAAAGCATCTGTTTTGATATGTTTGCTAATCTTTCTATAATTATTATATTCTTGGTAACCACTCTTTGTGTTTACATATGTAAACAAGAACTTTTTGCACTTAATTTATTACAGAATCTTGGACAGGATGAAGTTGTTCCTGTGAGTCTTTTGGGTTGGGGGAGTAGGTTTTTTGGGTGTTTTGTTTTCGTCACTGTTCAGCTAATCGTTGTAGTGTTAGAACAGTCCCGTATATTGGGTCTGTGACTCCACTGTTAGTGACTACATGTAAAATAAGAGGGTTAATTTGTTTTCTTTCTACACTGAAGGGTGCAGGGGTGGATCTTGCAGTCATTTTTCCTTTGTATGTGTGAGTTCAGTGAATAGAAACCCTAAGGATGCTGCTAAATATACACCCTGCAGCAGAGGAGGGGATGATGCCTTTTTTTGTTGCTTTTGTGTTTTAGTTGGTTGGGGGGGTTGTGTTTGACTGGTTGGTTTTTTTTATTATTTTTTTTTGTTTGTATGTTTTGGAGGGTTTTTTTGTTGTTTTTGTTGCGGTGTTGTTTTTTTTTTTGTAGTGGTCCTACTTGGAGTTAAACTCTTGAAGTATTAAAAAGGAATCTCAAATTGGCCGCATTAATTTTTCCCACATTGTGGAGTTTTTAAAGTAATACCTTTGTTAAGATCAAGTTTAAACGTTTTTGTATTGTTATGCGAGAACATCGATTTCGTTCTGTGTTAAAGTCACCAATTGTATTTTTTCCTTCTGACATCTTAACTTGCATCAAGAAATGAGCAGTGGAAGACAGGTATTGAATGTTGCTCACTTGCCTCTCAGTGAGTATATATGCAATTTTTTTAACTGAGCTTATATTAAGCTAATAGTATGCAAACAACAAAGGCAGTTGCCCGTGTTGTGAGGACTGTTGCTGGCTGCTCGTGAACCTTTAGCAGCGGGAATACACGAAGCAGCCTCCTGCAGTCTGAGCCCTTTTGCCAGCTTCTGAGCCGTCGCTCCACAGCAAACCAGTCCAGTCTTGTGTATGGGACACCGTGGGTCACCTGGCTGTGAGCAAATGGTTTGGAGACCTTATGTTAAGAGTGAAGACCTCCTATCCTCCTTCCCCCACCCACCCAGTGATTTTGGGATACTGAGTTGGGGGAAGGGGTGCGTTTAGACATAGCTCCTCAATTTTTACTTGGGCAGGTTTAAATCGTTGCAGTCATTGCAGTGCTTTAGAATAAAACCAGACGAGTTTGAATATCTCTGTTCCAGTACCTTGAACATGTTAACTGGGTTTTTGATATAGTGCGTATAAGCTCTGTAGCAACTGATCTTCTGTCAATATGCCTCTAGCGACGGTAGCTGCTTCTAATTTCGCACTGGTGTTTCTTTATACTAGTAACTGCGTTCACCCGTTAGTGAGTAAAACAGCAGGACAGGATACTGGTAGTTTGATGGATCCCACTAAAAAGGCACATGCGTAATTCTGTACGTAAATGTAACTAAAATGATTTTTCAGAGTGTTTTAATCTGGCTTCTAATCATTCCCTGGTTTGGACTTAAGCTGTTGGTATGTAATTATTGGCATCTGACTCAGCAGGCTCTCATTAGAGCCTTCTTAAAAACTGTATTTGAGAAGCTCTCTTCTGTGAAACACGAACAGTGGATCATACTTCATATAGTCGTAATCATGGTGTGAATTTGGACCTAATAAGAAAGGAGGGTTTTGCTTCATAATGACTGTCGGACCATAGAAGTTAAAATGCAGGTTTCCTTCCCTCTGTAGTGCATGGCGTAGGATACAGATGGGTTGGGAATTGCTCTCCTTTCCTTCCGTTGTTTTCTTACCTGTCTAGAAAGAATACTGAGAACTTTCTACTTTCAGCAGGGTCCAGCATAGAGGACAACTCCTCCAAACGGTTTTCACTTGCAAACACTAACAAAGCCTGCAAGTGGTCTTCAGCTTGAATTTAACAATGCAGTTATGGAGTAACGCTCTCTTAACCCTCTGGCTCTGGCTTAGTTCTTGAGTGTATCTCGCAATTACTATATATGTGTGTATATATATGTGCTTTTTACTACAGGATGCTTTGCATGTGGAATGGAAAATGGATTCCGAGTCTATAACGCAGATCCACTCAAAGAAAAAGAGAAACAAGGTAAAATGCTTACTTATTATACCATGCTAGTTCTGTGATGGAAGCTCAGCCTCTTGTTTTTTTTTCTTCTGTAAGATTCTTGCTTAGCTTTCACTGTTCAGTCACTGGAAGGCTTTGAATAAAGCCTCAGGCAAGGAAGCCCATGCTGGTCCCAAAGGGACTCTCACTTATGCCACTGCCTGGTCAGATGTTTATGTGCTCTTAATTTGCATAAAGCCGGCTGATGATGAATGTGTCTCACCTTCTTGCAGAGGCTGAATTGTGTTAGCCGTTGTTAATGTTTATAGTCCTGAATAGGAGATAAGTTGCCTGGTTATTCACAAGTGGGAGAAGAGTTGCTCACTGCAGTGTTGTTATTTACCATCAAGAGAAGTTGTTCTGTTCTTGTGCAGTAATCTGGGTGAGCTAGTACTGCAATAAAACTATGGCCTTCTTGCTGGAGATCCGAACCTAACATTTCTCCTACTTCCTTAGAGTATTGCTTGCAAGAGCACTGTGAGCTCAGACCTCTAAGACTCCAAATTTTATACCCTCTGTATGCTTAAAAAATTTGGGAGGATCTTAAGGCAGTAAACCTAGTATCATGTCTTAACAGAAATGACTAGATGAGCTATGTTAACAGGTAGTGGGGCTTTTTATCAGAAAGCAAACATAACTGAGTCAAAATAAGGGAAAATGAAACCTAGCTGTGTGATTCTAATCCTAAATATAGGAAGAAGGCTGCCATGCTACACTGGTTTCCCAGCACTTCCCAGCACTCTATCACTGTGGTGATAGAAAGGATTTCATAAGAGGAAAAATGTATTTAAAATAGCAATTCCTATGAAACCAGGCATGCTCTCGCTTTCCAGTGCTGTAAGAGATTTCAGTCACTGTTCATGTGGCCAAAGCTGCCAAACTGTTTTCTGTTCTTAATACTAAATTCTTACATAAGCAACATGTCTTGGGAACTGTTATCTGCGATAGTGTGCTAAAAGGATCAGAGCTCAGGTTGAAGCCCTGTTGAATTCCTTGTCAAGACTCTCCCTGCCAGTAGCTCTGGACATACTTCTTCCAGGACTGCTGTGGTGAAATGTCTCTTACGAATCAGATTGCCTTTCCCCTGTGGGTTCTGAGAGGTCAGGCTGTGCTGGCTGCATAGGTACACAGAGAAATCTTGTGGATTTTTTGTGTATATTTAAACCTACCTGAGATAGTCCGAGATGGAGCTTGTCTATTTGATTGATTACTGCAACCCACTATGAAACCAAATCTTAACTGTTACACCCTGGCTTGTCTCTCTTATATCCAGGAGTTCCATGACATTCCTCATCCAAGCACCACCTGTCAGAACTGTAAAGATAATAATTAAAGTGCCTGTTCTAACATAGATTCAAAACACATTGCACGTTCTTAAATTGTCTCAGGTTATCATTCGTAAATATTTTAAGACTTTTTGTTGCAGTGATAGTACCTCTTCGTAACAAAATGTGCTGTCATGCTTAAATGCTTTAATGGAGTTAAGAGGAGGATCTGGTGCAGAAGAGGGGTAGTGTCCAAATACAGCTTTTCAGGAAGGAAACTCAGCAGTCAACAGTGGTGTTGAAGAAACCACAAGGACTTGTATGAGATCCAAGGCTTCACTGCTCCAGTATGAATATATTTCCAGGCATCTACCTTCAGCATTGTATGGTCAGGTCCCAACATAGATTCCTTATCCGGATGTACTGCGGTGCTTCCTAATGCCTAACTGAATCTCCCTTGTCCTTCATGCGTATGTCTACATCTTCCCATTGTAGTGCTTCCTCCCAGCTCCTCGGACATTGTTGCTGTTTTCTCCCATCCCCGTTTCTGACAGTAGGTCTCTCTTGAGTCCTTCTGAATCTTCCTCTAGCTTTGAAATGGTTTACTAGTTTCATCCACCTTTCCTGCTGCAGCCTGCCAGTGTGTGGAGTTATTGGACAGTCTTCTAAAGGAGAAGTTTGTGTTTTTAATTCTGCTCATCTACCTTGAAGGCCACAGTTACAGCCTCTCCTCCTGACAGTCCAGTTCCCTCTCCCCAGTGGAATGCCAAGTATCCCTCTAAGCTTTGTAAACAAAGCCAAGCCCCCACTCAAATGCCATGAAATCAAAACGTTCTTTTTTTTACAAAATCCCCTGGTTGCTATTTTGTTCCTCCGCTTGCACATAAGTGTGCCATCTTACTCTATTTCCTCTGCAGTTGAGATTCTTCAGAAGAAAAAAAAAACTTTTCCTTGCGCTATAAGTGAGAAACTGTTTGCACTAGCTGATGGATCTTGCTTTCAGTAGGTTTCCTGCATCACTGAGTGGAGGCTTGCAGGCGCTGGGCCATATTTCTTATCTATTCTAGCAGCTACAGTATGCTCCAGAGAACAGCGCTAGAGAGACTAGTACAGTTACATCTATGTGCGTTTTGCCTCCTTTCCTCAAATCCACCAAGTCTATGAAGACAAATCCCCTTGCAAATAAAAAAGTTCATGACTAATGAATATCGTTGATATTTTTCTAACTGCATGGCATTAGCGGAGGAGAGCGACACCAGACTCGGAATGTGTGCGTGCCTCTGTATATGAAAATGAGGCCTGTCCCAACTGTGTGACAACAGTGGTGACCTTCATTGCTATGAAGAATAAAGCACCTTTGCTGAGGATCCTAATCTTAAACAAGCACAAAAAATTAAACAAACAAAAAGAACTGCCACCCTTTTCATCAGGATTTCTGGTCTGTCACCCCACACTCTTAGAGGATTCTCTGTTTTTTAAGGTCAACTGGGGTAGGATGATACTATTCCTCTTAGGTGCCTGAGAGAAGTGCCTGATAACGTGAGCTCTTCTTGTAACAGCAGTAAAGATTAGATGGCATTTTAACGGGTTCTGACCCTTTTAAATAAAATACATTTGTCTTTCAGAATTTCTAGAAGGTGGTGTTGGCCATGTCGAAATGTTGTTTCGCTGCAACTATTTAGCACTAGTAGGTGGAGGGAAAAAGCCAAAGTACCCACCTAACAAAGGTGAGTCTTGAGGAGCAGATCTTGCAAATGTTTGCCTTGTTCTCCGTGTGAAACTGCCCAGAGAAATCCCAACCCAAATGCCTTGAGCTGGGGCCTGGTATTCTGAAGGTTGGATGGAGGGGATGTTGCAGCAGGTTCAAGTAAATGTGGCGAAATAAGTCGCATCGCTGCTGTTGCAGTGTTAACAGGCAGTTACCCGCAATGACCAGTCTCCGAGACCTGGTGACAAAGTCTGCAATTCTTACAGTTACCTTTGCAAAGAGACTCTGGCTCAGCAGTCCGAGGGGGAAAATGTCCCTGGCTGGCAAACTCTGTAGGAAAGTGTGCTGCTTTTTCTGACTGCTGCCTTATTTCTTTGATAACCCTTAGAGGAAAACAAAAAAGCTGATTGTTTAGAAAAAAAAAAAATTTTATTGTCAGCTTTTGTCGTTAGAGTTTACCAGCTCCTACCTGCACAAGTCATAGCATGAAAGAGTGGGTTGACAGGTTTGTAGCTAAATGCCTTCTGGTGAGCCGGATGCCAATCTGTAACTGCTTAGCTAGTGGATGCTCCGCTTGATTAGTCTTCTCAGAAACCAGAAGTTGTTTTAATGGAGACGATGTGGATCTTCGGATTTGCCTTGATGATCTAATACAATCTCTGCACTGTTCTAGTCATGATCTGGGATGACCTGAAGAAGAAGACTGTCATTGAGATAGAGTTTTCTACAGAAGTCAAAGCAGTTAAGCTGCGAAGAGACAGGTAGGTACAAAAAACGCATTCCAAATGCGCAGCTTGGCTTTGTATGCTGTTCTTATCCATTTCCAGCTGTTTGTAGAAAGAAAAAGATCCTGCTTGAACACCTAGATAAACACCACCAGCAATTAAAGGTAAAACAGGCTTTAGGTGGTAACAGACCACAGCTCAAGTATGCTGGTATCTGAAACCTTGCTGAAAAGCCTGTAAGACTTTCTGGCCCCCTAATGTAGGAAATGTTCTCGTGTGGCTACTGCTGACTTTTTCTCGGTATGGAGGAGTGTGAAGGGAATTCAAGCGGATCTCTAGAGCAAGAGCATCTATTAACAGCTGGAGTCTGATGTGTGGGCAGAGGGGTTCTGCTGTCACAGCTTTGCATACAAGTGCTTTGCAGGCTCATCGCTGCCTGGTTTTTTGCAAGGCTGTAAGTCTGTTGGGGGGTGGAATATAGCCACTGAATCAGTTGAAAGCCTTTTCAGGTCTGAATTAATATCTATGTCCCTGTTTTACTGACCCCAAGTCATAGGAACTTCTTGTCTGTTTCAGAATTGTGGTAGTCTTGGACTCGATGATTAAAGTTTTCACATTCACACACAACCCCCACCAGTTGCACGTCTTTGAAACCTGCTACAACCCTAAAGGTTAGTTGTATAGGTGGGCTGGGGAACGGAAGCACATTTATTCTGTTCTTGACATGCTCTTTATCTTTAGCTGCCTGAATCAGTCTCATTTAATAAGTCCTTAAACAGTTTACTTAGTGCGCTATAGTCATGTCCTTTGGAAACGCTTTTTTGTTTATAAAGTTGTTATTAAAATTTATTAATACTTGGCACAGAAAAGCTTTTTCATGTACACCTGTTATGTTATAGATTTGACATCTATAAGAGCTATATGCTTTCTTCTGTGAAGAACCTGTAAACTTGATGTATTTTGTGCTGAAAGCTTAATTATAAACACAAACTCTATTGAAGTGCATCATTCCTCTTTTCTAATAGGGCTAAACCCTCTAGCAAACTATTCTCTGTAGTGTCAAGAAGAGCCTAATTAGCAAACACATATAGTTCTTTCTAAATAGCAAGGTATGGCTTTGTCTTTTGTTGAAACGAGCAGATGACATCCCGAACCAAGCCCAGCATTAGTGCCACAGGCGAAGTACTGTCTAGTGCAGCGATGCCAGCTCTAGGCTCTGGGTAGGCGCGGGAGGGTCAGGGCTTGGGTGTGACCTAAGGAAGCGGCTTTGTCGCAGTAGGCTTTATTGAAAAAGGGAGGTACTGTCTGGAAGGAGAGCCTGGAGGGGGACGAGGTGAGCATACTCCCACCTCAGCTGTGCGCTTAAGACCAGCTGTGTACGTGAAGGACTGAAACTGGAGGGGCGTAATGGCAGCTATGTGAACGTCTGCCTCTGGGCATGACTGTGCCCTGCTGTGAAGGGGTCGGGGTCACAAAGCGCATGGCCTGCGTGGGGAGGTTGAGGAGTTGGGCTCCTTTACTCATGCCAAAAGGAGACTGTGAAGGGCTGCCTGCAGCTGGTGGCTTACAGCTACTTGAAGGAGAGTTACAGAAACGATGGAGCCAAACTCTTCTTGATAGTGCCAGAAAGCAGAACAAGGGGTCTTGGCCATGCTTGATATCTTGGGATGATCAGCTTGGACGTCAGGAAGACGCTTGCTCCACCAGGAGGTTACTTAGGCTTGGTGTCCCCATCTTCGGAGGTTTTCAAGAAGCAAATATTTTGCTAGAAGCAAACGTGGAGTTGCTGGCTGCGCTCAGGGCAGCGCCGCCTGAATGCAGATGCGGCCTGCTGATGTACAGCCTGGTGGGCGGAAGGTGGAAGGTGCAGCAGAAGTTATGTTGTTCCTCGTGATACCCACCTTTTGCTCTGCTAGCTGTGGACTCCGTTTGTAGGAATTTACTTGGTATCAGCAGAACACCTGGGAGAGACGTGATTCAGCTTAAGTGGTCTGCAAAAAGTGATGAAGAAAAAAAAAGTGCAAGTGCCATAAGAACCAAGTTCAAACATGAATTAATAGTAATCAGTTTTACTGACTGAGGAGAAACTAAAATATCACCTATGATAAACTCTTACCCTTTTTGAGCTGCTAAGGAGACTTTTTTTTTATTTTTTTTTTTAAATAGCTTTGCTGTAACAGACTGATGGAGCTGATCTCCGAAAACATCCAGATTTTGGATAACCACAACTAGATTACTTTGAAATAAAGTGATGAGAGCGAGTTAAAATTGTGCTACTCCTCTATGCTCTGCACTTACGGACGGATCATGTTTTGGGATACCGCAATAGCCATTAAAATGAAATTCTGATTTACTACATGTATGTTTGTTTACTCTGAAATTACCAATATTTTAGAAACTTATGTTTGAAAACTTCATTAGGTTACGGGAACTACACAGTTATACTTTTTTTTTTTGTCCTTTAGGTCTCTGTGTCCTTTGTCCAAATAGTAATAATTCTCTTCTTGCGTTTCCTGGAACACATACTGGGCATGTGCAGATAGTGGATCTCGCTAATACAGAAAAGCCTCCTGTCGACATACAGGCTCACGAAGGAGTCTTGAGCTGTATAGCTTTAAACCTGCAGGGAACAAGAATTGCAACAGCATCAGAAAAAGTAAGAATAATATCCTCCTACCTCTGATTTACTGTGCATTCTAGTGTAGTAACTCATTCCAAAACAGGAAGTCATATCCTTTCGTAGGAAAGATGTAGAAATAACTAACTGGAAAATTTGTCATTGAAATACTTGTTCTCAGTGTTTCTTTATCTTTACTGCTCCTTCAGGAGAGCCAAACAGCAATCCAAGTGCAGTGCCTGAGGTGGCGTTTAGGTTTTAGCTGACTGCAGCCGTGACTCTTCAGTGATGGCTGAATGAGATCTGGCCCAAGCAAGTTCACATTTCATGTGTTCTTCAATAAATACTATTAATTTTAAAAATAAAGGGGGGGAAGCTTATTTGCATTCTTTCACCTTCATTAGTTTCTGCTTAGATTCACTTTAAAACCCCTGGCTAAGGAGATACTTGCAAATCAGTCTGTCATACTGGAGGACTTAGTTCTGCTCTGGCCTAACTCCTGTTACAGACCAGGAGGGAGGTGCACTGCCTCCAGTTGTCTTATGCAGATGCTGCAGATGTTTTTATACAGAGCATAAGTGATAAATGATTCTTGGAATATTTACCAAATTGTGTGCGGTCGTATGTTACATAGGGCTAAGGAACGCAATACGCTGACACAAACCTCAAGTTACTGCACAGTACAAAGCGCTTTGGCTGGGCTGATGCTGGGAGATGTAGAAAGAATGCAAAGCAAGTCACAGACCTGCCCTCTCCCGGGGAGCCCCGCTGACGTCTGCTAGTGAGCCTCGCCTCCCAAAGGCTGACTGGTTCCAAAGCATCCAAGGGAAGGGAGGGTAGATGTACCCGTCTGCCTGAGTCGAGCTGAGTATCTGCTGCCTTCTTCCACCCAAAGTGAAATTAACCCAACGAGTCTCTGTTTAGAATAGCTTCTACTGCACAGCCTATAGCCCAAAAATCTTACGGAAAGACAATGCAGCCATAGTGTATCTTAACTGTGCTTAATTACTGCATGTCTTCTAAAGAAAGCTCTCAAAACTGCCAGCTCCGTTGCTAAATAGAATAATAATCTGTGGAACTTGTATTAAGAGATTCCTTTTTTTTGCATAGAGAAAAAGTTCAAACAGCATTTTCAACTGAAATAGGAGTATGGGCAAACTGCCATACTGAGGGTACTGTAAGCAAACATCTCGAGCTTGTGACTCAAATCAAAACTAAGCTGACACTTACCTGACTCTTTCTCTGCCGGGCTCTGTTCCTTACTGATGTGCGACTGGAGAGATGCGTTTGTTAACCAGGTGTGTAACACGAGCTGTAGGTAACAATGTAGACCCCACTCTTCATCGGATGAAAGTACGACTGAATTGTTGATCGCTTTATTTGGGATACAGGGACTTGTTTTACATCTCTGGTGTCAAGTTAGTTTACTCTAAATGAAGGATGGATTTCTAATGCAGTATTCTGTCCGTAACCTGACTCATCTGTGAGGTCTCTCAGCTTCGGATCAATACAGATAATGAGCATGTGATAGGTAACTCGCTCTTCTAGATTACTTCAACTGAACTGATTGTAAGGCAAGACCGTCCACAGGCTGATTGTATTTAAGTTGGGGGGGTGGGGGGTGGGAATTGCAGAGTAGCAATCAAAACAGAGTACTGACTATGGGGGGCAAGAAGGAAAGGACTTGCAGAACCCGGACACAGAAGGCTGTACACAAGTCTAACGTTTGCAAGCTAACGCCGGGGCTGCACCAGTGCTTTAGAAGAGCTTGGACGGAACTTCCGTAGTCGAGTAGCGAAGTACCAAGGTTGTATACTGCAGCGCTGTCACAGCGTGGTGATGGGGTGGGGGGCAAATCAATATTCTTCCTAAAAATTCTCTCTCAAATCTTCCAAGATGAAAAATGGCACGTGTAGGGGTATGCTGGGCACATAGAGTTTTGGGATGCATTCACGGATATAAAGGGTTTTCTGTCTTTCCTAATACAACGCTTGATTCCTTTTCCAGGGGACCCTCATAAGAATATTTGATACTTCATCAGGGCATTTAATCCAGGAGCTACGAAGAGGATCACAGGCAGCCAATATATACTGGTATGTTTAATTGCTTCAGCTCTGTCATCCTGAGGGTATTGGGCCGCGGCAGCCTGGTAAACAGCACCTGAGCCACCTTCAAAAAGCGAAGCAGAGTTATGCTGCCACGGGCACAAGGCAGTGCTCTCCCAGCAGTCAGAGGTCCCAGGGCTGTACCGGGCCTGTGCTTCTTCCTCTCCCCTCGGCGCTGGTGAGGAGGAGCAGTAGCTGGCAGCCATGTGAAGCACGGCACAGGTTACAGGGGTCAGGACAAACCCCTCTGCATTGCCAGGCTCACTCCTCTGCACAGAATAAACAGTAGCTGCGGGGTGCTTTGACTCCACACTGAAATAGGGGGAATGCAATGATGCAGTTCAACACTTCCCAGAGAGACCAGGCTGAGCTGCTGGGGGCGAGCAGATGTTTATTACAACACGGTGCTGCTCTGCCTGTGAAAGCCCAAGGCAGAAGTTTGACTAATCCCCTGCTGGAAGCACTCTCCCAGGAGTGGGGAAACATCCCTTCTTCTACTGAGCACCACCCTGGGGCAGGAGCGTGGCATGTTTTATCCGATACCTGCCCGCTCCTTAGAGCAGAGGCTGTGTGGTTTCTTCCCGCAGAAGTGGCAGAAGGAAGCGGCACTGCTGCGTGGCTGGTCCTGATAAACCAGGTCCTCTGTTCCCAGTGGGAAGGGGCTGTTGGTCCCGTCAGCAAAGCCGGGCCGAACAGGAGGAGCCCCAGTAACACCTTGCCTGCCAGGCTGGCAGCTGCCCTGGGCGCAACTGCAGAAGCAGGACTGGGTACGCCAGCAGCCGTGGGTATGTTCCCGTAGAAACACTGCAACTCTCTGTGCTCTCTGCAGTATTAACTTCAATCAGGATGCTTCCCTAATCTGCGTATCCAGCGACCACGGCACAGTACATATATTTGCTGCAGAAGACCCTAAAAGAAATAAGCAGTCAAGGTAGGGTTTGAGCCATTCTGAAGCCTTTGGGGGAGGGGGGTGGGTCTTGGCCTTTTAATAGAGTTTAGAACACTGGTCCTGTCAAGCAGTAGCCAATACCTACACTATGGGAGGGGGCAAGATTAATCTGCAGCGTAGGACTGCACAGCAACGACTAAGTCTCCGCTGTCCTTGGCAGAGCTGTACACTTCCAGCAGAAGGCTAGGGTGGGATGTTAGTGGCTGTCTCTTAGCCTGAACATACTTTGTGGACACTTCACATAAAGCAACTGCTACTAAATCAAGCCTTTTGGCAGTTTTTGCAGTCACTTAAAAACATAAAGCCGGAAAGGCCATTGTAGGGTCCCCCTTCCCTCAAAGGGGAATCGTACATACTACCTGATACTTACTAGAAAAAAATAAAAAGCTAATCAAAAGTAGCAGTTAGTGCGAACCCTGGGACTCATTCAAACACGCCAGCAGTTCTACATCAACTCTAGTCAACACCTTACTGACTTGTTATGCCTTTTTTTTTTTTTCCCTTTCTCTTTTAGTTTGGCCTCTGCCAGCTTTCTCCCCAGATACTTCAGTTCCAAATGGAGTTTTTCCAAGTTTCAGGTTCCCTCAGGCTCTCCGTGCATTTGTGCCTTTGGAACAGAGCCAAATGCTGTCATAGGTAAGTGCTGGCAGCTCCCCCAGGTTCTGTCTGGAGAAGCAGGTTTTTCAAACTACGCTGGCTTTGAGCTGGAGGGAGGGCTCAGGTGAGACAGCGTTGCACAGCCCCCTCAGCTGCGAACAGGCGCTCTCGCTGTGCAGCGCTGCACGGGAGGAGGATCAAACAGTGCCCAGGGTGGGCGCAGTGCTGGGCTGACCAAGGCTGCACAGGGACTGACGGCCCTCGCGTTCCTCCCGAGCACCTCTCTGTACCTTCTGTTAGCCTGAAAGGTCCGTTTAAGCTATAGCTGAAGGAACAGAAGGATACGTCCGCCACAGCTGAACTTAACGTGTTTGTTTTTGTTGCAGCAATATGTGCAGATGGCAGCTACTACAAGTTCTTATTCAACCAAAAAGGGGAATGCTCAAGGGATGTCTATGCTCAGTTTCTAGAAATGACAGACGACAAGCTTTGATTGACTGAGGTGAGGGAGTGCGTGGGTCAAAGTACTGCCTTGGCTATTCCACATCTTTGGAAGGACAGTATATGAATGTCCAATACTGATCAAGGAGTTTAGCAGACCTCACTGAGAAGCCTGGCCCAACGTGATCAGAACAAGCTCTGAAGCAGTGGACTCCATATGTTTATTCTCATTTCTGCAAGTATTCATCATTAAAATCTCTTTGGGTTACTGTCATCAACTCAAGTCTTCAAGATGGTGGCTTTCAACAAGCTTGTGCCTATTGGGTTTCTCTTAATCTAAACTGTGAAATGACTTTAGATTAAACACGAGTGCCTGCCACACTAAAGGAGCCGCAGGGAGCTGTGCAGATGTACAGCTAGCCTTAGAAAAAGGGATGTGAAAACAGAAGATTTTAGACGTTGCTTCACTTCCACTGACTGGGTGGGAGTGGGGGGAATACTGGGGCTCATGCTCCAGTGAAACTCTGCCGGCTGGGCTGGGAGCAGGAGCGCCGCCTTCCCCTCCCCGGAGCACGGCTCAGTAACGGGAGGGAGAGCAAGCGCGTGGCCGTAGCCAACTGTAGCTTGAACCCCACTTGTCCTCGGGCCTGGCGGACGGGGTCGGGTGGTGGGAGGTGCACGGCCGCAGGCTGCTGCTCCCGTACGCGTACCGACGGTGGGCGAGCGATCAGCGCTCGTTGTCCAAGGTGCCAAACTGTACAGAGTAGCCGAAGGCACGTTTAGGCGCTGGCTGACCCAACTAACCTCTCCGTGGTGTGTGGAGCAAGTGCCCAGGGCACATGGAGCTCCTGTTTTTGGCGAGGCAATTCCTTCTGTACCGCAGCAGCCATTCCAGGTTTAAAAACCACCCTCAGTACTGGTGTGAGAGCTGTCCTGACTGCTTCTAGGAGTGCTCTGCTCCAGCTGGAAGAGGTGACAGGCTGCTTACACATCCAGCACAATAAATGAACCAGGTGGCATGAAGTATACTGCTCTGCCACGGCTTTAAACTTGCAAACTTCTGGGTCTTGTTTTTAATTTGAGATGTTGCATACTAAATACCCTTGGCCAAGGGACAGTTAGGTTAGACTAAACCAACTGACTTGTAAACTCTTTCCCAAAACTGTTACACAGCAATTAATATTTACTGCTGAACTAAGGCACAAGATGCTAACCTAGAAACTGAAATAGCCACAAGCTCTCCGTTCATAGCACTAAATACCTGGGGGAGGGAAGTCTTGCTCTTCTGACATTTAATTTCACAGATGCATCAAATCTGACACGCCAGTTCACTCTAAGATTGTTTAGCTGCAAACTCGCTAAATTTGACAAGTTTCTTTTAGTGGCACGTAACATACTAAGGACTAACTTCTACGCAGATTTTGATGTCGAGGTTGCATGTTGCTTTTATGTGTATTTAATCAGAAATTGTTTTGCACACTTATTTGTAATATGTTATTTCTTTTAAATAAAAGTGACTAATTTTGCTGTATTCACTGATGATCACAGCCAACATCCCTATTGCCGTACGTTTGGGGGAACAAATAACATAACTGAGGGAACCGTGGAGCCTGCTGAAGGACAGAAGTTGAATCGTGCTGCCCGTGCCACGTAAGCAGAGGGCAGGAAGTACACGAATTACTGCCTGCGCCGCCTCCGTTGGTATTTACACCAAAACAAGTCCGACTTCCAGTGCAAACCAGATCTTGTTCAGCCCCGTTCACCACAGCTGCCAGACTGAAGCTTCTTACCTTGCAGCAGCTCTATTAGTAGAACGACCAACTGGAAACTGCTGTCTCTCCAGAGACGTATGTGTGCTGGAAAGCATGAGAAACTGTCCTCCAAGGCTGATTTAAATCCCCTCTCTGGTGCAGGTGTAAGCTGTTTACGATCCAGTCAGTTCTGCTCACTTTAAAGAGCAAGAAAACTACTTTAACAAAAACATCAAGCCTTCTGCAGGGTGCTTTGAAGGTTTTACGTATCTTCACCCGCAGAAGCCCCAGCCCCTGTCCTCCCACTGAAGTTATGCTACAGCTGACCAGAGAGACCATGAGCACGTTTCTTGGTTGATTAAAATTCTGCTGAACTTGTAAAACTTCCCCTGAACATCTGTTCCGGTCTGACAGGAAGAATGAAAATACCACTAACCCCACCTGCAGCCACCAGTACTGTACAGATGGTGGAAGCCCTTCACACATACCTGAATGTATTTAATCTCAAATTCCTTCTTGTACTACCTGCAAATCCTTATCTTTCTGTAGATAGGGATCAAAAATTTGGTAAAAGCATGAGTCTTCCCACCCGGCGTTGGCTCCGGGGTGCTCTGCCCGCACTTCCATCGCATCACTTTTTGCTGTACTGCATCACGTAGGCAATTTTAACCAAAATTTGCTTTAAGTGGGACAGTGGATAACCTCATTTGATTGCAGAGGTATGTTTAAGTCACTCATTTGGAAAATAAGTAGTACGTCAAGCATGTGACAGACCCCGTACGTATCCACCACGCTGACTCATTTCCAATGCTGCACGGCTGCCGTGTCCAGGGAGGCTCAGCGCTAAGGCCGGCGGCAGCGGGGTGCTCGCCGTGTGCTGGCATACAGCCGAAACGCTCGCCCGCCTTTGGGGCCTCGCGCCAAGACCCAGGCGTGCTGGGCTGGGCGGTAAGGAATGGCTTTCCCCAGAGAGGGCGCACGCTTAGCAGAAGGCAAGTTTTGAAAGATTGGAATAAGCAACCAGCCACCTTCAAAAACAGGCTGAAGGTGAGGCTGCAGAGTAAAAAGGGGGTGAGGCAAGCTGTCAGCAGTTTACTTCATGTGACAAAAGAGGATTAAATACATTTAAAAATGTCAAGTTGTTAGCTTAAGATGAGTATTATAGTCCAGAGGTCCAACAGTATTTACTCCTTTAAGTACAGTTGTCTTAACTCTTAGCTAGAAACAGTGGCTTTGGGAGGCAGCGCCGCCCTGCTGACTGGAGTGGACGCGACCCAGCGGTGCAGGCTGCGTTTGTCTGGGAGGAAATGGCAGAATTGGCACAGTAAGTCTAAAAATATGACCATTCCTGAACTCAACAACGTATGTCCACCAGCATCAGCTATTTAAGTATATAGATTATTCATTTCTTTTGTATTTAGAAATAACTAAACGCCTTCTCTTCCCCCAATTCCACTGCCTCCTTCCACAGCACCCGTGTCACAGTTCAACATCCTGAAAGGAAACTAAAAGATCAGCCGGTGCAGTAAATTCAGTGGTAATTCCAGGTATCAGGAGCCACAGAATACGAGTATTTCTTTCAGAACCTTTAAGTATTCACATTGAAGTCGAAAACACAAGATTAATCAGCAAAGTTAGAAGATGCAAGACACGGGACTGGTTGCACACGTAGGCCAAGCGGCAGGCAGCGCCGAGCTAAGCGCAAAGGCTACGGAACAACGCGCGCTTCAGACGGGCAGCCCGGCTCCGCAGTCACGCGCCAGCCAATCGACCTCCTTCTTGGGAAGCCGTTTCAATGCCCCCATTTTAAGGCATCTTTTTTTTTTCTCCTTCCCCAAAGGTTGTATTTGTTTAAAGAAGGCAATGCCTCTGTTTGTTCTAGTCTGTAAGAGATCCTGCGGAATTGCACACAATAGTCCATTCTTTTTGTTCAAGGCATAGGTTATGCTCTTTCAGCTTCAGCTGTTCCAGCCCTTTACAGCAGTTTCGTGGCCCTCCTTTGATTCGTCCCCACCACTTCGTGAAAGCAGTGACATGAAAACCCAACCCAGCGTTCTAGTAAGTTTTTCTAGTACTTTAGACAAAAGCATTTCCCCAACCCTGATGGGAAACAAAAAGAGCATAACCAATGCATAAAAAGAGGATCAGAAACCAAACCAACATTAATGAAAATTACTTGAGAAAGTGCACATCTCATTAAACTTATTTAAAAAAATACTCACCTCTCTGTTAGCGTGGCAGTCTGTGCTAAACCAATACGTTTGTGGCCAATGCTTTTTTTGAAGTCAAATCACTGAACAGATGCAAATCCCTGGCTGTGTACCTGAAATCAGCCCCAGATGCTAACACAACTTCTGGAAGAATGAGACTCTTTGATACAAAAAAAAAAAAATAATTCTTTACTCGAAGTCTGGCTTGTTAATAGTTCGGAAAGAAAACACGGAGAAGCAGAAGCAGCGGTAAAGCTTGTTTTCATCTGCCAGCCCACAAATAAGATCAAGAAGAACCTGATGGTTAAAAGCAACCCATGTGCACTTACTAACTTCAGCCTTTCCGTTTATCAATTAATTTTGTGTCAGACACAATGCAGGATTCTTAGTAAGAATGTTAGACTGTAGAGTTACGAGACGTGTATAGAAAGGGGTCAGTCGGGTTACTAGAAAGCAGCACTCAATTTAGTGTAAATGAGAGAGAGAGAGATATAAAATATATATTTTTTTAGATAAATATCTATCACACACATATATATAAAATCACACGCTATATAAAAATCACAACTCAACCCATATTAATGGCTACCAACCACTCAAAATTTACCTTTTGGGGGAAATCAAGATACAAAACACAGATCCGAACACAGACTGCTGAAACGTCAAGTTCCGCTTTTGGATTTAAGTAATTATAAACCCCAACATTTTCAAATGAACCTGTAGTGTAACAGCCATGCAAGTAAAGGCAAAGTTTTCCCAGTTTTGCCTCCTGTACAGCAATCGGTACAGTGGTTTATGAAGCAGAAGTGCTCTTGTATCTTTTGGGATCAGCACGGTACAGGTTATTTCCCTAAATCAGCACAATTAAAAATGGCATCATACGGACTGCTACCATTGTGGGAAATGTGTTGGGCGATGCGGGCAGGGGGAGGCAGCAGCTCAGAACGGGGCCTGACCACGCCCATCACAAAGAATTAGTCTCTCACGCCACCCCATCCACAGCCCCCTCTGTTTTGAGGGCTCGGTGTCGCTTTGCTGGATCGTACGACACCCTACAGCTGCTGTTACAACGGCCAGCACAAAGGCAGAACAGTCGTGCCCAACGGCAAGGACATCCCACTGCCCCGGAGGCCGTGCTGCCGCCTTCCCAAACCTGCTGGGATGCGGGGCTGCTGCCACACACAGCTGGAGCAAAACCAAAGCTGCGTAAGGACAGGGAGAGGGATCTCCTGCAAGGAGGACAGCGGAGATGAACACTTGTGTCACTAGAAGCAAACGCACGCATAGGTCTTCCATGTGTGAGAATCTGGAGTCTTTTTCAAAGTCATCTTAAAGATTACACAAAAGCCGACCCTTAACAGAGAGAGCACTGAACAGGCAGCCTAGAAGGAGCACAAAAGGAAATAACACTATGCATCGTAAAACACAAAAGGTAGCCGGAACGGGTACATCAATCCTAAAGAGAGGTCAAACCTCTGCGTACATGAATCACCTCAAGAAATTTTCCATTTACAAAAGAAAGATCATATTGACCGTGGGAGCCCGGGATGATCAGCACGTCAGACCAGTTTAAGAAGGTCACAAGCATCACCTCAGAAGCAGCAGCGGCGTGACAGGAGTCTCATTCAGCCTTTGCTATTATGCGGTAACCATCACTGTATTAACAGCGGGAGGCACATAAGTACACAGACAGACCAGGGAACAGTTTTGTTTCAACAACCCAATGACTCAATTTAGTAAGGCCTGACACGTGAGGCAGAGGAGTCTGCATTACTCAAAAGCACTGGCAGTTATCCCGTACGAGCAAGTCTTCAGCATCACCAAAAGCATGGGTAAGCAGATGTTATTTTTATGTAAGAACGTAGGCAGTCTTCTCACATTGCACAGCTTTTTCACAGGGTTCATCCATCGGAACGAAGGCGCGCTGTTGTGCCAAACTCCACATGCGCCAGAAGGTGCAGGACAGCCCCGCGGTACAAAGCGGGACCAGACCAACATCTCCGCTCCCCCTCTGCCCAGGAGGTACAGCTTGCCTACCGTCAGCTGACAGCAAGGGTCACCTTGGCTTGTTTGGTCTGATACCGTTTCCTTTGGCACTGCCAACATAAATTGGATTAATCACCCCAAACTATATGTAAATATTTCCAACACACTTGTTGAGTAATTTCAACTTAGTTAATTTGCTGAATAAAATTTAATTTTATTTAAAAAAATCTTATACACTATTATTCACCTAGCCCTAGTTGTGAACAGATTCTCACTTCTGAAAATAAACCACATTCTAGTCAATTCATTCAACACCAAATTAAATTACTAGTACTGGACTTTTTTCTTAAAAAAAAGTATGTTAAAACTTTACTTTTTTTATTTTTAAAACCTCTAAAGAAAATGTTGCAATTTTACAGAAATGTTTCTTTTCAGGTTATGCTTTTTTTTTTTAAATGCCTGTTATAAATTCAGCTTGTGTAGAGTTCTTTTTTTTTTTTCATAGTTTTTTAATATGTATTATCTGCAGAGACATTGTAACAGTTCCATTTTGTGGATGAACACAGAACTTGTACAGATTTCTCGTATTTGGTCTTTAGGTAAATAGTTCCCAAAAGCTGCCTAAATAAACCACTCCAAACTGTTCAGTCCATCATGAAAATACAGTTTTTCCTTTCGTAGTGGAAAAGGAAATATAAATAATGCATCATTATTACAGAAAATGACAAAAATCAGATTCAAATTAAGCCAACTATCTAGCTTCCACTCACCTTACTGCATGAGGAAATAAGACGTTATGTGAATTAAAGACTGAACAGCAGCCTTACGTTAAATTTAATTTTGAAATGTAAAGTGGAATCTATTACCACAATTAAAGTGAGAAATTACCAATACATTTTAAAATGTTCAACTGCAGAACACACACTTAAAAAAAAGAATATTATAATAATATGGTAGCCACTGTTAGAAAACCACAACAGCTACTCTTAATGGAGACCCCAAAAGGTCAGTGTATGACATCAAAAGTGTTACAGAGAAACTGGTCAGATTAATTTCTACTGATGGGTGCTTAAGCTTAAAAATATCGAATATACCTCTGACAAGATAATTTTACTCTCTTTTTAAAAGGACTCGTGATAAAGAATTTTATCTTTCTAAATGAAGAACAGTCTGTTATCTTAAACATACACAATATTAAGCGAGACTCTTGTTTTACTTTAGACTGGAAAAATATGCCAGGGACAGTCAAAGTCAACACAAAGTAACAAACAGCAAAAGGTAGCAGAAAGAGAAACAGATAAGTGCAGCTCTGGTCAAATTCATAGCAGTTCTTTACGTCAGTTAACGGCTCATTTACATTGTAATTTCTAATCAGTTACATGCAAGCCCAAAGAAGCATTTGATCACTACACATGGTAATAAAATTTGATTAAATTTATCAGGCAACTGCTAAAATATGAAAATTTGCAGATGTAATAAAGTAGCTTTATCTGAACTTTAACAGGACAGACAAAAGTAAATCATTCCATTGGTTAAAAAAACCCTACATTCAGTTTTTTACCAAACAAAATTTCACATGAAAAGTATTGTGTGATTCCAAAGTTTCCGGAGTAGAAATGGAGTGATTTGAAATGTCAAAGACCCCATTATTTTGCAAAGAAATGAAAATACACCTCAAAAATTTCTAATTCCACATGTGAACAACAAAATACTGCATATCTACCAACAACTGCATCGGGTAGGTCATTATGAAAGGCTAGCTGCCAAGATGTAGGAAATGGCTCCTTGCCTCTGTTCCCTTTAAGGAATATACAATCATTTGAAACCAGTTCACACTAAGCGCTTATCATGCTGCCGTTACACTGAGATACTCAGTCCTTAAAATAATCTGATAAAGATTTTTTTTAAAGCTGCAGCCCTCCCCAACACTGTACTTCTCAGTGTACACAGTTCAGTAGGGGGCAGGGAGGAGCGGGGGTCACAGCCTCTGGAACAAGATGGTTTGCAGTTTGACTTTAAATTACCAAGTTTTAAGGCCACCTGTGTTGGTTTTTTTTCAGTGCTGAAAGTTGAAGTCTGATCACAGGGCCCCTTTCCCCACTGCGTGAGAACATGTTCCAACATTTTAGGTGTTATATTTAAGTGTCTCCTTTTGGCACCATGGAGTTTATTTATTTTTATTTTTTTTTAAAAAAAAAAAAGAAAACTCCCTAAGTTTCTAGTTCTGGCTGCCTTTATCACTCACTGCCACAGATGGGGTGTCCACGTTAACAGCTATGACTATGCTCTCTCCATCTTCTGTTTTGATACGTTTGAGTTCCTGCTGTTCTGACTGGTCTCCATTCTGGCGCTTTGTTGGAAGAGATGCCGATGCGGACGCATGGGTTGCTAACATATGCAAAGGACTCGCAGCAGCTGTAAAAAGATAATAAAAACTTCAGCACCCTCACCTTCGCCAGAACAGATGATACTGAAAGCAAACTTGCATTTTCATTAAAATGATGAATTCCTTTATTTGTACTACATGGGGTATTAGCAATCCCAGCTGAGATTCAGGTCAAATCGTTTAATCTTTGTACAAACCTGAAAGATATTTTCCCAAATCACTCAACATTCATGCAGATTTGGACAAAAGTGGCAGCACAGGGAAATATCTCCATTTTGTCAATGGGGAGCTGAAGGCAAAGAAAGATTAAATGACTGAAAGCCAAACTACACTGTAATTTGTGACAGAACTGGGAAGCGAACTCTAAGTCCCCCTTCAGTAGGTTCTGGCCATCTATGAAGACTGCGAATGCACTACTTGGCCTGGAAGGAGAGCACCACCACGTCAGAGTCATCGGTGGCCATAAGCTATTTAAGAAAAGCTATGCAATTCACACAGCCATGAGATACAGATGACTCAAGTAGCAATTCCTCTTTGGCAGATAATGAGGCATTTACCCACAATGTAAGGAAAAGGCAGTGCTTTAACAAGTAGTAGTATTAAGAAATTACATATGTGACTAGATTCAAGTGCACAACTGAATTAGATCAACAGAAATGTAGACAGTTCAAACATCGTATACAAGATTTTCATCTTTCTCATTCCATGGAAGAGATAGTACAAGTCACCATTAATGGGCGAGTACAGTCCTTTAAACCTTCTGACATACCCAAAGGTCCCTTCCCTCTCCTCGTTAGCAGTCTGTTTCTCAATATTGACCCTGACTTCATCAAATGAACTATTCAAATGTCTTTGCAAATAATGCAAAATTTTAAAGATATATTTACTTGTTCGTTGCTTTTCTGTTTTGGTGGGGGTGTTTTTTTTGGTTGTGCTTTGTTTGGTTTTGTTTTTTTGTTTTAAACACAGACTCGCTTTCTTCAGCACCACCGCCTTGCTGACATTATTACAGCATTCGCTGCTAGTGGAGCCTGACATGAAGTCCATAAGGAATTCTTATTTGCTAAACTTGTTGTATCTGTTCTTAGTAAGCTATCCTAGAGAATACCATAGAGGATATTCCGTATCACCTCTGCATGTAACCAAACTCTTCTGTACTTAGCATTTACTGGTAGAACAAATATTTCAGAAAATATTTATCTAATACAGAAAGCTTCACTGCACTGTAAAATAATTTGTTCGTGTATCTCAACAGTCATTCACCGTGTATTAGAAAAGCTATTCCTTGTACAATTTCTGAATAGATGCCATAGAGATAGTTACTTCTGAATAAAATGCCTTACTGCCTTACTGCAAGTCTATCGTTTCTCAAATAAAAACAAGAAGTTTTCCCCTCATCTTCAAACACGCATTAAGACTATTAACTGCATTATTCACTCCAGGGTCTCTTTAGTAGAAGGACACTTGCTGTCTGCATCCACAACTGACACATGGAAGTATGAAATACACAACAGAACAATGATGTTTGAAATCTACACTGAAAGTCAAAATAAAGAGTAACTAGTTACATAATTTTATTCTGTAATAAGAAACCTGAATTTATTTTGGACTTCACAGCTTTCAGTTAGACTGACAGGTAGTAAAAAGCGCTGCCAAACTGTTTTGCTGACAGTAAGATCTGAAAGCACCTTCTCACTACAAATAGAAAATACTGGAAGAACAGTAGTTGCTCTGGATTTCTTAGCTATCAGATTGCACAAACCTTCTTTCTCCAAAGACAGAGATAAACACACACACATACACACAGGAATGTGTGTGTAAATACAGATGTACGCATGTGAACACAGATGCATGTGGATGTATGCATGTGAACGCAGACATATTTGTAGACACGTACAAACAAGTCTGTATTTCTGCAGGCCTAGTTCCCCCTTCAGATGCTTTGCCTAAGAACTACCTGGTTTCTTGCTGGTTTAGGAGTTACTGCAACAGAGAGACCAGGGCCTGGAATACACCTCACTTGCTCTTCAAAATGTGAACGTCTCATTAGGCATTTAAGGCCAGGAATCTCAGAGTGGAAACTCCCATCAATGCGTGTGCACCCCTACCACACACAGTGAAACAGTGACAAGCACCACAATTCTACTCCTACGTTCAGCCACATTTCTTAAAAATGCCTAGCAGCCATTAGGCTTCCCTACCAAGGAAAACATGTTGAAATCAGTTGAGTTTTCAGAGTCTAGGAAAAAGACAAAAATAATTATTTCTTACTTCCAAAAATAACTTTTCAGTATACTTCACATGACTCTCGCCTCAATTCATACGTCCCTTCTGACAAAAAAAGTGCATATGAAGTCTGACAGCGATTGCTTTTGCTTTACTTAAACTGGAAATGAAGTGAAAGCAGACAGAACACTGACCTATAAATGTCAGTGATGGAAGAAGAGTAAAAAGGAACGAAAGCAGGTAATTCACTCCACTGGAAAGACTTTAGTGCAGAAATGCACGTAATAAATTGATATAAGATAGCCTAATACTATTTCCATAAACATATTTCATGACAAAAAAGCTACCTCAGTATCAGATAACATCTCAAAGTGAAACTGTTAAGAACAAAGCTGTATGCACCTGCAAAGCAAACCAAAACCGAACATTCTGTGAACAAGTGTGAATTTATGAAAATTATGAACAAGTACTGCTACCCACTCAGACTGCTGAATCTGAGAGGGGAAAGATGGTATTCAGACAAGAAAAATCTCAAAATCGTACAGAATTTTTGTCATTTTTAGTACAGGTTCAACAAAAACAGAATAGAAAGTAACAGTTCAAAAAGCCAACCCACAAGCCAGTTCTGTCTTGTTTTCCTGTTGGTTGGTTCTTGACAAATCATCTGGGGAGCAGTTACCATTTTAATGGCACAGTTTTACAGGAACTTCTTTTAAAACTTGTTTATATCCTGGGTTTAATGAGGAGGGAGGACGGGTTGTCACCACTAAGTACATCCCTATAATGACCACAAAGAGAATAAATAGCTGTTCAGGTAATCATCAAGGAAGAGAAACACTGGTTCTTACCGACAGGGAGCCCTTACAAGGCTGCAATCTAAATTTTTTGTAGAACTTAGTTTTCAGTATAACTACGAAAGATATGAGAACAGAATTCAAAAATACAGCACTGGTCACGTTGAGGTTTTAACACATACAAAGCAACAGAACATCTTGACACAATACGTACCAGCGTTGCCCTGTCCTTGTATCGCAGTGGTGATAGGTACTATGTGCGTTCCGTTCTGCGTTACAGTTTTTATTGGTAGCTGGTGTTGACCTAGAGGTGCCTGTTGCACTATAGTAACTGTCTGTAAGGGTGTGGTCTGAGATGTCTGAATGATACGACTAGCAGCTCCTATTGTAGCATGACTAATAGCAGGTATAGGCTCCACTTTAACTGAAAAACAGAAGATAAAACATGGTTTAAAAACAAAGTGTTAACGAACCATTTGTTTTTTACTCAATCAACCCTCGGTGAAAAAGTATACTGTTTTATTACTAGCTCCAACATATCTGAGAAATTACGCAGAATCTTCAGTTTTAGCCAAACATTTCAAGCATTCATCTGGAAGTAAGTTTCAAGTAGTAATCATTCTGTGTAAAGAGCTAGCAAAACAACTAACTCCACAGGTTCTCACCTTTTACTTCCTTGTGGTCTCCATTTTCTTGAGGTTCTACCTTGGGCTGGGTTACCATCGCAGCTTGCGTGACTACTGCCTGTCCAGCTACAGTGTAAGTGTTTGCTGGTGCTAATCCAGTCACATTTGTGACAGACACAGCTGGTATCTGGTGGACAACATGCACTGTCTGAACTACAGGCTGCTGGGATGTCGATGTTGTCACAGGAGTTGCAACAGTGTAGGTGACCGGTTTAATAGTTTGTGGTAGCTGCCGTTGTACAGTAATTAAAACTGGTTGGCTAGATAGAGGTGATCCTACCAAGAAAGAGATAAAAATTAGGCCGCCAATTTTCATTATTTCTTTTAAGCCAGTCATTCTTTTAAACTTAACACTAAAGCCTGAGAGGATTAACGATCTCCTTCACCAATGACTGAATGATCCAAAAGATAAAACCGGACAATGAAGATTATGACACACGGCTATTCCAAGCCATATTCAAGGAAAGTGCTGTATCAGTAAGACTCATACACCATTTGGGCAAAAGCCCCCACCTCCTCCCTCCAAATGCAGCCATACTACCAAAGCTATGTTTGATACTCATTTAGTAAAACTCCTTTCCATAGACAGGAACATATTTGTGCCTCAGGTGTTGTGTGGAGCATGTCTGCATTGGCAAAACTCTCAGCCTCCCTCGCTGGGGAAAGCCTGGTGTCTCTGCTTAGGACTGTGTTTGCCTTTGCCACAGAATGGTCACCGACACTTCTGTAGTATCAGAATATCACCAAGAAAATGGATGGCAAAAGTGTATGAGCTAAGGTCATTAAACAAATACAACCTTATCCCATCATGCCTTAGGCTCTTTCTTTTTCTTTTTAAATAGGAAAATTTTTATCACACGAATTTATTCTTTCTCTCTTTATCCTTTCAATTCTTTTTATCCCCACCTTTGAAAGGATGACATGGCCACAGACGCATGCAAGACATTTGCTTATTTCTGTAACGCGTGTAACCTGAAGTTTTGGGGTTGGTTTTTTTTTTTCTAAACCAAAAATAATACATTTTGAAAGGAAGCGACAACTGTTACAAGACAGTACAGTCCTATACAGGACAGAAGCACAATCTCTGCTTAGCAACAAAGTCATCAAGGGTGCTGGAACAGCACACAGGTAACAGTCTGTATGTATGCAAACAGAACTTACCTGGCACATTTACGTGTTTATCAAAGATTTGCTCTAATTGTTAAGAGGTTAAACATTTACTGGTTTTTTTGGTGTACACATGACATCTTGGTAACACATATTAGCCCTCTCCCACCTCCAACCCCCAAACGCTTGTTTCAGGATTCCTCACCTGGGGCACTCTGTGCAAATCGCGCTTCTTGTATTACCGCTAGTTTTGGCTGGATAGCACTAGGCTCAGGTTCCATTGGGACTGGAGATCCTTCCCTGGACAGACTCTCGGGGGTCTGGACTCCACTGGAGTGCGCAGACAACACTCCAGAGTGATTAGGAGAAGCTGGGGCACTTCTGTATTTAAAAATGAAAGCAGCAGCTGATGTGTTTTAACTTCTGAACTGTGACACAGCGACCGTCCTCTAAAGAGACCATTAACACACACTGCCCACAGGAGGGCACCTCTGCCTTCTGGCAAGTACAGTTACAACCCAAAGCAGTTCTGATCATCTTTCATAAAGCTTCTGTTAAACACGGACAGAATTTAAAAGCAAACTTCAGGTATAGTTAATGGAGAAGAAATGGCTGGATGCCTTCTTAGGGAGACTCTCTAAACAATCTGTGAAACATGAACATTTCTTCTGGTGGAGAAGAATGGTGAGCAAATCTCAGTCTGCAGGGCAAGTAATAGAAGATCTGCACCAGCAGGAAGGCTGTAACTTTACAGAGGGAATAATTTAAACCCACTTATTTTCCCATCATGAATCCTGCTTGAACATTATCAAACTAAATACATAATTGTCATCTCTAAGTTCAATAAAATGGTAGCCAGTATTTGATAATTTTCTTTGCACACAGTTTTAAAATGCAGTAGATGGCAGTTAAAAATGAAAATTATAATTCTGTAAAGTAAAAGAAAAACCAAAGGTACAGCAAGGCTTGCTTACATTAACAATCTGATAGTTAGTTATGCAAACTGAGTCAGTTCTTTAACACAAGCAATAAAAACAAGCCTAGTGTATGGGGGAGCCTCCTAGTAAATGATACAGAATTCAAATACTGAGTCTGGATGAAATTAAATTACTAAACTTGTGACTGTATCCAAAACTATCACATCCGTATCAGCCTGAAGATTAAACAACAGCCATAGTCTTTTTGTTCATCTGTTTTTCCTTACCTAGAAGAGAGTGGTCCCAGAGGGGTTCTAAAGCAAGGTACTCCCCTAGGCCGCCTTTTCCTAAAAGCCTGCTCTATTAATTTGCTTTCAGAGGCAGGGTCTATCCTCCAGAATGAGCCTTTGCCTGGTTCTTCCTGGGAACGTGGTACTTTGATGAAATAACGATTCAGAGAGAGATTGTGACGTATTGAATTCTATGGAACATAAAAAAATATGTAGAATTCATATAACTTTTCCAAGTCAGAATGTGGCCTACTGCATCAGTTCGTACTATAGGAGACTCGGGGTTCAGCTCTTTAATTCCTTAATTCAACAGAACTCAGAGCACTACAAAGGCAGTGCCGTAAACCTGAAAGGACTCTTCCGTTTTTCAAATCTTTCCCAACAATGAAAAAACCAGTATGCTAATGCAGCAATAACAGGAATCCCATTTAATTCTCTAATGAGAAACACGGTGATTGCAACAAACTGTTAGAACACTACAAGTACTTGAGCATAATGCAGTGTGGAAAAAAGAAAAAAAGAAAAATTATCAGTCTTCATACACCACCCTTCCCCAGGTGTCAAAGACAATGTCAGTTCATTCTAGGAGGGCCAGTAAAATACAGCATGTACTGATTCTGATCTTATATGATAATCCTGTTACTGTTCCACAATACAGAAAGAAAAGGTTAAATTACACATGTTCCAAATGCAGCTAGATTGCTGGGAGTTCACCCACAGTCCAGTCTGTCTCAGCAAAGGGGCCAAGGATTTAGTGTGTCTAGAAAAACAACAAATGGCAGTAGGTCCTAAAACAGCTCTTCAGTGAGATCTTCGTTACTGCACTCTAGTTTGCGCATTATTTTACCCTCACTTTGCTGTAACACACACAACTCTTCAGAGAGATATAGAAAACTGCTAACACCCTGACGCGGCTGTGTCTATGCTTGGCTTTGCACTTTTTTTTTTTTTTTTTCTTTTTTAGTAAGATCTACAAGCCCAAAATCTCTCTAAATGTTATCACCGAACAAGAAGAAAATAAAGATAAGCATACATACTGAAATACTTGTGGGGCAACAGGGGAAAAATGGAGAAAAAGCTTTACGTTAACAGAAGCTCCTCAAAAATTTGCAAAATCAAATGCAAATCCTGCTCAAATGTCTGAGTTCATGACCCTGACGGCAAGTTTGGAAAACTTAAAGCAGTGATAACCACGTATCGTTTCTTAAATGCAAACTGATAAAACCAGAAATGGTTTTTCGTGCCAAAAATTGAAACAGAACTAGAAAGATGCCAAGAAGATGTTTATAAATTTATTAATTTCTCTGTATGCTAGAATAAAAGACTTGATCCAAAAGTACCTGCTAAAATAAGTTCATGAAGAGAAGTCTTCAAGTCCTCAACAAAATGAGACCTTTATATAATAAAGAATATAAATACCTCAATACTACTTATTAAGGTATAGGATCTGGATACTATACACATGTATGCCCTCTACGTTTTCAATAATATGTGCACATATAGCCTCAATTATTATTTAAAACATCTACCATATAAGTCACCCTAACTGTAATCTAATACCTGATGGATAAAAGCTAGCAGAGCTATTCCTACATGAGGTACACCTGTTAGTGTTATAGCAGTGCTTTATTTGACTAGTAACTGAACAGCATCTAATTTTCAGCTTTTCCAATTAGTTTTATGAATAGGTGCTAATTAACTATTCCAGTACATACTATATCTGCTGTGTCTATCACCATGGTTTTATGTAGTATTACACATCTAAATACATATACTGTTCTAAGGCAGAATTCTTTAAGCATGCATCACAATGTATGCGCATGTTTGGTTCCATGATGCTCATCACATGAAGAACCATTATACACACAGATATTCAAGGTATTTCAGAATAGGAAGCAAAAAAAACCACCAACATTTTATAAACAGAATCTTGTTGCTAAAACAGATCTGTTAGTATGGCTGCAGCCAGGATTCTGCATTGTTTACATGTGAAAGGGAAACAAAATTCTTAAGAGACTTCCTAGCCACAACAACAGCTAAGTCCTTCTTTACTAGCCAAACCATAGCAAAAAGCTAGGAACAATTACATTCCCCAGTAACACTGGAATTCCTCTAAGAGTGATTCAACTTTCATATAGGCCCTATGACAAATAAGTATGTGATTAATATTTAAAAATCTATTCCTCTACTGAGAAGGCATGTATTCTTTAGTCTTCTGCTTGTACCACGAGTGGAGTATTGCCACTTCCTTACTTTTCCCCTCCCCCAGTCTCTCCAAATTTTACTTCCCTGAAAATAACTTCAGAGCATGCCTCTGTTGCAGATCATGACTGTACTAAGCAGCAACACAGTGAAACTGATACTCCGTGATCGACAGTGCAGTCTGAATGTTACACGGGCAAACTGGCCAGTCCTGCTAATTGTGCTCTTCTATCCTTTGCTGCAACTAAAAACAGCAGCAAAGGCATTGAACCTTTATGTGTATCTGGAAAGACTATACCAGACTGATTCATACTCAGTTAGTCATCCTGGCAAATGCCAAGGTTGGTCTCTTTAAAAATGAAAAGAGACCAGAAATTAATTCTACAGAATTGAAAGGTTTGGTCTAACTCAGTACAGAAATTATTTAAGTTCACAAACAGACTACACTGCACAAACAAAACAGGGCACATAATAGTGCGAGATAACGACAGATAATGTTGTTCCTTCAGTGTATTGCAAGGTCAAGATCACTGTTTTCAAATAAAACTGAACTTGTAACATTTAATATCTTAATTTTATCTCAAGATAACAATACGTATGTTTACACAATTTTAAGTTACAGAACACCACAACTACATTCCTAGATAGCGTACATATATTTAAATCCACAGTGCCAACCGTACTTGTCTTCCCCAAAAGCCTGTATGTATCCCTCCTAGACCGTCAGAGAATACAGTTACACGAATAAAGCAATGTTTCAAATACAGAATAATGTAAATTGCCTACTTTGTTGAAGAACTTAAAATCAGGAAAAAGACGACACACTCATTTGACAAATTCTATTTATGAAGAAGGGCTGTTAGGCTCACCAACTGATTCCTTACGACCATTTATAGCTGCCAGTATTACTCACAACTAAAAAAAAATTCCAGAAATCAAATTTACCTGCCAGCCCTTGTCTGCTGTCCTGTAGTATGGATAATTTTTAGTTATGTGCGTATAAATTCCATTTAGTGTAAGCTGCTTATCAGGTGCCATTGTAATTGCTTGTACTATTAACTGTGCATAGGAGTAAGGTGGCTTAGAGTCATCCTGTACAAGAAAAAGAAAAGTCTGCATCAATAAGCTTTAAAGATGTACACACCCCTTTCTAAATTAAAAGTTACAAAACATAATTAACTTGATGTAAAGCACTTTTGGACAACCAAAATCTTGAGGCAGAAAAGAAACTAAGACAATTTTGCTCTTCTGATTTTAAGATAACATTAAAAATTTGGACAAACATACAACAGTAAAGAATTTTCAGGAGCCTATAAACAGATATATAACTGAAAATACATACAGACCCTCCCCCCAAAGGGAAGAGGGATCTAAACAAATCTCACATCTAATCACAGAAACCTACAAATGGTTTTTAAAGTCTGTAATGTTAAATTATGACAGCGCATATACTTTAGCAAACAAAATTTCAGAAGTCTTGTGTTCACTTAAGATGTAATTTATGGGTTTGATTTCAAGCAATGTTTACCTTTGGGCTATCTCCACCCGATGCTTCCTTGTCATTTTCTGACTGTGAATTGTCAGCCATTAAATGTAGGTCAGATGGCATTACACGACTCATTTTGTACCCTGAAGAGCCTGCACCACGGGGGCTAGATGGGCAGGAATTTGCAGCACTGTAGAGCGTAAAAAGAAGATCCTACTATTTTGTTATACAGTATATCACCACATTATGTCTAATCAAAAAGCTCTTCTTGCAGAAAAACCCACTACCAGAGCTTCTAGACTACAGTTAAGGGTCTGTCAGTATTTCCATTATAAACCCCATCTTCCAAGCCTTTCTAACTCATCCATGGGAATTAAAATCACTGCAGGAAGAAACCTGTCAAATGAAGCTCAGCCCTTCCACCCCAAAAGAAAAAGGATTAACTGATTTATTAGGTTGTATTGTATTTGTGTAAGATGTACCAACAGAAAAGTCCACTTTAACTGCATAAGCAACCACAAATTTTAAAGACACTCATTTGAAACAAGAAACACATCTTGCGTGAAATTTCTGCCATATGCTTGTATTCAGTCTGCTCAAAAAAAGATCATCTCTCCTGCGCAGTATTTTTGCACATTTGAGAAAATATAGCGAGCAGTGAGGGGAAAAAAGTTTTGACTCTCATTTAAATCTAAAGCAACATTATTTGAAGTGTTTACAGGTATGTGCACATACGTACAGACACACACACATTATTTATAAAAATCATAAACTCATCTATAAATGGGATGCATCAGCACCGACTCATCTAATTTAATGCAGTATTAGGCCAAAGAGCAGACACACTGCTACAAAGCAAAAGACAGTGCCGAACAAATGAAAGAAGTGGCTCTTGATACCTCACATTTTGCTATCTGTCACAGAAAAACAAAGATAAGGTTACATATAATTTCACTGTAACATCTTTTTAATGGTTGTCCCACTGCCTTGCACAGTCCACAGGAACCACAGCTGCACAAAGCCCGTTTTCTTCTACCATTTCCATTTAGCCAACAGGACAGGGACAGTCAGTGGGGGATGTTTGTCCCATTCCCCCTAAAAAACTTTTGGCAGTTCTCTACAAGGACACATACTTCTCAGCAATTCATTCTGTAACTGATTACAACACAGCCCTCAGAAATTCAAAAAAAAGTTCACTAAAAATTAGAATGACAAAACCTGCTGTGCCCCCAGAACCAGCCTTATCTCCAAAGGCAATCTTTAACCTAACTTGAATCTATGGTTCAAAACACTGAGTAACAAATAAAGCTAGAGAATGTTAGAGTCATACAATAAAGCTTTAACACATTTACATCTGGCAAGTTTTGTTTGCCTGCCTGGCCTCTCAAGTTTTTTGCTACCTATCCTTTTTATGTACAGAAACAAGGCAGGCACTGTAGATTGGGCAATAGATATAAAAAAATATTCAAGTTTCACATCACAAGAAATCCACCAACAATTTGCTACTAGTAATATACATATAATGTACATATACATATAATATAATGTACAAGGGAGACTGGATTTTTTAAGTGTTGTACGGAATAATCTTTGATTAGAGCCAAAACGTGTAACTAATTTATCTTTTTAAATATAGGTCACTGCTGTTCTATGTTTTCACATATCAACTGACAACATCCCTCTACTGTGCTCACTTTAGCATATATTGACAAAGCGACACATATGGTATAATCAAAGCAAGTTTACAAGTCTTCTACAAAACAGGGTGATTTGAAGAGAAACTGTCAAGCTTTGCTCTCAAAATAGACTCAACACTGTCGGGTTGGTTTTTTGGGTTTTTGTTGGGGTTTTTTTTGTTGTTGTTGTTTTGTTTTTCTTTTTTAATAAACTATACTCAACAGGTGCATGAAAGCCCTGAAGAGAATTACAAAATTCATAGTGAGGCAAAGACTGTGGTGATATATGTGATATTATCTGAAATATTTATGAGCTGTTCTGTCATTTCTCAGGCAAGATATGTTTTCCCTGAATTTTAATAAGAAATCAAACCTGCTATACAGTCAAGTCTAGATCTCTTCTCTCTCTTCTTCCACCATTTGTATAGATCTCATTGAACACCACGATATTGAGATAAAGATCTTGGCAATGAAAGAAGTCAATTATCCTTACATTCAAATATCATTAACAAAATCTACATTTTTAAAAATCAAGCATTAAGCGTCCTTCACTCAAGTAAAGATACAGAAAGAGAGAAGGGAAGAAAAAACTTTCAAAAGCATGTATGTGACTTTGAAACACAACTTTCAGTGCCTTTAAATGGAATTTTTGCTCCTGAACTTTCTGTGAATTTTAAAAACTGTATCTGAACTAATTTTACCAGTTTGTGAGGACACCTCGTTTATGTTTAATAGAGTTTGGTCCCAAATAACAAGTCAGACAATGGCTACAATTACCAAATTAAGCAGCAGAACAAGTAAAAAAAAAACAAATTAACCTCTCTTGTATAAGACTTCCCTACACTAAACTCTGCATCTTACACTGTATTTTAAAAGCAAAACACCCATTTACTTCCAGCAATGACTAATCAATAACAAATCTTCTGGAGTAAGAGATCAGTCTATTTTCCACACTAATGATAACCAAAAAACATTTTTTCTGATGATAAACTTCAGGGAGACAGTGACTATCAGGATGTTTAAAAATGGTATAATTTAGACGTATCTCATTTAAAGCAATGCCATAAGCATGCAAGAGTAAAAAGCAATCTAAATCATCTGGAATGCAAGAAAAAGATATGCTCCTTTGCTGTTCTAAGAATGCCAGGCTCCCGAGCAACCTGTTACCCATTCAAAACATTAAATTTGAGCACTAAAGGCTGTTCATGCGACTATCTTATTAGTTAGCAAATGGTGGTTTTCTCCAAGGCAGGTAATGCTGAGCTTCAACTAAACTTTTACCACAAAAGCAAAATGCTTAAAATGAATTAGAAAGTTGTCTGAAGGCTGTCACCATACATTGCCCTATATCCAATCTGCAGGGTTTAAATACCTGATAGTTCCTGTGGGAGAAGGGAGAGGGCTGATCAGGTGAGCCATGTTGTCTGGAATGTTTATTGTTAAGGGAGAGATCTGGGGTTGCACAGGCTTCACTGGGGACTCAGGGGCCTCCTGTTTTTCTCTCTTTTCATTGGACAGAGCTGTGAATGTTATCTTGATGTTTGTGCTGGGAAACCTGAAAGTACAGCTGAAAAGTAAAAAACAAATATAAGCCACTTGTTTACAGAATGTAAGATTTTCTGCATAACTTGCACATATCACCTAACCTTATTTAAAAATAAAAAGGTACAGTATCTTATGTAATTACCTGTAACCATCTATATTTTACAGATCATATAGAAAGATCAATGTGACCAGAAAAAGATCCCCAAGCAAGCAACTTTAGAATTTTGAAAGAAATATAAGCAAATGCAATTCTTCGTAACAAGGGCAGTTTACGTGTTGTCTCTAAATCTCTTGAGGTTCATCTTGATCTCACAACTATCCCTAAAAGAAGTACTATTCTGAAGACAAAAGGCTACTATGAGGCCAAAGAACGGCTTCGACAAATGAACAAATAGGTCCATGATATCAAAATTAATCAGGAGCATAAATGTTGGCCAATCTGAGGTCTACTCAGTTTCATAGACTGGTCTAACTAAAAGGTTTGGTTTATTTTCTCTTAAAATAGTTATTAAACATATATCAATCCTAATTCTGATCATTTGCAGAGCATATTGCTGTTGTAGTACTATATTCAAATATCTTTTTTCAGAGTTGAATTTAAGAGCCAATTTCAATAAATTGCCCATTTTTGAAAATTACCAAAGATTGCATGCCCAAATTTAAAGACTAATGATAAATTAACAATGTGCAATTGTTTAAAAAAATTAGGAAATAAAATACAAGGAATGCACCTTTTGAGCATTTTCCTTTCTACATCTCTGTATACAGCATTTAGAAGTTAACCCAATTAAACAGAACAGGCTATTTATAACTTCTCGGTAAATAAACATATTGAGCAAACAAGAAACTTAATTTTCTGTCAACAAAAGCATCTCTAAAAATGCAGTTCAAAAAACTTCACTATCTTCCTCTTTCTCCAGCTGTTAGACTACGCTTAGCACTAAACCCACAGTTATATTTACACACCTCTTCCACATGATGAAAAGGACTTTCTAATGACACAACACCCAGAAACAAACCTTAGAAAATGTTTTGTTTTGGTTTGTATTTTTTTAAGTGATTCTAGGTAGATCTAGTTTGATAAAGAAAGGAAACAACAGCATGAAGGAACAGACCTAACATAGCTATACAGACTGTAAACAAAAGTGACAATTTTGCTGGGAAAATACATTAAACATAAAAGTGATGTAAGAATTGGAAAGAACACTCAGCTGTGGAGTAGCCTTAAAAACACTAACTCTCATGTGTTTTGGTTTTATTTCTTAAAATTATTCCAAGGATATTTATAGAACAAAGACAGCGTTTGATTTTCACTACGTTTCTTGCCACATGCACCGCAGTGATTCTTTTTTCCTACAATACACACCCAAGGATCAGGAAAGAGAGAAAGAATCGACAATGACCTTCCTTTTCTTTCTCTCAGTCTTCTTCTCAGTATGGACCATGTCCGAATTTAACAGACGACCTATTTCTGAAACATGCTCAATGTACTAAATTAGGAACAGAATCTATGCCAAAAAACTGCACATGCATTTCAGCAAGAAAGTTAAATGGACCAATTTCTGGGTTGGTTTGGTTTTGGGTTTGGTTTGGGTTTGGTTTTTTTTTAATATCTTCAGTAACAACACATTTCTTTGCTTTTTCCAGTAGAAATTATTTTTGCCTATATTGTTTTAGTGACAACTAAAAGAGGTCTCAGCTGTTTTGCTAATAAAAACATTTTCTAAAAATTTCAGTTCATCAGCAATAATGACAACACTACTCCTCAAGTGTATGCAAAGTGGGCTGCCAAAGGCATCCTTTTTGCTGAAGATTAAATAAAAATCCCTGTGAGAAAGCGAACAATGGTATGTTTGACATAGAGACAGGTTTAAATTCTAGTCACCTGTTCTATATATTTTATGAGGCTATTCCATACCTGCAAATTTAACATAATGTTTTTCAGATAAAACTTATTTCAGCTTAAGAACAACATGGGAACAACTGGACATAGCTTTAGATGCTCATTCACTGGTCAGATTTCTTACTGCCTAGTAATAAAACCCAGTACATAATAATGAGCAACCAGAGTCCTTCAGTGCTGGGGTAGGGTAAGGATGGGGAGGAGGTGGATCTTCACAATTTAGACACAAGTACCAGAAATATGGAAATACATAATATGTAGGCTCAACAATTCCTCCAGTATTCCATGTAAGTATGCATATTAAAACATCTCCTTTCTTGCACTACTGCACTGCCTTAAGGCATTATCTGCCCTGTGGGCATCTTCTGCAAAAAAGGTAAGGGCAGCTTACTCAGGTAAGACTAAAGCACAGATTCCAAAGTATGGCAGAGACATGGTTTGCTTAAGTTCGAGGCGGGGAACCACCCCCAAAACCAGGAGCTTTGACTATTCAAAGGTACCGTATAGGTTATAAATGTGCCAAACAAACTTGGAACTTACGGTCAGGAGCTACATTAAACTTAAAGGTGTTACTGTTACAGTCTACAACACTGCACATGCTGAGCTTGAAAGGATGGCGTTATTAAGGAAGACACAATTTACTTACAAATCACTATCTGGTTAGAACATGCAAATACCTGAATATTATCAAAAGACCACATCTGTCAATTGATTCATATTTGTAAACAGAGGTTTTTTTAATAGAAGCATATTTTTTATAGCTGTAATTCAGCCAAAGAGCAGAATAAAGAGTGTATATTAACCAACAGATTTCCTGACTAAATTGCATTAATGCAAACATATTACATTACTTCCAAAATCAAGTAAGGAACATGTTCTAATTTGATCAGAATCAAGTTGGTTTTGGCATATTCTTTAGTTATAAAATGAACTAAACAAAAACCACAGCACACCCAGAGGGAGAGACCTGATCAAACATTTAGTCTACAGCAAGCTGGATTTGATTTTACTCACTGTTTAAAGTGTTTACAATAGTTTCATGATGTGCTACCACAGGACAGTTGCTGTAGAAGAAACTCATCTATTCAACCCACTTAAAAAAAAAAGGAAAGAAAAAAGAGTAGTTTTGCAAGCTGTCACTCTATGCCTCATCTACTCAGCTAACTACCATTCTTCCTTTATAGGGTGATGCCATTTGGAGTGGGAAATCAAATAGAGCCACCAAGATTGATCCAACAGATTCCTAAAAACAAATGTTTACAAAACATCTGTGTTTAAACAGTTATATGATGAAAAGTGTGTTAGGTATTTAAGTGAGGAAAACAAATAACACTATTTAGCTGACGTGCTGGCGTTGTATTTTATGTATTTCAAACAATTATTCGCAGTATCCACACTTCAATAATTTTGTACGTTTATTGATCATGACGAGTACTTGCGCTGTGCTTTCTACAGAGCATCACACAGGAGGACAGACAGTGTGCGATCTAGGGAAGGGCAGCACGTGTCACAACCAAAAGGTGACCCATGATCCTAATTATTCTTTCTTTTAAAGTTCATTCTGGGTTGACTACTGGAAGACAGACAAGCAGCATCAAATCATTTCAAACTATTCCCTAGAAAATTCTTACTATCTCCCCAGCTCCCAGCAAAACAGAGACAAGCTATCTAGGCACTACCCCTGAAGAGTTTAGCAACTTTGCAGGGTGCCAGATAAGTGTCTTGTGGGAAAATGTACGAAGTCTAGTTTTGTCACATCTGTATTTCTAATATTTTCTCACCTCCCCTCAGCGGCTCTGTCTGTACTGCAGCGAAAAGCTAATTATACACTTGTAATTCTGCCTATATAAAAGTACCATCTGACTGAAAATGAGGAATTCCGTCCTGTCTCCATCTGGGGAGCCAAAACATAGAAGTACAAATTCAATTTCCTCTCTGTACATAAACCCTGCTGTGACACTCAGTGCCTCAGTATCCTTTGAATTACTCCCTTTTAATTGTCTTTTAAGAACCAGGACAGAAATTGGACAGAAGCTGCCATCCTACTGTTCTTTTATCAGCACCTCCAGATTTTACATTCAAATAGATTATAGGGCTTTGGCACTAATAACCCCCTAAGTCATGGTAGTTACTACTGTAGAGTTCAATTCTCTTACATTGAACACCAGTTAACGTAAGGATTCCCCCTATATTTTGAACAGATCTAAAAGAATTACAAGGTGAGAGTTTTCAAACTCTTGTTGGTTTATTGAGAGCCAACTTTTTACATTAAAAAGGTAAGACCCACAAAAAAAAAACAAAACCCAAAAACAAAACCCAACCAAAACAAAAAAAAAAACCAACCACACACACAACAAAAAACAGTCAGCATCTGGGAGATTGCTTTTATTGATTTTTGACTTCAAATACTTTAAATGCAAGCATGGGCAATAGTGTAACTCACCTCAAAGGGAAAATGAAGTAATTAACAACATCTGGACCACTAAACAGACCTTTTTCAACTTAGGTTTTCTCTGACAGTACAGCAGGCTAAAATGATGCTATTTGTAGTTCCTTCTCCTCCCCTATTTTGATTAGCGAACTAATAAAAACATGGAAATCGCTGTACTTCTAGCTATGTCCTCCCTTCCATGGAAGGGAGATATGAAACTAATCCCTCTTCTAATTCCTCTTTACCTACCTACTTACGGTCTTTCCCCATCACTCCAATAAAAATGATCCTCACGGCCAATTAATTTATTTATACTTCTGGTAGAAGATATGCACACTTTGAAGCTTAAGTCACCAGTAAGATACTACAGTGCACATTTCCAGGCCCACTTTTGGTTCAATTGTATTTTAAAAGTCAAGCAAAAATTGGTTTTTTACATCATTCAGATAGAACCACTGAGAAATTGAGTTTGGAAGGGACCTCTGAAGGTCTCTAGCCCCATCTCCTGCTCTAAGCAGGGCTAACTTCCAGGTTAGACCAGGTTGCTTAGGGCCTTGCCTAATCAAATTTTGAAGCCTTCCAAGGACAGAGTTGGGCAATTCATTCCTGTAATTAGCCACTTAACAGTGAAGGGTTTTTCCCATTTGTCCTGGTATAATTCCCTTAGTTGCAACTTGCTACAGCTGCTCATTGTCAAACTGTGAGCCTCTCAGCACAGCCTGGCTCCATCTTTTCTATAACCAGCCTTTAGGCAGGGGAAGACTGCAATTAGATTCACCATTGGGCTTCTCCAGGCAAAACAAATTAAAAAAATCGAGGTCCTTTAGCCCCTCCTCATACGCCATATATGCCAGTTCCCTAAGCATCCCAGCAGCCCTCCCCTCATCTCTCCAGTTTGTCATCAGTTTTGTTTGTATGGGTGGCCCAAAACCAGACACCGTTACTGCCCGGTACAAGGACAGCCTCCATCGTCACAAGGGTGCACTGCTGAAACACACACCACCTCCTCTCCCCCAGGACCCCCCATTCCTCCTCTGCAGTCTCCCCAGGCAGTCATTCCCAGCCTTTACCCATCCCAGACTCTGGATTTTACCTTTGTCTTTGCTGAACTTCAGGAGGTTCCCGTCAGTCAGTTCCTCCAGTGTCCCTCTAGCCCTGCCCTCCAGCATATTAACCATTCCCCACCCTCAATTCGGCATTATCTGCAACCTGCAACGGGCACTCTCTGTCCCATACCCCAGGTCAGTGATGAACAGCAGCACCGACCCCAATTTGGCAAGGTTAGAAAGATGCACAAAGGTACCGCTTCCTCTATGTCCTTCTACATAATATTTGTAAATGAAATTTAAGACCAGCATGTCAAAACTGGGCAGCATTCAAGCGTCCATAGAACACGGTACTTGGAAATTACAATTTGTATGACTTCCTGCTAATGGGTAAATTTCAGTATGGAAGAACAAGGACCACAGTTTCATCCCTTCTCCATTTGCTTCTTCATTTATTATTGATTTTATTGCAATGGATTATTAGGAAATTAATTATAAATTAAACTGGATCTAGCTGTTGCTTTTTAACTGATTTTTAAATAAGCAAGGCTTAAAAGATAAGTCTTTACAAAAACAACTAGAAATACCAGGGAGGTTAAAAAAGCTCAAAAAGTCGAAGTACAATTACGTATAATTTCAGCCTTTGTAAAGTCTGTGTATTGTGCCTTCTTGTCCTGAGAAAAAGGTGCATCTCTAAAGAAAGAGCTGAGCTTGGTTCCCCTCTCAGATCCAACTGATACACGCAAAACACTAGGACACCTGTAAGAAGAGATGCGACTCCATGCCTTCGGAATACCTGAAAGAAGTAACATCTGTTACCTTGGAGAAAATCAACAATTCCGATACCAAGAAGGAAGTGGCTGCTTCACTCAGCCTACCCTTTTCCAGAAGAAACATAATTACATTTCTAACTTCCTCTTCTGAATTTTATACCAAAACGTTTCTGATTGTTCAACACCGAGAGCAGGCATACTAAATTATTCACTTCCAAAATTTATTTTTAAGACTTTGGGCTGTGTTTAATTGAACTGCAAGTCAATACTGCAGTCCATTTCCAGAACAGAATCATCATCTTTAGGCCTAAACAGAATCGACAAAACCAAAACTAATTAAAAAGACAAATTGAGCTGAGCTGCTTCAAAGTAGAGTCAAACTTTTAAGATAATCTTAAAGTACCCAGCAGTTAAAAATCTGGGTTTCCAAACTAATAATGAAGGTAGGTAGATAAATCCATTCAAATAGCCACAATATTAAATAGCCGCCTGAAAACTCACAGCACTGAACGATTACTAATAAAGTATAGGTTACTAGAAAAAAAATTACACAATTTTTTGTAGCAAGCATCTCCTTAACTCTTTAGCTGTTCAGATATTTGTTTTACAAAGCCTTTTCCAGGATTACATTAAAAAGTGCTGCTGTAAAACTTACTCATAATAAGAAAAATGCTAAGAGTATAGGAAATTTTATAATGGATACACTAAAAGGGTGACCCAGTGTATTAAAATACTAATTAATTACAATTATTTTCTTATTGTCCAAAACAGAGAGACCTTTCTCAATGGGCAATTTTTTAGATAGCTGCTTGTTCATCTACATGAGGTATAACCTCGTGCTCCTATCAGAAATTTTAGCTTTAACATTACATTTGCAAAACTTTCTGTATTGTTGGTAACAGAAGAAAGGAGTATCCACTTTTCTCTATCAACTTTAGGGGGGATTTTTTTTTTTTTTTTTTAAATATACTTCTACAATTTGTATTAAAGAAACATAAGGCCCAACTCCTCTACTAGCTTTTTAAAAAGGAAGCTTTTAATGCTCTTCGGCTTGCAGTTGACCACACCCTGTGCAGCAATGTGAGAAACTACCCCAGCAGGAACACAGCATCACTTTCTACAAGTACACGTACACACACACATACACGTTGCGTTAGGATGGATTCCTCCTCCTCCCTGCCTCCAGTGTTTTAAACTAAGTCTTGATTTGGCTAATTTACCATAAATTTACATTCAATTATGTTTGGCCATTACTAGTCAGGACACTTCTAGAGGTTACCCAAAAAGCAACTGCCCTTTAAAAAGTGGCAGCTTTTTCATCTGGGGAGTGAATCATGACCTCATGTGTGTTTCCCTTAATTCTCTGTATCCTTTGCAATTGATTTCTGTTGACCAAAGATCAATAGTTGCAAAGCATGTCCTCCACAAACAGCAAATGTGAGGGCTCTACAGCAAGCTTGACCTCCAACACCATAAGGAACAAAACACCATCAGATTTTTAAACCAGCAATTAGACTTTTTATGCTGAGCACTGCGCACGCTTTTCACAAGTATTTGTGTGGTTCTTCAGGTGTGCCATCACCATCTACGCAGTGACATAAAGCAGTATGATAAAACACCCTAAAGAAAAAAAAAAATCACTGATCTTACCTATACACTCAGATGACTTAAAATTCAAAAGCAAAGATCTATGCATTATCAGAAGTGATGAAATATTGCTGTAGCCTCATGTTAATTCAGGTTGGCCAACAAAACACTTTTACCAAATTCTAAGCAAAGGCTGGAAATACGATCTGGCTGTAAATTAATGGCTCCCCCACGGGAAACCTAGGTTACATACTTCCCTCCTCATGTTTTAGCAAGTGTATAAGAGGTATGTAAAGTTGTTGGTATTCATTACAGGAACAGTGTTAACCTGCTCTCAGAAGGATCTGGAACAAGCCGGTCTGCATCAAAAAAATGATCCTATGACAACAGAATATTGATGACGACAACAGGAACATTCCTGAACCACTAGCAGCAAATACAAACTGAGTAATGAACACATGTTCGTGTTTGAAATGGTGTTCAATTCTTCCTTCCCACTTAGAAAGCTAACTTCATAAGAAACAATGCACACATTTCACACAATTCCTCTAAGGGCATTTAAGAGTCGAGACTGAAAAAGACGTGTCCTGAAGTTGTTCAACTACAGCAAATTTTGCTGCAAATGTAAATGATCCTATTAACAACTTAAAGCTGATCTCACCCCTCCCCTGCATTATTATGCTACAGAAACAAGCATTAACGAAAGCGCTATTACAAATTTTCAAAGGTTCTTGTTTTAGCAGTCAGATATTTCATTTTCTTTATATACCAACCACACAAACACTGGTATTGATCAGCAGCAAAATCATTTAGGTTATCCTACAGTCATGGAAATGTGCTATGGTTAATTAAAAATACATATCTCAAAAACACAAGTTCCTACTGCATTCTCCTCTTTTCTTAAAGGGTAAAATATTTAAAGCAGCAAGAAGGGGAAAAAAAAAAAAACAAAAACAAAAAACCCAAACAAAAACCAAAAACAAACAAAACAACCCAAAACCTAAAGAAATTCAATACAGTAGCCCTGCACAGGCTGCAGGAACTGAGAAAGAAATTGGCCTGCAGGCAAGAATGTAGGCAGCAGTTACTGTAGAAACCAAGCTCTTCGTTGCTTTTCTCTAAGCAAAAGAAAGACACAAAAGAGCTGGAAAACAGCGATCGATGGGAAGCAGCTTATAAAGCTGCTTGTCACATCTGCTGCAGGAAAACCAGACACTAATTCATTAAAACTGCTCATGTAATGCCTCTGGAATTTGAGGCTCCCCAGCCTGTGAATACAAAAGAAACTCCGCCTATGGAAACACTGCATTTTCGGGTATTTAGCATCTCTGTACACAAAAGCCGTATGCAGAGTCAGGTTGTGTGGTCTCCATCCGTAAATTTCGTTCTAAACTATAAAAACAAATTACAATTTGTCCAAAAGATTGTGTGCCTCCATCTTTGCCAAATTTCAAATAGCTATTTTGAGTCCCAACAGAGCATACATAACTATAATACAATAGTTTCCTGTTTAAAAAACAGAAACAACACACTTGCAACCGGAAAGTAAAAAATCAATGATCATTTCTTCTTCCTTCCAGATAACTGCATTTAACAATGGTTTCCTATTATCAAATATGCAAGCTCAAACTTTCACCATAACAGTAAATACCATTCAAAAACTTTTCATAAAGCATATGATTTACAATCATAGCTGAGCTGAAGCATACAAACCAAAACCACTATATCCTTTATTACCAAGTTAGCTAGTTACAGAGGTGCCTGGCATTTACCCCCCCGCAGCTGTGGGGTACTCATGGGGATGCAAAAGTTCATATGGAAACGCTGAAGTTATAATAATATTATTCAGTGCTAAATAAAAAGCTATCGGCAAACCAAACAAAACTGCTCAGAGCCAAACATACAGCACTTGGCATTCTACTATTCCGTACAATTAAAACAGTAGGGGAAGTACAGTGAACAAGTGCTGTCATGATGTGTTTTGACGCAAGCATAATCATAAAAAAAGCACTCATGACTCACACATTACTTTAGTAACAAAAGACTTCATTTATTACCTCATCAGAGACCTGCATTCTATTGCAGAATTATGCCAAAACTCCCTAATCATTACCAAAAGAACAGCTTCCCACAGAGGCAAGGCTGCAGAGAAAAAAAGATTATTCCCGAATCAAGGAAGCAAAGTTTATTTTACATGGGCTTTTCAAGACAGAACTCTGCTTCCAAGAGCAGAACAGTCCTTTATTTCACACCGAAATCCATGACTAACTCTGGCCATTGAAGAGTGACAAAAACTGCTTCCTACCAACTCTAATTTTGAGTAGACAGCAGTGTTTCATTTCCCCCTTAACTATGCCTGTCTGGTCAAAGAGCAGAATTTTTTCAGACTCCTCTCAAAAAGCTATGGGCATTAATTACATTTCACAATTACCTACCTAAACATGTTTGACGTCCAAGGGCCATTCCATACTTGCTTCACTTTGGTGATACTGCTGGGCTGGGTATCTCAACAGAAATCAAGAGTTTATATTATGTTCTGAGATAATTTTTTTAACCAACTGTACTCTGCAGAATGTTTGTTCAAACCAGTTTTCAACTTCTCTCCTGTTTGCGAATTCCTAAAACTTCTCTGGTGAAGGTGCACTAGAAATTTTATATGCATGGACTGCTCCACAGCATACACAAGCTTACTTTCCTTAATCACTTCTGTGGACACTCAAGAACCAATCAAGACTCCAAAGAGTCTAAAAGGCCGCAAAGCAAAGCAACTATTTACTCTACAACAAACACATTGTTGTTGGAAAATATTCCTCAAGAAGCACACCTCCTGAGCTATTCTTCTAAGACCATGGCAAGTTCTCAAATCATGGGCTGTTGTAAGGGGCAGAAGGAAAAGTGCAGAAGGATAAAAATGATTGAAAATGACAGACATGATTTAACAAGTCAGTCACGCAAGTGCAGATCTGTCCAGGAATAAAAAAAACAAACCAAATAAAAGTCTTCATCAGAATATATGGTAACTATTGTCACTGCACTGATAAAGGAACAACAGTATAGTGAAGGAAAGGGTATAGCATGCAAACATGAAGCATGGGATTAATTTCCCCAAGCATAAACCTGTACCTGTATTAGTCATCTATCTCTATAGTGAGTGAAAACGAACAGACACCGAACAGTGTACATCCCATAGAAGGGAAAAGCCTAAATTGGTCTGGAGTGATCAGGTCCAGGGATGCCTGTTTTTCACTGAATTTAAAGGGAGTCTAGGTATAGACACACACATACACTCACTCACACACACCCCAATAGTAAGCAAAATGAAACCTGCTCCAAATAACATCCGGTAAAGTAATGAAAAATGTAAGCCAAGATTCCTGAAGCATAGGTACTAACCAGGCTCTTAACACTAAAAGCTTGATCTTGGGGATGGTTTCATGGGATACAGAGATGTAACACTGCCAGACGGGGCAAGCTCTTCCCTGCCTCTTGCACCAGTTCTGTTCCCAGCCACACGATTACTCCACTTACCTGCTACCAGGAGCCACTAGTATCTCCAGCCAATTTACTAACCCAGCAGGAAAATCCCTAGCCGAAATGTAGAAGTCTGCTGATGTTTCAGTAAGTTTAAGTCATCTCACAGTCTAATCTCTCTTCAAAAAGGTAAAGTAAAACCATCATGACACTTTAATTTAAAAGCTGTATTGTACTTACTGCATAAAAATTATTTTATTATGCAACTGTTCTAACCATTCTCTTTGAAAGGCTGAAATTTGAACGAACTAATAGAGAAAAATAAGCTTCCAGAAGTTACTAGTCATAAAAGGAAGTGCAGAACTCCATTTGTAAACAAGAGTGCATATTCAATGCTTTTCAACAGAATACAGTTTGGTGAACTTGGGACCTTTTAGCTTGACCAAGAAAGCCAGTATTTTGACTGCAGATACTGTTAACACAATGCATTATGACCACTTAAGTCCAGCATTCCTCACAAAATTTCTACCACTCTAAAGATGTACACATCCTAGAAACTATACTAGGAATAAAACTTGTCAGAATAATGGCAATTATGTATCATGTATTAGGAAATAACGAAGGCATTTATATGTTCTCATATGTACTACTTTCCAAGGTCTCAACTATAATTGACTAAACATACTGCTCTGCATTTCTGTAACATCTGTCATTAGAAAACACTGAAGTTATTGAACACACATCAACATATTAGATCCAGTGTTCCCTGCACTCCTAGGCACACCGAAGCTCAGGGAGAGTAGCATTCAGGCGGGAATGGTGTGTTTAAGAAAGCCTGGAACGCTGGCAAAACCAGAACCAATAGTCCTGAAAAACAGGGAGAGGGGAAGCAAGTCAGAAAGGGAGAGAACAAGGGTGTTTGCACTTGTAGACAAAGTAAGCCACTTCAAAACCCAAGGAATTAATTTCAAAAGGCAAAGCACAGCTCTTGACAAAAAGTGCTAGAAAAGAGCACTGAAATTTCATCATCCCCCCTGCCTCCGCCCATGAAGTACTATCCCCATTTTTAAAAACAGATTAAACAGATTTGTGACTTGGCCAAGTCATTTTGGCAAGCGTGCAACAGAGCTGGGAACGGAACATGTTTTTCCCCAACACCCAATCTTTGTTTAAACCACTGGATCAATCCTTAAGTCTTCCTTCTCCCACAACCACTTTAAGAGGCAGAACACCAGGTGAAACACCCATCTTCAATAAAAGGGAGATTATTCAATTAAATAAGACTGAAGTATTTCAACGAGAGTTTGCTGCACAGGAGTAGCTGCTCAAGGAGCAAAAAAGTAGTGGCTGTAAAGCCTACATGGCAAGAAGTAAAACATGAACATATATCTTAAGCAATATATCACGTCCTCCCAAACAGACCTAAAGAAACTTTCATTTCACCACTCTTTTACGATTACACCATGAAAACTACCCATTAAATACATACATTCTAATTAAAATCTATACAGTTATATACTGAAGAATTCGAAGATGTTAAGCTACACAAACCTCATTCCCTGTGCATCTATGAGAAGCAGGATTTTTTTTCTATTTTCAAACAGAAAATTAAAACAGTATTTCAAGTAATTTTAAAAACAAAAATAAAGCAGACAAAGCTACAATTTATATCCTAAACATTGAAAAAATATCTGGGGAAAAAGGGCTCTCCATTTGTCTTCCTTTAGTAATAAACAAGAGTTCCTCATTCAGGATGACAAATAGTTGTCAAGCTACTAAAACTGTTACTCATTCACATCTGTTACTTCTACCAGTGCAAAACCACCTGCAAACATCCCAGCAATACCCAGCTGGAGGTGCTGAAAAGTAAGAGTGTGTGCTACCCACCTGGAGTGTTGAAGGACTTACTTTAATTTTGTTTATCTATATTATAGCTGCTGTTTTTAATTAGTCATACTCCTACACTGCCCCATACCAATGTAATGAAATTGCAAAAACTTTCACTGGTCAAAAAAAAGCCAGATTACTAATTTTTTTCGCAATAACCAAACTGTTTTGGAGAGGGAAATATATGGCAAGTACTATCTTCACTTTTCTTTTTACTTCTTGTCCTATTTAAATAAAGAGCACTGCTGTACACTGTTCAACTTGTTTTTACTTTAACAGCATTCCTACAACAGGCAGCAGAGTTCACAATAACTGGATCGATCCCATACATCAAAGAATACTCTGTGGGAGGGTAACGACAAAAAGCGTGTAGTTTGGTTGTGTAAACCAAACCCAATCAGAGGTTTTCTGGTACTAAAACAACCATGTCTTGAGAATGCTTTCTTTTGGGTTAGCTTCAAATTCCAGACCTTTTTTAATTATTATTCTGTGATTTAGGTTTTCCAGACCATTACATTTTCTAAAAACAGAACATCAAAATGGAAAAAACTGGTCCCGGTATGTAATGCACTATTTCACTACACATCACACTGCTTTAAACTCTGGTCCTTCTTTGAGATACGCTAGAGCCAAACCAACTTCGTAGGTAGTAACTGACACAATATTAGTTAAAGTCTTCCAGAATAAAAATCAATGTTCAGTCCAGTCTTCTTTTCCTCCTGTGCAGCCAAATTGATATAGTTAAGTTTAGAAAATGCTCTGAAGAAAAGCAAGATGCAACCAACTCCAAAGAGGTTCTTGTACAGCTACACAGAGGAACATTCTGCTGAACTGCTCAAACAATTAAATTTCCCTCAATAAGCAGAAACTTGCAAAGCTTTCCCAGAGAGATATAAACATAGATATAGATATATAATGCAATGTGCCTTAACTTTCACCTCCTTCAAAAGGGATGTGACATTTGTTCAAGTCAGGCTTCCCCAGCTTATCAACTGAGCATCATTCTTCCCTGAATAGGGCTGACAAAACTGACATATAAAAAACCCGCCAAATTATCAATTAAAAACTCCCCACCTCCGCCTCCTTGATCTACCTGCTGGACCTTCCCTGTATCAGAAGACTGTTTGTTGTTACTATTCAATATTTGTCATGCACAAATATTGATTGCTATAAAAATCATATATTTCTGTGGTGAAATTTGAATATGATTGCATATTTAAGAACAATTTTGTCAGTCATGTGATTTCTTCAAAATTCCACTGCAGAATCCACTTGTACAGCAAAGTTGAAAAGATGCAAATGAGTTCCATGCATATGTTACTGCATTAAAAAAAAGAACTGCAAACACTAATTTTCACAGTACTTAAATTAACATGTTTCCATTTAGACTTGAAAACCAACCAATATTTGAAAGATTCAGATTTTCAGAAAGATGGATTATGTTGAAATGAAATGTTAATCCCTAGCTACAGAAACTGTTTCCTAATTTCCATATGTGTACAGCATTATACTGTACTTTCTTCAATAATGACAAAAGAACTTTTATCCTGAGAATATGTTTTTTTTAATCCATATGTTAGTACAGGAAGCACCGTAAAAATGTGGCATTTACCATAATATCCAAGGTGCCCCCTAAGTTAAAGTTATCATAAATACAGAATTAGCAACAAATACTACTAAGTATTTGGAGCCCATTTCCCTCATTTTTAACTCATACATCAAATTATTTTTATGATCTTAGAAACATTCACCTGGAAAAGTAAAACACTAAGATTTCTGTGTTTAAATTCTATTAAAAAAATCCAAGCAAAAATGGAGAAGAGAAGAAAGATGAAAATATGAAGATCTAAGAGACATTTTAACAATTCTGGAGGGCATGAATATGGCCTTATCCTGTACTCTAATAACTTGTACACTTTTCCAGTATACAGAGAACAATGTACAAGCTTTAAGTCAGAAAAGCTAAAAATTAAAGGTAACAGACACCTTAGATGATTAAAAACCATCTGTATGAAACTATGGTTTTTAACATCCTTCCCCAAAAAAAATAAAGAATTAAGATTTTTTCCCCCCACATATTACAAGTTTTTCGATAAGTGTTAACTTTAATGCACAAGTTGGTTTGTCGTGGTTTTTAGAAAGAGTCAAAAAGGTTCACTAGATATTTTTAAACTACCACTCCTTTAATCATCATCAGGAATTATACCACGAACACCTTAAGAGCACTAATTAGTTCAGTTACAGAAAACAACAATCAGTTTACACAAAACTGTCACAAAAATCAGTGACTTTTCCATAACAACTGTAAAGGCAATGAGACAGGACACCATCACCTGACACAGAAAGCCTGAAATGCGACATGAAACCCTTAAACTCTTCATCACTGCTCAAAAAACAAAATATAAAGCTTAACAGAGACTACCAGAAACCAGTTATCAAGTATCTGTGCTTGAAGATATTTCTGTGGCAAGTGCAAAATGAGGACCACCAATCGTACAAACATTTTGGAAACTACTAAAATAGTACAAGCACAGTTTTGTTGCCTTTCCAGTCCAACTTCATTGTCACAGCCGTCACCTTTTATTTTTTTTTTTCCCCTTCTTCTTCTGAGGTACGTGGATAGCATCTTTGACTAGAAACTTACACTCCTCACAGAAGCAGTGTCCAGAAACATTACATAGCTTTTTTGCCCATAGAGTAGGAGGCCAGGGACTTCTTTGCTAAGTGTAGTGTTTGTTAGGCCCCTCAGTGAGCTGATTCAACTCACTATGCAGCACCAACTAATCCAGCAAAACAACAGTTTTAAAAGGAAAATAGTATTCTCTGGGGCTAGTGAGAGAACTGGCTAACAAGGGACCTAGTGGTGCCAGAGCCAGTGTAAGGGTGCTCTGGAGCCAGGATCAGGAATGAAAAAGAATGACCAAAACCTTTCAAGAGCAGAGAACCTTTAGATCAGCTCAAATGCTGATAAAACTGCTATGTAAGATACTGTGAAGACACTTTATCAACCTTATTAATTTCTTCCCATCTGGTAATGGAAAAAACTGCACTTCTGACTGGACAGAAAACTAATCCTGAGCCTGCCTCTCTCCTCTTCCAAGGGATTGTTTTTCAGGCCCACCAGTAAACTAATCTGACTTGAGTGCACAGTGTGAACACCAGAGCTAATGCACGGGACAGAACAGGTTGGTTCTTTCAGCTTTAACTCCTAATTAGCTTGTTTTAACTAACCTTGAAACCAAAGGGTTAGTTACAGTTTATCTTCACGGCCTGAATCTTATATGCAGGTATGCTTAAAACAATGAGATAAAAGTACTGTTCATGTTGCAACAAAACTGTATTACTGTATAAATCTAATATGAAGCTTAAAAAAAAATCTCTTTTAAAAACAAGAACAATGAGAAAGATACTTTCAATTACTGCAAATGCTTGAAAAATAAAGTTTACCAATATACTTAACATGAGAAGCAAAAGCCTTCTCTAACAGTGTATCCTTTAACTCAATGCACTGTCTCAGGAGAAAACTGAATTTAAGAGAATAATCTACATAAAGAAGTATGTAATGTTAAACGTTACCTACAGCACACACAAATAATTAGAGGTGATGGATTCTGAAAAGCTCACCGCATCAAATTAATTCTCTGTCAAGCCTGACCCCATCAGAGAGGTAATACTCCCTAAAATATTACAAAATGCACTGCAAAGATGCAATAATTTGTAGGTACCTTAAAGTTTTATTTCCTGTTGCTCCCCAGTACTCCCCAGACTGTCAGTCTGGGTCAGTACTCACTCAGACATTTTGTATCAGAACCCACAGCACAGAGTTGCTGCAGCTGAAGAGTCACAAGCAGTCTGTGAATTTGAGCTGTGATCAAAAATGGTTTAAAGGATCAGAACAGGCCTATGGAGCGTATGCTTAACACCACTTATCTAACGGAAGATGACAGGAATGAGGGAAAAAAACCTGCCGTTTCACAGATGTTAAAACATCATGGTAAAAAATTTACACAAAGAAAAGGTATCACAGCTAACTAATGAATATAGACCAAGTCCCAAAAGATTAAGTATAAGGTAATTTTATCACTCAATTTCAAGTTGAAAATAATCAGACTAGTTTCCACAGTTTCAATGACACTACATGAGACACCAAGAACCGCATCCTGAAAGAACTAGCACAAAATAGCGGTGGTGGTGGTGGTAAACACAGCAGAAAATTTTAGAAATACAGAATCAACAGCAACAGTGGAAAAGAAGGAGAAAAAAACCAAACAAACAAAAAAAACAACAAAAGGCTCAGTGCTTGACACTGACAGAGGAAAAAAAACTCTCAAAAATAAACAGCTTGGAACACAAACTAAATAATTCATGGCCCACGCTGAAGAGGGGGCATGTGCTGGTCATATGTTTAGCGTATGTTATTGGCACCATTCACCAGCATGTTCCATGTTGTAATAGCTTAAACATTTAAATTTGAAATGCGCTGCCTTCAGGGACGACATGATCTGGGCAGCCCTGACGAAACACACACCACTCAAAATGAATACATGCTAATTTTGGCTTGCAGGTTATTTCTCCATACTCCAAACAATGCTTTGCTTGGCACTAACACATTTGAAGAGCTTATATTAAATATAACCAGTGGTAGCGTGAAGCAACTTCTAAAACCAGTAGACTCAGTTTATGTAAGATTATATAAAATGACTATTGTAGTATCTGTGATTCTTAGAGGCAACTTTGTTTGGATCCATGCTACGGATTATATGTGCATACATTTAAACTTCAGAACAGCAACACTTTGAAGTTGTGCTCAACTTCTCTGCATATTCACAGTCTCAAACATAGCAATATATAATGTGATGCAGCCTGTTGCCCAGATAACAATTAAATGCAATGGCGTAGGTTTAGGACTCCAAAACACAGGGGAAAAAAAAACTAATTCAGTTGGAGTTCAAACACGCAACTTCAAATACCTGCTTTCTGTACCAGCCAGCTCTGCCTCCCCACTCTACAGTCATTTCCTTTTCTGTGAAAGTTAAACCAAGAAAAGCTGCTTCTAGTGCTGACACATAGAGCTCATTTGAGAAAGGATCACCACCTCACTACTGTATGCTAATTCTGAGCATATCAACCCTTTCTGCGTTCAAACCAGCAGCTATGATTAGATCAATTTACTTCCTTTTAAATACCCATCCTGTAGTATTTTAAGTTTAAATCCCCTAGAGCGATTTCTCTTTCCTTTGTATTTCTGTATTAAATCATTACCTGCACAAGTCAAATCCTGTCTCCATTTAGAACATCTTTAAGAGGGTTATTCTAATGACTTAAAGATGGTGTGAACCATCACAATACAAGTATCTAAAGACCTTTTGGATTTAAAAATAAAAGTCTCCTTCACTCAGTGAAGAACTTATCTGCTCAACTTCTTACTCTCCCTGTACCAGACACTGTCAGTGTGTTCTCAGTCAGCAATTTATTTACCACAAAATGTCCCTATAAAAACAAAGGGCAGTCATATACGTTCTCTTCTTTAAATCTCTTGGGGAAAGTTTGAACAAACAGCTACCACAAAGACAAAACAGTCATAAGTAGCACAAAATTGCATTAGTGTAACACATCCAGTAACCAACACTTCCTTAATCAGAACCCAGGGATCTCCAAGTTGAAATGCAATGTCACTGCAACAGACACCCAACCCCCCTAGTACTCACCTATATTCATCTGGAAGTAATTAACCCTGAACTACTCAGACCTTCAAGATAAGAAATTTAACTGGAAGAACTAATATCAAACGTTGTTGCAAAAAGAAAAAGTTGCAGACACAATAGTTTACCTTGGAGACGAGGGACATAAACACGTTTCAGTACAGGTATGGAATCAGAGTAAGTATTATGAAAGTTACCAAAAACACAACCTGTCTTCTCAAGCCTCCCCAAACAAAAAGAGGTTTGGCCAACACATTTCTCCATTGCTGCCTCCCATGTTCATTTCCACAACTGCAGGGTTTTTTCTTAATTTCAAAAGCTGTAAAAAAGCCTAATTTTTACAACCAACATTTCTGATTAATCCACCAAACTACCAAAAAAACTAACCCCAAACTTAAAACTTCTATAGAATTTATTTTATCCTTCTGAGAGCTGAATTATTTATTTACATTCACATGCTTTTTTTTTTTTTTTTGCATGGTTTGCATGCTGCTTTTCTTTAAATGCTTAAAAACACCCATTTTGCTGATAACCTTAGATAATAATGAATAACCACACATAAGAATCTTGGGTACTTACTAGCCCACAGCAGACCAAACTTATTTATAGCTAAGTAGCAAGCTGGGGTTAGTGATCTCTTCCAGGCTCAACAAGCTTCCAACCTCAGAATAACCACACCATAAAACAAGCAGGGTTATTTCACTACTGACGGGAAAGTAAACATTTGTGTACTAGCGTCTGCTTGCAGATGATTGCTCTGGCTGCCTGTATTGCAGTAGACAGTAAAAGCCACTCACAACAGGCCAAAATTCAGGAAGGAAATTTAAAATCTTGATCACAAATTGCTTTCAGAATTTAACTTACATCTTTAAAACACTGAGACAGGTGGAAGGATCTGAATTTTTCTCCCAACTGTGAATGAGGTTTCCCATTTCATCTTCAGACAAGTTTCTTTAGCACTTAATTAGTGACAAATTTTTCTATGTGAAACAGGTAATATTCCCTATATCCTACGATGCAGTTAGAAAAAATGACTAGATGAGAAAACAGCAGCTTAGCCCACAGAAAAAGCTTCAAAACAGAAAACAGCCAAGAAAATTAGATTTTTTAAAAGTTCTAACAGAATTCTGGCAGAATCTCAGTTATAATGAAGAAAGTTTTGTCACAGAAAGCCTGGACATTCACAGAATTGGATATTCAAGGAAAGACCACCAGTAAAAATGAAACACTTCCAGAAAAGCCTGTTTTGTCAGCTTGCTGCTCACTGTTCCCTCCATCTCACCCCATTCCTCTGCTTAACCACTCACAAGAACTTGTATGGTTCAATCAGCTCACAAGAACTTCTGAAGTCACTGTGTGTGTTCTGCTCAAACAGCAGCACTCTTCAGAGGCCAGCAGTCCTTCAGGAGGGAAGAAAAAAAAAGAAGGGATGCAGCCAGTCAAGAACTAAGTAATGAAACAGGCAAGAAATGATACAGCTTTGTACCATTCACCGCAGAAGGTTATTTTGTCTTGCCAGGGTTCACAAGGCATTTGAGCACTGTTAAACAGTTCTGGAATTTGCTGATAATACAGACTAGTTGCATTTCTCAGCTTTATGGACAGACCAATACCAGGAAAAGGTTTTAATAACAAAGGCTTGAATTTCAATTCAGGAGGATAAACAACTAAAGTTCTACTGCAGTTTCTACCTACTGCATCTCTTTCCTGTGTTGCTAAATGTGCCTGTCATCTGAACATTTCAACTGACATACACACTGTGGTTTCCAGGTCCAAAATGTTTGTAGCGATTATCAATATCTAGAAAGCTGAATGAATAATATTACGATCTACCACAAACTGTGGAGCCCACCCTAAGCTCAGAATTCAGTTCTGCATTCATTTCAGAATCCACATTCATAGCAAAGGGTAACCACCTTAAACTACCGCATTTATTCTTCAGCTCAGTAAAGTAGCTACAAAAGTGCTGCCAGGAAGAAGGCTGTACTCTAACTCTTGGTAGTATTGGAAGTCAGACTGCATGAGGATGAATTTCATTATTCTATGAGAATCTCATTACCCAATCCAGTCATTTTAATAAAGTTACTTAAGAATAGATTGCACACTCTTCAAAGCAATGTTTTCATATCATTTGAACAGCATAACAGCTCATCATTTGGCTTGCAGCCCCTAACGCTACTAAAATGCACATACGCTTAGTAAGATGAAAGGGCAGAAAGAACCAAAGCCATCAACCCCTCTACCCAATAAAAGAATATCGTGGCTCAGATCTCCACACACACACACGAAAGCACTTCAGTTGGTTACCCCAAAAGCAGCGTATCAACCGATGACCATATAAGACAGAACAGGCAGAATACCTAGTAGAAATCCTATCTGAACCTAACCCAGCCACACCCAGAATATTCACACGTGTAAGGAAAGGAAATAACTTGCTTCCTTTAACACATCTTTGCTCAATACGTTATTTAATGCTTACATGTGTGGAAGTTATAAACAGGATTCTGACTGATGATAATTCATGTAATACACTCCTCCTGACTTCTGTCGGCATCCAAGTCCACTGAATACCACACTGGAAATGAAGGATGCTTTTTGTTATCATCTGCTCCTCCTCCAAATGATTGTTTTTCTTAAATGTTTAACATCATCCCCTCTGAAGGACGTCTCAGAGCGACAGCTGGAAGACAATTAAATCAGACCAGGGAGCAAATGCACAGGTACTTTTCAAGCCTGCTACCTAAGCAGTTTTGGAAGGCTGGATCAACTAAACTTATTTCTTGACTACTAACACATTTGCCTTAAATGGCAGTCTGGTTTTACTGTCCTGCATAAAGAAGGGAAAGAAAAAACTCTCTCTCAAATGACCACTTTTTTTTTTTGAGATGTTTCTGCATCCTATCAAGCAGAGACCCTCTAAAGACAACACAGGAAATGCAGATCACATCTGATCTACATGCACAGACAACTTCAGCAGATTTACATATTTCCTGAAAAAATACTACAGATATATGCAGACCCTGCAATAAAGGACATGCAAAAAACAGAAAGGTTTTCTTCAAAAAATTTTCTTCAAACAATTGAATTTCAATTGAGCAACTGAAATTCAAACTATTTTCTTCAAAAAAACTTTTTCTTTCAGGCAAATGATAGAATGCTGCACAAACTCTAGTCAGTCACCTCCCTTACAGGTAGAGAAGTCTGCTTTCCAAGATAAAAGGGCTTTTGCATGGGGGGGATGGGATGACTACAAACAAAAAACAACACAAAATTTTTTAAAAGGACCATCTACCTCCATTATATCCTTAATGTTCAGTGTTGCCTAGAGCTTGTGACTTCCCTAGCCTACAATATACTTCAAACACCAACTGGACTAATCACCTACGGAGCAAGGTCTACCTCTAAACAGAAGATACAATGATTTAGCATATGGAACAAAGACCATACGCTAATGCTGTCCTCTGCCATGAGATGATTCATAGCCAAGCAACTTACACCCCTTTTGCTCTAGTGGTTTTCTCTATGTATTCACATTTACGCAGAGATTAAAAAAAGGGACAGAAAGCACATATTAACCAAAGGTATGACACAGCTGAGTCATCTCAGCATCCAGTCTACTTAGATTCACTTTTTTTTTTTATTTTTTTAACTTAAAACAAATACTTAGCATAGCCCTTTATCAAAAAGCATGCTGTCTCAAGAACTGTTAGGATTTGAACATGTTTATATTACGCTGCAAGTGCTTTTTTAATACACCAAAATTATTTTTGGTCTTCTACTGTTTTGGATGTTTCTTTTCCTTTCCATTTTTACTTCATAGAGCATAACAGCTCTTATAACTGCAGTTCCTTAATGTATGATTCCACAAGACACAGCAAGCTGACGGTTGCCGAAAGTCTGTGCAGGCCCACCACATACTTCGTGCCAGCTCTACTGCTTGCCAGACCTCTCTGTGAGCCACTTCAATGCAACAGAAAACCACCCAAAAATAGCAAAAAAAGCAGACATCAGTGGCTTATGGAACATCTGATGAGTTTCAAGGCCAGCACAACCTGCAGTTGGGAGCACTGCAGAAAACAAGACCTTCCCCTCCCATGCTCCATTTCAGCAGCAGTGAAACACTAGATTAGCTCAGATGCTCATGAAAGCACAACCTGTGTTTCTAAAAAGCAAGACCCCAGATCTTTCTGAATCCCATTTCCCAAATTAAATATCAAAGTCAGAGCCTCCTTCCATTCTGTAAGGATAACAGTTATATTACTTCTCAGTCTCAGCTCTTAAATTTGAGGTGATCTTTCCACCTCAAGTTCCAATCTTTTTTCAAGCATCCCAGCAAACCCCTTCATTTCTCCTTGCGTAACAGCTCCAAACCCCATTAATATCCTGTCCATATCCTAAAGCAAAACACATTGGCCTATGTCCCCATCTTTCTCATGTACTAACTGAATCCTCCTCTTCCAGTTTTCTTATCTGTACCTGGCATGATGCTAAAATCATCCTCTTTACCATTATTCTTACAGGGTTTTTTTGCTTGCTTAAATAATCAGCCTGTTCTGGTTCAAATTTGAACTTAGCCCCACGCAGAATTTTGCATGAGTACATTCACCCTTCTCTTGTCTAAGCATTACGCTCTTTAAATCTTATTTAAGTCCCTGTCTCCCCTCATTGCTACACAGGCCTTCTTCACCTAGCTAGAAAGACCAGAAGATAGCAGTATCACCTACGGAGGGAAATCCTTTTCTTTAAGGGTCAGCTTCCATCATTTACACTTTCCAACTACTTTCCCTGTATGTTTACTGCACTGATACTGTAAACCAACACGTCTGTCTACTACTAAAGAATATTAACTCTGTGTATATGCCTTGTCTGCTCAAATTATCTTCTGCCTAGAACACCCCAAATTTGTCCACAGGATAATACCATGTGATAAATCAAATTTTTCATGTATTATCAGTCTTTAAAAAAGCAAGGAAAAAAACCCTCCATCAAAACAAAAAAAAATCCACCACCAAAAACCAGCTAATTATGTGTTTATCCTCATAAATAAATCAGACTTTTACCTTACATGTAGTACAACAATGTATCGTACACTGTGCTAAGACACTAACATTTCAGGTATATGTTTTTTGAGGAAATTGATGCTTTGATGGAAGTTAAACTATTTTTTCCCAGCTGTGATAGGAAAAAAATGAAGCAAAAAAGGAAAAAAGAAGGAAAAGGGTAAGCAAATTATCTGCTCCCATACTGCAATATGTCAGTAAAAATCAGAATTTAAAAGCAACTTTTAGAACACATCAGTTTGTCCATATCATCTCTGAACCAAAACCACACATTCATCTTCATTTCTTTAAATGGTTTAGAAAACCTGAATTTAATCTCAGGACAAGGTGTAAACGCTTTTTCTATTACATGCTAACCTGACTTCTTATCAACATGAGAACTAACAGGCTTATACCTCATGAGCTATATCTAAGACTCATTTGAAGAACAGGAATTTTCAAAGAATCACTGTATATTATACAAAAATTATCTCTGAAACTTCACAGTGTACTCCAATATGAAGACGAAAATGATAATGAACAAAATAATCAAAATCATTTGCATGCGAGAACACTGCTGGCAAGTGTAAATAAACAAATGCCCAACTAGATGTTTGATGCCTTAGAAGCAATTTTAATTAAAAATCAAGCCAAGCACTGACTCCTTGTTAAAACACATAATAAAAAGTCTCTTGCTATAACCCAATGGGAGATTATTAAAAAAGGGACTTGCAGAGGAAGTAAAGGCTGAACAGCTAAGAAACTTTACCTACTTGTACCTCTTCTAGCCCTAAGCCATGAAATTTCATCCAACCATACCTATACTGCACCTAATTGCCAGGTCTGACTACAGCAAGGTTTACTTTTTTTTTGTCTAAAGCACCATTTCCAAGAAGGTACCTATTTTTGATCAGCAGAAGATGGTGAAATGGAGATACCACCATTCTTCTTAGTAAGCTGTTCCAGCACTGCTAAAAATATGTGCTTAGTTCAAACCTTCAGAGTTCAGTTTACAGCCTCTGCGTTTTTATACCTGTGATCCATCAGCAAGCCTTTCAGCACTCTAATTCATCCCCATAAAAGTATATGTGCACCAACCCAGCCATCTTGCACTCCTTTTTGACAAGACAAACGTATTGAACTCCTTAAGTTCCTCACTATTTGGGATTTCCTCCAGCCTTCAATTCTTTTTTGTGATCACTCCCTTAAACCCTTGCAGTTTTTTTGCAAGATTCTTTAACGCAGATTTTGATTCCAGAACCAGATGAAGTTCCAGCACCTCTCTGTACTCCCTGATATAGCTCCCCTGTTTCCACACAATCATCACACCACCCAGCTTTGACACATCATCTCAGTACAGGCATGTAATGATTTCTCTATAGTCATGACTTTCAAATGCACTCTGCTACTACTTTTCAGAACAGTTTCCTACCCTGCAGATCTGGCCTGCATACCTTTTGAGACGCCTTTTTTTTTTTTTAATGGATTCACCCAATCCATTTTTTGTCCTCTTTATTTGTGAGGACAATATCTACCAACATTGATATCTGTAAATACTTATTAGCAACTGCATTTACTTCAGATCACCAACAACAGTATCAAGTGGCAATATCAAGTAGTGATGAAGTATTTTTTTTCATGATTTAGTGCTAAGCTGCACATTACGCTAACCAGCCTGTGTTTTCCCAGAATTCTGCTATTGGAAACACAGATAATATTTTTTTTTTCAGTATGGAGTTCTAGTTACATGAAGCATTTTGTAGTTAACACTTCTCCATCCCTGGAGATACTCAGAATTCAAACAGACAAGGTACTGAGCAGTCCAACCTATGTTGAAGTGATTCCTGCTTTCAGCAGGAGTTTGGCTGGAGGTCCCTTCCATAACTCAATGTAAAACACTGAATTAGAATTAATTCCAGTCAACTTTATACTACTTTTGTTATGCTTCGTAAAGCTATAATAATGACATGTCTCAGGCTATTTTACTTTACAGCTCCGATTCTACAAATGCTCAATTCCACATGCATCCTTATCCACATGAGCTGTCTTGCTGAAGTCAACAGGAATGTTTACAGTTCAGCACGGACATAACTGTTTGCCAATCTGCTCATGTTTTTCATTTTATTTGGTGCACATGGACAAACAAAAAGGTGATGTGTTCATATAAACATTCATTAAGACATTCTGAAATTTTGAATATTGAAAATTTTGCTCCCACAAATACTCAACTGTGCAGCATACGTGAAGATGATGATTTGTAAAAGTTTATGATTTGCCATACTGACAAGGACAGAACAGTACAGAAGCACATGCAGTAGCTGCAGCAGAATCACGCAAGCAAATGCAAAGAAACAAAGACTCCAATCATGTATAGACCTTCTTTAGCCCTATAAAAAATGATATATAACAAAATTACAAAGATTTGCACCAGCTCTTCAAGTAACCTACTAAAGCCTCAGCACCCTCCAGTGATACAACACTAGTGATGAAATCTTAACTGAAGAATATAACGTTTATTTTCTATGCCATCCAATATGGAATAGCTGCAGAATAAATACGGTTCCTCCTTTCTGACTGTTTTATCTAGGTCAAAAAACTCCTTAAAGGCAGGAAGTCACAGGAAACAAATGTCACTACACATCAACTTTTCATCACGAAAACAAGCAAGACAGTAGATAAAACCACCACCTTCCCAATATTTCAGTACGAAGTTCCATGAAAGACATCAGCTTATCAGTAAACACAAGACTGTTGTGAAAACTCATTATAGGCTGCAAAAGAGATGGCCTCACAGTACCATAACAAATTCATAATTTTCTTAAAAATTTTTTTTCCAGTGTTTTATGTAATTTTACATAAGGTAACAGGACTTGAGAGGTCTTGAAGGCACTGCTGTATATACTGAAATATACAGTAAATCAGATGCATAGTCACCTTATTTTGAATAGCTTTGGCGTGACTATGAAAAAATCTTTTGCTTTGTGCATAAGAATTACACATGTGCAAAAAAAAAAACAACAAACAACCCCAAAACAAAAAAATACCAAAAACACCAAAACCAACAGCAGCAAAATTCCTACACAGCAGAATTATTCTCTAAAACACATTTACCTTCATGAGGGACTAATATTTACAAGACAATGTCATTTCCTGATTATAAGCAAATTAACCATACACGCTTACTTTGAAAAGCAAGGGTGAAAGATGAACTTATTTTCTTTATTAACTTTTTTAACTTACACTTTATCCGATGGCAGAAGTTGTCTCTTCCTACTCAAACACAGTGCATTCCACAACCAGAGATCAGTATTGCATTTTGATTTAATTAATGCAAAGCAAAGAATTATTTAATTTACATATCTCTTACCTCATTATTACAACTGAAGGCAAGAATCTCAAAATTCTCTTTCAACTACATATTCTTGGAACAGACAGTTTTAATACTGACTTTGCACCTTTAAATCAAAACAACACTAATCTCACTGTCATATCACTGTAACTTAAGAGATGATAAAGAAACAATTAATTTTTAAGATTATTTCCCAGTTTATAGTATTTCATATAACTATAAAAACAATGTACTTACTCCTAGAGCTAACTACAAACGTATGAACATGCATAAGATCAGTAAAATTGTCGAATTGGGTACGGAAGTTTCATATACATATCAAACACACCAACAGAAAAAGCAAAGCATGTGCAAATTCATCCAAATATAAAACTGTTTAAGCTTTACCTCAACTACCTGATTGGTGTATGACAATTTGCAACACCGTTTCAGTAACAAAAAATTCACTCATAAGGTGTGTGCAATTGAGACAGAAATATGAAAAAAATGACGACAGAAACAACTGTAACACAAACTATGACTATAGAAACTTCACGCTCATCTATTTTCATTTCAAATAATACGCGTTCAACTTTCTTCCTCCTACGTTCCTTTTCAATCATATCCCGCTTATGTGAGAACACTACTGCTACTGAGTTTGACATTTGCAAATCCTACTCTAAAGTAGCCAAAAAAACACCTATAAACGTAGCCCAGTTAACCTGATCAGTCATTATGGCATGGGACACAGTGTCTGTTAAAGAAAGTAAATAAAAGTTTCTGAAATCTGATTCATGAGTCACAGCCAAGTCCAACATTTCTTAGTTTTATGCTTAGAGATAATGTGTAAGTAATTCATGGTTTTAATACAACCAGTATGGAACTCCAAAATCCTCCTCTGAACACAAATCAACCATAAGGTCTCAAACATTTCAGCCAGCTGTCTTCCTTACGAGCAACGCTGTCTATCAAAAGTGTTGTCAAGAAAGGGAAAAAAGCAGGTGCCAATCCAGCCTGAGGTAATTAATCTATAGTTACAAATATATTCCTTGAAAAAAGTGTTTCGTTTGTTTTCTTAAAGTATCTGACACTTATATTCAGAAAGAATATCTTTAAAACATAAACCATAAATCAAAAACAAGCAAAGATCATTCTTCCTAAGCTAGCAAGGAACGCTACCTAAGGAGATGTTACAATCGGTTCACCTCATCTGTTAAGCCAAACCTGAGCTCTTTCCAGTGAGAAATTTTCCTTAAGCATGCATGCAGCCACAGCTCTAACTCATGCAGCAACCACATCTTTGCGTATAACATAAGTAACTGCAATAAGATGACAGAAAAAAGTGCACTGATACATGAAAGGTTCTCTGCAATGTGTTGCGCTATTTCCTGCTCAGGTAATGCTGAACACAAACTTTTCCAAGGAACTGACTTAGTTAATAGATATACTTGAACCTTGTTCAGAATCTACTGGCTTTCATCGGCAGGAAAGCTTCCACTACTTAAAAGGCAGCAATAACCCCACTTTGTAGACCCAGACCACAAGACCAAACTAAAAATATTGATGCAGCCCTCCGCATACTTGGAGGAAAAGCACGAGAAGACAAACAAATTTTTAGTTTGCAGCCATATAGGCTTGACTTAGGATTAGTTTGTAGATGTTACACTGAAGTGAAACATACTCGACGTGATTTAATGTAAGAGCTCCCATACTTAGTAATGTAAAGAATTCTATAAATGAATGACAGAAATGGGAGAATTATTTACTGTCTCTTATTATAAAAGAGCTAACTTAAGTTGCATCAAATGAAATTACCAAGTGTCAAGTTCAAAAAAAACCTCAGCAAAAAGAGGTATTTTTTCCAACACGGGCTCCAATTATGTTGCGGAACTCACTGCCCAAGGATGTTGTGGATATAAGAGTTTTACAGGGTTTTAATTTTTTTTTTTTTTTTAAAAGAGAAAAAATGCGAACAGTAAATGTTTTTAACTCAAAAAGAAATCAACTCTGGTTTTGGGATCCAAAAGAAAAAACAAGGGATACACAACCATTTGCCTTTATCCATTTTTATGCTCCTCCCTAGGCATCTGCTGCTGACTGCTCTTGGAGGCAGGTAATGGACTAGACGCATCTTTGCTCTGACTCAGAAACGCTGTTCTTATGTTCATGGTATCTTGTTTATGATTCAGAAATATATACTTCCACAAAACCAAAACCAACTACTAAAATAAAAAATACATGGTTTTGTCAAAATGAACAAGACATTATCTTGGAACAGTCGAGCCCAAGATGTCAGGATCTTCATGTAGTCAAATGGTAACATAAAGAGCACATCCAAGAAACCCAAAAATGAAAACAAAACAAAAAAACTTCTTCAGAGCTAAGCTGTACCCAGAAGCCAGTCTGCTTTTTCCAGCTGTATCAGTTACATCTGTCTGGAATCCTGCCTCTCCAAAAGCTGTACACAAGAGCTCTGTGAACAACTGCTGCTGTGCCCAGCACAAAAAGTATTTTTCAAGCCAAGTACCTCAAAAATCAAATATTAATGTTATTATTTACCTAGCAATATATCCTAACAATGCTTTCACTGAAGTCAGGGGAAATTTGACAAGCATCAATGAAACCAATTAAAAAACATGAACTTCATGAACTGGAGAGTGATAGCCCATGCCTCTTAAAAGTAGTTGCAAAGGACTAATTGAACTGCTTTGATTTGTGTGTATTTAACGGGCAACTCTAAAACCTCTTTCAGCCCATGCCTCTGTGTGTTACGACATTGACAGAGGAGCTACTTACTGGACATGAACAAAAAAATTGCTGTTTTCCCCCCATTTTATTCACCGAACAAGATGACAGCTGGTTTGTATATACACAAGTACCTATGTGAGTCTGTCAAGAATTGGAAAAACAAAAACACACTTCCCACAGCCACTACCTCCTGCTTGAGAACTTAAACATTTGAATTGTGAGCAAGGCTTCCAGGGAAGCATTAAAAATAGCAACCAGAACAGTTATCTTAACGCGCAGTAATGCCATGTTTCATGGCATTTATATCTGTAGAAAGAAACATGCCTTTATTATAGCTAAAAGTACACTCTAACATTAATAATTTAATTTCCCCAGCAGATGTTAAAAATGTGTGTGTTTTGCAGGAGATGAGAAAGTTGTATTTCTGTTTTTCCCTTCCAAAAACAGGAAGTTCAATAACATTATTAATGCAATCATATTTAAAAATTGTGCTGAAATAAAAAAAAAGAAAAAAAGGCCAAGGACAATGGAACTACATACAATTATTAGTGATAATTAAATAAGACCTTTCAAGTCTGTAACAATATTTTACTTGGAGTCATCCGTAAGTCACTACCGATTAGACAAAACAGAGATGGACCCTCCATTCTTGGTTTCCAAGATCACTTAAAAACAAACAGAAGGAACAGGCCACCCTGACTTTTTTAAGCTTCACCTGCCATTAAAATTTCCAATGATCATGTAGTCATAGGCAAAGCACATCACTGGCAACATAGTAGGATTAAACAACAACAACAAAAATAGATCTAGTGATTACTTGAGCTGGAGGTTAGCAATCATCAATGTCGAGTTCATGCCAAAACTTTCTTTTCAATCATGTTTCAACTGTTAATTAATGTTTACATTATACTGAAGTAACTAAGTTTGATTCTTAAAATCCAGGAGATCATCTTCAGAGCGACCAGTTAAATCTACAATGAAACTCAAGAACACGGCTACAAACAGTATTAGTCATCAGTAATTCACAGTAATGACTTGCTGTAAGCAGATAACGTCTGCTTTGCATTTGCCTGAAGGCTCCTGTGTTTAAAAAAAAAAAAAAAAACAAAAAAAAAAACTTTGCAAATAATGAAACTACTATTTCCCTATACAACTCCAGTAAGCCTTTCCTTTTATAAACAGATTATTTTTAAAAGCAATAAAGCAGCATTTGATCTTAATCACCAATCTGACTATGACCCTGTAGATTTTGCCTGCCCTTCAAGATAAAACTCATCCGTGTGCCTGTTGACTAAAGAAATCCTAGTTCACCCAGCACACACACTGCTCCATTGTTTCCAGCCAGGACTGAAGGTATGCCACCTTTTATTTACAAGACTTCATGGAAGATCACACCTACATTTTGTAACCAGGAGATAACTACTGCAACCAGCTTACAGATCTTGAAACTGAAGGCTACTACCATGCAGTCTAAGAAATGGTGTAATCACTGAACACAGTTTCAAGCAAATGCTAGTTTCTGTAACACCACCCACGTACACTCGTGAAGAAATTTTAACTGCACAGAAGTTTTCATCATTGTTCAATAAAGAAGTGACACACAAAAAAATCCTTCAGCATTTTCCTTCCCCTTACAAAGCGACAATGATAGAAAGAACTAAAATAAATGACAAGTCAATAATTACTTGGACAGCATGAAGAAGCAATACTTTTTCTTTTCCTGAGGTCTTAAGCATTTAACAGAATGCTACTGACTAAATTACTCGAACTAATTCTAGACTGTTTGCAATCAACATATATAATGCCCAGTGACTTGCTTGCAGTTAGTGTATTATACCAAATTGTTTACAAAGAAAAAAAGTATTTGATCTGTATTTCATAAATGTGTTAGATTAAAATATAGATTAAACACATGCCAAATAACTATTAATATTAAAAAACAGAAAGCAAGAATAGATGTTACAGTTAAAGGTCAAACAAGTCATCCAACTGTATTCATGATTATACAACTCTACACATACTGGCACTGCTAAACCCTTTCAGAATGAGCATTTCCTAGAAAGCAGAAAGGTTAGACAATTTGATTTTCACAGAGGAACCAGGTGGGGAAACTATCATTAAGATGTCAAAGCGGAAAATATACACCATCAACGTCCTAAACACAGTTTAAAAACTTGTAAGGTGTTAAGACTGTGCTACTAACGGCATGTGTTTTATAAAGGTAAAATGCTCGTCACCTTCTAGGTATCTCTTAGTCAAGACAGCTAAAATATACTAATCCAAACCACTTTCACTTTTCCTACATGAGACTCCTCAAAACATAGCTTACTTATTTACAGTTCAACTTATCCTTAAACATAGTAAGTAGGTAGGCCTCACATACTCCCCTAGAAAATTATTTTGCAAAGACAGTTAATGTTTGGTAATGGCAAAGGAATGCATTACCATTTAAAAACTCTTAATACCTTTGTCGTCGCGTAAGGAAACGCATTTTAAAACATTAAGACTAGCAGAAGTACTTCATGCGGATGATTCAGTTTACCCATAAAAATAAACGTTACGGTTAGGCAAAGAGGCAGAAACTACCACAGATTCAGAAGGCAATCACACGAACAAAACACCACCCCTACACGCTGCAAGAGCACCAAGGGTGTTCCAAGATTTACTCAGCACTGATCTTAAATTCAGAAATCCCAGATATGTGGATAACCACTTGACTGGCTTCCTTTGAAGGACATAAACAATACTCAAGGGTGTATCCAATTCTATTTGCTAATTACAATACCTCCAAGCACTGTTGCAGACAGATTTGCTCCCAAACTCACAACAGATACTGCTACGTGCAAAGGCACAGCACGGGAGGAGGGTCACCATTTGCCAATCCCCGGCGCTGCCGGGGTCTCACGCCTTCCACCTGTACCCCCGGCCGCCGGAGGGGCCGGAGCGGGAGGCGGATGTGCCGGCGGGGCCCGGGCCACCGGAGGAAGGACACATCCGAGGGCAGCGGGCGGAGGCGCCGGTGCCCGGGTGGTGCCGGGGAGAAGCAGGCCTAGGGCACCGCTCAGCCGCGTCGCCAGGACGGGGTCGGCTCCCTGCCTGTCAGACGCTATGTGCCAGCCAAACGGCGACGGGGACAACCGGCGCGTTTGAGCAGCGGCACCACCCCCGCGGCGGCGGCAGCCGGCCCTCCCGGGGAGGACGGGGCAGCCGGGCGCGGCGAGGCGCCGGCGGGTGGGCCCGGGCCGGGCCCGGTGCGACGGGGGAGGACGGCGGGCCCGGTCCCCGCTTTACTCACACTCGGGGCAATTGCAGCGGCGGCGCCCCCCGCCTCTGGAACACGCCGTCCACGAAGACGCCGTTCTTGCCGAGGCAGCGCAGGTAGAAGTCCCCTCCGCCGCCGCCGCCGGTGGCAGCTGCGGGGTCCCCCTGAGGCTGAGGCGGAGGCGGCGGCCCGTCCGCGCCGGCCGGTGGCGGCGGCGGGGGAGCAGCGGTGAAGATCTCCAGGTGGCGGCGGGAGATGAAGCTGGAGTGGCCCATGCTCACGTCCACCGAGCCCTGCGACGAGTTGCGGCCGATGGTCACCGAGCGCTTCTTCATGAGGTACTCAAACTCCCGGCCCTCCAGCCGCGCCACGGCCGCCGCCGCCGCCGCCGCCGCCATCTTAGCGAGCGAGGGAGCGGGCCGCCCTCCGCTGCGCCCCTCCGCCCGCACCGGCCCCGCAGCCGCAGCCGCCGCCAGACACAGGCAGGGAAGGGGACGCCGCTCAACCCAACCTGACGCAGTCCGCCGCTGGCTGATGGACGGCGGCGCCGAGCCAATGCGCGGCCCGCACGCCCATGGGGCTATGGCGGCGCGGCCAATGGCGAGCGGCGCCGAGGCCAGCGCCGCGCAGCACGTTCGAGTGTCGGGGCCCGAGAACACGGGAAAGGCCCGGAAAACACGGAGTAGATCCGGGCGCGGGGGAGCGGAGCGACCCTTGTCCCCCGCCCCGGCGGGGGCGGCGGCGGCGGGAGAAGAAGGGCTGCGCCGAGCCCCGGGCCCTGCCGCGGCGCTGGCGGCCCGAGGGAGCGGCGGGGCGGCTCCTCCCCGGCCGGCCGGGAGGGGAGGCAGAGCAGGGCAGGGCGGCGCGGAGCCTGCTGGCTCAGCCCGGCGGGGCCGGCCCGCCTGCCATCTTCCTCGCCGTAGCCCCTTCCCTCCCCGGGGCCGGGGCGGCGGCGGGGCCCCGGGCCGCTGGCACCTGCGGGAGGGCGGGCCGCCGCCGCCCGCCCCTCCCGGCCCCCCCAGCGAGGCCGGCGGCACCTCCCGCAGCCTACGGGCGGGTTTTTCACGTGCCCTCGGCTGGCGGTGCTTGAAGAAAGCGCGGGGGCGGGGGGGATAATCGAGAGCAGAACGAAGCCGAGTACCCCCACAGTGCCGGGGGGTGGGCTGCCAGCTGGAAAGCAGTTCGCAGCTCCTCAACTTCAGCCTCGAACGGCCACAGGAGGAAAAAAGAGGTTTGATACATCATACACAGCTGACGGCCTTCTAAGGGTTAGGGTAAAAGTAGAGATAAGTCCCCAGCCTGGAGTTCTGTCATAGCCGCGTAAAACAAGTACAGTGCTTTAAATTTCAAAGTTTCAGGTAAGTCAGCCTGCGCGTTTGCGCACACACACCTCGCTCGGCTTAGGTTCGCGGTAGGAACTAGGGCACAAAGAAGCAAGCTAGGGCTCTGGCACGGCACCACGGAACTAGAGATGCACTGGCTGGGTCTGTCACTCCTCCCCGAGGGCTGCAGTACACAAGGGGGAAAAGGGCACAAATAACAGCACAGGAAAAACTGATCAAGGATCCACAGCGGTGGTTTTGACTTTAAAAAAATATTACAGGCTAACAAAAAGACAACATTAATTATACTCATCTACATTGAGAATGATTTACCCGATCAAAACCTGGACACATTCGCGCGTTCCCCTCCAACCATTACAAGGCCCAGGCACTCTGTCAGAACTGAGAAACAAACAATTAAGAAACACTTTTGGTTATAAACTGTGAAGAGGATGCTAAAACATAGTTATGTCTACATGCAAATATAAACACTGCAAACACTTCACCGTAACAGCACAGAGAGCCTCACAGTATTTTCAAGCAGTTTTTGTTCAGGACTTTTTGTTGTTTGTTTGGGCTTTTTTTACAGTACTGAAGTACACTGTTTAATTCAGAAGACATTTAAATAATTTCTTCAGTGACACACACATGCTCTGCAGGAATTGAAAATAACCTTTAAAAACATTTCTATGCTCTGGACAAAAACAATCGACTCACTAACAAACATCTAGCAGTAAATTTGAAATTCAAACTTCTGTTTTTGCACATTCGAGTCAACAGATCTTTAACTGTAGAAATATTTTATGTATGCTTAGGAACGGAACACAGTGCCCGCTACCTGCAGAGTTATGGCAAACCTTATTTTTACGCCTGGGATTGTATCAGCACTTGTTCTAAGCAGCCACAATACAATTCCATACTGGCTAAGTCCATTTATATGATCACAGACACACATCAGATGCAGCAAAATACAGCAACAGTTTAAAGCTTTGCTTTCTTTTACAGAAAACTTGAGTTAAATCTTGCCCACACTTTGGTATTTAGAATCAGACTTTCTTCTATACCAACATATGTTTGGCACAGAAAATGTGGAGCATCAGAGAGCCAGTTATGACTCCCTGATTCTCAGCTTTTTTTTATCCCTTGGCTCTGCTGCGACTATGGAAATGTTGTGCCTGCTTTGCTAACAATCGGGTAGGGATCCTGAGGGGTAAGCCGGCTGAAAATTACCGATGGATTCCCATCTCCTAACACACCCCCGCACCCGCGGAGAGAGAGAAAACAGGCAGACTGGGAGAGCAGCCAGGTGAATTCCCATCAGGCCAGCAGCACTTTCCACCATTCTTAGAGTTGCTCAGTTTGCAAAAGTTAAAGGCATTAATGCCACTTTAACACTTTGCCGTTATGTGAATTGCAACTTCATTAATTTGTATTAATTTATTAATAACATCCAGTACTAAATTCGCAGAGCTAGTGTACCTTCCAGTTCTTTTCATAATGGAACAGCATAGAGAACACAGCTGTCGACACAGAACACTGAACAGTTTTGTAATACATGCTGAAATTACTTTTCAAGCGTCAAATGATCAGTATGATGCTCTCTAATAAGTGACTGAACGCTAGCAGAAAGCCTGTTCACTTTTGTATTACCAACACTGTAGAGCAAACAACAAAATTCTGTGTTCTGTGATTCTACAAAATTCAATTGCCAGAAGCTATATTCATTTTAAGAGGACAGCTGAGATCTTTCTGCCCATGTTCTTCTAAATTGGTGCAGATTTAGTCACTTTCTTTGTGGCCGTACAAAATCACACAGTTATAGGTCATTCCAACCTGCCCACTTGCAGTTCTGTTCTCTGTTGTATAAAGCAGGAAACAGCAGCTAGATGCGGTGGAACAACTCATGCTTACACATGGTTTTCCAGTGCTGTTGTGGGAGTCTAGGTTCCCCAAAAATCCACTCCTTCAACATAACCTGGTCCTGATGTTGGAGCTGCGTAGCAGTTATGTACTATTCCACACTTTTTTTCCCCCTGCCAGTTGAGTGTAAGCAAAAGACGTTCTTTTTCTCCGTCTGCTTTGTGTCCACCTTAACTATTCAGGACAGAACTAAGGCTCCGAGTTACTGACCAAAATTTAATGGGAGGCACCGAGTTGCTGCAGTTGCCACTGACACTGAAGTAGGTCTCAGAGCACTCATTGCGCTTCTCCACTTCTGACCCTTCGAGCTAAGTAGCCCCATCTTATCCAGTCCACATCAAACTATGCAGCAGTACCTGTCTTCATCAAAGAAATTAAGAATCAGCAGACCTTACCTGCATCATCTAACCTTAAAACAATCCGACCTAAGTTTAACAGAAATATATAAGTACTATGTAAGGTCTAATCCATTATTAGTATTTTATGTGACCAAACTTCCCTTAAATGACTACATATATTTTAAATGCGTTCTTTTCTTCTTGATGCTCATGCTATAGCAACACAAGGGCGTTCATTTACAGTCTGCTTGTGCTTGGGGCTAGTGAACTGTCATATAATCAAGTTTTCTTTCTTCGGTTTTCGTATTAGATATATGTGCTCTGTACTGAGGGCTATGAAGCGGTGAAGCAGCCTTCTCAAGATGCACTTTTTCACAGATCCAAAAGCATGGAATACTACTAGAGGAACCTGGTGAATAATCAAGTAGATTAAGTGACCCTAATTGCTTACTTTGACACAACCAGCCTTAAACAGCTTTTAAAAGCCATTAGAAGCTATCCATAATCTTTTTATTACAACAACTGTCACAAGCTTTCAGTCAGATTTGATTTTTGTTTAACAAAACCCTACAACATTAATTTGCAAAACCAGTTCTAAGTAACATTATGCGATTTAGCAAGATAAGCACTTCAAATACCAAAACCTGCACAACCAAATGAAGAAAGATTTCACATATTGATATCCCTGCACCTGACAAACACACATTTTTTTTCTATTTTCTAGGTGAGAAGCCCCTTGTAAGCAGTAACAACTTCCTCCATCACACAGCCTCAAAACCACTGCCATATACAACCACATTTTCAAGTAATCCCGATACCCATACTGGAGCTCTTCACGTGCTTAAATTTAACCACGTGTGTCAAACCTCGTAGGACTTGTGCTGCAATTTACTCATTTTCTCACAAACACATTTTGGTCAAGGGAAAAGTGTTAAAAAAGCATCATGTAATCACTGCAAAATATTAAAAATAGTGAATGATCAGGATGGTGTGAAGCTCCCTGGTTATATACCAGGTTACTTATCAATTCCTGAAGTGACTGTAATAGGAGAAAATAAAGAGCTGTACCTCAAAAAAGTTATTTTTATAGGCTTTTCTTTTTCCTTTAAGGATGTCTTTCGGTGCTCTTTAATAAAGACTGGAAAGCGTAATACTCTTGAAAATGCTTAAGACATACAGATGAACATGCTTTTTTTGTGAGGAGGAATGGGGAGGAGAGCGAAAACAGCTATTTAACTTCGGCCAGTCACTCCTTAGCGTACTATTGACCTCGGGGAGAAAGGAAATCAGTGTTGTACAAGTCAAAACTACTCAGGTGCTCGCCGGGACAGCGAGTTTTACCGGTGAACACGCAGCCGGGAGGAGCGGGGCAGGTGAGGGCCGCCCCGCCTGACAGGAAACCCGCGCTCCCCTCAACCCGCCGCCGCCGCGCGCTTCCCGCCCTTCTACCCAGCGTGCCCCGCGCCCCCGGCGCCTCATGGCGGCGGCGCCCTCCCCGCTGACTGACCGACCGACCGCGGCCCAGGGCGGAGGGCTCTGCGGGGGGCCGCCCGCCACGCCGCCGGCGATGCGGGCGGAGCGGAGCTCCGTTTGCCGGTGACGAGTGTTTGTAAACACTGCGAGGCCGTGGGCGGTGCCGGGAGCGCGGCCCCGCCCCGGTGGCTCCTGTGAGGAAAACGGCATCGGGGCGAAGCTGAGGGAGGCACTTCGCGGGGTGTTTTCTGAGGATTATTTCACAGTTACCGCACCCTCCCCGCGTTCCTGTTGACGAGTGAGGTTAAAACACCTTTCCTTGGGCTGTAAAAACATTTTTGTCAGGCGAGACCTTCACCCTCAAGTGGAACTGGGAGGCGAGTAGTCGATTTGCCCCAAACTAGAATGGAGTTAATAAGCAAAAAGATTAACCGTACGGCCCTAACGCCTCAGTTTGTTTTCAAGCAACAGCAAACAACAAAAACTCAAATGCACGCCTTAAATTGAAAGCATCCCATCCACCCTCAAAAGATAGTTATTCATAAAGCAGCTCTAAATCCCGACACAGCAAAAAGATTTTTTTAAAAGCCGTGGCAGCACTACTCTGAGTTAACTGCAAATGCAAAACCCCCATTACTTTGCAATTCAGCCTTGCATGACATATGATCTTTGCCAAATAACTAGCTAATTAATATTCACGTTTATGTTTAAAATTTTAACATCTTGGAGAAAATTGGGCCTCATGATCCAAAAGCATTTTCAATGTTTTGTTACCCATTTCTAAAGAACAAAGTTCTACTGCTATTAAGTCAAAGCATAATCAGAGAAACTGAACCTTATCAATCAGTTGAAACACCGTATTTAATGGTGATCGTTAGTTACTGCTATTAGTTATGACCCCATTGAAGCACAGTTCTACTCTAAGATTTTTCTTCAAGGTAATTTGCCATGTTTTGCATTGTATGTTCATTCTCTCTCTTCACCTGATCAAGAGGTGGGTAACAACTCTGTTTCAATAAACAGTAGTACTGGTTAAAACATACCCGAGACCAAACTGACAACTTTTCTATTTTTGCTGTTAGAATAGGTCACTCCTGCAACACCACTGTGGAAAGCATCTTTGTGGCTTTTTAATTCATTGAGAGCTCAGATTGTACAGAATATTTTCTATGCATACACAGCTGTATGTATTTGAACAGAACGATGTAACCTTCCATGAAAAGTAAGGCTGGCACTTCTCTTTTAAAGGAACAGCCCAACCAGAACAGAGTCTATTCACTACGATAGAAGAATTTTTACCCTTCCTTAATTTTGAGCAGAATTCTTTTTCAGTCTCCTTTTAGCACTCCCACATCACATACCTTTATGATACGGTATCGTAAACAAACTAAAACTTGCAAAAAAAAAAAAAAAGAAGCAGATTAAGCTGCCAAGGTCCAGCTTATCTGGAAGAGATGTTTCAGGCATCTGAAGGAGGCAACTGCAGCAGTACCACTATCATACAGGGCGCAGGTGCAAGTTCTACAAAAACAGTAATAGAAGTTGTAGTTTGGTTGGCAGAAAAAAGCAAAAGAGTAGGAGTGGAGTAAATGATAAAATGATTTACATTCATCAAGACCAGACAGGAATTATAGAAATGTGAATAAGCTAAATGAAACAGATAGCCAAAAGCAAATTAAAATCAATACCAACTGTAAATTAATAAGCATCAATAAGAAAAATGTACTTTATTCTTTTCATGACAGAGCATTCTGATTTAGCTTTGTAATTTCAGGAAGACAGAAATGAAGCTTTTATCAAAATCAGTTTGGTTTTGGTTTGGTTAGGGTTTTTTTTTTTGTTTTGTTTGGGTGTTTTTTTGTGGGTTTTGTTTTGTTTTGTTTTTTAAATAAATGCCAGTCCGTCAGCCAACAGAAAGCCAAAAAGAGAACAGTGAAAAACAGAGATGTATTTTTCTTTATGTTTGGCTTCTCCAAAATACTTCTTACTCTGTCCAGAAGGATAACTACAGAACTAAGCAGAGTTCTGAAAAGAGTTACTGAGATGATGAGGTATGAAAATGCTCTTAAATGTTAAGAAATTGCAATTGTTTTCAGTAGAGGAGAGACAAACATTATCGAAATAATATAACAAGGCACAAGCACAGTGAGAACAACCTCATGTTCCATAAACAGATATTGTAAGGTATCTTATAAGATAGATTTTATATCCTGTAAGATAGAAATTTGGCTGAATTCAAAGCACACAAAGAAAGATCCTATAAGGAATAGGATGACAGCAGCAGTATTTTCCATATACATATAAAGTATTTAGCATTATTATTTTTAATTGCGTAGCCAAAGCCTGAACAACTTAAAATAGTAATTTCTCCGTCCCTAATAGAAGTCCTACAGCACAAGGACCACCTCTTTTCTCCATTTATACAAAACCTAGCAGGAATTGGTCTTGCCCACAATTGCATTTGTAACACTGACATATGACGGAGCTGCGTGTGAATCTCTTTTCCCTTAATACAGAAACAAGATAATAAAGTACATAAGCCTCAGGTCTGGCCCAACAGATTTTCTTATGTTCCTAATAAATCTCAAAATATTCAGAATGGCTGTCAGATTTCATTGCTTTTTCTGTGAAACTTAAGTTTACACCTCATCTTCGAAACATACATCAAAGCATTTAATGATTTGATGGAAGGGAGAGAGAAAGGCACACTACTAACTTCTTTTGGGGAGGGGAACACTTGAACAGTTTCTTCTTGTAAACCAGTTTCTCTGTGGGCAGCCAGAGAAAGAAAACAGATCTACAGTAATCTGGATGTGGCGGAATTAACTGATTGTTTTCTCCCAAACTGGATGATAAGAATAAAACAAAAAGACTACATAAGTGATCTGAACCACAACAAAAAGCACTTGAGTATGATTTAGAAAAAAATGCAAACAAATGCTGTGCTGGACTGATGATGTTTGAGTCCTGTGCAGATCATAAGGTGTTCAAGCAACCTCCAAAAGTGGGAGAGAACTACAAACATTTCTGACATGCAGTAGTCTTTCCAAGATTCAGAGTCATCTTCACATGTCTGGCAACACATAAAGGACAGCACAGACTGGGCTGAGATAACTTTTTTTTTTTTTTTAAAGTTGTTGAAATATCAATACCAAAATCCTTTTGACACTGGGAACAAAAAAAAACACCAAATGAAAACCAATTTACATCTACTACAAATAGAAAAGAATGTTGAGGCAGACGGATGTCACTTACTTTGGCACTTTCACCTGGGTCATACATAATAACCACTCTAAAGGTCAGTCTCTCAGGAAAAAAACAGAACAAAACATGAGGAAAAATGGTTCCCTCCTGCAGATATGCAGAATAGGAAGAGTCAGTGAAATATCAAGATCGGGAACAGAAATATGAAGTCTCAGCAGTAAGAAAGACCCCTATAGGAGGTGTGTTAGAGAACAGCCACCCAGCAAGCCTGTGATCAGAACCACTGATGCTCAGAGAGAGTAATTACCGACAGATGTCCAACAGACAGAGGAATAAATCTCTCCTCTGAGGACTCAAGTTCTTCAAAGCTCGTCTCCTACTCTACCTCAATTTATTTTGCTAATTGAATTAGCCTGTGGTTAATTTGAGACAATACTCTTCTATTTGCATTTCATTCTCATAGAAGGAATGATGCACCAGACTATATTCAAATCAGCAAATAAACAACCACCCTCGTGACTAGGATCTGAAGTTTCTTACCAGTGTTCTTGCGTGACACCTATTACACGGCATTTTGTGAGCCAGCCCTGTGGCCAACAGGAACTGCCTGTTTGGATCATGACAACACTGAACAGAAGAAGAATGTGAAACAATTCGCTTGTAATTTTTACAGTCGCTTCAGTTAGTAACATACAGTTCTTCATTGCTTGTTACTAAATAATTGACTACGATACAAAGATGGGTCAAGGAAAAATGAACACATTGCTCAGAAAAAAAAGTTTCTCAGCAGAAGTCATAGAAAGCCAGCATGAACAGAAGCATTTATATACGTGTAACACACAACAATAAATAATATTATAAAAATAAATTTAAAGCTTTTCTAAGGATGGACTATAGCACTAGAGACAAAACTGTAACGTGCATCAACTACATAGCATAGCATATAGCGTAGTATCAGCTATGGGACTTTCTGGTATTACCACAAGCTGTTCATGCAACCTGAAACTTGCTGAGTACAAAAGCTTTGCAGTTTACTACTGAAAATACAAGACTCTCATATAGCAACCATAAAACCTAAATATGGTGAAAAAAAATCTAGCCATTTTCTAACAGGATCCTAAAATAAAAACAACTAAAAACCGTTAGTAAAATAGAGCTGAAGTATCAGTAGGCTGCAGCTGAAGTATACATACTGCCCTTTCTCCCAAGGGCACAAACTTAAAATGCAAATCAGTCACACATCACCATTAACCTTTCTAATTCAAAATATTTTTGCAAAACACGTCTCCCCGTAAATATTAATCTTAGAACATGTCTGTAAATAGAACCGCTACACAAATCCTACCCTGCAGACTGCTCTCACTGCCTTGTGGTTGGCCGGTGCCAGTAGATGGCTTGGGAAGTTCAACTAATACAAAGCCAGCAGCTCCGTGGTTTAATTAGCATGTTGGCAGGCTCCACAGATTCAACTGCATTTTTAAACTTTCTTCTAGTCAGTTTCAGGGGACTATTTGTATTTTCCCCCATCACATCCCTAATGGCACTTTTCATTCAAATTGCCTTTATTTTGCTTAATAAAGCTTTTTTTTTTTTTTTTCCTCCTCCCCAGAAAACACTTAGTAAGAAGCTATTTGCAGGAATCAAGCTGATTGCTGATGTAAGCACAATTATGCAGACTGGCCTGTGACAAGTAACTCAACGCATTTACTTTGTCATACACTGTTATAGAGCTCTCCAGTAATGATTTTATTTGCAAGTTTGGGGTCAGGGATGGTTTGTTTTCCCATCTGACTGACCTTTAGGCAGAGGTTTTTTGTGTTTTTTACTTCCTCTAGCTTTTAAGAGAAATGTTGATCAATGTAAGAGCATCTTTTTTAATTTCAAAGGGGGGAACTTTGGCCCACTCTCAGGCTGGACAAGCCTTGAAGGCAGCATTATGAATACAGTTTGTGTCAGCATGAGAATACCTTAAGTGCTGCATTTGGTAACATACTACCTCAGAGCCTTGTAAGTCTCTTATTCCCAAAGCCCCTGTACAACCACAGCATGTTTCTGTAGTGTCACATGATTTATACATTCTAATTCTTTCATTTGTCCTCTATTTTGATTAAACAAAAAAGCAAACAAATACAGATAAGAACATGCTTCTACAATTAACACCAACAGTCTTCAATTACTTTTACAGATACGACTTTGCATTTGCAGATTTTCAGCTTCTGAAAAAGACATCTGTGATTTTGTCCATCTTTACAAAAACCTAAAAATGAAAATGCAGCTGAAAATCTCACTCCATTAATTTTCTTCCTTTGTAAGAAAAGACCAAAATGCTATTATTTCCAATGTAAGAGTTACAATAATTCCTGAGCCAGGGTTTTAGCACACAAGAGGGGAAGAAAAACATGTACCACAATACAGATGCATACAGTGTACTAGTCACCACCTAGAAACTGTAATTGAATAAAACAAAATTAGAATGGAGGTATGCAGGAGAAGAGAGAGAATCACCGGACATCCAAACCAGGAACACGTATGTATATAATAATCTTTTTTTCCCCTCCAATTCCCAATACAGAATTTTAAATAGAAAACTTACCCTCTTTGAGAGCTCATGGTTTCACTACACCATTAAATGCATCAACACCGCACTGCATTTTGGAACTTACCTTTGCCATTTTACACAACAAAAAAGATCTGATATCAAAAAGCAATCAGAATTTGAAATAAGTGAATTTAAAACATCTGCTAAGTATCCTCACAAACTTCTCTCCCCCCCCCCCCCCCCCTTCCAGTTTGTTTTTTAGGAAGGGATGAGGCAAAGTGGGCAAATGAAGAAAAAAAGTTCTTAAAACCAGCATTCTGGAAGCTTATAATTTTAAGTTAAACCCTTAATATCCGATTTCTAACGCTCAGTAGGTTTTTAATTTGTCACTGAAAGTACGTATTATTTGCCTAAAATCCCAGAATAATTTGACATAATAGTTCAGTAACTGGATCAGCTTTTTCCTCAGTGCTTTTATGAATGACTCCAAGGTTAAAAGGTATTTCACGTCACAGATAAATATTTAGCCACCGGTTCAATGGCAAGCTTTCAATGGCAGTGTCACTTCCTGAGCTCGCCACTAGTTCCCATCCTTACAGCACCTCCTGTTGTGCCAGCAGATGTTGTATGACTGAGCGACAAACCAGATTAAGAAAATGACAGGAACGAAGAAAAATGACAACACCATTTTGAGGGTGAATTTTAGTAGCCAGATGAGCTCACATACCCAGTTTATCACAGGGACTCCCAAAGCACTCTGCTATCGGGGGAGAGGCCATAGTGAGACTGGAATAATCGCCCAGGAAGGGAAGGGGAGCATCGCAGCTGCATAAGCAGTGCTGCTGAAATGCGAGCCCTGGCCTCCCCTTACAAACACACATCAGACTCCTCTGTATTCCCGTTACCCTGAATAGACAACCTTGCAATAAGCACACAGTCTTGGTATGAAACACTTACCAGAACACTATGCACGTTCACTAGAGCATTTTTAGACTCTGATTTGGGATCTTCTGGCTACAGCTTTTGGAAGCTATCTTAAAAAAACCCACCTTATTCCTGTATTTATATTTGCACCAAAGTCATGAATTTTGAAATTAAGTTATGCAAATCTTTATCTTATGACCAGACTTTTAAAAAAATGATGATTTAGGACTACTTTAGATATAGGTAGACAACAGCCACATGAATTACAGGAACAGTTGTTTTCTACACATACATAAAAACACACCTGCTGCTACCTCCACAGCTCTATTAATGTATATCAAAGTTCACAACCAAAGTGCAATCTGTTGAGGTATTTGTGCTCAAATCTTGTCCAAGCTCATAGCTGTGAGACCGCACTAACATACTGAATCAGAAGTTTCAGGATGTTAAAAGACAAGAAACATTTTCACTTATGAGAATCATCTGCTGCATCCTGCACTTTCAGCTGCCTTTTTGGAAAAGAAAAGGAAAGACAAGTCATTGGGATATATTAAATATGTTGCACTCTATCATCCACAAGTAATTTTATTTAGTTTGGGATTAAAAACAGCACAAGAAATATCAGAGCTGCTCTGTACAGATCCAGTTTAAATCATCCCAGATCAACAGCTGAATCACCAGATAAACACTACTGCACTATACTCAAAGCCAGGCTGAGTTTATCATATGATGGATTTTTTTTAAACTAAAATAAAATCCTACTACAATAGCATTTTATTTTATCTTCTGCTACTGAAGATAGGCACCTCCTGCTTTGTGTTACAGAATGTTTTCATTTGAAAAATAGGTCACCTCAAGAACTGTTTTGAAGTGATTGTCTAAACAAAGCTTATGAACACAGGTAAAATTCTTCTGCTAGAATGTCTTCTAATGTCGGCAGCAAAGTTGACCATCCAAAGAAACTTGTGAAAAGCACCATGAAGAGCAAGAAAAAATGATTTAAAAGCACCAGAAGCTTTTCCAGTGGTTTAAACAACATTCAACCTTTGTTCTCTCTCCTTTGCTCTTCCCTCCTCTATTCTGCCCTGGAACAACACAAATGACTTTGGGGGGTGCAGACGTCTGTCAAGAATAATTGACTTGCAGGTGATACTAGTTGCTGAAACACATACGGATTAGTTGGCCATTTATGACACAAAGGTAAGTCTTAATAACAATGCACATAGTAAGTTGGGTCTGTCAAAAGGCATTTTTAAGAAAACTGTAGCCATCATATATTACAGAAGAGCTTCTCCACTCTGGTTTAGTTCCAGACCCTAAAGTTAGCTCATCACTTAAGCTGGCGAGGTTCCTCCCATTTGAAGATTTCATAGATATCCCAAGGATATTTTACTACTGAGGGTGGAGATAAAGAACAGGAAAACACACTAACTTCAGAGGGTAGAATAGCCCACCTTGAAAAACAATTACTTCTTTAGTTAGCTTTAAAATATCTAAAACAAACATTCTGGCAAAAGATACATATATGCAGTTTTTCATTTAACCTGTTAAGAGCCAAAGAACCAATGTAACTAAATGAAGTAGCATTATATCTCCGCATGAGATACACTGAAAAATCAGGGTCTCTACCTACTGAATATTCAGAGCATATTCACCAAAGTTTTTTTGCTGATTACAGACACCACACATAATAGTAATCATCTAAGAAATAATACTTAACACAGTATCTGTGATCATCTCACTTCAGACCATATCCTCTCTTAAAGCCGGAGAAAGTAAGGTCTTTGTGATACATCTTAAAACATTTTCCACATGCACACACTTTTATTTAGCACAGACAAAACTATTAAAATCAGTACTTGACTGTAGGTGTATAACTTAGGTGTCCACATAACTGTATTTTAAGCATTCCCATACTGCCAGGTCACATACCATCTAAGGAACCTGAAGGTGCCCAAGTCCCTGGAACCTGATAAGATGCATCCGCGCGGGGTCCTGAGGGAAGTGGCAGATGAAGTTGCTAAGTCACTATCCATCATATTTGAGAAGTCACGGCAGGCCGGTGAAGTTCCCACTGACTGGAAAAGGGGAGACATAACCCCCATTTTTAAAAAGGGAAAAAAGGAAGACCTGGGGAACTACAGACCAGTCAGTCTCACCTCCGTGCCAGGCAAGATCATGGAGCAGATCCTCCTGGAAAGTATGCTAAGGCATGTGGAAAATAAGGAGGTGATTGGTGACAGCCAACATGGCTTCACTAAGGGCAAATCACACCTGACAAATTTGGTGGGCTTCTAGGACGGGGTTACAGCATTGGTGGATAAGGGAAGAGCAACTAACATCATCTACCTGGACTTGTGCAAAGCATTTGACACAGTCCCGCATGACATCCTTGTCTCTAAATTGTGAAGACAGGGATTTGACAGATGGACCACTCAGCAGATAAGGAATTGGCTGGATGGTCACACTTAAAGAGTTGCAGTCAACGGCTCAATGTCCAAGTGGAGACCAGCAACGACTGGCATTCCTCAGGGGTCGGTATTGGGACCGGCACTGTTTAACATCTTTGTCAGCAACATGGACAGCGGGATCGAGTGCACCCTCAGCAAGTTCACCGACGACTCTAAGCTATGTGGTGCACTCAACACGCTGGAAGGAAGGGATGCCATCCAGAGGGGCCTTGATAGGCTTGAGAGGTGGGCCCGTACGAACCTCACGAAGTTCAACAAGGCCAAGTGCAAGGTCCCGCACATGGGTCAGAGCAATCCCAAGCACAAATACAGGCTGGGCGGAGAATGGATTGAGCGCAGCCCTGAGGAGAAGGACTTGAGGGTGTTGGTTGGTAAGAAGCTCAATGTGACCCAGCAATGTGCGCTCACAGCCCAGAAAGCCAACTGTACCCTGGGCTGCATCAAAAGAAGTGTGGCCAGCAGGTCGAGGGAGGTGATTCTCCCCTCTACTCTGCTCTGTGAGTGAGACCCCACTTGCAGGACTGCATCCAGCTCTGGGGCCCCCAACATAAAAGAAGGACATGGAGCTGTTGGAGGGGTCCAGAGAAGGGCCACGAAGATGCTCAGAGGGCTGGAGCACCAAACTTATGAGGACAGGCTGAAAAAGTCAGGGCTGTTCAGCCTGGAGAAGAGAAGGCTCCAGGGAGACCTTATTGCAGCCTCCCAGTACTTGAAGGGAGCTTACAAGAAAGCTGGAGAGGGACTTTTTACAAGGGCATGTAGTGATAGGACAAGGGATGATGGCTTTGAACTGAAAGAGGGCAGATTTAGATTAGATATTAGGAAGAAATTCTTCACTCTGAGGGTGGTGAGGCACTGGAACAGGTTGCCCAGAGAAGCAGGGGATGCCCCATCCCTGGAAGTGTTCAAGGCCAGGTTGGACGGGGCTTTGAGCAACCTGGTCTAGTTGAAGATGTCCCTGCTCACTTCAGTGGGGTTGGAACTAGATGATCTTTAAGGTCCCTTCCAACCCAAACCATTCTATGATATGATACCTTAAAAAACATGAATCAGGACTTTGACTACTACAATAACAACAAAAAAAAATTAAAAACAGTAAATGCAAGACAAATCTTACATTCTGAATCCTATGTTCTACTAAACAACACTTCAAAATCCTATAAAATACTTGGAGACTTTCAAAACTCAGCTAGCCAAGGTCCCAAGTAACCTGATCCAAACCCGAAGTCAGCCCTGCTTTGAGCAGAAGGTTGGATGAGATGACCTTCAGAAGTCCCTTCCAATCCATGTTAGTTTATGATTTTATAAAATAAAATGGAGAATGGGAGTGTTTGTATACACATGCATACACACAAATACACTTGCCCTCTTTCTTTCTAGATACCCTAGCCAGTCTATCAATAAAACTACACTGAATACTGCAGGTAAAGCAATATTACAATCACTGAGGGGCAGACTGATTTTGATATCTTAAGTACACATCTATTTTACATATATATACAAGTAGTACAGAAGAAGGTATTGCTTTATGACCTAAGTGGGGTGGCAGAGATGTAAGACTTCTCACACTCATCAGCTCTATCCAATCTCAGAAGTGTCCAATTTATCTGTTGAATCCTCAGCTTCATGAAAACACAATCCTCACTGCCCAGAGCTTTGACTCCTGTAGTGGTGAGGAATCTCTCTGGAATTATAAAGAGATGAAATATTAATTGCTTCTGCTGAGACATCAGAAAGGAGAGGAAGCAGGCTTGTCCTGAGACAAGTGACCACTGAAACCACAAAAACATTCAGGTTCACCATTCCTCTCTAACCCACATTTCATTTACACATCTTAAACTGAAACTCCACTACTCCTACCTTTGGAATGCCTCCTTTGATGCGTTTTCCCTTCTGCCATCCACTGATCAGTGTTTTCAGCAGTGACTCATGAGAATGTGCTTAACATTGTTGAAACTCATTCAGGGTGCCTTGATTTAGAAGCCCAAAAGACATGTCACTAGCAACAGACGCAGGACATTAAAGTTTCTTGGAAAAGTAATGACAAGTATCATCACACTTATGATAGTATTTCATACTATTAAATCTTTCTTACAGGCGAGCCATCATGCCTTATAAAAGTTACATTTGGAATTTACTCCTATTTTACCACAAGATAAAAAAGAGGAAAGAGAAGCAGCTTGAATGAGATGATCTACTAAGCCTGAAGAATTCAGAATAAAACCAGATTCCTGCATCCATGTTATATTCTTAAATAAAGTGTCTAGGTGCAGCATTCCGCTTTCCCATGAACTTTTGGCTGTACGATCAAGCCTTACAGACAGGCATTCAGAATAAGAAAAGAGCTGAAGAATTCAGCCATTCTGACAAGGAAGGAAACAGAGCATTGAAACACTATTATTTTCTACAGTAACCCCTGCCAGTCTCTCACCTCAGTTCTAGCCCCCGCCACAAGTGGTGTCTGAGATGATCTACAAAACTACTTATTTCAAAGAAATCATAATTGGGATTTTAGGATATTACTTCTGGTAAAGGCAAAATAATGGAATATGAGGTTAGTAATAGGAAAACTGGTGCACTGTAACTTAAGCTCTTTAGCTAATAGTTTGAAATTTAAGTTCCAACACAGAACCTGTTCTTTTTCAGATTGAAGTTTCCCAGCTTACATACTTAAATACATTTCAAAAGATTTGTTAGATCCACAGTTCTAAGGAAACCAGCTGGGACAGCAAAGCCGCATTACAAACATAAAACAACAAAAAAAAAATCAGTGGTTTTTTTTACAGCCACTGTTTGCCTTTCACAATAAACCCATACAAAAAATTTCCTCATTTTCGTAGTACTGGGTCAGAAACCTATACTCAGTATTGCCAAGAACCAAACTAACTGTTTTGCTTAGAGTAAGTCTTCTATGTGTATATTCTTAACCTATCATTGGAACAACAGTGTAAACAATTTCTATGGATTTAGTTCTGACATTTGAACACATTCAAGTTCAACAGTTCCCATAGACGCAGAAAAACTTACTCAGCTGTTTTGCCAAAAGCGTCGCCATTGCTCTTATGTTCTTGGCAGAAGCAAGAATCTTGTTTCAGAATCATTACCATTTACTGAAAATACTAATATTAATAAATAAAATATTATTACATATTAATAAGTTAATAAATATTAAATAAAATAATAAACATTAATAAATAAAATACTAATACTGATATTCTGCTCTACAGAAGTCAGATATTCAAAAGCATATGTTGATAAAACAACCCAAAATATATCATCCATGCATATTATAACATTACAAAAGGAAATTTTAAAAAGTCTACTTTTCTCTTGACTTTTCTTCAGCATGAAGTGATAGTCTAATGGGAGGTTTTGGAGAAAACACATTAGTATGGGCTGAACCATACTATATTCAAGTACTATGCACCAGAATAATCATTCTACCAGTAACTTGATGGAGTGAGCGCTCCTCAAAACATCATGCATTTACAGTATTAGTCTACTTCCACATGAATAAGTCATTAAGTAATATCAATATATTTAGTCTGCATTTATAAAGGCACAAGAACTAGGCTGAACGGGCTGATAAGATGGTGCTCAAATGCCACAGAAGGGCAGAGCTCCTTACTGAAATAAGCTACTGCAGTTCCAGATCCTTCTGCTGATCTTGTAGACTTTGGAGAAAAAAGTAACTGATTATACTGAAGCTGAGTCCTCTTCCCTTTTCACTGTGACGACATTGACAACAGAAAAATCTGCGAGCGCTGAAAGACACTTCACTGAGAACTAGTGTCACTAGTCATACTTTTTCTGTGAGCCAAACTGAGTCATTTACATGAATGACTGCTTGGCAGGCAAAGAAAAATGTGAAATGTACAGAGCAAAGAGGACACAAAGACATGGGAAGTGGTGTTTTCATTTTGAGAAAGCTTCAACGAACGATCTTCTCTGCTTTAAAAAAAAAAAGAGCTATCTGTGCAACATTTGGCAAGAGATATTTTTAATAAGCTAATGTTGAATTTTTATACTTCAAAAGCAAGAAAAAATATTTAAGAGCAGCAGGTGAAGTAGCTCATTAAAAAAACTGAATGTTGAGTGTAATGACCTAATTAGGGGAATTTCTCTATACAGAGAGGCTGTTCTAATGTAAGTTGATGGGAAAACCCAGCTGACTTGAATACTGTAAGATCAAGACCTAAACGCTTACAAAAGTACGTGTGGTTAAAAGAAAAAAAAAAAAGAATCAGAAGACTGGGAGTTCCTGTCCTTCTGACAAACATGCATTGAATACAATCATACTAATTTCACAGTTTCTCAGTTAAAAACTTTCCAGGATTACTCATACTTAGTAACTACAAAAGAAATTCAGAACTGCCAACGCTATTCTGTTGAACTTCAGTTACTGAAAATACTCCACACTTACTTCATCTTTGTTAAGAGAAAACAATGAAGAGGCATCATATATCAGCTTAAGTACTATCAAAAGCCAAAGTAAGAGATCAAATTATTCAGTAATGAAATATATTTAAACAACATAGTATCTTATCTCGATTACTCATCTTTTAGAAGACACTAACACAACACACTATATAGTCCGGTGTCTTTACCCATCATTTTTAAGTGCATCAATAACCTGCAAAAATACCTTCCAGTATATGAAATACGTTAAATTTGTTCCCTAAGAAAAAGCATTCCAAGAAACGCATTCAGGATGGAAGCACACTTGATGCTGCAACTGCTACTAGAATGTGGGTTTTATTTTAGCCCTCTGAGTTTTAAATAAGATGTAAGGAACTTTTTCATTAACACAACCTACAGAAAGTTAATAAATTCTGAATAAGCTTGAGCAATACCTATTAGCATTTTGGCTTGTTGTTTCTTGTTGCCCTTCCGAGAACTACGTACAGACTCTCACAGTGAAATAATCCACTCCACACACTTTATTAACATAACACAATAAAACTTTAGGTAATTAAGTTTAATGTGCTGTTGAACAAGTAACATGGAATTTCATACTACAACTTACAGTAATTCTTTATAGTTCACAACACCCTCACAGCAAAATCAAAATGGACCAAAAACTGCCCCAGTACTGTTATGCAAGAGCTTGATTTTCTTCTTGCTGGTCACCCTGGAAAGTAACACAATGATCATAGTTACAATGTGACATTCAAATATCTAAATATGAAATATGTTTGCATTGTTTCACACCATACGTCTAGGCAAGTACATTCCCCTAATACAATCTTCTAACTTTGAAATAATGGAAAATATTACAGTAATTCCATTTGTGTTTTTGTATGTGCGATACATATCAGACCAACATCTTGGGGTTTTATGACATATATATATAGGTTTCACTATAGTGAAATACAGATCAACATTTAGCATTACAATAAAGTAAATTATTTAATTGTCTTAGCCTAACCACTCAATCTTAATTTTCTGTGAGGAAAAGCAGTGTTACACATTCACTTTCAAGTTACATTAGTGAAATAACCACAGATTGTGGTTTGCCGGGTGTGTGGGGGTGGGGGTGGAGGGGGTGGGGACAGTTAATTAGAAACAAACTGTGAAAACTAAAGACCAAAACCAATACATTCAGAGTCTTTTAGTTCAATTAAGAATTGTTATTTTGTATTTCGGCCAGACTTAGAGATTCTGAATGCAAAGTAGTCAAAACAAAGCATCGAAAAATCAATTTGTTGGTAGAGCACAGGAAGCTGTCCTACTAAGCAGGTAATTTTATCTTTTTTTCTTTTAAATGTAATTTAAGTTTTTACTTTCCTGCTTGCTAAGAAATTCCTCAGCTGTTCACATTCGTGTCATGGTAAGTCTTCAGCATTAACAGCTTGCTGGCCATTTCCTCAGGATTGTTTATGTAAAGTGTAATTCCCTAACTTGGAAATAACAACTGCCTTGTCAGGACAGTAATCACACAACTTCTCAGACAACAGATTAGTTAAGATAAAGAGAACTTCTGCAATATAGACTCTTGCAAAATTGTGAGAAAAGTTATGTAGCAAAAATCATTATAAAAGAAGCCGTCACTACCATTTCAGGAGAGACAGGAACTGAAGCTGAAGCCTAGCTTCGAAGCAGGGGCTTCCCAACTAATCATCTCCTAATGACTGACACCAACTCATCCTACAGGTTTCAGTCTTCCTCAAACTGCTGTGACACTTTGGAGTATTTATTTTGTATTTGCATTCTGTTTCACTTCTCAGTGAATCAAGGCAAAAAATAGATACATTCCGTAATCAAAACCCCAGGAAAATCAGTTCTATCACGAGAGTCTGTCTCCATAATAAGGGTCCAGGTAAAGGAGTTTTTGAATCTCTTATCACTCAAATATTGCAGAAGTAAAGAATCCCAAATCCTGCAAAGCTTCCTCAAAAAACCCTATTCAACTACTTTGACTCATCATTCTTCAATCTAAACATCAGGGTAAATAACAAACCTTAAAGAAAAAAAAACACAATAAGTTGTTTATCTGCTTTGACAATTTTGCACTTGTTACACGTAAACCAGAAAAATAATTTGAATCTAGCTTGGCTACTATTCTAAATGTTAAAGTTGGAAGTTAATAACAGAGGAAGCATTAGAGAAGACTGAATGTATTCAGGAACCTAACTGGACATGGTTCAATAACACCTTCCTTTGGCTATGCCCTGCTAATAATACTTCAAATCAGATTTCCATGCATTCTTTTCCTCCTGTGTTATTTCAACATTCCAACTCTTCACAAGAGCCAGAACTCAAAAAAACCATACCATTTCACCTGGCAAGAATCTTGAAATCCCTGCTACTTGACTGCCTGTTTCTCCATCAGCTTAATTGTCTACAACAACAGCAACCTCTGAAAGCTAACATCATCAGGCAAGACTCCATAAACAAAACAGAAACCAAACATTAAAGCCACTGATGACGCAGGTGAGTTTAAGTGTTCTTGCTTCATTATCTTTGATATTTCCAGTTTCTTAACAGTTAGCGTTTAGCCAACCTAAAACTAGACGAGATAGTAAAAGGCCTAGAATACAACAGCTGCTTTATGACTATTAATTCAGAATTCGTTAATAAAACCCCTTCAACAAGACCTTGTTTTTTTCCTGGCCCTTATATAGCAGCATAGAATGAAAAGACATACTCTGTAAGGCCCAAAACAATAACAGCAACAGGAAAACATGACACCCAAATGCCTGGAAAGCAGGAAATACCTGCCTTCATCTCCACCCTTCAATAGGAAGTGCAGTACCACACCTTTAAAAACAAGAGAAAAAAAAAGCATACATTAACATAACCGCTGTTCCTTTCCAAAGGAAAACCACTGTTTTCTACAACAATTAAGAATTTTGGTCCACCCATCTAAAAACACCGAGTCAGTAACTGAGTTTTAAGACCCAAGTTCAGCTACCAACATGATTTTGGGCAAACCACTTGGCCACTGTACAGATATCCCACAGCTAATAAGAATCCCTCAATAACATCATCACTTTACCTCACTGCTATAATGTGAATGAAAGACAAACCCAAAAGTATCACCAGTGATGTGGTGTTCAGACACTGAAACACAAAACAATTATTTTCCTCATAGAGAGGCTATACAACTACTCCTGGGAGTAAATATTCCCTAGAATAATATAGTATGCCCTAGGATGTCTGTCCTGTAAAACTCTTATTTTTAATCTCCTTGTTCTTAGCTGTCGTTTCTTAGCTTTTTACAATTAGCACTGCATAAATGCCTGATCATTTGTCCAGCATCTTCACATAGATATCATGAGGCTGTAACAAAGCATTGTATACCTTACCTTTTAGGGTAACAGGAAGTTTTTTTCATACCAAACAATTTTTCACAATATTTCTCAGATCTCAGAAGGCTGAAATAAGCAATTATGAACAAACCCTCTGTCTCACCTGTATCAAATCAGTCCCAGGAATTCAATTATTGCTGCACTCCAAACTAAAATTGTATTGCCAGAGAAAAACGCTATTTTGAAGAATGTACTTGAATTTGTCAGCTTCATCCGCACCGGTATTTATTTTCTCCTGACCTAGCTTCCAAGAATTCTTCTGTGCCACCGAATTGCTTTCAGAACCCCAACTTGTTCACCTACTAAAATCAAAAGTAAGAAGAATTAGGAAACTCACAAGCAAAAACACAATGGAAAGCGAGATTCAGAGAAACATGCTACATGCGTTACATACTTCACCATATTAGCGAGGGGTTTGGACACACCATGCAATGCCAATGCAATGTCCTAGGTTCTCAGTGTCCCCCTGCACACATTAAAAGATACATTTTTTTAAAGGTCAGATAACTAAGACATGGACGAAATTACAATTATTCAGTAACACTGTTGTGGATAATTGAAACCTAAATAAAGAGTAATGGACAAGCATACCTATTTGAGGCTCCTCTGATCTCAACTGTGAATGCCTTAGTTACTGATGACACTGCAGTAAAAGAAATCAGCAGTCGACTGATGGTGTGGTTGCCTCGTTGAGCACGGCACTATTTTTAGATAGGTTAACACGTCACTTTGTATGTAACATGACTCAGTCAACAATGAAACATTTTTCTTTTGAGAAAGATTAAAACACGCGCAATTGCACTTGCCTGGAGACTGTACTACTGTAAAAGTCTAACTGCTTACTGAAGTGACTAGGACACATGTAAAGTACTAGCTGTTTTCTTGTTCCTCTCGTGAATTTTGCACACAATAAGGAAGGCAGTCACTGAACATGCAGGTTTGCTGTCTGTACTCTAAGAGTCTTAGAAGTTTTCCAAAATCTTTCTCAGATTCTTGCCTCAGAAGGACTGGAGCAACCATTATGTCCCAAAATGTTTTTAGATAACGAATTAGAGCATGAATGACATGAGTTTCTACTAAACAAAATTAAAAGTGATAAATAAAAATCATTGCAAAATATTTTCAAATGCAAAACATGCAAAAAAACGTAGTATCACTAACGTGTCATCTGCCTCTGTTGACAAGCAGTCACGCGGCATCTCTCTCTCTTCTTTCACAGTTACGATTCTCACACCTCCAAGTTCAGAACAAGCAGATTCTTTAGACAATTGGTCATCGTTGTCATACCTGCAAATACAACCCAAATTGTTAACTGAAAGATTTCTTCCACAAAAAAGTTTTGTTTCTGCCTTGTCTAGACTAGTATTACATGCTCAACAGTACAAACAACAAAACAAATACATAAGCTGTTCTACAAACGATATTAAAAAAAAATCTTCCGTTTTAATAAAATTAGCTGCGTACTTTCCGCTGTCTTATACTACCTCCACCCCATTTTTTTTAAGTACTATCAAGAAAAATATTTCATCCACCCTTCACATATAAAGAGAGTATACTACTAACGTTCCATCAGCTGCTATTAAAGAAGTGTTGTCTGGCAGTGCTCTTTCTTCTTTCACAGTAATTCTTCTCACACCCTCAGGTAGGGAACAGATCGGAGCTTTTGACAACAGGTCGTAGCTGTCATACCTAGAAAGAAAATACACAGTTGGTATTAACACCAAGAATTATTTACTTGGTACTAGTAAACAGAGGAGCATTGCGACAGCCTACTCACAAGTCCAGTAAAAACCCCGCGACTTCTGCATCATTCCTGAAATCCAACTTTTCTTTAAGCGTCAACCATCGGTCAATATGATTTCCCACATAAATCCTTGTTTTCCCTCTTCTTCTATCAAGACTTTGCTTTCTCTTTTTCTTTTCCAGAAAAGATAACACTGGGGGCCTCCCACACCTCTTCGCTGGTAGTGACATTATAAGCCTGGAAATAAAGGAAAGGAAATTTAGCGAGACGTAGCTCAGAGCACCAGGTTCTACCTCAGCGTCCTGGATGATCACAGCAGAGGCTGACCACCAAACGCTGTGCGCCGCTTGCTCCGATGAAACGAAGCACGCTGTAAATGTGAGCGGCCCCCAGCAGACGCGGCCCCGCCGAGCGAGGCGGGGAGAGCCCGCCGCCCCTGGGGCGTCCGGCCCCGCACCGACGGCTGCCAGCCCCCGCCGCCCTCCGGCCTGAGGGGAGGCGCGGCGCCACCGGCCCCCCAGCCCCGCCGGGGGCCGCCCCCGCCCCGGCCCCCCGAGGCAGCGGCTGCGAGCGCGGCCGTTTCCAGCCAGGCCACGGTGAGGGGCACCGGGACGGCCCCTGAGGGGAGCGCCCCCGCCCCGCCGCGTCCCGGGCCTCCGCCGCCCCCTCACCCACCCGGGTCGCGAAGCCACCCAAACCGCTCACTCACCCGCCACGACGCCGACGCCGACGCCGCAGATAAACACGGGGCACGTGACCGGCGGGGGCGGCGCGCGCTGATGACGCGCTGCTCACGAGAGGGCGGGCCGGGCCACGCCCCCCGGCAGCCCCGCCCCCGCCAAAACCGCGGGGGCCGCCCTCGGTGTCCCGCGAGCTACCGCAGGGCGCGTGCCAGGTTTAACGAAACCGGTTAAAAGCCTTTTTTAAACGTTAAAACGTGCAGTTACCTACAACGCCATCTTCTGAAGGAACATGTGACTGAGGTAAGGACTGGTACCTGCAAGTCACCGAGGCCGAGAGGAAGCAGGTAACGCAATGTATCGAATTCCACTTAATAACAAACTGCAGTAAAAGTGTTACAGACAATAAAAAATACACTTTCCCCAAGCAACAATTCCCAGTATGAATTGCAAAAATACTGTGCTATTATTTTACCCTCAGAAAGGCCAGATTCAGAGACAAAACTAGAACCTTCCTCTGAAGAGCAGAAAACGCTCGAAATTTGACTTACCTGTTGAAAAGGAAGTATTAAATTAGTGACACAAGGAAAAAGAAAATGGAACAGAAATTTGGAATCCACGATGTCACAATGTATTAGAATGAGGATGCTGCACGCAGCACACATTCTACCAGTTTCTTAGCACTTCCACACCCTTCTGCTTACATATACTGTATTTTTAAATGAATGACTAAAAAGACCAAGTTAGCTAGCAATATGTATAGATGATTTTATCTACACAACAAGAGGGACAATCATACCTGCCAATTTATTTTTTATTATTTCTACTGTCATTTTTGGTGTAACAAGTCAATCAGTAACAAGTCAAACAAGGTAGCCCAAGAACTATTAGGTGACTGAAGACTCATAGGAACATTTATTTGCATTTGCTGAATCAGCTGAATAACTTGACCAAAACAAAATCTTTTGGTTGGTTTTTGTCCAACATTTACATAACTTGCAGATAAAGAACTAAAGAAAAAAGCCATCATGTCCTTAGATATATTTCACTATCATTTACAACAACAGTATGTCAGCAAGTTTTTGTGACACGTTTTAGTGTGTGAGCTAATAGAAAAGTAAGTTTTAAAAGAATTATTGTAGCATAATTCTTTTTGTAGAACGTAATGTAAAAGAATTATCGTAGCATAGGTTCTCTCAAAATAGCACAAATTGTCAGTGATGTGTGTATATACAGATAATCCCTTGTATTTTACGCTTTTCATCTAAAATATGAGGTAATTCTTCCTCTATCACCATTATTTCTGTAAAATATGTACTTGGTTATACTGTTTCCAAGTTAATATGATGATTTAGGAGGCTTTTCACACTTATTTCTTCTGATTGCCTTCACAAAAATAGTTATTGTCTGTATAAGTAGATTTACATTCCAAATGATGGAACTGTGTTAACCACTAAAAGCTGTTGTGTGCTTCCAAGTTCCTGTTTATCTTGAAATCACAAAGCTGCTGGGAGTAGCAAGGGGGTACTAACAACATTTACTTCTACCAAGTAATTATGAAACAAAAGCAAATATGCAGTGACTCACCTTTTATGCCAAGTTAGTAAGCTGAGCAAGCCACTGCCATTATGCATGCTTGTAAAGGTAAAAACAGCATTTAAAAATAAAGGTGCGTGTCGGTGCTCTCAATAATGAATTAGTAGATAACAAAAAAAAATCAAAGCTTTTAAGTTAATATATCTTGCCATATTTGTGGGGTTTTTTCTGTTCCTCTTATTAAGGAGGTCTGCTAGCCGGTATTCATTTCTCCTGCTTCGGCTGATTCTGGCTGCGTGACAGACACAGCAAGGGAATGCTTTTAATCCCACGAATATTTGTATTAATGTTGATTGTCCCGCTTGGATGTCCATGTCAGTAAAGTTGGTGTTTTGCCCCTGAACAGTTTCACACAAGTCCTTTAATAAACATGCATTCCTAGTACAATGAAGTGTATGTTATAACAGAGCAGCAGCTGCCACTTAGAGTGAAATTTCAAAGCCAATACCCCATGCTCAGCAAAGGTTAAGGTTCATTTTCCTCCACAGCAATGCAAAGAAATGTAACTGAGGGCACCAGGTGCAGCACACTGCCTCCTCCTGAACTGCAATTGCAGCCGTGCAGGAAAGAATTTCAGAGGTTTATAGAGTTCACACCAGTCTCTCCGCTACATTACTTCAACTCACTCTCTTACCATCAAGTTCTCACTGAAAATCCTGGCTATACTACCACCTTTCTGCTGATAAATATTTTACTATGCTTCATTAGTTTCCAGAGCAAACATCTTATCTTTGTGGTCCTGCATTATTTAGCTTCCAAATGTAAGCATAGCAATAATGTACCTTACAAACTTATGAAGCCTACTGTCTCCTAAAGCATGTAATTTTCAATATAAAATGCCCTATGTTGCTACAAGAGCAATCAGAAAACCCAGCAATATGTTTAAATACCCCATTTATTTCACATTTTATATATATTTGTGAGACAGGATTGAGAAATTGCTCCCTGGAAATGCTAATGCAAACATCTTCATATAGTAAGTAATTTATGAAATAGTATAAAAACCACGCAGAGACCAAGTTTATCTAGCTAAGTAGCCTGTTTCCAGAACGTGTGGGGATGCTCAATCCTTTATCTGGTATATTCTTCCACTTTCTGGTTATCAGTGATTTAAGGACTTTGAAGACAAGAGGGTGAATCCAAACCATTACATTAATTACAGACACGGAAAGACCTATACTCCGTGAACTGAATCCCTTTTAGACCCCTGCCTAATATTTTGGGCCTCATAACATCCTACTGCAGTGATTCTTCACTTTGCTTTTTGAGCCCCTTGTTACGGAAGTGTTATTCCTAGACAAAAAGTGATTTAGGACACCAGCACAAAGTCATATTTCCATGTTCCAGTACAATATTGATACCCCATTAAAAAATACAGCACAGCAGTGATATTAATTAGCCCCCCACAACAACCCAACTCTTCTCATCAATAGCTTTAACCAGTCTGTTTCCCTTCTAACCTGAAACAGAATCAATGGCAAATATTTAATAAAAGAGAACTAAGACTAAAGTTGAAAACCACAAGGTTTATCACCACAAAATTCATTCCAGCAAGAGTCTTTGCTTGCATTGAAATCCTTAATGCTTTCAGAACAACCCAATTTATTAAGAACAGCGTACAAAAGATAGATTGACACAAAGGTTTAAGGTATAGACTTTCAGAAAGCATGCTCATTTTCAAAATTGAGCTCCCAGTCATTTGGGCCTTCATGATACAAAACAGGAACTACTACATTCTAAGAAAATTTAAGGAAAATTAGCTCTACAGAAGCCTAGCAAGACCTGCATTCTCATTGCATCTTGACCCGTGTAAACTAAGTAATACCAAAGTAGACTTTCTTATGTTTATTGATCACTAAGGATGTTTCATCACATTTAAATTCTTTCACAAGCTTCATATCTTCAGTCTTTCATCTAAGTTATCATATCTGCAAAGAATTAATAATAATTTTTATATTAAAAAAGCAATTACATTATGCTGTGCAGTACCTAACATGCAATAAAAACTTTCATGCAGAAAACATGAAGTAACAAAAAAAAGTTTAAAGGAGCAGTCAAACAAGCAGAGTAATCAAATTAACAAGCTAGCGCACTTTCACTAGAGAAAAACAGCATCTCTAACAATACATTTGCTTCATGTTTCCTATTTTTACTTTCTCCCCTCACCATCTGCTTCATTTGGTTTTTTTTCCAAAAAGACACACCTTGTTTAGCTTCACTCACCCCATCACAGAATCCAGACTGAATAGAAATGAAATTCCCAATGCCAAAGCCAAAACAGCACAACCTATTCATAAAAGGCCTTCTAAAAATAACTCTCATTTTTCTTACAATAATTTTAGATCTTTAAGAGAAACAGTCCATATTAATTCAATGCTTTGCTACACACATCCTCTAAACAAAGGAAGTTGAAGTTTTTGGTGATGAGTACACCTTTGGATTGTGCCTCTGCCTTCAGTGCTGCCTTTTTTGACCAATCCTCCCCCCTTCTTTTGGAAGCCAGCACAAGAGTGAGATACAATAGTGTGGAGAGAGAGGGTGAGTTGCAGAACATGCAAGAATTTCAGCTACTTTCAGTATTCTTCAGCAAGACTCCTTCCACTTGTCACCGAAAACCAGGAATAAAACTCCATAACACTGGGTGTATTAAAGAGCAGGCCTTACTTTATTCGGCACCGGGTGCATAGCAGATCTCTCCTCTTAACATGCACACCTCCCATAATTCCTTTTTGACATTTATACATGACAGTTAACACACCACACCTATCTAATACATAATCACTGACCTGACTGGGCATCCCTTTCTTCCATTGGTCTATATCTTCTCCGCTTCAGTTTAAAGCTCCAGCATGATTTTAATTCACTGCGCATGCTCAAAAGGAGTGGAGGGGGGTCAGTCCTTTCATCCTTCAATTGAGTCAGTGGTCGCAACCTCCCCCTGCCGGACCTCTGCCCTAGTTTCCATGCTTCAGTGCCTTCTGGGCCAAGATGTTCCCTTTTATCACTGCTGACTGATTTGTGGCCTTCCCTTATCTTCACACCCTTCTTTGTAGCAGGATGTTTCCACTGTTAGTCTTTGAAGTTCTACTGATTTGTATTCTTTCAGGAGGTTCTCCTCAATGAGGCATTCATTGCTAATAGCCTCTTATCTGGCCTAAGCATTATTTACTACCTTGTTAAAATTCTCAGGTGTTAGTCTCTATTCTTAACTGTGATTCCTTCTGAGCTACTAACAACTCCTATGCTATTCCATTTCATCCAAGGATAATATATATATGTGTGTGTGTGTGAGGTAACACACTCACAGAAGTCACCTGAGCAAAGCTCAGATTGCTGTTTCTCTAGGAAAACTCAGACTACAAGAGCTCCTTAGGAGTTACCAACGCCTGTGGCACAGCTCCTTGTGGGTCCCCATCCTGCCTGGGAGGCTGCAGCTGATGAGCACTGCTGATCCAGCAACACGGAAGGCTCTGAAGCAGCTCTGGTCACCAGGACCGGGAACTACCAGAGCCCCGTCTCGGCGGGCAATCTGGGCCCAAGGAATCCTTTCTGTCAGTTATTCTACCTGCGAGCAGCTGAAGGACAAGTACACTTTTTTGTTGTTTTTATAAGAGTTATAATTAATTGTAAAAGTACTATTTACTGCACCAGCACAATACTTCCACATTTTAACGCCGGCACACTGCTAGTTTCATAGAGTAGAATCCCACTTATGCCAATACATGAGCAGAGGTTACTTGGTTAACTTCCAGATAAATGGTAGCTAGAAATCTACCCTGAGTGTCACTGAACTACCACTTCTGGTGAAAAATTTAAGACAGCAAGACAGGTTGTTTTGCTTAAGAAGACCTGCATGAAAATAAGAGCATTCTGGGGAGAAAATCCTCACACGGAGGCACAGCGGGGCCCGAGGAGGCCGCAGCTCTGCCAGGGGAGCCCCTGAACCCCATGGGGTGGCAGCCTTGCACCAAGACCCGCTCCCCAGCCCCCATGGGCCCTGCTGCCACCCCGCCGGAGTGGCCAGGAGAGCCCTGGGCTGACAGAAAGGGAAGGGAGGAAAAATAAAATGGGAAGGGAAAGGAAGGGAAAGAAAATGGGAAGAAAAAGAAAATGAAAAAGAAAAAAGAAAGAAAAAAAGAAGAAAGGGGAAGGGAAGGCCAGGCCGCAGCTCGACACCCACCTCCGGGCAGGCACTTCCCGCGCTCACGGGGACAGGCCGCCCCCGGCACGAGACCCGGGAGCAGGCGCCACGCTGATGACGCCGCAGGGCCGCTCTCCCCCCGCGCCTCCCGAGGCGGGGCCGTTGGCCTGGCTGGGCTGAGGCGGCGGCGGCGGCCGGCGCTCCGCGGGCCCCCCGGGCCGGGCCCTGCCCCCTGCCCCCTGCCCCGCCGGGGCCGTGCCGCCGGGACAGCGGGCGGAGACTTCTCTGTGCCCGACGGGCGCCGGGGTGCGTCCCCGGAAGGGGTCTCCCCAGCAGGGCTCCTCACCCCAAGGGGGCAGGATCGGAGAGGGAGCAGCGGGGGTGCCACAGCAGGCAGGGCCGGAATGAGCGACCTGAGTTTTGCAGGTGTGACATAAATACACCGATCTGGCAAGATAATTCAGCAGCAGTGGTGTGCTCTGTGTCTGAATTCACTCCGTGAGGCAGATGGGAAGAGGCCTTCAATTATTACAAAAAGTATTACGAGAAATAAAAGGGAGCATGTGTGCGAAGTTGATGTGGAGAGTAACACAGTTTTTCTTACTGACAGCACGAGCCGAGTCAGAACTGAATCCAGCAGTGGACTGAAATGGTAGAAGGAGCAGGAAATAGAGAGTTCTCTTGATGTGTAATGTGTGATGTGCAATGGTCAGGAGAGCCTTTTCAGGGCCAGAATCCACACTGTACCATGTCCAGAGAAAATAAGAGGTAATGAGGATAGCAGTTGAAAGGTGGGAAACAACTTGAGAAGATAAAATACAAAAAGGTACTGACCAGTGGCAACACTATAATTTGAGTCCTGAGACAAGTCCCTGGTGGGCCAAAAACCTCATGACAGACTTTCTCATTTTGTCAGTTGTTTCTCTGCAGCAACCATAGCAAACCTTACAAGTATTATTACAGTGAGTGCATGCGCTAAAGAAAGCTTCTGGACCCACCTTCCATGTAAAACCCTGAGGCCTCTGGATCTCAGCTTGAGGAGAACAAGCCCCAGGCAGTGCAGGGAGGAGTTTGAGCCAGGTAAGATGTCCTTACAGGGGCACTCAGACCTCATTACCTGTTTGAGCCAGCACAGACAGGATGCAGGAACAACCTCAAAACCATGGATGAAATGCAAAGAATAAATTTATTTTCATTATCATGCCAGCTGGGGGATCCCCAAAGCAGCACCTGGGCAGGGGCACACAAGCAGAGATGCAGGCATTGCGGAGCTCGGTCCTTGCCGGGGATTGCCAAGCCTGGCAGTGGGTGCCTTGCCAGGGCAGGGGCACGGGAGGAATGGGCCAGCAGTGGGAGGTGGTGCTTGTCGTTCTCCTGTGTCTGTAGGGCACCCAGGGCCAGGCTGGGGCCTGGAGAAATAGACGAGGGAAAAAAATATGGAACGCTTCACGAATTTGCGTGTCATCCTTGCGCAGGGGCCATGCTAATCTTCTCTGTATCGTTCCAATTTTAGTATATGTGCTGCCGAAGCGAGCACGAATCACGCTTCCTCTCCGCAGCCATTTCTAGCCCCGAGATTCGGGCTCCCCGAGGACAGGGTGAGCCGGTGTGTCGGGAGGGTGGCTGCCTGTTCGTGCAGAGGGCGCCCAGCCCCAGCCCCGCCGCTCCGCGCCCGCAGCCGGTACCGGCGGGCGGCGGGGGGGGCGGCAAACCTGGCATCGGGCCCCCCGCTGTATGCAAATACGCGCAAAGCACTCTGGGGCGGGGGCGGCCGCCTCGCGGCTTCCATTGTTAGACGTAATTTTGGGAGGGCTTTAAGGGCAGCGGCGTCCAGCTCTTTACAGTTAGTAATGTTGCTATTTTCAGCGGTAATATATCGGTAGTTTTTACTTAAATCAGTTTAATATCAATTATCCGTTGCAATATACTGGTAATTTAAATATTTGGTTGTTATTTCAAGTATCTGGAGCACACAGGAGCTGCCACAGGGGCCCCCTCACTTGGAGGGACGCAGAGAGGGCAGACGTCGATGCCGGTTGCGGCTCTTCTAAGACGAGGCGGGAGAAGTTACTTACAGGAGCAGCAGAGTGGCGCAGCGGAAGCGTGCTGGGCCCATAACCCAGAGGTCGATGGATCGAAACCATCCTCTGCTAACCTCAATTTTTTTTTTTTTTTTTTCCCACTTGGTGTTGCGAGTACTGTTGTCTTTCCTAAGGCGCCACGGCAACACGTAGTGTGGTGGGTGGGCGTGAAGGAAGGACAGCATGCGTACGCCACGGTGTGATGCCTACAACCTTTTCTTCTAGTGCAATTTAACGGTTTCATAGAATCACAGGATAGTTTGGGTTAGAAGGGACCCTTCAAGGTCATCTAGTCCAACCCCACTGAAGTGAGCAGGGACATCTTCAACTAGACCAGGTTGCTCAGAGCCCCATCCAGCCTGGCCTTGAACACTCCCAGGGATGGGGCATCCCCTGCTTCTCTGGGCAACCTGTTCCAGTGCCTCACCACCCTCATCGTAAAAAAATTCTTTATATCTAGTCTGAATCTACCCTCTTTTAGTATTATCCCTTGTCCTATCACAACAGGCTCTACTAAAAAGTGCGTCCCCATCTTTCTTATAAGCCCCCTTTAAGTACTGAAAGGCTGCAACAAGGTCTCCCCGCAGCCTTCTCTTCTCCAGGCTGAACAACCCCAACTCTCTCAGCCTGTCTTCACAGGAGGGGTGCTCCAGCCCTCTGAGCATCTTCGTGGCCCTTCTCTGGACCCCTCCAACAGGTCCATGGCTTTAATTATGCATTAAAGGCTTGTTGCATACATTTGTATTTTTTCCATGTCTCACCTGTTTAAATGAAACCTGCTTGGAGGAATCCCATGGGTTAGGGCTCTAGAAGGCAGGGGGGTCCAAGAGAGATGGTCAGTATTCAAGGACCACTTCCTCAGAGCTCAAGATCGGTGCATCCCTGTGAGGAAGAAGTCAAGCAAAGGAGCCAGGAGACCTGCATAGATGACCAAAGAGTTCTAGAGAAACTCAGCTGGAAAAGGGAGGTTCACAGTATGTGGAAAAAGGAACTGGGCGCTTGAGAGGAATATAGGAATGTTGTCAGGGTATGCAGAGACACAATGAGGAAGGCCAAAGCCCACTTGGAACTCAGTCTGGCGAGGGATGTCAACGATAACAAGAAGGGCTTCTTTAAATACATCAGCAGTAAAAGGAAGACTGGGGGTAGAGTGGGCCCACTGCTGAACAAGGTAGAGGCCCTGGTGACGCAGGATGCAGAGAAGGCAGAGTTACTGAATGCCACCTTTGCTTCAGTCTTTACTGCTAAGGCTGGCCCTCAGGCTTCCCAGCCCCCAGAGGAGAGAGAGAAAATCTGGAGAAAGGAAGACTTGCCCTTGGTTGAGGAGGATTGAGTCAGAGATCACCTAGGCAAAATGGATCCTCGCAAATCCATGGGCCCCGATGGGATGCACCCACGAGTGCTGAAGGACCTGGCAGATGTTCTTGCCAAGCCACTCTCCATCATCTTTGAAAGGTCATGGAGGACAGGAGAGGAGCCTGAGGGCTGGAGGGTAGCCAGTGTCACTCCAGTCTTCAAAAAGGGCAAGAAGGAGGACCTGGGAAACTGTCGGCCTGTCAGCCTCACCTCCATCCCTGGAAAGGTGATGGAGCAGTTCATCCTGGAGGACATCTCCAGGCATGTAAAGGAAAAGAAGGTTATCAGAAGTAATCAACGTGGATTTACCAAGGGAGGACCATACTTGACCAACCTGATAGCCTTCTGTGATGGTGTGACTGGCTGGGTAGATGAAGGGAGAGCAGTTAATGTTGTTTATCTTGACTTCAGTAAGGCATTCGACACTGTCTCCCATAACATCGTCATGGACAAGCTTAGGAAGTGTGGGTTAGAAGAGAGGACAGTGAGGTGGAGAGAGAACTGGCTGAACGGCAGAGCTCAGAGGGTCGTGATCAGCGGCACAGAGTCTGGTTGGAGGCCTGTAACTAGCGGTGTTCCCCCGGGGTCTGTGCTGGGTCCAGTCCTGTTCAACATATTCATCAATGAACCGGACGAAGGGACAGAGCGTCCCCTCAGCCAGTTTGCTGATGATACAACACTGGGAGGAGTGGCCGACACACCAGAAGGCTGTGCTGCCATTCAGTGAGACCTGGACAGGTTGGAGAGCTGGGCCAAGGGGAACCTCATGAAATTCAACAGGAGCAAGTGTAAGGTCCTGCCCCTGGGGAGGAACAACCCCATGCACCAGTACAGGTTGGGGGCTGACCTGCTGGAAAGCAGCTCTGCTGAGAAGGCCCTGGGAGTGCTGGTGGACAGCAGGGTGACCATGAGCCAGCAACGTGCCCTCGTGGCCAAGAAGGCCAACGGCGTCCTGGGGCGCATTAAAAGGAGTGTGGCCAGCGGGTCGAGGGAGGTTATCCTCCCCCTCTACTCCGCCCTAGTGAGGCCACATCTGGAGTGCTGTGTCCAGTTCTGGGCCCACCAGTTTAAGAAGGACAGGGAACTGCTCGAGCAAGTCCAGCAGAGAATTATGAGGATGATCAGGGGACTGGAGCATCTCTTCTGAGGAAAGGCTGAGAGACCTGGGTTTGTTCAGCCTGCAGAAGAGAATACTGAGGGGAGATCTTATCAAGGCTTAGAAATATCTGAAGGGTGGGTGTCAAGAGGATGGGGCCGGACTCTTTTCAGTGGTGCCCAATGACAGGACAAGGGGCAATGGGCACAAGTTGGAACACAAAAAATTCCACTTAAACATGAGAAAAAACTTCTTTACTGTGAGGGTGACAGAGCAGTGGAACAGGCTTGTGGAGTCTCCTTCTCTGGATCTATTCTAAACCCGCCTGGACGTGGTCCTGTGCCCCGTGCTCTGGGTGTACCTGCTCAAGCAGGGGGGTTGGACAAGATGGTCTCCAGATGTCCCTTCCAACCCCCACCATTCTGTGATTCTGTGAAACATTCTGTTGCCTATACACTGGTCAATTAACACAGAGAGAGGAAACAATCTGGCAAACTAAAGCAATAGTTGTGACAACGGTCCCTGCTTCTTCTCACATACAGCAAGCAAATACTCAGCCCAAAATGCATGAAAGCAAAAGGAGTATACAAATGTGAAGGAAAAAGCAGTGCACACAGTATTGAAAGTCTATATTCCAGCTTTAAATTGCATGATCTGAGAAACTTGAAAATCTGAAAGTGATCTTTAAAGCTAAGGTGGTTCTAAATATGTGTGATTTTCAGTGCTGTAAAATGTTGCGATACATGAACAGGGGAATTCTTACCTAGAATGAATACGTGCAGAATACATGGAAGAGAAGCAAAACAGATACTGTGTTTAGGAACCTGTGAAAAGAACACTTTGTCTCTTTTCCTCAACAGGAGCAGCTCGGGAAGGCCCCCTGTGAGGTTCCATGGTGTAATGGTTAGCACTCTGGACTCTGAATCCAGCGATCCGAGTTCAAATCTCGGTGGAACCTAGAAGTTTTGCCCATGGGCAGATTTCTTTAGTGGCCGTTACCATGGTAAATGAGTTTAAGGGAAACTCAGTGGTTTTCGTGGGCTTTTGGAATTCCATACATTACTGACATGCCATGCTACCTGCAAAACGCATTTAACGAGAAACAAACCATAGAGTTTTCCTGATTAGGGTTTTTTTTTTTCCCATATTTATTATTTATTGCAGCTAGGGTTAGAGAAGTGATTGTGCTCCTGTACTTGGCACTGATGAGGCCTCACCTGAAATGCTGTGTTCAGTTTTGGACCCCTCATTACAAGAAGGACACTGAGGTGCTGGAGCATGTCCAGAGAAGGGCAACGAAGCTGGTGAAGGTCTGGAGCACAAGTGTGATGGGTGTTTAGCCTGGAGAAGGGGAGGCTGAGGGGAGACCTTATCGCTCTCTACCACCACCTGAAAGGAGGTTGTAGTGAGGTGGGGGTTGGTCTCTTCTCCCAAGTCACTAGTGATAGGACGAGAGGAAATGGCCTCAAGCTGTGCTGGGGGAGGTTTAGATTGGATATTAGGAAAAATGTCTTTACTGCAAGAGCGGTCAGGCATTGGAACAGGCTTCCCAGAGAGGTGGTGGAGTCACCATCCCTGGAGGGGTTCAAAAAAATGTGTAGACATGGTACTTTGGGACGTGGTTTAGGAGGCATGGGGGTGTTGGGTTGGTGGTTGTATGTACTTGATGATCTTAGAGGTCTTTTCCAACCTTAATGGTTCTGTGATTCTAGGTTGGTACATTCTTACACGGCTTATCTGAAAAATTTCAGACATGCCATAGCATACTGAAACATAAGTAATTCTTTTTATTTCTACGGTGTGACCAACCTGCGTGAAAACATAATTCTAAAAGGTGCATTAGAAAAGCCCGAGACAGCGTGCAGGCCTCGGGTGCGCAAATGAGGATGCGGTTGGCATGTCTGAAAGATGATGTTGTCCTACCACTTGTGTTTGCTTTCTGACTTTACATCTTTGTGATTGTTATACCACGAAAACAACGAATATTGCAGAAAGGCAGAATAAAAAAGAATATTTAGGTTGCATTAGGTTCCTGGCTAGTTTTAAGATGCAAAAGGGGAAGAGCAATGAGAACTTTTGCAGCGGGATTGGTTTGCTATGGATTTATTCTCTGGCCTGGCGGAGGCGAGTGCCACCGCCCGGTTCTATGGTGTAATGGTTAGCACTCTGGACTTTGAATCCAGCGATCCGAGTTCAAATCTCGGTAGAACCTACAACACGACTCTCCTTTTTCTCCTCGTCCGTGGCGGCCCCTCGTGGAATCTTACCCCGACCCGCAGGGAGCTGCAGGGACCGACCGGGGCTCAGGACAAGGCCAGCCTGCCTCTGCGCCTCTGCCTCCAGGAGAACTAAATACAGGCACACAGTTTTGCACGGACAGCAAAGATACCCGTCCGTCGCAGGTAAAAACAAACTGCCATGTCAAAGCGCAGCACGGCAGGGTACAGACCAAAATGGGGGTAAAACCCAAGGAGCTGAATGCCAAAGGGTTTGCCTTGACCTGAACTATATCACGCTATTCCTAACGTCCTTAAATTGGATGAACAGCTATACGTTTGACAAAAAGATCAAATAAGACTTTCATTTTTAACTAGTTCTTACTATAATTTGATTAGGTCTGTTATATTTTACTGTTGTTTTATGTGTGTCTTAAGTCTTTTTTAAGGAAAAAAAAAGCCATTCACACTGAGGAAAATCTGATTTTTCAGTAGATAAATGTGCAGAATTTGGACATTATTTTTCAGGTGCACCCAGCTATTCACTTGGGAGATAGGGACAGAAACACAGCTATTTCAGTGGGTATAATCTCACAGACAGAACTCTGCACAATTTAAATGGCTATTACCTCTGCTTTGCTGACACAAATCCTCATTACTTATTTTTCATTTCAAGAGTAGCTAAGGACATCTTAACACCTTGGCTCCCCGCCTCAAAACCTGTCCTTACCAGTCATTTGTTTACAGAACAACAGGAACATCTCAGTTCTGTGCCAAACCCAAATCAGCTCCTCCTCCTCTGCTCAGGTAACCACTCCTTACTGGCCCTTGAAAAAAATGCAGACCACCTTCAGGTCTAAGTATTGTTTTGTGGAAGTTAAGGTCCTAACTACTCATGGGAATTTATGGAAACGCTTGCCGAATTTGTTAGAAGATGTTTTTGCATAACCCGTTGATGAAAAAATATCTCCCTCTTCTCTGTTAGGGCTAATTTTCATCCTTTCCCCAACTGTGTGTGTATCAGGCTACACACAAACAAGTACCTTTACTGTTCCTTGTGCACCCGGTGTTTTAAGTAACTGTATAGTAAACTTCAGCATAACTACTCAACCCCCGTAGACTGGCTTCATCCAGCAACATTGTTCTTCCTAGGTGAGAGAGCTTTAATGCCATGAGATGCTTGCCTGCCTTGCAACAATTCTGTATATTATTTTACAATTCTAGAGAGCAACTTACTATTTCCTCCTGCTATCCAGCAACTTTCTCCTTCCATTTATCAGTTTGAAGTGTATCTGTAATCCAGAATACTCTTAAATAGCTGATATGGTATTACTGTTACAGACTTATTAAGTATTCATGCTAAATTCACCAGACAAGCACGTATGTTCAAATGAAGTGTACTTAAAGAGTTAAGCTTTTATATGAAACGAGACAGAATCAGTACATAATTCAGTATCAAGATTTATTTAGGACAATTCATGGTCATGCTCCATTTGCATACAAAGCACCAAAATTTAGGTAACTGAACATTTTCCAAATATAATCCATTTGAGACTGCTACGTACAGATATATCCATTATTCTAAGTGATAGCATAGCGCCCACGTCTGTCCATGTTCATTGACCGTAGTGGACAAACACGGTGCTGTGGCTGAGGCAAAGTTACTGGAGAAGGCATAGCAAAAGTACTTTGCAATGCGTATCCCTCGTAGCAGTCTCAGAATAAAGTACCATAACCCAAGGTATCAAGCACTTGATATGCTCAAGTCAGTAATACCCCAAGACAAATTTCCAAATTAATTTAGCAGTTCCAGTTACTCTCCCGCAATCCCTCCAATTTAGTATTTTCTAAAAATCATCCAGAGACAAGATTGTCTCAGCACAACATTCAACTGAGAAGTAAAGCACTATGACTGTGACCACACTAGGAACTTTCCCCATTGCTGAAAAGGAAGTAGCAATGAAAATTATTAGTCACCAAAATCCTCTCAGGGAACTAAATAATGCTGTAGTTTCAGAAAGTGTGGCTAGAAACACATATTGTCAACAATGACAGACTTCCCAACTGTAGATTTAGAAGCCAGAATCAAATCTTAGGCAAATATTTCGTTCTATAAAGTTGCAACAAGGTTTGCTGATGTATGTTAAAATTTCAGTGAATGAAGGTGGAGGGGGAAAGAATTATTACTCTTAAGGGAAAAAAATTTTTTTTCTTTTAAACTGGCACTTTAAAGAAAAAGGCTTTAAAAACTTAAAATCAGCTTTACTTCAAGAAGGCTTACAAAACAAAAGCTGTCAAAGAAAAGACAAGTATCAGTCACTGCAAGTCACTAGTTATAATACATACATTCCAAATAGCCACTAAAAGCTGCCCAGTTAGATGCCTTCCTCATCTTTAAAAAGAATACTGTGGCAGACAAATAATCTACTAGAATTTTACATTGCTACTATCTCACTAGGTTAAAACACTTGAGTCGATGGAAGAAATGGGGGATTCAACTGAAAAAGTTTATTTTATGCACTGAGCCACCGACTTCCGCTGTAGTGGGAACACAGCACAGTATACTGTAGACATTTCTTTCACCTACTGGCCCATTCCTAGGGTCTCCCACTAGCACGGCAAGTGAGGCTCTTCAGTGCAACAGGCAAGCATAATGGCAAAAGAGAACATGTACAGCAGTGCCACCTACGCAAGATAAGTGTTTTTCAAGGTGTACCAACAGTCCAAGGGTATCCTTTCAGAATAGCAAGGCAGCTCTTGTGTAGTTCATTGAAGATTTCATCAGAAAAACAACTTTTTCGTACCATTTCATCCAGTATATGCACATTAAAAAAAAGCATACTATACAAAGAACTGAAGCAATATAATTTAAACATGCCATCAAGCTATAAACCATATATACATAGAAATATATGCCTATACAAACAGAACAAGACCACTTTATTACAAGATAATTCTGTTCAAGTTTTTGGAGGAAATCATGACAGATAAAGAAAATCAGACCAAAGGAGCTGGATGTTGCTTCTAAAATGTAATCTGTTCAGAAATTTCATGCAACACCACCATCTTTCTTTAGCAGACATTTATTAAAGTTTCAGCTATACATAGGTCTTCCCACGATTTCTGGACTCCCTTCCTGTACAGAGGTAGATTTCTGTAGATGTTCTGATATTGCACCACGTAAGTATAATGTTTTTATTACAACAAGGAACAACTTACAAAGGCTAATTTAGGGGTATAATCTCATTGTGTGCATTCAGGTAGCACAGTAATCGAATTCATTTGCACTGGAAAGAAAACATCCCTCAAAGTGAAATGTTTTGTTATTTAGCTGGAGGTCCAATTGAAAGCTGCAGCTCTGTTAACAGCTTCACATTAAGAGAACTCTCTCTTCAGCTATCTTAAGCCTGTCCCTCTCCTTTTGAGCCTCTGTTGTTTGGCCAATGCAGGAACTTGCACTGACTTCACCGATGCCTTTATCCCAGCCACTGTGTTCAAGTTAAATGTGGATTTCAAATACACACAGGTTTTTGCAGTGTTACATTTTACTCATATAAGTGGTTGTAATATGAGGAAATTTACAAGAAGATTCATTCAAACTGCCTGAAATTATTAGAAAACCTCATCCACATTTTCAGACTGGAAAAGGAAAGCTGAAACTTTGCTAGCTTCAAACAGCCATTAATCGTGAACAAATCTGATGCCAAGAGGAAAATCTGAAGAAGTCTGGCAGTAGGTGTTTTTTTTTTTTGTCCATCACATTCTTGAATATCCCTCTGACAATTCACAAAGTGGCAGAAGAGCTTGCATGCAAATACCACTCTAAGATGTCTGCTAAATGAAACCTCTACAGCATACTTATTTTTTTAACTGCATCAAAATTCATGATGCCAACATATAGTAACTTTGATGAACTCACAAGCATTGCTAAGTGGTTTTGTTTTTTTTTTTTTTTTTTTTCCAGAGGCACTCCATGAAGTTAGTTTTACAGAAGTCTGTCAACATGGAGATAAATGAAAGAACAATCTGGTATTCTGTGTTCTAAAACATGAGAGAATATAAGTGCTGTAAGTCTGGCTCAGCAACACTAGTACACACGTGGTCACGTGCCAGTACGTATGCATGTTTCACTGTCATAAAGAAGCCAGGCAAAGTAAGCAGCACCACTCTTCCTAGCTGCAAGTCTCTAAGAAAACTCAGAAGGAAAAAAGAGCTCTCTTTTTGTACCAACCAACCTATATGGAACTATTTTTAATGAAGGATTACATTAAAACCATTTAGGCATTAGGTTCCCAAGTTCAGTTTATGTGAAGCGTCCTGTTCCTTACAAAATATTACATCAGTAAGGAACGGTGACTAGTTTGGAACTGAATAGTTTTTGTTAAAATACGGATAGAAGGCATACATAAATTCATTACACTTCTCCATAAACACAGCTGCCCCTGTAAAGGGGTTTTTTTTTTGTTAACAAGGCAAGTAAATCCCAAGTTGCTTCACAAGAACTGCAGCAACATTGAAATTCATGATGACTGTTTTCTCATAACGAAAGGGGTTGCATACCAAGGAGTAGCAGTAATCTCGCCTTCTTGGGGGAGCCCATTTTGTGAAGTGAAGGGAACCCTTCACCTCAGAGTGTAACTTCATCAGGAATTACACCCCCTGCCCTGGCAGAAAGTGCTTATGTACCTTGCAAGATCACGTTTTTGAAAAAAGAAATCCATTATACGCAGGAGCTTACACACACAGTAAAAGTTAAATGACAATGGCAGGAACGAGGGCTTTCGGAGACTTCTCTTTCTGTTTTTAAAAAGCAATGGTTCTTCACAAACTGTAATCCACAATTAGGAAGCGTCTCATTCATACACTCGGCTAGTGCATAGCATCTGCGGTTGCATAGAATGTTTCCAGTGCTGAATCTGTAACTAACCTAAGCAAATCTTTTGCAAGTTTGATTTATTACCATTTGATATCCAAATTGCTTGCTGTTTGATTTACTGCACTGTATTTGGTGTGCAAAGTTTCCTGGACCTTCTTAGAGTCCATGCCTTCCAGCCAGTCCTGGTACATCTTTTGTACGTGCATGTTGGTTTCTGGAAGTCTAACAGGTATTGCAGCATACACTTCTTCCATCTGGTTAAGCAGTGCTTTATCTGGTTTTCCATCTTCAGTTTGTGCCTGACCTTTTCCATTTAGGCACCCTTAGGGGAAAAAAAGAAAGAAAAGAGCTGCAAAGGCGATGGAGGTTTGATATAAAGAGAAAGTTTCTGTTAACTTGCAATTCTTTTTTCATACTTGTCTAAAGAAAAAAAGTTGCCCCTTTACATAGGCTACCCCCCACCGCTGTTAGAATTTTTATTTATTTAAAGTGACTTCAATATCAGTATCATCTTAATGTAAATGAGGTTTCCACATCAACAGTCTTTCTCTGCCTCCTCCATGGTTTTATGATCTTAATTATGTTCCTTGTCTTTTCTTGCCCTTGACAACCACAATTTCAGAGTATTTCCTCTGAGGTTTGAAATAATCCCAAGAGCCATGCTGTCACTTATTTATAGGTCAGAGGAGAGCAAGTAACATTGCGGTTAATTTTAGAAAACCCAATCAACTTCTGAGCCAACCCTGCACATGTATTTGGTGTTCTGGACCATCCATTAAACACTAAGCATTTTAGATTATTAAGAAGAGAATTAAGAGGGAATGAAATTAAGTGCCTGCCTGTAAGACAACTTTCCGTTGAGATTTAAGGGATGTGTGCAGAACGACTGTGGATCCACAATTATTCTTACCTCCTGGGCAGGCAAGGACTTCTACAAAATGGTATAAGAACTTTCCTTTTTTCAACTTCAGAACCATGTTTTGGATATTTCTAAAGCCATAAGCTGCTGCAAAACGCAGCACTGTCTCACCATCCTTTTCAAGGGTAACTTCTTGAAAGTCCTTGTTCCTGTAAAGATACACAGAGAACATTTTAAACCCCTGCATTACCGAAGGGATGATCCAACTGTGTCAGTTTGTATTCAGATGCTCTAAAGAGAGCAGAACAAGTGTTAACAGTGAGATTAAGAGGAACTCTTCCAGTTTCTCAACCGAGTTAAGCAGAAGTTGGGGTTGAATTTTCAGAGTTTTTAAGGACAGGTAAGTTATTAATAAAATTAAAGCTAGCAGGAGCTACTTTACAGCAACAAATTCACAAATTTGTAACATGTAACTGCCTATCAGCAAAAGAGCCAGGTGAGCAGTAACTGCATTAGGGTTCACTGTAGCACCAACTAAACCAGGGGAGGTTTAGACTGGACATTAGGAAGCATTTCTTTACTGAGAGGGCAGTCAAACACTGGGATGGGCTTCCTTGAGAGGTGGCCGATGCCCCAAGCCTGTCAGTGTTTAAGAGGCATTTGGACAATGTCCTTAACGTACTTTAACTTTTGGTCAGCCCTGAAGTGGTCAGGCAGTTGGACTAGAGGACCGTTGTAGGTCCCTTCCAACTGAAAATATTCTATTCTATTCCAACTAGTCCACCCGACATAACAAGGATACAGAACTCTAACTTACTTTAATGCTTTGTAGGTGATTTCCTTGACATCCATACCAAAAAGCTCCTTTGCAGCATGTTTAAAAATGTGCTCCAGGTAACCATCGGATCTCTTCCCATCATGCCTTACTACATCTCCCTCCTTTGTTTCATCAAACCTTAGAAAACAACAGAAAGAAAGACCAACTTCAAAATTTAATTCCTTCGCTTCAAGAAAGTAGTATGTTTTTTCCCCTTTCTGTCTTCCCCCACCAAAAAGAGTTTTATAGCAGTG